>CM074737.1:70234109-70834109 GCA_037367245.1 Phrynocephalus guinanensis | reverse complement strand
GTTGCTGTGCCAAATGGAAGAGGCATCAACACAGAAGGAGACCAACAGTCTCCTGAAATCCAAAGCATCTCTTGAAAACTGCCACCACTGAGCCCTAGCAAGGGATCAGATTTAGCTCACCAGATTCCATTGATTATACCTGTCTACTCATCCCAGCAACTGTTCATGGTCTAAGCATGTGCGTGATACAGAATGGTTGGGTGCCATGCATGCAGGACTGTGTGTTGGGCTAGTCAGTGACAGGGTACTGAATAGAGATACTTAGGGAAATGTTATCACTTTTTCTTTTAGTCCTCAGAGGCAGTGGTAGAAGGAAAGGAGGGTAAAAGTGAATTAACAAATTGAAGGCCTAACACATTTCCAGAGTTGATGATACGATGCAGATTCCCCCATCCCAGGTCATAGCCCTTTATGTTTCACATTTTCAGGTTTCCCCCTCCTTCTGATCCAGAAACACAGACATACATTCAGCTGCAAGAGATGAGGCCTAGTATAATTTGCTCTAGAACAGTGGTGGCAAACTGTCGGCACTCCAGATTTTTGGACCACAACTACCAGAATTCCAAGCCTGTATTGTCAATGACAAAGGACTGTGGGAGTTGTGGTCCAAAACATCTGGAGTGCCAAATATTTGTCACAACTAGCCTAGAAGGTAAGGGCCATCTGTCTTCCCATGCCCCTCTCTCTTCAGCACCCACTACTACTATGATATCTATGGCTCATAACTCCTGCCTTGGGCAGGGGGTTGGACTAGAAGACCTTCAAGGTCCCTTCCAATCCTATGATGATTCTATGATTCTGTGATTCATCCTTACCTTTCTTCATTCCCAACTGTAGGCTGCTTTTGCTCCCAATTATACTTCCTTGTAAACTTTCATTTCTTTCTTTCTGTTTGTTGTTTCCCACAATTTCAAATTTTAGATTGTAAGATTTTGGAAGGAAAGTATGTTTTACAGTGGTACCTTGTATAAAGGAATTAATTCATTCCAAATGAATTTATGTTAAGCAAATTTTCCTTTATACAAATTCCCATAGGAATGCATTGAAAACAGAGTGATCTCATTTTTATGTTGTACAGATTCACCCCATAGGCGATTGCCAGGACCCTGCCTGTCATAGAACCTGAATGTGAAGGGTTAAATGTGTCTCCGGGAAAACGGACTCTATGCTAAACTGGAAAAATGTGAGTTCAACATTGAAGAGGGTGAATTCCTGGGGCATATCATTTCTCCCCAGGGAATCCACATGGACCCCAAGAAAGTAGAGGCTGTGTTGTCATGGCAGTGACCACAAAATCGTAAGGACTTGCAGCGGTTCCTTGGCTTCGCTAACTACTACTGTCAGTTCGTTCCTGCTTACGCTGACATTGCTGCACCTTTAAACCGTCTCCTCCGTCCCAAAGAGCCTTTCCGGTGGACTCCGGAAGCAGAGAAAGCTTTCTGTACCTTGAAGACCCGCTTCACTTCGGAGCCTATACTTCGCTACCCTGATCCACAACTGCCGTTCATAGTGGAGGCTGACGCATCTAGTGTTGCCTTGGGAGCAGTATTATCTCAACAAGAGGATCCCTCCCAAATCCCGCATCCCTGTGCCTTCTATTCTCGGCAATTAAAACCTGCAGAAAAGAATTATATGATTTGGGAGCGTGAACTGTTGGCCATCAAAACAGCTTTTGATGTATGGAGGCATTACCTTGAGGGAGCTCGACACCCTGTGCAAGCGCTAACTGATCACAGAAACCTGGAACATTTACAAACAGCTCGGCGATTGTCTCAGCGACAAATCCGGTGGTCTTTATTCTTTTCCCGGTTTGATTTTCGTATCAAGTATATTCCTGAAGCTCAGAATAAGAAAGCTGATGCATTATCTAGAAAACCTGAATATGCGGCACCAGTGAAAGAGACCTTAGTGGCACCTATCTTGCCTCCTTCTGTGTTCGCAGCCACAAGTCCATGTCCCAGCTTGGCAGAAGAAATCCGGAAGTCTCAAGCTCAAGATCCATGGACTCAGCAACGTCTTCAAGAACTTCAAAATGGGGAGCATCGAGAGTTTTCTGCACAACAAGGGTTACTACTACATCAAGGAAGGTTATATGTTCCTGCTGGTCCCCTTCGTAATCAATTATTGCATCTTTCTCATGATTCTTTACCTGCTGGACACTTTGGACTTTATAAAACCCTGCATCTTCTCACAAGGGAGTTCTGGTGGCCACAGGTCCATGCTGATGTTACCAGATATGTGGGGTCCTGTGAAGTGTGTCGGCGAGCAAAGGATGTGGTGGCTAAACCTTCGGGTCTGTTGCATCCTTTGCCAACACCCTCTGGTCCTTGGAATGCTGTGTCACTGGATTTCATCATGGATCTTCCTCGCTCCAAAGGATTTACCTGCATCCTGGTTTTCGTAGATTTGTTCACCAAAATGGCCCACTTCGTTCCTTGTCCTAAACCTCCTACCACAGCAGAAACAGATCATCATTATTTACAACACCTCTTCAGGCTTCATGGTTTACCTGAACACCTTATTTCGGATCGTGGACCCCAATTCACCTCTCGTTTCTGGCAAGCTATGCACAAGGCACTAGGAACCCAAGTCCACCTGTCATCCACTTATCACCCCCAGTCAGATGGTCAGACTCAGCACACCAATGCCACCTTGGAACAATATTTACGCTGCTACACATGTTATCAACAGGACAATTGGGCGGATTTGTTGCCTTTAGCCGAATTTGCATACAATAATGCGGTACATTCATCCATTCGTCAAACCCCATTGATGGCCAACTATGGATACCATCCTCGGTACTTTCCCACCACCCTTCCTTCCACCTCTGTACCAGCTACCAATGCTTACCTTCAAGAACCTCATAGCATTCAAAAACTATTAAAAGAACAACTTAATCATGCTAAGGAAGCATTTAAGAAGGCAGCGGATAAGAAAAGGCAAGAAGGTCCACAGTTGAATCCGGGCATGAAGGTTTGGCTCTCTACCCGATATTTGAGACATCCTGGGCGATCCCGAAAACTAGATCCTCGATTCATCGGGCCTTACCCCATCCTAGAAAAAATCAACCCAGGTGTTCCGTCTGCAATTACCTGCTTCTCTCCATATTCATCCTGTGTTCCATCGTTCTCTCTTGGTTCCATCTAAAGACCCTGACCCCAACCGACCACCAAATCCTGAACCTCCTCCACCGATATTGTTAGAAGGAGAAGAGGAGTATGAGGTCCGCCAAATTTTGGATTCCCGGATACATCGGGGGGGGGGGGGTTATAATACTTAGTGGACTGGGAAGGGTATGGACCAGAAGATTGTTCTTGGGAACCGGTATCTAACTTGCATGCGCCGGAGTTGACTCAGCAATTTCATGATAATTATCCAGATAAACCTGGCCCATCGGAAGAGGGGGGGCATGGGGAGGGGGATAGTGCCAGGACCCTGCCTGTCATAGAACCTGAATGTGAAGGGTTAAATGCTGAAGAACAGCAGGAGGAGCCTTGCAGTTCAACTCAGCAGGCAGCTGAGTCTGAGGACGCAGCTGAGGGCACATCTCCTCCTCCTATGAGGGCTAGGAACAGGATCCTGCAAAGAAGAACTAACAGGAAAGCCAGGGAAAGGATCTTTAATGAAAGGCGTAGAATTAGATCTGAAAGCCCTGAGTTCTAGCAGGAGCCTTGCCAGAGATATGGGTGTGTTCCCTGGTTTAGGATAAAGCTAGCAAGTTTACCCTGAAACCTATGTGGGAGCAACGCGTCACTTATCTTGTCACCACATTACTGTGTGTATCCAGACTCTGTTTCCTGATCTTGGACCGGCTTTCTGATTACGGCGTTCTCTGTTTCCTGACCTTGGACCGACTTTCTTACTACGACGTTTCCCTGTACCCTTGAACTTGGCATTTGGCTCTGTAAGGTATTTTGGCTTTGATTCGGACTGTACTTTGTTCGTTATCTGGATTACAACTAAAGTTCCTGGCAAAGAACTGAACTTGGCTTGCTGTGTATTCTGTGTGCGGGGCTTGACAGCGATTATGTTAAGCAAATTCCCCCTATCTCCGGAATTTTTTATACAAACCGTTTGTTATACAAGGGTCCACTGTATTTTACTCTGTAAGGTGTCTTGCATAGTGATGGCTCAATAGAACAATAGCATCAGTATGAATGCAAGTGGTGAGAAACCTCATATTCCATTGGCTCTTTGTCTAACTTTTATTGGCTTCTGTCCTAATGCAGGGTCTCTTCCCTGCAGCTGTGTGACAGAGATTATCAGCAGCTGAGGACATGGCTCATGACTAGAGATGGGCACGAAACGAACAATTTTTCAGTTCCATTTTTGTTTTTTCATTTCTTTTTTTCAACGAAATGACAAATGAATTTTGTCTCCAAAATGAAACGAAACGAACAGAAACACTGGAAATTTTGTCGTGCGTTTCGTTTCTGTTACTGCAATACAGTGAACTGCTTTAAATGCTAAGAAAATCACAAAAAATTGAAATAAATGGTAATGAAACGGTAATGAAACAAACAAAAATGAAAATGAATTTTTTTTTGCAAAAATTTGCGAAAAACGGAAATGAACCGAAACAGACCCTCCAAACGGCAAACGAAACATCATTTTTTTGATTCGTGCCTATCTCTACTCATGACTTGTAGTAAGTTAAGTTTATCCAGCTGGCATTGATGCTGGACCCACATGTACTTCAGCATAAAGCAGGCCTGCCCAAAGTCCGGCCTGGGGGCCAAATCCGGCCCATCAGGCCATTCTGAGTGGTCCACGGCTGGCTGGCCTTCCCCTCCCTCCGCCTCCTTCGCCCCATGATTTTTTTTAAAAAAAAATCTTCTGCCAATACTGAGAGCACTGGGAAGCTTGGGCGGCTGGGCGGATGAGCGGTCTGCCGCCACCAGCACCGCAGGGGAAAGTGTGGGGTGGGCAGGCCAGCGGGCCTCTACCACCGCCAAGGAGCTTTGGGGTGGGCTGGCGGGCAAGCCGTCACCACCGCTGGGGAGCTTGGGGGGGTGCAAGGTCGCACAGATCACCTCTTCCAAGGGGCAACCTGTGTCCACGGCTCCCTGTGCTTCCTTTGGTCCCCACCTTCCTTCTTTCCTCCCTCCCTTGGTCCCCACCTCCCTCCCTCCCTTCCTTGTTCCCCACATTCCTTCCTTCCTCTCTTGGTTTCCACCCTCCCTCCCTCCCTTGGTCCCCACCTTCCTTCCTGCGGGTGGGGTTGCAAGGGGTCAGTGGGTGGGGCTTATGGGTCAGTGGGTGGGGCTTGCAGTGGGGTGGCAGGGTCGGGGAGCAACGAGCCCCTGACACATTCTCAGCCACCAAATCTGGCCCTCCTTACAAAAAGTTTGGGCACCCCTGGCCTAAAGGGAATGCAGCTAAAGAGATTCTTTTTTTTGCCCGATAACCAAAAGGATCAGTGCTAAGTGCGACTGAACTCTTTCAATTCCTACTGTTTCTACTATTGATTTTCTGTAGACTTTTGGCAGGCAACATAATATAGTATTAACAAGATGGCAGAAAACTGGGCTACCTACAATGGCAGGTGAAACACGTCTTTTGAACATGGGAACAACCTGTGGGAAGGGTGACAAGCTGAGTAAAAAAAACATAAAAATGTGAAGCTGCCTTATAGTATCTGGCTGTTGACCCATCCATCTGCTGCAGTCCTGTCAATAACACTTAGAAATAATGTATTCTCGAAGGCTTTCACAGCCAGGATCTGATGGCTGTTGTGGGTTTTTCAGGCTGTTTGGCTGTGTCCTGGAAGTTTTTCTTCCTGATGTTTTGCCAGTCACCGTGGCCGGTATCTTCAGAGGGCAGTTGCTCAGGGATCTAGGAGTTCTCTCTGTGCTCTGGGGTAAATAAATTTCCAAGGATACAAGTGGAGGCCTTAGCCTTGTTACCTGAAATCCATGATTGTGCCAGAATCTGGAATTGTGTCTGCAAAACTTCCAGCCTACATATCTAATCTGGGCCAATAAAGAAGGTCTATGAACTTCACGTCTCTCATTCTGAATGGAAAAAAAACTTTTCTTGTTTTCTGGAAGGCTGATTTTTGTGCATTGTGGTACGTAAATGCTTCAAATATAACTTTTGCCCTATTGCATGGTCCTTAAAAAAACAAACAGAAGTACTAAACTCTCCAGGAGAGGAAGCGGAGATACAGACCAGCCCTGTCCTCTGTTATTATGGGGACTGTATGTTCCCTTTACAACAAGATGGATGAGCTTTCGGCACTGACTCGGCTGCAACAGGAATACAAGGAATGTAGCCTCATGTGTTTCATGGAGACATGGCTGAGTGACCTGACACCGGATTCTGTGGTTGCTCTGGATGGTTTTAAACTTGTTCGGGTGGACAGGAATTTGAAGGAGAGTGGTAAGAGGAAAGGTGGAGGACTGGCTTTGTTTATTAATGAGAAATGGTGCAATTCAACACATGTCTCTGTTAAAGAACAGCTCTGCACCAAAGATATTGAATGTATTGCTGTTGCTATTCGGACTTATTATATTCCAAGGGAGTTTTCACATGTTATTGTTCTCAATGTGTACATTCCTCCCTCTGCCGATGCAGCTGCTGCTTCTGAGCTGCTGCACAGCGTGGTGACTCGGCTGCAGACGCCACACCCACAGGCTCTCCTCCTCATTAGTGGGGATTTCAATCATGCCTCACTTTCCTCCACTCTCCCAACATTTACCCAGTATGTGAAATGTCATACAAGGAATAGCAAGATGCTTGATCTTTGTATGCTAATGTTAAAGATGCATACATCTCCAACCCCCTCCCTCCTCTTGGCCGTTCTTCTGATCACAACTTGGTACATCTGCTCCCTGAATATATCCCCATGGTAAGAAGACAGCCTGCACAGAAGAAGGTTTTAAGGCTGTGGACTGATGAGGCCAGTGAGAGACTGAGAGATTGTTTCCAAACCACAGACTGGGGGACACTCTGCAGCCCTCATGGAGATGACATCAATAGCCTGACCCACTGCATCATGGATTACATCAACTTCTGTGTGGAGAACACTCTGCCAACTTGGAGGGTCCAGGTTTTTGCAAACAACAAGCCCCGGGTGACCTCTGAGCTTAGAGCCCTGCTTAATTAATGAGAAGAGGATGGCTTTTATTTCAGGGGATATAGAGGAGCGAAAAAGAGTTCAACATGAACTCAAATATAAGATAAGATGGGCCAAAGCTAGCTATAAGAAGAAGCTGGAGGAGCGATTGGAGAACAAGAATGTGAGGGATGTTTGGAGAGGCCTGAAGACCATCTCAGGCCATGAACAGTCAGTAAGCAGGGGTTTGGTTGATGATGATCAGGACTGGGCTAATGAGTTAAACCTCTTTTTTAATAGATTTGACTCCACTCCCATGCCCTCTGCAAGCCCCTCAGCCCCTTTCCCATACATCTCCAGTCCAGCAGTTTCAACCACCATCCCCCGACCTTTTTCATCTCCCCACACACCCCTGTTTTCATACCATTCCAGAGTCAGCCCCCACTCATCCTCCTCGTCCTCCCCCTCTTGCCCCCTCTCTTATTTATTTATTTATTTATTTATTTACAGCCAATGGCCAAACTATTGGCCCCTCTCTATAACATCAAGCCAGGTGAGGGTAGAATTGAGACGCCTGAAGGTTAGGAAGGCTGTAGGACCAGATGGGATCAGTCCCAGATTGCTGAGGAATTGTGTGGACCAGCTCTGTGAGGTGGTCACATACATTTTCAACCTAAGCCTCAGCGTGAAGATGGTCCCTGTACTGTGGAAAACCTCTTGTGTGGTTCCAATTCCCAAGATCAAACATGCAAGGGAGCCAAGTCACTACAGGCCTGTAGCCTTGACCTCCCATTTGATGAAGATCATGGAGAGGCTTATCCTCAGGCACCTTCATCCCATGGTGGGCACAGCGCTGGATCCGCTGCAGTTTGCCTATAGGCCAAACATCGGGGTGGATGATGCTGTTACCTACCTATTACATCGGGCACTGACTCACCTGGAAGTTGCTGGAAACGCTGTGAGGGTCATGTTTTTCGACTTCTCCAGTGCATTTAACACCATCCAGCCAACACTACTGCAAAGGAAGCTGGAAGGAGCAGGAGTGGATGGACATCTTACCACATGGATAATAGACTTTCTCACCAACAGGCCACAGTATGTGCAGCTGAGGAACTGCGTGTCTGATGTGGTGGTCTGTAGCACGGGGGCTCCACAGGGTACGGTGTTTTCACCATTCCTTTTTACTCTCTACACCTCGGATTTCACCTACAATACTAGCAGTTGTCATCTCCAGAAATTCTCTGATGACTCAGCCATTGTTGGATGTGTGTCAGAAGGGAAGGAGCTGTAGTATAAGTCAACCATCATGGACTTTGTCGACTGGTGTGAAAACAACCACTTGCGTTTAAACACCAGCAAGATGAAAGAGATGGTGATTGAGTTCCGGAGAAAGACACTACCTTTTACATGAGTGAACATCCGGGGCCTAGATATTGAGATAGTGAACAGCATCAAGTACGTGGGTGTTCACTTAAATAATAAACTGGACTGGACTCATAACACTGATGCCCTATACAAGAAGGGTCAAAGCCGCCTCCATCTCCTGAGGAGACTGAGGTCCTTCAGATTGTGTAGGCCCATGCTACAGATTTTTTTATGACTCTGTGGTAGCTTCAGCTCTTTTTTACACTGTAGTCTGCTGGAGTTCAGGTAGTACTGAATGGGATAAGAACAGACTGAACAAGCTGGTCAGGAGGGCTAGTTCTGTCTTGGAATGCCCTCTGGATTCTGTGGAGGAGATGGGAAAGAGGAGGATGTTGGCCAAGCTGACATCCATTTTGAACAATACTTCTCACCCACTGCACCAGACAGTGGAGGCTCTGCGTAGCTCCTTCAGTGGCAGACTCAGACATCCCCGGTGTGGGAAGGAGCACTATCGCAGATCCTTTATTCCCACTGCTGTGAGACTCTTCAACTCTACAATTTAACATATTCATATGGGGTATATATACTGTAGCTTCTCTTTATATTTATTTTTATATACAAATTTTAGTGTAATATTTGCATATTGGGTTTCTTATTTTATTTAATCTCTATTAGCTATTTTGTTTTCTCTCACACACACTATACATGTTTTGTGCCCCTAGCTATCTTTACTTGTTTTTTATATTGGGAGCTGTGTAACAAGTAAATTTCCCCAGATGTGGGATCAATAAAGATTTATCTTATCTTATCTTATCTTATCTTATCTTATCTTATCTTATCTTATCTTATCTTACCAGTGTCTGTGAGCAATTCACCTGTGCTGTCTGTGTGAGTGTGTGCTTGGCTTAAAAAAATGCCAGCTGTTTTGCGCATATTGTTCAAAGCACAGCTGGAGAGAGACATAAACAGGTGTCATCCTGCATTTGCAGATATGAAGTCTCATGGGGTGGTGGTTGGAGAATCCTTGACAAGCTGTCGCATTGAGACAGACTGCATTGGCTAAGAAATGAAATCTGGTTGAATTAGTTTTCATATCTCTATATCCACCCCAGGTTTTTCAGGGCCCAGGGCCCTCTAAACCCTATGACTACAGAACATTCCATCCCCTCTTGGGTGAAAGATGCTTCTTGTCATCTCCAGGGACTGGTTGGTGATCATGGAGACTTCAGGTGTGTCTCAAATGGTGCATTCAGGAATTCCTATAATTGTCACCTGAGAGTGCCTTTTCTTCCCTGTCTTCTTTTACACCTGGGATATGACCCAAGTTGTGAAACAAAGGAAAAGAGCATGCATGAAAGAGAAGCAAAGACAATGGAAAGGAGCAGGCCTTCCCCATTTAATGAATCAATAAATTTCTCTAAAGAATCACTCTTGGGAACCTCTTCTCCTCAGTGATGTTCTACTGTATTGGACTGTTTCCAATAAGTTGAGTGGTTTATCTATATCCCTTTCCTTTTGGAGCAGAGAAGGGAAAGGAAGAATGGGGATGTCACCCCTGGCTATTTCGACTTTGAGCATTCACTTCGATTACAATTTACAGTCTGCTAACACAAAGAATGTGCATCCCTATAGTAAAGTGTGACTACTGTGCTTTGATAAGTTTTCTTGTGTGTGTGTGCTGGCTCCCAGTTGTTGTCACTCCTCTCTTTTGTCTGGCTCATTGTGCCCCAGGACACAATTAGGACATCTTCAAACTGTGATGATCTAATCAGTATCTTGTGCTACTGAATTTATATGTCCTCTTTTGATACAAGGGATTAGAGGCTTTCCTGTATTAGCAAATTCCATTCTCTGCTCCCCTCTCCTTTCATGCATTTCCTTCAAGCACTACCTCTGTTCTTTTTCCAGGAGCCAAGAGAAATATTGTTCCAATTGTACTAAATCTCTCTGATCTGTCCCTTTGCAAATCCTCAGCTGGAACACTGCTTTTAGTCCATTTTAGCTTTTTAAAATATATACTGAAAACTCCTGCTGTCTAGCTAGTGTTCTCCTTTGCTATGCAGAAGTTGTACATAACTGTGATGTTATTTTTTGTGACACATTTACCTGCAAGTCTGGATTTCATATATTAATGTTTTATCAGGGGAGTGAGTGGATATGTAAGAGGGTGGCTCAGACCATTGTCAAACCCATATGTTGCAGGTTAATTCTCAAACTTTTATTTACGGATTTTAAAAAATTATTTTGCATTTCCATTACTTTTCCCAATGCGCCTTGGCTGTTAAGCTGATTAAAAACTAAAAGCACTGAGCATGTACAAATTAGGGTAACATCAATACCATAGTGAAAAAAATCTAACCAAACTTACAGACTACTAGAAGCTTTCATAAAAAGATTTTTTTTCAGAATATCAGGCATACGTATTTTGGGAAGGTCTTCCACAGAATGCAGATGGTCCTGTCTCTGGTAGATAATACAGCTCCCAGTACAGTATTGCACAAAGACCTTGTCTACTTCTGTTTCTACTTAAAATAATCCACCATTCCCCCTTAAAAGCTGGCCTATATGTTTCTGGCATAAGACATGCAAACTTTTTGGAACAATTAATTAAGATGGAAAATAGTTATTTTTTTTCTGTAAATAGGTACTAAGTAGAGATGGGCACAAACCAGAAAACCCATGGTTCAGGTTTGTCTGGTTTGGGTCCACCCTTGGTTCAATTCGGGTTCATATGAATTTTTTTTTAAAAATTGTACGAATCCAAACCAGTTCAGGTGGTGGTAGACGGTCCCGCCACCGCCAATGGAGCCCTGGCCATGGCCGGAGCTCCATAGGCGTTGGAGGGACTATCTACTGCTGCCCAGCCTGGCTGCGGCCAGGGCTCCGTAGGTGGCAGTAGGCAGTCCCACCACCGCCTCTGGAGCTCCGTCCGTGGTAGATGGGGGGGCAGAGATGTCTCCTACCTGGTGCTGATCTTCCTGGTCCAGTCTTCCTGGCTTCAGGGACGGCAACCAGGAACAAAAAAAAGCTGACAACCCACACTACAGCTGTAGCACGGGCCATGTGGTCGGCAGTAAAAATAAAATAAAAATAATAAAAATAAACGAAAGGGGTGGCTGGGTCAGCACCCTAAAATAAAGGAAAAAATATTTTAAAAAACCCAGCACTGACCAGGCCCCAGGGGCTGTGCGGTCAGTGCTTGAAGAAGAAAAAAAGCCCTGCACTACAGCTGTAGCATGGGGCAGGAACCCAGAAGTTTTTAAAAAAAAGGTGATGGTGGGACTGTCTACCACCGCCTAGGGAGCCCTGGCCACAGCCAGGCTGGGCGGCAGTAGACAGTCCCTCCGATGCCCATGGAGCTCCGGACGTGGCCAGGGCTCCGTAGGTGTTGGAGGGACTGTCTACTGCCACCTGGCCCGGCTGTAGCCAGGGCTCCGTGGGCAGCAGTAGACAGTCCCTCCAATGCCCATGGAGCTCCGGCCACAGCCAGGGCTCTGTAGGTGTTGGAGGGACTGTCTACTGCCACCCAGCCCAGCTGCAGCCAGGGCTCCACTAAAAGTTCAGTTTGTGCCCATCTCTAGTACTAAGAGTTAAAATAGATTACATTGAAGATAAGGACTTTTAAAGCACTGGCTGGATAGTACTAAATTTCACAGAGTGGACAGGCCCTCGGTCAGATCACATGGACAACTGGCACTAGTCTTGAAACTAGTTCACAAATAAGTACAAGCATCAAGCAATTCGGATCAATTTACAAAGCCAAACATCAGACAGTATAGTAGCTCCTATTTCAGTCTGACCCTCGATTCCTATAGTGGAGCTGGCTATTTTGTGCAAATTGTACAAAGCATAGCTGGCAAGGACCACAACTGGTATTTCATTCTGAGCCCATAGCAAAATTAGGACTAGATATTGGCACTGATGTACTGAAATCACTGTGCTGGATATTTGCTGATGGGATTGGGCAATTAAAATTTGTGTTTAACTTAAGTTGAAGGTTTTACATCAGCTTTTCTCTAGTGATATATTAGTATTTGGATAAGTTGGGGGTAGGGTGGCAGATTGAAAGTATTTGATAAGATAAACAACGAGCTAAATAATAAAATGCCAACCCACCCAGCCTTCCTAGCATGCTACCACCCTGTTTATTAAGCAGTTTTGAGGATGATTATTTTCATAAAAGTTTCCACCCCATCATTTTCGAAAATTAGAATCCATATTACTGAAATCTTGTTTCTATATATTTATAGTATTTGTATCCAGCAACTTGTAGAAACACCTGAAATCCAAGTGAAGTAAAGACCAAAAAACAAAACATATCAGAGTGTGAGTGAGTGATAAGAGAGGCCCTAAAGAATTTCAGACAAATTTCTTTTCCAGTTTACAAAATACTCTTTGTCTCAGATAACACATCCATTCAAATATCCTGTTACCAAAATTCATTTTTACAAATACAGGAATGTTTTGATGCTTTTCAAAATTGAGGTAATTATTGGCTGCAGTCCTGTTGCTTTAATTCAGGGATCCTCAAACTTTTTAAACAGGGGGCCCGTTACTTTCCCTTAGACACTGTTGGGGGCAGGACTGTACAGTAGGACCATAGTATCCACAGGGGATCGGTTCTGCCCCCCCCATGGATAAGAGCAAATACTCTTATCCAAAGATAATAGTGGCAACAGGGATGGTGGGGTGCCAGGGTTAAAGCTTTCACCCCTCAACACCCCCAAAGATGCTGGTGGCACCACTAGGTGCAGATGTTGGTGGACCTTATTGGGTACCCCCCTGTAACATGGACACCGGGGGACATCACCCCTCCCAAAGCCTCAGGCCACTGCACGCCCACGCAAAACCACACCACCTCAAACCCCTTTGCTATCAGGCTGCACTGGGCCAAGCACAGATAATCGGGAGGGGGGGGTCAGGTGTCAGCTCTGTGGTCTCTGAGTCAGCCAAGGTTGAATTCTGCAGCCGGGAGGGAGTGAGAGCCAGTGAGGTTGCTTGGCCAACCTGCCGGCCCATCACTTCCTTGCCTTTTGCACCTTGGAATGCTCTTGATCATCTTCCACAGTCATGCCATAGCTGAGTCCGCGCCGGCCTTTTCAAATGATCCCTGGATCTCTCTCTCTCTCTCTCTCTCTCTCTCTCTGTTTCCCACCTCCTTCCTTGCAGAGGGAAGGACAGGCACGAGAGAGGGAGGGAAGGGTGGTGGGAGGTATGCTACTTTCATCTAGCAGGAGTGGCAGTGAAACGGAGGTGGAAAGGGAGGAGAGAGGCGGGGTCACCGCCACCGCTTTGGCGAAGCGAGGCAATGAAGGCATCAAGGAGGACGCCCTGAAGATTTTGCCTCAAGAAGAGCATGGCAGAGTTCTAGAGGCAGGCAGTCCCTTTGCCAGGCTCGTGTTTATGTGTATGTTGCATTGCCAAATAAATAAGAAGCACCTCTCCAGAAGGAGAGCGACCAACAGGATGCTGGTGGGCACTTGCTTTTTGACTCCTCCTGGAGCTCTCCTTCTTGGCTGGGGAGGAAGACTGACTCTGGCTTTTGTAAGTTTTGCATGCCCCCAGTCCATATCAAGAGAGAGAGAGAGGAGGGAGGGCAGTGGAAAAAGGGGGTTCTACAAATTGCTGGGCCCCTGGCTTAAACAAACACACACTATTCATCATAACCAAAAGCACTTTAAAAGTCATTGAACAAAGAAAAGACAGAAATTCCCAGGATGATGCAATTTCTTGCAAAATACTTTTTTTAAAAAAATGTACTGATAAATTGGGGAAAGGGGAACAAGGAAAGTAGATGGGAAGGGAAAAACATCTCCAAAGACTGATTATAATAAAACAGCAGGGAAATAATGCTTCCCTTCCTTCTGCCCTCCATGAAAGCTGCGTTAGTGGCTGAGGTGGCAGCAGCTGCTGCTGTTGCTGTGCGGTGAGTTTTCAGCTCAAGTGAGGGGTGGGCAAGTGGGGTGTGTGTGTCTCTGCAATGGTTGGTTGGCTGGATTCAGGATTCTGGTGGGCCAGAGCCACTCTGTGGGCCATAGTTCGAGGACCCTTGCTTTAATTTTTGTTGTGATTTCATCATCTAAAAGGCTTTTTTTTTTACTTTTGTTGGATTTTTTTTAAAAAAAAGATTTCTCCTGTTCAAAGGCCCTGTGGGGAAGCTGCCAGGGGAGAGTTTTCAATTTCAAAAAACTGATGCCACTAGCATGATTTTACTATTAGCAGTGATTTTCAGAAATGGAAGACTCTGTTCCCCCAATGACTTCCCCATCATGAAAAGGGTCATTCAAAAGCTTGGGACATTTGTGGTGAGGTTTCAGAATTTTATTTCTCAAAAGCTCTGCATCTAGTGACATCATCAGCCGTAGGGCGTGTAACATAAAGTGAGAGAATTTCAGTTGTCCCCTGATATGTATTGTATCTCAATATATGACAATCTGTTTATTTACAATGAGAAAGGATAAATTGCCAGATACCTGATATATTAAATCATAACACATATATGCTTATGAACTAAGAAACTAATATATATATATATATATATATATATATATATATATATATATATATATATATATATATATATATATATATATATATATATATATATATATATATATATATATATATATATATATATATATATATATATATATATATATGCATGTTAGGGTGGATTCGGGTTTCTTCCCGTGTAGAAATCTGGTTGTTTTGGCGACGTTTCGACGAGGTCTCACTCGTCATCTTCAGGCTGGTGTTCTGGCTTCTTTCTTCTTGAAGCAAAGCGTGATCTCAGTTGAAGTCCTTCTATAAATACTGCTGGGGGGGTGTGGTTTGCTTGCTCTGTTGCTGATTGTAGGTTCGTTTGTTCTTTTGTGATTTGCTGTGTGGCTGAGGCGATCGTTAAGGGCTTAACTGCTGGTGGGTTAGATGGCTGTTTAGAGACATCCTGTGTGGGTGAGGTGCTGGATGTGTGTCTATTAGCCTTTTGTTTCTTAACGACCTTGGTGATGGGTGTTCTGGCAGCATCCTGGGCTTTGGTGGAGTGGGGTCTTGTGTCTTGTGAATTCATTTTGGTCTGGCTGCGTGTCTGTGGTCTCCCAAAGTTTTTTTGGCGTGTGTAAGTGTGCTCCATGTGGTGGCTGGAGTGGGGAGTAGCGGTAGATGGTGCAGTCGTGGTTTTGTTATTGGATGGTGGTTTCGTTTCATCTGTGGGAAGGGTCTGGGTTTGTGTTTGGTGTGGATGGAAGGTGGTGGCATCTTGTGTTCTTTTGGACCTGGTGTCAGTCTTTGTGACAGAGGCTCGTCTGTTGACCAGGGCTAGTTTCCAGATGTCAGGCAAGCGGGAGGTGTCATCACGTTTATTCATGTTGTTTGGGTGTTTCTCTATTTCAATGGCTTCCATGATTATTCGACTGTTGAAGTGTTCAGTTTTGGAGATGAGTTTGGTTCTTTTAAAATCAATTTCATGACCTGTTGTTTTTATGTGCTGGAAGAGAGAGGAAGATTTTTCTTCTTTTTTGACTGCGTTCTTGTGTTCTGCGATGCGTGCGCTTATTCTCCTGTTTGTCTGTCCGATGTATGTGGCTGGGCAGACTTTGCATGGTATTTCGTAGACTCCTTGGTTTTCTAGCTCAATCTTGTCTTTGGGGTTTCTTAAAATGTTGGCTATTTTTTGTTCGGTGCAAAAGGCTGTCTTGATATTGTGTTTGTGGAGAATTTTGCTTATTTTGTCTGTGGTGCCTTTGATGTAAGGGAGGAGGGCAGTGCCGTTGTTCTCTTCTGTTTCTTGGTTCTTGGGGGGTGTTTCTTTTTGGATTAGTTTGGTGATGGTGTTTTTTTGGAATCCGTTCGCAATTAAAGCATTCGAGAGGGTGTGTAATTCAGTTTTTAGGTGGTCTTTGTCAGCGAGGCGTTTGGTTCTGGAGATGAGGGTTTTTGCTACGGAGTTGATCTGTGCAGGGTGGTGGTGTGATTGAGCATTTAAGTAGCGGTTTGTATGTGTTTTTTTCCGGTAGATGGTATGTCCTAAGGAGCCGTCGGGTTTTTTGTAGATTAGGACGTCCAGGAAGGGAAGTTGGTTGTTGGCTTCTATTTCCATAGTGAATTGTATTTTGGGGTGTAGGCTGTTGAGATGTGTGAGGAAGTTGTTCAGTTTGTCTTTCCCGTGTGGCCAGATAACAAAGGTGTCGTCAACATATCTGAGCCAGAGTTTGGGTTTATGTTCGGACTTCTGTAACGCGTTGGTTTCAAAGTGTTCCATATATAGGTTTGCGATGACCGGTGAGAGGGGTGATCCCATGGGTGCTCCTTCTATCTGTTTGTATCCAAAGCCAAAATAAAAGCCTCACCCTTAAGTGAAGAAATCAAGCCAAGCATCATCCCCAGAGAGAAATCTTCCAGATGCCCCAAGCTCTACGGCCTCCCCAAGATTCACAAAGAAGGAACACCTCTCAGACCCATAGTCAGCTCCATAGGCTCACCCCTACAAAACCTCGCCAAATTTCTTGCCAAACAACTCCAGCCCTATGCAGAATCCATCTCTTCATACGTACAAAACTCGTTCCACTTCATAGAAATTATAAAGAAACAAGACCTACAACCCAATGACCTACTCGTGAGCTTCGATGTTGTTTCGCTCTTCACACAAGTGCCCATTCAAGAAGCCTTGACAGCTATCCACAACAAATACAACCCCCCCAAGCACATCCTAGATCTGACCAACCACTGCCTAACCAACACATACTTCATCCACAATGGACAAAGATACAAACAGATAGAAGGAGCACCCATGGGATCACCCCTCTCACCGGTCATCGCAAACCTATATATGGAACACTTTGAAACCAACGCGTTACAGAAGTCCGAACATAAACCCAAACTCTGGCTCAGATATGTTGACGACACCTTTGTTATCTGGCCACACGGGAAAGACAAACTGAACAACTTCCTCACACATCTCAACAGCCTACACCCCAAAATACAATTCACTATGGAAATAGAAGCCAACAACCAACTTCCCTTCCTGGACGTCCTAATCTACAAAAAACCCGACGGCTCCTTAGGACATACCATCTACCGGAAAAAAACACATACAAACCGCTACTTAAATGCTCAATCACACCACCACCCTGCACAGATCAACTCCGTAGCAAAAACCCTCATCTCCAGAACCAAACGCCTCGCTGACAAAGACCACCTAAAAACTGAATTACACACCCTCTCGAATGCTTTAATTGCGAACGGATTCCAAAAAAACACCATCACCAAACTAATCCAAAAAGAAACACCCCCCAAGAACCAAGAAACAGAAGAGAACAACGGCACTGCCCTCCTCCCTTACATCAAAGGCACCACAGACAAAATAAGCAAAATTCTCCACAAACACAATATCAAGACAGCCTTTTTGCACCGAACAAAAAATAGCCAACATTTTAAGAAACCCCAAAGACAAGATTGAGCTAGAAAACCAAGGAGTCTACGAAATACCATGCAAAGTCTGCCCAGCCACATACATCGGACAGACAAACAGGAGAATAAGCGCACGCATCGCAGAACACAAGAACGCAGTCAAAAAAGAAGAAAAATCTTCCTCTCTCTTCCAGCACATAAAAACAACAGGTCATGAAATTGATTTTAAAAGAACCAAACTCATCTCCAAAACTGAACACTTCAACAGTCGAATAATCATGGAAGCCATTGAAATAGAGAAACACCCAAACAACATGAATAAAACGTGATGACACCTCCCGCTTGCCTGACATCTGGAAACTAGCCCTGGTCAACAGACGAGCCTCTGTCACAAAGACTGACACCAGGTCCAAAAGAACACAAGATGCCACCACCTTCCATCCACACCAAACACAAACCCAGACCCTTCCCACAGATGAAACGAAACCACCATCCAATAACAAAACCACGACTGCACCATCTACCGCTACTCCCCACTCCAGCCACCACATGGAGCACACTTACACACGCCAAAAAAAACTTTGGGAGACCACAGACACGCAGCCAGACCAAAATGAATTCACAAGACACAAGACCCCACTCCACCAAAGCCCAGGATGCTGCCAGAACACCCATCACCAAGGTCGTTAAGAAACAAAAGGCTAATAGACACACATCCAGCACCTCACCCACACAGGATGTCTCTAAACAGCCATCTAACCCACCAGCAGTTAAGCCCTTAACGATCGCCTCAGCCACACAGCAAATCACAAAAGAACAAACGAACCTACAATCAGCAACAGAGCAAGCAAACCACACCCCCCCAGCAGTATTTATAGAAGGACTTCAACTGAGATCACGCTTTGCTTCAAGAAGAAAGAAGCCAGAACACCAGCCTGAAGATGACGAGTGAGACCTCGTCGAAACGTCGCCAAAACAACCAGATTTCTACACGGGAAGAAACCCGAATCCACCCTAACATGCATATATATATATATATATATATATATATATATATATATATATATATATATATATATATATATATATATATATATATATAAACTTACTGTTGAAATGTATTTATTTATTTAATGTACATAAGAGCATATCTAGAATGGTGGATTGGGCTTTGAAAGACTGATGATCCAAGACCAAATTCAACAAAATTATGAAGCTGGTTATAAGGTCAGTCCTTATCTCTCAGCTTGACATAATGAATTTAACAGATTTTTTATGAGTTTACATGGGGAGGAAGCAAGTAGATACATTGCCTTGAAAGTACCAGAAAGCCAGTAGCAAGGGCTGGAGTCTGGGGAAAGAAGCATTACGTGTATGAATTTGGAATTGTCATGGAGTCTGGAACATGGCAAGGAAAGTTCTACGTGTATGTCTTTCACAGACATCTGTTCCAGGAGTAGTTCTGGTTTCTTCAGCCCCTGCCTGTTCCCTTCCTAATACTTACATGTTAGTGTCACAGAGATCTAGTCCTGTGAAATTTGAAGGGCCTGGCCACTGCTTGGAGATTTTGGCCCGGGCACAGGAATGCTGCTCACCTTAACAACCATACTTACCTATATGGTATTAAGCAATAACGTCCCCCCAGATGATTTATTGTGCAATATATATATATTTTTTATACTGAGACATTGTACTTACGTGGAGATCATAAATCCTTACCCACCAAGCTGAAGCTGTTGTCTTTCCCTCTGACATTCTGGATGTACTGGATGATAGAGGCATCCAGAAATGAAGCCTGTGCATGTGAAAAATTTTCATTAGAGCACAGTTTCCTTTCAGTTTATTTCAGGGCAGTCCAGATTGCTGATGTTCATGTGCCCATCCTTAATAACATTTCCAAAGCAAAGTGTATCCATGGGAATGTATGATGTTTTACAGGAGATGCCTTCCCAGGTCTTGCTCGTTTGCTCTTTTAAGCCATTTGCTACTGTACAATGTGACCTAGGCAGCAAGGTCATGGTTCAGAAGTCCCTGGGTGGTCTGGAGGTGAAGGGACAGGCATCAATTGAGTTCTCAGGAAAGTAGCATAGCGAGTGAGTTTGATTAACTCCTGCTGAAAGCCACTGCCGGCACTGGGATGTGATTGGAATGGATATGAATCCTTTCTTATCCAGTGCTTGAAAAGAGAGCTGCATTCTCAGAGGGCTGCATAGCAAGACTCAGTTATATACTTGAAAATTAATTATGAGATGGGTAGAGCAATGCACGAACCTGCTATTATAATCAGCAGGGTCGCATTTCCTCAGCTATCCACATCCACTGTGAGTTTCAAAGAGATTTATTGTGTTCCTGTCTGAACGTGCCACTACTCGATTCCATTTTCTCATCTACATTTTTGCTAGCGTCAATCTAATTTTGTCCTTAAGAACGTTTCAAAGTAGGCATAGGCATCTTGTAAGAAGGTGTTAGGCTGGCAGCTTTAGTGCATCGGAGAGCAGGTACTTATACAGCAAAAAGCTTTTTGTGTAGACTCCACAGTACAGGAAGATTTGCTGCTTTTTATTGGAAGTCTGACAGAATAGGTTATACCCCATGGACTGTTCTCTGAGCTTCGGACTTGAGTTCATCTGCATGACTGAAATTGCAGTAGGGAGGGTCAACTGGGCATCAAAGGGGATTTTAAGATCATCATTTAAAGGTGTATGTATTTTCCCCCAAGGCTTCTCCTAAGATTATGGTCCCATTTATCTGTACGTTCAAGGTTCAATTCACTGAAGGGATTCTAATATAATTAGTATATGATTCTATTTATTGAATATCTGTCACAGTCAGAGAAGGATGTCTGCATAACACAAACCTGAATTTTCTGTTTGACATCTTAATGGGAAGTCATCAACATGTTCCTTCACCTAGTCTGAATCAGTCTCTCTCTCTCTCTCTCTCTCTCTCTCTCTCTCTCTCTCTTTTTCTCTGTGTCTGTGTGTGTGTGTATTAGTATAGTTTTTTTCCTTTTGGTATAAGACCTCATGGGGGGAGCAAAGTACAGAGAAAAACATTTAACTTCCTGTGTTATAGAAGAGGGTAAAAGCTTAGTTGCTCATTGTACTGTACAAGATTTAAAAGGAGGTGAGAAGCTGTCTCTCTTTGAAATATACAGAACTCAACCTGTACTGGACTTTTAAAAAGGCAAGGCTTACATTTGGAATTGCAAATGGAATGAAATATCCGGCCACTGTAGATGGTACTGAACATCTTAAGAAGTGAGCTGATACATTTTGCACTGGTTGTTGCATTTTGCCAGCATATGCTAGGGAAGAGATGAGAGGAAACAACTGTTTAGGACATCTGTGATTATTGCTGTCTTTCAGGAACAAAGTCCCCAATTGTGTCACATTTGGTGTTGTTGGCCTAGGTGCATGACTGTTGTAAGGCTGATTGTCAGGAAGTGACCCATTTAAGTGGCTTCACTTTGACCCTTGGTTCTTTAGCTGGTGATTCGTTCTGTTTCATGGGTTTGCTATTCTAACGGCTTCAAGTGCTACAGCCAGGGATCAACATATAGTCTCTAGGTAACATATGAACTCACCTTTGAGGCCTGTCAGCCCCATGCTAGACCACTTTTATCTCTCCAGCCCATTGCATTTATTTATTTTTTATCCAGAAAAAGAATTCCTTTTCTCTGTGTGTTTCTCCCATCCTATTATTCAACTTCAGTGGACTTCCCTGTAGCCCATTTTGAATGCCACATGTTAAAATATCAAAATCAAATAGGCATCAATGATTTTGCAACGGTGATATAACAGAAAATGTAACATAATATGAGTTTGTATCTTTGTATTGGTATTCCATATTAATATGGCGAGTTGTGCTACACGTGTTTAAACAGTGATTGGCAAGTGTGGGATATCTAACAGGCTAAGTGTACATTTGTATATGAATGGATATTGATGGAAATCATAATGTTAGGGGTATTTTTTGGATCAATGTATTGTGAGAAATATGGAGATATCCGGATAAGCCCTTCAGAGTTGTGAGAAATTCCATGGGATCAGCATACGAGTAGGGAAGGCATGGTCTCTGGCCCTCTTCATTGCATTTTCTAATCTCCCTCCAATCATGGAGAGCAACCTTCTAAAATGAGTATTCATCATCTGTTGACACTCTTCATAAGATGGGGGCTTTGATTTTTGCACAGTTCCCAACAGTGGGGACAGCATTCATAGGTAACAAAGCTTCTCCTCTTCAGATGTTCACTCTGCACGTATGAAGAGTGACTATAAATACTCAATGGGAGTATGGCAAGCATGTTCTCCTTGCTTCCAAGTTTAGCTACCCTGATTTTCGAGCAACTTAATAAGGCTATAGATTTTGACAACGTTTCCCATGATATCACAATTAGCAAACTAACTAGGTGTGGGCTGAATAAATCCAGGTGGTTTCAAAATTGGCTAAAGTGATCAGGAGAGGCCTTTCTTTCTGGGGTCTGGGAGTCTTCGTGTATCACAAATTGAATATGAGTCAGCAGTGTGATGTGGCGGCCAGGAAAGTCAATGCAATTCTTGGTTGCACCAACAGAAGCATCATGTCTAGATCAAGGAAAGTGATAGTACCACTCTATTCTGCTCTGGTCAGACCCCACCCGGAGTACTGTGTCCAATTCTGTGCACCTCAATTTAAAAAGGATGTTGACAACCTTAAGCGGGTACAGAGGAGGGCGACCAGGAGGGTTGAAGGTCTGCAGGAAATGTCTTATGAGGAACGGCTTAGGGAAATGGGAATGTTTAGCCTTTCAAAGAGAAGGCTGAGGAGGGATGTGATAGCTATGTTTAAATATTTGAAAGGATGTTTGTTTTCCGTGGCTTTAGAGACTAGGACTTGAGGCAATGGTTTCAAACTACAGGAAAAGTGATTCGATTTGATCATTAGGAAGAACTTCACAACAGTTAGAGCTGTTCAGCAGTGGAATATGCTGCCACAAAGGGTGGTGGAGTCTCCTTCTTTGGAGACTTTAAGCTGAGGCTGGATGGCCATCTGTCGGAAATATTGTGATGGGGTTCCTACAAGGCAGGGGGTTGGACTGGATGTCCCTTTCGGTCTCTTCCAACTCTATGATTCTATGATTCTATGATTCTGTGTTGCTGCTCCAAGACTTTGGAACTCCCTCCCATTGGAGGCCAGGACTGCCGAATCCCTGCTGTCTTTCTGGAAGCAGGCAAAGACTTTCCTTTTCAGGCAAGCTGTCCCTGAATGAGGGTCTATTTACTATGTGACTTTTATATTGATAACCAGTAGGGATGGACAGTTTACGAAAAACAACACACTGTTTTGTCATTTTGTAAGCTTATAAACGAAATGAAACAGCAAACAGTGTTACATTAAGAAATGAAACAAAACACCATTTTTATTTCAGAAATGAAATGATTTGTCTTAGCCTCTTGAGCCAGCCGTCTTGAGAACAGGAGGTGGTTTTTTTTAAAACTGATTGATTTGTTTTTCTTTCTTTCTGTGCCTTAGCTGTTGAGATAGCTTATCTCCGATCTTGATCTGCCCGAAGCTAGCAAGCCCAGGAGCTGAGGTGTTTCCTTCACCGGCTGTGTCTGCAAGCTAATTTACGCTAATTGTTTTCCTTTCCTTTTTAAGTAGGACTGTGGAGGATATTTTTTAAAGTACTTTATTTCCTTCTCTCACCACACTGATCAGATATTGAGTTTATCTCCCTGATCTCTCTGTGGAGCAGCTAGCTATCAGGTTTCTAGCTTGTTTACAGAGGGTTCTTTGCCTGAAAGCAAATTGATTGGAAGTTTTGTGGGTCTGTGATTTAGGGCAGTGGGCTCCCTGTTAAATGAAAAAAAGGAAAGCTCCCCATTATTTATAGCCTTATGAAGCATTTCATTTCATGACAAAAATCATTTTAAAAATCAGTTATTTATGAAACAAAATGATATGAAGGCTGAAATGAAACGAAATGAAATGAAACACTATATTTCCATTTTGTGCCCATCTCTAATTACCATGCTTTGTTACATTGACGGATTTCATAAGAACATCAGTGTTTTCCATGTTAGGTTCCACCCCTCATAATGGGTTTTTTCTTTTTGTGTGTTCTTTGTAGCTTTAATGTCACTTTTTAATGTTCTAAGATGCCTCTTCTAATTCCCTGTTCTTAACTTGAATACTTGAATATGTCTTAAAGGTTCTGGGCTGTATATGGATCCTTTTTCAAGGAGAAAGGTGGGGTAAAAATATTCAAAATAAATAAATAAATAAATGCAATACTAGGTCTACAGACTTAGTCTTGCAGTTGTACTTTGTAATGGCCACATGGCTCTTCCCTTTAGTTACTGGTATTTCAACAAAATTCAAAATGATCTTGATAGGCTGGAGCACTGGGCTGAAATCAACATAATGAAATTTAAGAGGGAGAAGTGCAAAATACTACACTAAGAAGAAGAAACCAAATGCACAGTTACAAGTAGAGATGGGCATGGAACGAACACTTCATTTCCGTTATTCGTTTGTCATTCCGTTACGTAATGAAACGACAAACGAAAATTGTGATGAAAATGCAACGAAACGAACAGAACCACGAAAATTGTAGTCGTTACGTTTTGTTTACGTTAATGGCGACACAATGAAATGAGCTGTTTTAAATGTTAAAAAATGCCCTGGACATCCGTAAAAACACAGCGATAATTATTTATATTGTCTGATAATACCTACCAGGGGGTTGGGGTCCTTAAAACATTTGTTTTTGTCTTCTCCCATCGCGATGTATTTTTCTTTTCCCTTTAAAATGGATGTCACCACCAGCCACAAAATGGAGTCAAGCCATGTGATGGGATCATGTTCAACCAATAGCATGCCCAGATTGCAGACTGGGCGGGCAGGTCTGGCAGCCACAGAGGGCATAAAAAGCTCTGGCAGCCCCCGTCCTCCTTGCAGTCTCTGGTGGGAGTTAGGGTGGGATTGCTGTTTCTGCGACTCTAGCTTCAGTCCTGCAGCCTCCCTGCATGTGTGCGTGCGTGCTGCGTACCTCTCGGTGAGTACCCTCCCATGCCCCACAGTGCAGTCACTCTGCAGCTGCCTTGCACCCTGGGCAACGCCCACCGCTGCCTTTGCAGCCTCCCTGCGTACCTAGTCTCTACTGTGTCTCTGCCAGCATCCATTTTTTTAGTGTTTTCCCTCTGGTCTGGGGCGTTGGGGGATGCCTGCGCATGGAAATGCTTTAAAAATCACGCAAAAAGCGGGTAGAAATGACAAACGAAAAAATGAAAAACGGTAACTAAATTTTTCCAAAAAATCACGACAAATGGAAATGAACCAAAACAGACCTCTCAACGACAAACGAAAAACTGAAACACCAGTTTTTTGTTTCGTGCCCATCTCTAGTTACAAGATGGGGGACACCCGGCTTAGCAATACTACAAATTAGAAGGATCTTGGAATTCTTGTTGATCATAAACTGAATATGACCCAACAGTGTGATGTGGCCACACAAAAGGCAAATAGTATTTTAGGCTGCATTAATAGAATCATGATTTCCAAATCCCAGGAGGTGCTTGTCCCCCTCTATTTAGCACTGGTTAGGTCTCACCTTGAGTACTGTGTCCAGTTCTGGATACCACACTTCAAGAAAGATGCTGACAAATTTGAAGAAATTCAGAGATGGGTGACAAGGATTATTAGGGGCTGGAAACCAAGCCCTATGAGGAAAGACTGAGAGAATTGGGCTTAATCTGGAGAAAAGAAGAAGGAGGGTTGATATGACAGCATTTTCAAATATATGAAAAGCTGTCATACAGAGCAGGGGCAAGATCTGTTCTTGATCATTCCAGAATGTTGGACATGTAACAATGGCTCAAGTTACAGTAACCCAACTCTTGGATGAATATCAGAAGAAGAAAAAAACTTCCTAACTGTTAGAGCAGTGCTGCATTGAAACCAATTACCTCAAGAGGTGGCAAGCGCTCCTATACTGGAGGCATTCAAGACAAATAAGGAGAACCACCTACCAGATATCATTTGATTTGTATTCCTACATCAAGTGGAGGGTTGGGTTTGATGACCTTGTACCCTCACAACTTCATTATTCTATGATTCTATGATTCTGTGACTCAGATTCAAGGAGATGATTTGGGAACAGGAAGATTGTGTGAGTTTGAGAACAGGATATTTAAGTGTCTAAATCATAGATCTGTAAATACTATTTATATGAGGTAATTATGGCATGCCATCAAGTTGATTCTGGTTTATGGTGTCTCTTTCTAATGTTTCCTTGGTGCTCAGATGTGGTTTACTATTCCCTTTTTGAGGACTATGGATTCCAGAGAATTTCTGTGGCTCACCTATGGCTACATAGGGTGACTCTACTTACAGGAGGCACAGTGAGGAATCAAATTCTCAACCTCTGGCTTCACAGCCAGATACCTAAAACACTGTGCTGTCCAGCCAGCTGCTGATGTAATTATCGTCAATCATTTATGTGCTGAAGGATAGCAGGAGTCACGGAAGAGGGCCAAAGAATCACAAAGTGCTGTAGAAAATAAAACACCTCTGTGGAAAACTGGAGACCCATATAGCTGGGAGGAAACTTGTATAGTTTTGGGTTTTGTTTTTTTAAAAATTCAAGACTGTCCTCTATTAGGATCTTCTTTTATTCTTTTTAAAATATGTAATTATCTTGACAAGACAAAGTGGCTTGTCTGCTCCTTGAGAGAAGCATGCAGGAAGGAATCTGAGCTGAGGGAGAAGATTAATCATCATTGTCAATGCTGGGGAAGAAAGAATAACTTAAATGGATTCACATGAGTAATCTCCATGTAGTGGAGCATCTTTATAACTTTGAAAGATGGTCTGTAGAGGTACTTCCCTGATATAATCTTTTCTTGTTGGCCGGTTCTTTATCAGTTTGTTAGAGTGTTTCCTTTACCTGGTACATCAGATTCTGAGCAAGATGCTCCCATCCTGAAGTAAAAGATACAGTGACAGAGAATGAGATTGTGACTGTGCAGCACTAGCCTCCTTGTCTAATACCACTGTTATGCCACAAGGCTGGTAGAAGAGGAATAACCATTTTGTTGTACACAACAGAAGGAAAAGTGAAAATCCAAGTATTGGCTCAAGGTGGGCTTGTTGGGCTTAGAAGAAAGGGGGAAAGAAGCATATAAACATGGATGGTGAGGAGAAAGCTGTTGGAAGAATATATATCTTTTTTTTCTTAATTGTCAAGTCCAAGCTCAATGACTCAAGGTCTGTGGTCAGATATTCATAGATAACTCTTTTTCCTGAGCAGAGATGGGCATGAAACAAACTAGAGATGGGCACGAAACAAACAATTTTTGTTTCTGTTTTCGTTTTTTCATTTCGTTATGTAACGAAATGACAAACGAATTTTGTCTCTAAAATGAAACGAAATGAACAGAAACACCGGAAATTTTGTCGTGCGTTTCGTTTCCGTTACTGCAATATGAGTGAATTGCTTAAAATCCTAAAAAAAATCACAAAAATTGAAACAAATGGTAATGAAATGGTAACGAAACAAATGAAAATGAAAATGATTTTTTGCAAAAATTCACAAAAAACGGAAACAAACTGAAACAGACCCTCCAAACGACAAACGACAAACGAAATGCCATTTTTCTGATTCGTGCCCATCTCTAAAACAAACTAAAAATCAAAACCCCCAATGACCTGGGCTGATTCGTGGCTCATTCCTTGACCCAGTTGGGGAAATCCCATTTTGATGAAGCAAAATGAAATGCCTAGCTTTTCTACCTTTTACATTTCATTTATTTAAGCAAAAGTGGGTGCCCATCCAACTCCCTTGTACTGCCTCTTTCACCTCTGTCTACCTGCTCCCACCACTTTTGCTGTTGGTACAGAGGGGTGAAGTTGCTGGCAGAGGTGGCTGCAGAAGTAGCTCCCCCCCTTCCTGGCACAAACCAGAAAAACAAACCATTAACTGGTTAATTTTTCTGGGGGGTTGTGGTAGTCCATGATTAGCTATGAACCTCAAAGCATCATGAGCCACTGGTTTTCCCGCTTCTGCTCACGGGACATATGCACATGGGGTTCTCAATTTCTATAGTTAGGGGAGTCTTTTCCTCTCAAGCAAAGGAGGAGGAAACAGAATCTTGTTTTCTACACCCTGCAGGGTGCTGTGGGATTTTCTGGTGCTGCTGATAGTTTTGTGCAAACTGTGTAGCTTGTGCAAGTTCCGCAAAGAGTGATAGCAATTTCTCCTCTAGTTCATAGGCTTTTGAACATCTGAAGCACCAGACTGGTTCCTTCATCTTTGGAAACAATCAGCTAGTTTGTCTGTGCTTGATTTCTCTTGCACTCTTCTCCTTTCTCTGTGCTTTGCTTCTCAAAGAGAAAACATACTATTTTTGCATGCTCTTCCACAGAAACATTTTGGGAAATGGTTAATTGAGGGGCAGGAGAGAAGCATGCCTTGCTCTAAAGAATAAAAATGTAATGGGGCTGGACAGTGCTTTGCTGTGGCATCTTGTTATATAGAGAACAATGAGATCAAGGCATTTGGTGAACATTCCTTCTGCCCCAGTGTTCAATGGTTACCTACAAAATTGTCTTAAGCAGTAACCCAATGCCAACCCTTCCCTTCAAGATGCACCAACTTATCCAGAAAGATATGGCCCACCTTCTTAAAACAGACATCCACTAGCATAGTGAACCCATTATAGTTTTAATGCAAGCATAAACTGATTTTTCAGTTTATGAAAAACATCCAGAAGAAAGGGAAAAAGAAGACTGAGAATACTATGCCATTGATTTGATTTATATTTTGAAGAATGCTAAAATACACAACCAAGACATTGAAATATGGATGCTAGAAAATTGCTCACATTTCTAAAAAAAAGTTCTGTAATCATCATCCATCATGACTTCAGTGGTTCAAGAGAAGGTTTGTCTCCCTTGGCTCTTCAGTGGAAAATACTATGAAGAAAGATTGAGTGTGTATCATTGTTTGTGCTGGAAGAGGAACTGGTAAATAATGAAGTCTTGTTCTTCAGACAATGACTTGGCTTCTACAATGTAATCATTCAATTTCTTTCAATTGAGCCCTTGCAAAATGGAAGGTGGATAGTAGAGCGGGCCATTGAATCAGCTCCTTTTGCAGTGGTTGTCCTTCAAGTGTAATTGGGTCACCTCTTTTGGCTAAGCATGAAAGTGGCCAGGATGGATGTTTATCACTGAAAAATGTTTCCATTAGGACACAATAATAGCATTTCTGGCAGTTCCTCAAGCAGTTTGTGTGTATATCCTCATTGTTTAATTACTTTAGTAGAAAGGAAGGAAGGAAGGAAGGAAGGAAGGAAGGAAGGAAGGAAGGAAGGAAGGAAGGAAGGAAGGAAGGAAGGAAGGGACACACACATGTTCACGTGCACGCATGCATGTGCGCGCGCGCGCGCGCGCACACACACACACACACACACACACACACACACACACACACACACACACACACACACACACACACACAACACATACCTGTACATAACTACACAGCTGAACTCCCTGAAATAAATTACAACAGTATTATAACTTTCCTCTTTTAACATGCCACAGGGAAGTCAGTGGTATACAAAATACTAATAGCCTAAAAGTTGAATTAGGTTGCATATGGATTAGAGATGGGCACGAATCAAACAAATGGCATTTCGTTTGTCGTTTGTCGTTTGGAGGGTCTGTTTCAGTTTGTTTCCTTTTTTGTGAATTTTTGCAAAAAAATCATTTTCATTTTCATTTGTTTTGTTACCATTTCATTACCATTTATTTCAATTTTTTGTGATTTTTTAAAAAAGATTTTAAGCAATTCACTCATATTGCAGTAACGGAAACGAAACGCACGACAAAATTTCCGGTGTTTCTGTTCTTTTCGTTTCATTTTAGAGACAAAATTCGTTTGTCGTTTCGTTATGTAACAAAATGAAAAAATGAAAACGGAAGCGAAAAATTGTTCGTTTCGTGCTCATCTCTAATATGGATCTTTTCCTGTCAGTTATTAATGTACTGTCTGGATGTTTTGATGCCTAGATATTATTATGATTTTATGCTAGCTGTCTGTCTGGGGAGAAGACTGGCAGTTCCTCTGGGTTCAGATTCTGTTTCATGACAAACTAGAGAATTTGGATCTTTTGCTTGTTTATCGAATGCAGTATTTTATTTTAAGTCCAGCATAATTGCCTGGATGTAGATTAGTACTGTGCTCCTGCATATTGGACATATTTCTTTGATGTCTACTAGCATTCTTCATCTTATTGCATATCAGAATAGTTCTCTCTCTTTCCTAAATTATTAACATCTACAGAGCTGATACTTGCTTACGGTATGAGTCAGGAGCCTGCGTGATACATGCACTCATGCTTTAATACAATTTTGAAATAAGGATTATTTTGATATTTATCTTTTCAATACATTATAGTGTGCAATATGGATAACTGGCAAAACCACATTCATTTCTTAAGTTTTCAGTTTTTAAAAATGAAAATTATATCTCTTGTTACCAGATATCTCAATATACAAATTATATTTTGCTTTTTCTGCTCTTTGAAAATTAAAATGTACATGCACAATATTGCAGGCATGGCAAGCCTCCAACCATTGCCAAATTGAAATGTAATGTATACTGTCTCAGACGCAACTGCATTTAGCGCATAAAGGGAGAACAGCACTATTACTTAAAATTAATCTATTAATACAGAACATTCTGTTGAAGCCATCTGTCATTTATTCAGTGAAACTGACTTTATAATAAATTATGGAAATCTACCCAAAGATTCTATAGAGACCTTAATCAGTTTTGTCCTCCTTTGCTGTTCATCTTATAGAAGTAACAATAGACTGCTTGTAACTGCGTGAGGGAGTGCTGCCCCAAATTGGGGATGAGATGCAGAGAGAAACAGAAACCACGTTTGCTTAGAAATATGTCCCATTGTAAAGCTAAGTGTTTCAGGTCTGGAACTCAGAAGCTTTTGGGCCAGTTTTGTGTTCCTCAAAGTGTTACCTCAATAAGGTTTACCACAACTTCTGCAAAAGTGTCTTGTATCTCTTCCTGTTAAGAAGTTAAGCCCCACCACACATAGCCACACCCATGCAGCAAGTGCAACACAGCTGCTGATTCTTTAAAAAAAAAGGCACAAGACACTCTTTCCAAAGCTTCATTGTCACTACATGCTAATTGTCATGCAAGATTTTTATACAGCATTGTTTTGTGCGATTGTCCTGCATTTGAGCAGAAGACATTCCCCAGTCTTCTTCTCTTATTATTTAAAGTGAAGCAAAATACCTCATAAATCTTCATCCTCACCTGGGACAGTAAGATGAGCAGGGATTTCTGCTGAGTTCTTGCACAAGGACATCCTCACACAAGTGTCCACTGGACTTTTGGGGAAAGAACTGTATAGTAGTGGTACCTTAACATAATTCAAGTGCCTAGTGTGCAGCATTACAACACATTGCAATTCCTTGTATACCTCAAAATAATAAACACATCTAGGATTCTCAGCAGCAAGTATCCTCCCTACAGCTTCCTTTCTCTAGCTGCTAGAGAAAAAGCAGTGTCCATGAGATGAAATAGGTGAAGAACTCCTGGCTGTGACTCTGGTGGTATCACATCACCCAACACAGCAGGAGACCCCCTTTTCAGTTCAAATTTACAGTGAACTGCATTAATCAATATCTTTTGCCAAGTGATTAACACGCTTCAAGTCCCATTAAGACCGGTTATGAAAGGAAGAGGCTGGAAACTATCGTGGTTAATAAGCAGATCTTTGAATGATCCTGTAATCCAGTGCTGGCTGGGGAGCAGGTGGGGTTGGGGTGGTGGTTGCGGGGATGAGGAGGAAAATCATCAGAGTGGAAGAGAAACTGGAGGAGTGTTTGGCTTAGTGAGAGCTTGATAGAACTGATGGATGTTGTACAGAGCATCCTTTGACAGACTTGATAGTTCCTAAGAGATTTGACGCTCACTAGAGCAACTGATGGTGAGATGGATGGTGCCAGGCACTGAATAATAATTGCACATGAGGCAGCTCAAACTGTGAAAGAGGTAAACAGGTCTAGAAAGTTGGAAGAAGGCTTGTGTTGTGTAGAATCTCTCTTGCTAATGGCAGAACACTTTGTGGTGCCCTGTGCAGGTATCCAGCATAGAGAGGTGAAAGCTAAAAGGCTTGCTAGGAAAATAGGAAGCTGCCTTTTACTGCTTCAAACTATTGCCTGTCCAATATTGCCAAATCTGCTTAACTTTTCAGAGTGTTGGGCAAGATCCTTTGTTAGTTAGACCTGGAGATCCCTGATGTTCCATGATGGTTTCCATTTAATTCATAAGAAGGCCTGCTTAGCATCTGAAATGAGATGAGATCAGTTGTGTTCGGGGTAGCATGGTGAAGAGTGGTCATGGGCATGCATAAAAGTCACACGCCCAATATCCCTATCTCCCCAGTCCCTGGCTTAACCTGTGTTATGGGAGAAGACCTGAAGGGGGCTGCACTCTCTGCATGAATGCAAGCAGACTTCTCTGGGCAATTGAGCCCCTGACAAAACAGGGTTCTTGATCACTCAAAGATGTCTACTTATCAGGTTCCATTCACAAGCATGCATGGAAGTGCCTTACAGAGCATCCTTCTTAACGTGGGAAGGTAGAAGATTGATACGACCTTCCAGAGTGGCTTTGTAGGTAGATGGGTGGTATATAAATCTAACCTGCATACATACATACATACATACATACATACATACATACATACATACATACATACATACATACATACATACATACATACATACATACATACATACATACTAGAGATTGGCACGACCAGGGAAAATGACGTTTTCGAGTTGTCGTGTGTCGGAGCCAGCCCGTTTCGGCTCATTTCCGTTTTTCGTGAAATTTTCCAAAAATTTGTCATTTCGTTTGTCGGTTTTTCGTCTGTCGTTAGTACTGGTTTGGGGGGGAGCGGGCTCCTGGAGGCACCTCTCTGGGGTGGGTGCCTCCTCTGGCCCGCTACAAAATGGCATGCATAGCCAATTGGATATGCATACCAAGTTGAGACTCGAGGCACCTCTTTTTTGGGTGCCTCTCTGTTGACCACAGGCCCACTGCTAACTGCAGTGTCACAGTGCGCACACTGGGGGAAGGCTCCTCCTCAGTCTCAGCGCTCTGTGGTTCACCAAAAAGAGAACTGTACTTGCGTGTGTGCAATGCGAGTACAGATTTGGCTTAGGGTTAGGGGGGTTAGCGCAAGGACTAGGCTTAGGGTTGTTACGGGTAAGGTTAGGGTGAGTTCGCGGGGTGCACCTCTGGGTGCCTCTCTGACCCACTAAGAAGGACAGTGTACTGGTGTATGGGTTAGGGTTAGGGTTTGGGTTAGGGTTCGGGCTACGGTTAGTGGGCTTTTTATGCCCGACAGGCACATCCCAGAAGTCTCGGTCAAAACCTGGTCAAGTGGCCATGCAATTGGTGGAAGGGTTCCAAAAATTTGCATGGTCCACTCCCATGGCCAGCCCATCATTGCGCAGGTGTAAAAAAATAAAAATAAAAATAAAATAAAATAAAATCAATGGAGACGTTTTGTTGCAAGAAAAACCCACTGCTGCTACTGTAAAAATTCAGGCAGTTTTAAAAAAGCTATTTTCGCATGTTTCTGTGGTGCTTTGGTGTGTTTTTGGACCACCACGATTTCAAAATAAATAAATATTTTGCGGTCGCCCCATTTTGGATCCCCCGCCCGCACCGCATGGCATGGCGAGTTGGCGAGGCGACGAGGAATGGATGCGCAGCCCAGGAGAGGAGAGGGGGGGAGGCCGGGGACCCCCCCCAAGAAACCACCCCTCTGGTAGGTGCCCTCACTCAGGCAGGCATATTTTCGCCTGCTTTTTTGGCCGGGAATTGGTTTTTTATTTTTAAAACTTTTTTCTGTGCCGCACCACTTGGCGAGTTGGAAAGATGACGAGGATGCGCAGCCCAGGAGAGGAGGGGGGAGGCCTGGGGACCCCCCCCCGAAACCACCCCTCTGGTAGGTGCCCTCACTCAGGCAGGCATATTTTCGCCTGCTTTTTTGGCCGGGAATCGGGTTTTATTTTTATTTTTAAAACTTTTTTCTGTGCCGCGCCGCTTGGCGAGTTGGCGAGACGACGAGGAATGGATGCGCATGCACAGGCACTCGCAGCCCAGGAGAGGAGGGGGGGAGGCCGGGGACCCCCCCCCCAGAAACCACCCCTCTGGTAGGTGCCCTCAGGCAAGCATATTTTCGCCTGCTTTTTTGGCCGGGAATCGGTTTTTTTTATTTTTAAAACTTTTTTCCTGTGCCGCTTGGCATCGCGTGATCGCTGCGATGCCGCCAGGAACGACCACGACAAATCAGACCCAATTTTTCTTTAGTCGGTTCGAGTTCGAGTTCTGGCGGAGTAATTGTCGTTCTTCGTTTCATTACGTAACGGAAACGAGGAACGGAAACGGAAATGAGGATTTCGCCAAGTCGTGCCCATGTCTAATACATACATACATACATACATACATACATACATACATACATACATACATACATACATACATACATACATACATACATACATACATACATACACAGAAGCAGGATTTTTATAGCTGTTCTATTTACTTCCCATTTGTAACTCATGAGTAGGCAGAACACTGGCACAGGATTAATGGATACATGGGAGGAATCATCTATAAATCATAGCCATGTTTTGTGTAGTGGCAAGTAAAGCATAGCAAAAGCAAAGTGTTCTCCTTATATACCACCCCATAGTGCTTAAAGCACTCTCTGGGTGGTTTACAATTTCCTTATTCAGGCTACACATTCCCCCCCGGTATCAAACTGGGTACTCATTTTACTGACCTAGGAAGGCTGGAAGGCTGTGTCAATCACAGCCGGCTAACTGGGATTGAACCCCAAGTCACGAGCACAGTGTTGTGTTGGCTACAGTTTTAACCACTGTGCCACAAGGCTCTTTGTGCCATGAGTACTTCACTTTCCAGTTCCCACTGTCAGGAACCTGGCTTATCCCATGATCTTGTGACAAGAATAGTTTTATTATAATTCAGTTACGAAAGTCACCATACCACCAGGGTCTGTTGAAAGTTTTAGAGTCTAACACATCTGGAAATCACAGGTGGAGGATGTCTCTCTTCAAGTTTAACATGCTTATTCTTTTCCATTTCTATTTAGCTCTAGTCAATTGGAAGATGCTGACTCCCTCTTTTGAAGAGGGAAGCCTCCATTTTCTGTGGAGATTTCATTATGCACACCCCACACATGTAGGAGAGGGAGATGTACCTCAGAAAGGAAGGTACAATCCTGCTGTGTCCCCCTACCCTAAGTGTACCCAAGTTAATGGTTTGAATCTTCAAACAATATGGACCTTTTTGTTATACCAGTAAGAACGTGTTTTAAAAACATTTTATTTATTCTTAACTTAATGGGTATAAAGCACACTTGAATTTCTTTTTCTATTGATGAAAGTGCAGTATTGTTACTATAGGACTAAAGAGACATGTTTGCAGTTGGAATGAACATTTGAAATTTATACACCCTACTCCCTGCTCCTTAATGAAGCCTACAAAGATACTTTCAACATGTACCATATATGACGTGAACCTGACACATACACTTCAGTGGGTTTTCAAGCATTTAATTGAAATTCCTGTAGGATAGCATTTTGGCTTTATGCAGGCAACCTTTTCAATTCTAGGCGGTTGCTAGTTATAGTTTACCATCACTACCTCTTTGTTTGTAGCAAACAAATTCAAGGGTAGTTTTATGTTTCCCCTTATTGTGACTAGATGATTTTATTTTCTCCTTATGCAGCGGCATAATTTCCAGAAGTTGACATTTCATTTTTTAGGAAATCATAACACATTAAATAATTAGTTAAAAGTTACTGTAGTTGTAACTAATTGCACCCCCCACCTTTAAAGTGAAATAAATAACATCAATTATTTATCCAGATCTGACAAGGAAACATCTAATTACTTCCATTTTTTCCTTTATAAGGGGTTATGATTATTTAAGAAATTATAATTTCTTACAAGGTGTTCTAGGGGTATCTTCTCAGGAGTTTTTCAGGTTTAATGTGTCTATTTTCTCAATCCTGGGTGACAAGGGAATTATGATTTGGTTTTGCTTTTTTCTTTTTATCGGTATTTCCAAAGTAAACAATCAGAAATGGCCAGTGTATTTCTGTAGCCTGTTGATGACACTGTAACTTGGTTAATAGTGCAACAAATTACTGGAGCAGTTGCAGCAAAAGATAATATCAACACAGCTGCTGAGAAATGGACAATGCTATGAGACTCCTTAAAAACAAAAGATAGGGTTACTGTATAGAGGAAATAGGCATCTTGTTAAGTTTGCAGTTACCAATGACAACAAGACCTTGTACAATGTTTGTTTTTGTTTTTGTTTTGTTGTTTTGTTTGTTTGTTTTTTGCTGCTGTTCCAGATCGTGAACGGATCGGCCAGGACTCTACTTATGAACAAGAAGGAAAAGTGCAGTTTGTTATTGATGCTGTTTATGCCATGGGCCATGCCCTTCATAACATGCACAAGAGCTTGTGCCCTGGGAAGGTTGGCCTTTGCCCTAAGATGGACCCAGTCGATGGTGCTGAACTGCTCAAGTACATCCGTAATGTCAATTTCTCAGGTCAGTCAAACATTATGGGCTTATCTTCAAGTCTATAGTTGCATGCATATCTGCATGCATGCATGCACTAATGAATGAATTAACAAACAGGTGGATATAGTTGGTCTGAAGGTTTATGATGAAACTTTTGTGAGCTCGCATGGTGTTACCCACTTCCTCAAGATCCACAAATCTGAGTACTGTAGATGTTGCTTGGTTTGCAACCCTGTGTTTGATTTTGCATCCTTTATTGGCAAGCATACAGTCTTAACTCTGTTATACCTGAACCTGAAGCTGGGGCATTGTCCCTAGTCCTGCACAGTAACAAAAAGTCAGCAGGTCAGATGTTTCTCATTGCTCTATGCCTGTACTTGAAAAATATGCAATAAAGTTTTGTCTGTCATTTGCTGTTGAAGGGGCAGAATCTGACTTTGAGTGGGAGCCAGCAGAAAACACTATTTGGCAGATGGCTGGCTCTTGTGCTTTGTTTCATCTTTATAAAGGGAGTAGTTTTTTCCTGTCCTGGAGTGGTGATGAACCTGGATAATGGATGGTCCAGGAAGACGGCCCATTAAAGGGAGTACTTAGGCATTGAAGGAAAAAAAATGAAATTCTGGTTGCTGTCTCCACTTGTCTTTGCAGTGGCAGCTGTAATGCAAGGTGGGGAAAGGTGGACACAGTTGTTCATGATGAATCCATGGCTGTGCAATGCTGCCTGGTGCCTTTTTTTTCTCAATAGCTTCAGGAATCTGCCTCTCCAAGCCCACAACAGTGGCTGCAGACACAAATCCTGCGCAAACCTTCCTTTCTGTTATAGTGCAAAGGTCCCCAAAGGATGGAGCAAATCTTTCTAGATTAGGCCATGTGATATTAATTAATTAATTAATTAATTAATTAATTAGAAGCTCATAGCCAAATCTAGAAAGATAATCCCAATTACTGTAAACCACTGTATTGAAAGTGGACAGGTATACTTTTCAGATCTTAGATATGTAGATCTTAGATATGTAGATGTGTAGGCATCTGCTATTTTATCGTCCTCTGTTATACAGATTGCCAGGCAGTTTATAGGAAATCCAGACTGGAGCTGACATCTCCTGAAGTCCCATCACAATTCCACACAAATGAACAATCCCTTATTAATAACTCTCATTTATTTATTCTTTTCTACCTTTTTTGTTCCTTTTTGGCACAAAATGTTCCTTCTCTCTGATTAGTGATTCCTTCACATCTTCTAGAAACTCATCACTTCCTCTCATTATATATCTTTAATATACAATTTCTGTCCCTGCCTTCTTATTACACCTATTTATCTCTCCTCTGCAATCTCCTCACAATCTGTTTCTCTTGTTTATTCCCTCCCTCTCTTCACATTTGATTTTCCTGCCTTTCTGAAGTTATTGGGATTTATATGTGCAATTCATTTGATTTTGTTCTAAGATAAACTTTTGAGACAACAACAACAACAACGGCAAAGAGGCGAGTGTCCTGCTTTGAGACAACTAGCTAAATAATCCACTGTGATTAAAGATTTCATAGTATTTCTTATCTGGTCCCATTTTTCTCTGGATAAATCTGACTTGATGCCATATACTATATATCCAATTGTTTATTTGCAGCCAAACAACTGCCTTTTTCCTTTTAATTGGTCTTGTCTTTTAAACTGGATATATTGTAGAATACCTCAAAGTATTAATCTTTTTAAACAAACATACAAATTGTGGTGGTGGTGGTGGTGGTGGTGGTGGTGGTGGTGTGTGTGTGTGTGTGTGTGTGTGTGTGTGTGTGTGTGTGTGTGTGTGTGAAATGAGAGAGAGAGAGAGAGAGAGAGAGAGAGAGAGAGAGAGAGAGAGAGAGAGAGTCACCAGCAATTGAATCTCTTCCCATTTCCTCTGGTAAATATTTGTTTTTAAAGCTTTTAAATGCTTTGCCCCAATTTTTCTTAAAATCTTTGAAAAAATAAAATAAAATAGTACACGATAGACACTGCAGTAATTGCTTCTCCGATATACAGTAGTTAGCATTATAATTTTGGTTGCACAAGGATAAGTCCACTGTGTTGAAAGGAGCAGCCAGACTGCAGAAACTGGCAAGAGGCTTCTCTTGTAATACCACATTTCTATAGGTAAGAGGCAGAAGAAGTCATTGTGACCTTTATCATGGCTTCTAGCTATGATTTTAAACTCCATCCACCATACTAACAGTGCTTTGGAATGACCTGATACCTAACCATGGGTCCCCAGATGAAATGTGCATGAACATTTGATTGGCTGTGCCAGTTCCTTTATTTCCACAATAGGTGTTCAGTGTTTTAGCGCCCCTCTCCCTCTGGTGGCTGCCCACTCAGAAGCTGTGCCCAAAGGAGGCCATGCAGGGAAGTTGGGACACTGCCTTTGAGTTGGTGCCCACTGAGGGCTTGCACCCATATCTTGTCCCAAGGTGTTCTTGGACTACAACTCACAGAAATCCTTGCCATCACAGCTCCTGGTGAATGTGAACAATTCTTTTCTAGGTGTTGTAATCCAAGAACATCTGGGACCCAAGGTTAGGAGCCACTGATCTATCAAGACGCAGTACACAAAAATTGTTCAGAGGAGAGTCTCTTGCTTTCTCCCTGCTCATCTTGACTTTTCTTTGTCTCTCTTTGTCTTGGGTGTAGGGAGGTGGATAGTAGAATTTGGCAAAGTTACTGTTTTATAATTCATTGAATTCTCCTATCACATATGCCAGAGTAGAGTCCAAATTCTAGGAGTTGCAATCCAGAAAAGTATTTTTTTTTTGGAGCCGAGGAAGATGGAGTTTCTAAGTGTGAGAGCAAAGTGAAGTTCCCCTCTTCAGACTGGAGCTCTGCACGTGGAACTATTGGTCTTCAGCAGAATAGCCAGGAGTGAAGGATCATGGGAGATATATTCCAACAAAGTCTGGGAATCATGGCTGCAACTGGGGCTGGGGTGAGAGGCAAGCCAGGCCTGTTTCCTTGGTGCTGTGCTGGAGGTGTGTGCCAAAATGACAAAATAGTGTTTATACTTTGTACTATTCTGTGCCCCCTCCCCCAGGGAGGGTATGGGATCCATGTTTGCCCCATGTGACACAGGCCCTAGTTGTGAGCTTGTCGGGAGGTCACCTCTGTTCCAGATGCTCCTGCCTCCTGTTTTAGAAATTCGCCACAAATCTGGATCTGTTTGGGGCTGTCTTAAGAAAACTGTGGGATCTACAGTATTTGCATTGGTCTAGGAAGTCTCTATGCACTAGCACATCAGGAAAGGGAAGAGTTGTCAAACAGAGCCAATGGGGGTAGGTGAGTGACAGTCAGTGTCCCCACTGTCTGTCTGCTCATGTTTAGGGAATTGAGCAAATTTTCTTGTCAATGCCTGACCAAACACGGACTACTCCTGTGTTAGAGAACTGTAGCCTCTCCTTCCCGCTCTTCTTCACAGGCGACATTCCTCAGTGCTCCACCATGATGCTCCCTTGTGCCCATGAGTGGCAGAGGTGTCAGGGAGAATCATTCAGTGGGTACATCACGTGTAATGAGCTGACTGCAAAATCATCCAGCATAGTGCTGGACAAGAAAGCCATTCTGCCTCCCAGCTTGCCTTTCAGCTTGCCTGGATCATGGTGCGTGGCTGCAGGTGTTGTTGTGGTGAATGGCTTGGGCAAAGTGAGCCCAGGGAGAGCAGCTGCCCTCTCATTTGTTTCATTGTATTGTCTCATAGTGTGCAGCAGAACGTCCTTAGGCTTTCCCGTAGAAAATTCTGCAATACGGTGGGTTAATGCCAGCTGGGGCTGCACCTACGCATTTGTATGCCTACCTCACTGCAGGCACGATAACATAAGGAAACAAACAGGAGCATATGCAACAGTTCAACTTGTGAACCTGCACTTGTGCTTTTAACAGGAGTGCTTGATCTGCAGCAATGATAACATCTAAAGAGTGACAAAAGCAGGGAAAGCTGTGCTGGCATTAAACAGATTCCAAAAGCTAAAGAGCTATGCTGGCATTAAACAGATTCCAAAGATTATTAGGCTAAACAAAAAAAGCACCACACATGTGCTAGTTTTCAAGCTTATTTCATCAGGCAACAAATTATAAAAGTACAGTGGATATAAAAAGTTTACACACCCCTGTTAAAATGTCAAGTGTCTGTGATATAAATAAATGAGACAAAGATAAATCATTTCAGTACTTTTTCCACCTTTAATGAGACCTATGAAATGTACAACTCAGTTGAACCACAAACTGAAATCTTTTAGGTGGAGGCAGGAAAGATAAAAAACTGAAATAAGGGCGGCCTCCTCCCCACAACTGGAGCTGTCAAAACCAGCTGGGTGGCGGTGGTCAGAACAGGAGAGCGGAGCATGGTTTTGAATTTTGCACCGCAGAAGGACCCTTGCTGCTGGGGTGTGAAATTGAAAACCCTGTTCCACTGTTCCCTTCTCAGCCAGGCAAGGGGTGGGCAGGTGGTGCACCCACTCACCCCTTGTGTGGCTAAGAAGGGGACAGTGGAGCAGGGTTTTCAATTTTGCGCCACAGCGGCGAGGGTGCTGCTGCCACACAAAATTGAAAACCCTGCTCCGCTCTCATGTTCTTGCCACTGCCACCCCACTGGTTTTGGCAGCTCTAGCTATCAAAACCATCTGGGTGGCAATGGCGAGAACCCAAGAGTGGAGCAGGAGCCACTGGATCTTCCCGCAGCCCCTCACGTAAAGCGAGATCTGGCAGCTCCCCAGTTCAGATTCCAAAGTAAAAAAAAGCGGTATGTTTTGTTTTGGGCTGACATGGTTTCTTTTGTATCATTTTGTAATGAAACAATTTGTTACCTTACAAAATAACAAAATAGCATGTTGTTTTTTATTTTGTGCCCATCTCTACTCTCTACCTTCTGAAAATTCCTCCCCAGAAGATCAGTTTCTCCCTTTTACACAGTGAGATCTATTTTGTGAGCTCGCCTTTGATGTGAAAGGAATTTTCCAAAATACTACATGTTGCAAGGCAGAGGGTTTATTTACCAGATTTTTAAAGCAATTGAGCCATTGAGTATCTGACAAAGATGGCAAATCAGGTCCTTCCAATAAAAATAATACAATAATTTAAAAGTGCTAGAAAGGAATTGATTGTAAAGGTCAATTTCTCTTCCTGTTGAAACTCTAAGTCATGTAATTAACCCTGGCCTACAAAGGTTAAAGTCAACTCTGTGATTCCTCATAATTTGATTGTGTGTATATGTGTGCCTGTGGCTATTATAGAGTTTGCCATCTCTTGGGATACAAGAAGATTTTCTTTTTAAAAAAATCTTTCTGTTAAAAACAAATTTAAAAATAGTTAACAAAGGAGGGATGATCCAGTAATGATGCTGAGAGAACTCAAAATAAACATCTACAAATTTTGAGAACTTGCCCATCTAAGCCTGACTTAAAAAAAAATAAGCATGATATTGTAATGCAGTATTTGTAGTTGTCTCTTGTAGTAGCTGGATAGCTCAGTGAGTTAAATATCTGGCTGCAGAGCCAGAGGCTGGGAGTTCAGTTCTCCAATGTGCATCCCAGAAGAGCCTGCCTGTGTAGCCTTTGCTGCACAGACCCACAATGCCCCTGGAAGAAGAGAAGGGTACACCATTTCAGAGTACTACATACCTACAAGATTCTGAAAAAGGTTCCCATAAGTCAGAACTGATTTGATGGCAGACAAGTATTATCCTTCATTCACACTTGAGCATGGCGTGCTTCCTGGGTCCACAATATAATGAGCTGCAAAGGGTATGGAGAGAGCCTAATGTCATATTGAGATTTATTTATTTATTTATTTATTTATTATATTTATACCCCGCCCATCTTCCCGTAGGAACTCTGGGTGGCTTACAGTGGTTAACAGGCAACTAAAGACAACAACGAAAAAACAAGAGCAACATAATAAAGCAATAAACAAAGCAATTCTAACGATTTAAAAACAGCTTAGCACCCTGGCAATACGTACAGTCCCAACAATGAGGATACTCGGAAGGAACGAAATATAGATGGCGGGGGGGGGGAAACCCTACAAAAGCTCGCCGTAGGCCTCCGGGAAAAGCAGAGTTTTTAATGCTTTGCGGAAGGCCAGCAGGGACTCTGCAGAGCGCACTTTGCTAGGGAGACTATTCCAGAGTGAGGGGGCTGCCACTGAGAAGGCCTGGTTACGTGTAGATGTCTTCTGGGCCTCTCGAGGGGTGGCAACCCGAAGCGAGTGCGCTCACGACTGCCGGACTGGACGGGCCGAGGTTGATTGTTGGATGATCCGCTCTGACCGGTAGTCCGGGCCCAAGCCATGGAGGGGGTTATAAACTAAAACCAAGACCTTGAATCTGATCCAGGAAGCAACGGGCAACCAATGCAAGCGAGCCAGAACTGGGGTGATGTGCTCGTAACACCCGCCACCAGCCTGGCTGCCGCATTTTGTACCCGTGGCAAACACCGGAGGAGAGTCAAGGGCAACCCCATGTAGAGGGCGTTGCAGTAGTCCAACCTCGAGATCACCAGCGCTTGAACCATAGTTCTCAGAGAGTCGCCATCCAGATATGGGCGGATCTGAGCAATTTGACGGAGATGGTAAAATGCGGATCTGGTCATGGCAGCCACCTGGGCATCCAAGGTCAGAGCCGGATCCAGAACCGGATCCCTTGCTAGGCCCATAAAAATTAAATAAAAAACATTGTACAGGCAGAGCTATTCAAAGAAAATGTAAGAGCACAGGGTGTATCCGTAAATAGAAGCTACTGCCACCCGCCATCTTCCTCACGAGGCATGTCTCATGAGGCAGGCTGATGCCCAGATGCTGCCTTCTGCCGCCGCCGGCATCATCCCGGGACAGAAATATGTTCAACAAAGCATCTGTCTTTCAGCACTCATTCACATCCAGGCTCCTTCCAGCCACTGTATTTGGCTGTTGGATTTCACGAAGAGCACGTCCACTTGGCTTTACATAAATGTGTTGTTATTTTCTGTCTCTGGCGCTGTGGTTGAATACTGAGAAGGGATTACTACTCTCAATGACTGAGTGATGTAGCTTTATGATGTAATGTCACAATGTATGGATTCATTGCTCAATAGCCTGGGGGAAAAAGAATATGCTCGGACATCCAGCAGAGGTGCAACAATATACTGGCAGATCAGGGGGGGAGACGAAAGAAGGGAGGCTCACATAGTGTCCTTTCAAGCGTGCTCTATGTATGTAGTGGAACTGATTGAGAGAGTGATAAAAGAAAAGAGAAGGCCATTTTCTTTGTCCCCTTTGCAGCTTGATTCCTAGCCTACCATTTCACATAACTTCAATGTGAGTTTACCATATTTCCTCCTTTCCCCCATTTTGCTGTAGTGCCTATCAGAAACTTGACCGCACTTATGTAAGTGATGGCAAATGCTGGAGTTCACCCTACCTTTGTTGGGTATCCTTCTGCTGTGTTGGATAGCTCCTATAATCCATTTGGCATGACCATGTCCTTTGTGGCTTTTGGGATTTGTAGTCCAGCATATCTGGAAAGTGCCCATTTGTGGGAAGCTGCTTTAATAGAAATAGCGAAGCTGCAAATGTGTGCTTTCCATCTTTCTAATTTTATGTTCAAATGATTACCATGCTTGGAAAAAGAGTTTTGGGATTTTTTAAATACATGTCATGAAAAGGCATATTGCTTTATGTGCCATTTATAGAGGCCATGAATACAACAAGAGAGGATTCAGAAAAGGGATTGAAGGCATGCTGCAGACAGTGTGGGTTTCGCAATGGCATTTGGAGTTGATTTGAAGGAAAAAAAGTGATTTGGGGCTCATTTATGCCGAAATGGTCTATTGATTCTCAGAGTATATAACAGTATAACACCTAACATGGTGGTTGTCCTGACTGACAAAGGGGCCTTCTGGTCTCTAGCCCGGCACAAATATACAACTCTATGGATTTTTACTATATGATCAGAAATACCAGAAGGATATTTCTTGGCAATACAGGAGCAGAAAAGTATGATGAATGTTATTTGTTTTCTCCTTGCCCAAGGCAAAAAAGTGTTTGTGAGTGGGTGGGGTGGGCGTGGGGAGTTAAGCACTTTTGATAAAGATGCAGTAGTACGTTTTTACTGGGATAGGATTTATTGATCGTTGTGCACAATTTTTGCTGATCTGCAGATCTTCTGTACCGTTGCTTCAGTGGAATGGCTGAGAATCCATGGTTATGTTGTTTGTTCTTCCTAACAAAGTAAATAAGATTTAGCATTTTGGATGTTCACTCAATGGATAGTTTTGCTAAGTTGGTTGGCCTGCTGAATTGCATTTGCTGAATAGCTCCTGGACCTGGTTGCTTGCAATAGACATGAAACAATGTTGTCCCTCTTGGAGCAAAATCCAAGTAAAGGTGAGCATATTCAGTTAATATTAGGATCTGGGAATTTAATAAGTCAGATATACTTAATTTTGGCTGGATTGCAGGAAGTGTATTTATGGTATGTGTAGGGTATGTGTCTGTGTTTGTGAGCATGCCGCTATGAGAGACAAAGATTCAGTTATTTCTGATTTCTTTCTGATGCTAAACATTTTCTGCCTTTCAGGTATAGCTGGGACCCCAGTGACATTCAATGAGAATGGAGATGCCCCGGGGCGCTATGACATCTACCAATACCAGATCAACAATGCCACACCTGAGTACAAAGTCATTGGACACTGGGCTGACCATTTGAACCTAAAAGTAAGCAAGGTCTTAGGCTGAGAGTATACTTAAGGGAGACAATGAGGAGAAATGCATTTGCCTAGGCATCTGTTAATTATGAAGGAACAAAGCTTTACTCCTGAAGCACTCAAACATCAAGAGACCTGATCAAAAATGGGTTTATTTGTGATTCATCATACTTGAGTGAGGGCACCAAAGTGTTTGCAAAGAGTGAGCAGCATTTTGAAAATGTTTAGCACCGGCTTGTTTATGATGTGGACTGTGAATGGCAAGAGCCCAATTCACACCCCATAGGTAGGCAATGAAAGGCTGAGGTACTGTGGGTGAAAATACAGAATGCCAAAGTATTGTACTTGCTAATTCGATGCATAGGTCATTAATAATTCACTAAACAGATTGAAGATTTAGGGACACAATCTCAATGGGAGAGAATTTAGAAAATATTTTAATACACTTCTTCATCCTAGTGATTAACCCTGGCTGATCTGGAGGTTTAGTCATGGCAACTGGACTCCTTTTCTTGAGAGGCTGGCTTTCCTGGATTGTGCAATTATCACAGGACCTGACCATGGCCTGGGAATAGAAGTTAGCAGAGACACACAGAGCAGTACCTGGTGTTTGATTCCCACCATCCATTACAACACGAATTAGGAGTAATCAGGACTCTAAACCACAAAGCAGAGGGTATCCCTACCTCCACAGAATCCAAGAAGAAGGAGGACAGGCATCTGAAGAAAGCACTTAACTGACTTAAGGTCTGTGGATATCCAAAGTGAGCCTTCAACAAGGCAGTGTCCTGACCCAGAAAAATGGATCAGCCTGAGACCTAGAGCCAACAGAAGAACCTGGTCATTCCTTACAAGGCTGGAGTGTCTGAAAAGCTTGAAAGGATTTTTGGCAAACACTACATACTGATTTGCTTCAAACTCAGAAACACACAAAGGCAGAGACTCTTCCACGGAAAATTATAAATTGGAGCACTCGCACCAACATTCCTCAGACTGATGAAGCTGCTTGGTTGAGTAGTGAAATGTTTTGATCTCTCAAGAGAAGAAGTCCAGTTGTCATGACTAAACTTCTGGATAATCTCACCTGGATGATTGAGAATTTTCACAGACAACCCTGGCTGACAATTCCATAACCATTCCACCAAGTTGTTTTTCCCCCCAGCAGGGATATTCTACAGGTGAGATCCTGATTATAAAATATTCTGTAATACTGATTTTTTAAATGTCATATTATTGAAAGGTATTTGGGCTGTGCAGTGTCACGTGACAAAAAGTACTGTTAAATGGGCGAGCAACAAATTGGATGGCATAGAGACTGGGAGGACAGAAAGAGGAAAAGTGATTAGGTAACAAACATGCCACCATAAGGGATGTCCTTCTGTAAAACAGGAGAAGCTGGTATAGTTCTGCATAGTCAGTATGGGTAGAATCAGGCAGAAAAGGTATCTTATACTAGTCAGGTATTGCAGAAGTGGGGGAATTAGCAGGGGATGGAAACCGAAGGGTGCTAAAGACTGGAACAAGTGCAAAACACATAGGGAACTGGAGGGAGGAGGGAGTGTTACTGGATTCAGTGTAGAGAAGAACTTCTAGCTGAAGTGAACTTCTAGCTGCCCAGATGTTGCAGAGTACATCTCTCACAATCAATTCTGGATGAAGTTTAAAGGTGTTTCGGACCAAAACATCTGAAAAATCAAATTCATAAGAACATAAAAACATAAGAAGAGCCATGCTGGATCAGGTCAGAGACCCATCTAGTACCATTTCCTGTATCACAGGGGCCCCACCAATTGTGTCCGGGAGCACACAAGAGTAGATATCTGTCTCTTCATACAACTCCCCTGCATCTGGTCCTTGAAGTACCCCAGTTTTAAGACTGAAGATTACACATCTCCATCAGGGTTTGTAACCTGTGATGGATTTCTCCTCCAGGAATCTCCAGGACAGATTACTGGAGGAGAAATCCATTACACGTTACAAACCATGATGGAGATGTGTAATCTCCAGGCTTAAAACCGGGGTACTTCAAGGACCACATGTGAATTTCACATTCACATTGAGAAGCAAAACTTGATATAGATGGAAGGGCATGATGGTCCAGCTCATGTTGTGCGACCTCATTCCTTGCACCGATTAGTGAGATTTTAATACTCTTTCTCTCTCTGCTATAGATGGAGCGCTTGCATTGGCCTGGGGGAGGCAACCGGGTGCCCACTTCAATCTGCAGCCAGCCATGCAGACCAGGGGAGAGAAAGAAGCTGGTGAAGGGCATCCCCTGCTGCTGGCACTGTGAGCGCTGCGATGGGTACCAGTATCAGCAGGATGAGTTCCACTGCAAGGTGTGCCGTCTCAGTGAACGCCCCAATGAGAACCACACGGGCTGCATCCCTGTCCCCATTGTCAAGCTGGAGTGGAGCTCCCCTTGGGCCGTGGTGCCTGTTTTCATTGCCATTCTGGGCATCATTGCCACCCTCTTTGTGGTGGTGACATTTGTGCGCTACAACGATACTCCCATTGTCAAGGCCTCCGGGCGAGAGCTCAGCTACGTGCTATTGACAGGCATCTTCCTCTGTTACGCTACCACCTTCTTGATGATTGCTGAGCCTGACCTGGGCATCTGCTCCTTGCGGCGTGTCTTCCTGGGGCTGGGCATGAGCATCAGCTATGCCGCCTTGCTAACCAAAACAAACCGCATCTATCGCATCTTTGAGCAGGGCAAGAAGTCAGTCAGCGCTCCGCGCTTCATCAGCCCAGCATCCCAGCTGGTCATCACCTTTAGTCTCATCTCTCTGCAGCTTCTGGGGGTTTGCATCTGGTTCATTGTGGACCCCTCCCACTCGGTCATCGACTATGAGGACCAGCGGACTACGGACCCCCGCTTTGCCCGGGGGGTCCTCAAGTGTGACATTTCTGACCTTTCGCTCATCTGTTTGCTTGGGTACAGCATGCTGCTCATGGTGACCTGCACTGTGTATGCTATAAAAACCCGTGGGGTTCCTGAGACCTTTAATGAAGCCAAGCCCATTGGGTTCACCATGTACACTACCTGTATCGTCTGGTTAGCCTTCATTCCAATCTTCTTTGGGACATCGCAGTCGGCAGAGAAGGTAATGAAGAGAGGGCGAGGGTGGGAGGGGAAGACAATTGGTTGATTTGGCCTTTTTTCTCCCCCAAGATGAAATATTTCTGGAATATATGAATGCCTGCCAATATGATACCTGTTAGGGCCATCTACCTACTTTCTGGTACAATAGAAATGGTACTTCACTGCATTTAGATTTTCCTGCATTTTCCTCCATTGTTTGTATTCTTCTTTATCTTTGCAGATTCTCTCTCCCGAGGTGCTCCAATTTTAGTCTTAGCATTCTCTTCTATTTTCCTTTCCATTGCCATGCTACTGAATTCCCCCCCCCCCATTTCAGCTGCCTCATTGGCTTTTGTTTCCTCTGGAAAATAGGCACTATGTGCTATTAAAGACTTGTAAGAGGTGTTTGACAGAACTGTAGCCCATAGGAAGATTTTATTGTCTTGTGCACTTCTGTCTCTCAAGTGGACAAATATGCTGTGTAGCATCAGGCTCACAATGCAATATTCTGGGAACCATAGCTTTTCACTCTTTGTCTTCTTAAAGCAATGATTTGGGTAGTTTGGAACAATTGACTATTTAATTTGGCTGCTTTCCAGACATCCTCTAGTTCTTGAGAGTTTTACAGTTAGCTGAAAACATCTTGAAAGGTTTTTATGAAAACATACATAATGTGGTGTATAAAAATCTTCTCTCTCTGTGTGTGTGTGTGTGTGTGTGTGTGTGTGTGTGTGTGTGTGTGTGTGTTGCGTTGTTACAGTCGTGACCGACTCTCCGTGACTCCATGTCCATGGAGTTTCCTTGGCAGGAATACTGGAGTGGTTTGCCGGTTCCTACTAGAGATGGGCACGACTTAGCGGTATTCCCGTTTCCGTTTCCGTTACTCGTTTTCCGTTACTCTACGGAAACGGTAACGGGAATTACTCCGCCAGACTTCGAGCTCGAACCGACGAATGAACAATTTTGGTCTGATTTGTCGTGCTCGTTCCTTGCATCGCGCGATGCCACGCGGCACAGAAAAAAAGTTTTTAAAAGTTAAAAAAACCCGGTTCCCGGCCAAAAAGCAGGCGGAAGAATGCCTGTCGTGCCTCAGGGCACCTACCAGAGGGGTTGTTTCTGGAGGTCCCTGGCCTCCCCCCCATCCCCCGTCCTGGGCTGCTCTGGTGGGACTCGCCAGTCGCCGCAGGCTCGCAGCCAGCCAGCAAAAAGCCCAGTCTCGCCGGCCGCCGGCCGCCGCAATTAAAGTGCAAGCAAGCGGCACGGACGGCACAGGAAAAAAACTTTTAAACTCCCCCCCCACCCATTCCTGGGCCAAAAAAGGAGGCGGAAAAATGCCTGCTTGACTAAGGGCACAGGGCACCTACCGGAGGGGTGGTTTCTGGAGGGGGGGTCCCGCCTCCCCCCCGTCCTGGGCAGCCGGACTCGAGTCGCCATGCCATGCGGTGCGGGCGGGGGATCCAAAATGGGGCGGCGAACGCAATATTGTTTTTGAAATCGTGGTCCAAAAACACACAAGCACAACAGAAACACGCGAAAATTTATAAACTGCCAGATTTTTCACAGTAGCAGTGGGTTTTTTCTTGCAACAAAATGTCTCTCCTCTCCTCCTCTGTCCTCCATTGATTTTATTTTATTTTATTTTATTTACACCTGCGCAATGATGGGCTGGCCGAGTGGCCAGCCATGTGGGAGTGGACGACCATGCAAATTTTTGGAGCCATCCCACCAATCGCATGGCCACTTGGCCATGGAGACTTCTGGGATGTGCCAAAAAGCCCCCTAAAACCTGCCCTAGCCCCCTAACCCTAACCCTAACCCTTGACTCCGTACCCATATGTTCACAGACTGTCTTCTTAGTGGGTCAGAGAGGCACCCAGAGGTGCAACCCACTAGCCCACCGTAACCTTACCCGTCACTAGCCTAACCTTAGCCCTAACCCTAACCCACCTTAACCCTAAGCCAGATGTACTTGCATTGCACTACACGCAAGTACAATTCCCTTCTGTGTGAGACATGGTGGTGCGAGAGCCTTAGTTAGGCATCTCACTATGGCTCTGGGTTCAGTGCCATCCACTAGTCTTCACAGTCACTGTCTGCACATTCTGTTATGCAATATCCATATGGCTATTGCATAACATTTTGCAGCACCAGCAGGTGAGGAGGGGAGACCCCCATGTTGAGGGGTCTCTTGGAGCCTGCTTCCCCTTCCTAGTGGGTGAGGATAGGAGGCACCCACGGGTGCCTCCAGGAGCCCACTTTCCCTTTATAGCGGGCCAGAGGAGGCACCCACCCCACAGAGGTGCCTCCAGGAGCCCGCTCCCCCCCCAAAAAAAAAGTACTAACGAAAATGAAAAAATGAAAAAACAAACCGACTAATTTTTGCGAATTTTCACAAAAAACGGAAACGACCCGAAACGGAACCGGCCCGACTAACGACAACTCGAATTTTTTTTTTCAAGTCGTGCCCATCTCTAGCTCCTACTCAGGGCACCTCCAGCACCTGGTATTCCCTGGAGGTCTCCCATCCAAGTACTAACCAGGGCCGACCCTGCTTAGCTTCCGAACTATTAAATCATCTGTATTAGGAACATACTTGTTTCCAGCTGCCACGCAGGGTGGAATACACACATGTGGCTGAAGATACAGTGGTGGCTGCAGAGAGTGGATGCTCATCTGTGTGCATATGCAAATGAAGTCTTTGGCTATGAACTGTGACCATTAGGACTATGCATTGGCATTGGCTGAATCCCCAGTGCCAAACTAATGAGCCAGTTTCAGTCTTTTTGTTTGTGTGTGGTCCAGATTGAAGCAGAATGACCAGAATTAGTCCTGGGGTGAATCAAAGTTCCTGGGGTATTTGGATCTGATGTAGAGATTTGGACATCTACAATTTATAGGGACAAAAACAAACAGTGTATATCTCCACCAAAGCGGTGTGACTGATGAAATAGCTAGCTTGACCTCTAACTTTAAATCTGAGGCAAGAGTTTAAAGACTATTCTCTACTCCATTTTGGACACTAATGTTGAATATTTTATTTTCTTCCACATTCATTCTTTTGGTTAATAATATTATTGGAAGACAGAAAAAGACCACTGGGAACATAGTTGTATTGACTGTGTACTGTTAACTTGAGTAATCGCACTACTTTTTGTCATCCCCATGTTATTCCAGGAGCCTTTTGCTTAATATTCCTCTTGCCTCTCTGATTTGCTTATTTAAATTAAAAATATGTTTATTATCTGTGTATATTATATGTCGTGAAACTTATTTTATCCTTTCCCTACCCAGCACTGTTCCTGTACAAGTGGCCCTAATTATTAGGAACTTGAAAGGTTTCCTGCATATAGTTCATGTAAAATAATCTTTCTCTCTTGCCATGTGCCTTATTTATATGTATATTCAGTTGTGCATTCATTTAAATTCTATCAGTAGGAATATTTATTTTTTATTAACAAGGTATATGTATATTATAATTACATTGCAGTTCAGTTCATGTTTTCAATGTGAGTCAAAACAAGCCTTAATATTTTTAATTTTTATTGTCCTTTTTATTCATATTGGTGTAAATGAAAGAACTACATTTAATTTCCAATCCATTATATGCCTTTGTTATTTTAATTCATATATATTTTTTAGCTTCAGTTCAGTCATTTTAATTTTATTACTGTTATATCAGTAATAAAATTAAAATTAGCTTAATTGGATCCAATCTGGTATAATGGATAGAGCGTCAGATTAGTACTCAGGAGAGACTTGCGTTCAAATTTCTGCTCAGCTATCGAAGCTGACTGGAGGGGGTGGGGTGGGATTGGCATAACCATTTCTCAAACATCTCAGATACTTTGAAAACCCTTATTGTGGTCTCCATAAATCAGATGCAACTTGACAGCACAGTAAATCATGAGAAGTCTTCATAGCAGTAACAGAAATATTCATAATATGTCTACAGCCAGAAGAAAGTAGTCTGGTTTGCCTTCATCCCTGAGAGAGTAGTGGGAGTAAGCCTTGTTTGGAAGTAGAGATGGGCACGACTTGAAAAAAATTTTTTTCGAGTTGTCGTTAGTCGGGCCAGTTCCATTTCGGGTTGTTTCCGTTTTTCATGAAAATTCGCAAAAATTAGTCGGTTTGTTTTTTCGTTTTTTCATTTTCGTTAGTACTGTTTTTTTGGGGGGAGAGCGGGCTCCTGGAGGCACCTCTGTGGGGTGGGTGCCTCCTCTGGCCCGCTATAAAGGGAAAGTGGGCTCCTGGAGGCACCCGTGGGTGCCTCCTATCCTCACCCACTAGGAAGGGGAAGCAGGCTCCAAGAGACCCCTCAACATGGGGGTCTCCCCTCCTCACCTGCTGCTGCTGCAAAATGCTATGCAATAGCCATATGGATATTGCATAACAGAATGTGCAGACAGTGACTGTGAAGACTAGTGGATGGCACTGAACCCAGAGCCATAGTGAGATGCCTAACTAAGGCTCTCGCACCACCATGTCTCACACAGAAGGGAATTGTACTTGCGTGTAGTGCAATGCAAGTACATCTGCTTAGGGTTAAGGTGGGTTAGGGTTAGGGCTAAGGTTAGGCTAGTGACGGGTAAGGTTACGGTGGGCTAGTGGGTTGCACCTCTGGGTGCCTCTCTGACCCACTAAGAAGACAGTCTGTGACGTATGGGTACGGACGGAGTCAAGGGCTAGGGTTAGGGGGCTAGGGCAGGTTTTAGGGGGCTTTTTGGCACATCCCAGATGTCTCCATGGCCAAGTGGCCATGCGATTGGTGGGATGGCTCCAAAAATTTGCATGGTCGTCCACTCCCACATGGCTGGCCACTCGGCCAGCCCATCATTGCGCAGGTGTAAATAAAATAAAATAAAATAAAATCAATGGAGGACAGAGGAGGAGAGGAGAGACATTTTGTTGCAAGAAAAAACCCACTGCTACTGTGAAAAATCTGGCAGTTTATAAATTTTTGCGTGTTTCTGTTGTGCTTGTGTGTTTTTGGACCACGATTTCAAAAACAATATTGCGTTCGCCGCCCCATTTTGGATCCCCCGCCCGCATACTCGAGTCCGGCTGCCCAGGATGGGGGGGGAGGCAGGACCCCCCCTCCAGAAACCACCCCTCCGGTAGGTGCCCTGCGCCCTTAGTCAAGCAGGCATTTTTCCGCCTGCTTTTTTGGCCCGGGAATGGGTGGGGGGAGAGTTTAAAAGTTTTTTCCTGTGCCGTCCGTGCCGCTTGCTTGCGCTTTAATTGCGGCGGCCGGCGGCCGGCGAGACTAGGCTTTTTGCTGGCTGGCTGCGAGCCTGCGGCGACTGGCGAGTCCCACCAGAGCAGCCCAGGACGGGGGATGGGGGGGAGGCCAGGGACCTCCAGAAACAACCCCTCTGGTAGGTGCCCTGAGGCACGGCAGGCATTTTTCCGCCTGCTTTTTGGCCGGGAACCGGGTTTTTTTAACTTTTAAAAACTTTTTTTCTGTGCCGCGTGGCATCGCGCGATCGCGCGATGCAAGGAATGAGCACGACAAATCAGACCAAAATTGTTCGTTCGTCGGTTCGAGCTCGAAGTCTGGCGGAGTAATTCCCGTTACCGTTTCCGTAGAGTAACGGAAACGAGTAACGGAAATGGAAATGGGAATACCGCTAAGTCGTGCCCATCTCTATTTGGAAGATTGCTGGAAGTGAACATGAAGATCAGAGGAAGGAATGAGACAAAAGATGGTCAGTCTGGGTAACTCTCACCAACAGGAAGGCAAAACATTGTTTGGCACCACTTTGAGGAAGAAATGGCTTCACAGTAGGCAGCCGAGGAGCACAGATAAATTGTCCGGATAACACAGCCCCAGTAACCTGCTCAATCATGTTAGGAAGCAGCACAAAATATTCTTGTTCAAAATTGAAGCAAAAATATACCCCAGCCAGACAGCATGTGCAAGATGTCTAGGGCACAAAGAATGATTTAAACCCTCTAGCAGCTGACTCAAAATACGCAAACCCTTGAACCTGGGTGTCTGAAATTTGGCAAATATATTCCCTCTTTGGGTTTGATAGGCTTTCCAAATTTATTTTCCTGAGTGCAAAAGCAAAATAGGAATAGCTTTTCCAGTTTTCTTGGGCAAGTCAGTGGAAGAGCCTGGACCAAAGGGCCTTTTTAGTCCAAAGCATTGGATTGGCCTACAAAATGAGTTGGAGAATCCACCTAAAACTCTAACTGTAATCAGTCCTAATGCTTGAAAATAAGATGCACTATTAGTAAGAAGTGCTACTGTATGAAAGGCTGCTGGGCTGAGACCAAGGGCAGATGTTGTAGCTACTTCCTGGTTCCTAATGCACTGTCATTGATGGAGGAAATGTAAGCTAACTGAGGGGCTTGCATTGAGGGCCTTGTTTATGTAAGTTGGAGGATATCCCCATACACTGCAGACAACTGGCCTGGTATTTAGCCAGCTTGATCAGGCTACACCACCCAGAGTTGCCTTGTTGCTAGATGGTGCGGTATATAAATCCAATAAGTAAGTAAGTAAGTAAGTAAGTAAGTAAGTAAGTAAGTAACAGACTCAAGGTACATTTTGAATGTACAGCAACATTTCTCAAACTTCCCAGTCGTCTGGGGAAGAACACTGTGCCATATCACACTACTCTTATTCCTTCCATAATATGTGGTTAATGTTATGTTCTGACCATCAATTGCACTTGCTTTGCATTTCCTGATGTAGTTCAGTGCATTCCTTGTGGAATCAGGATGGAACTAACGATTAGATAGGTCGTACCTTTCAGAGAGGGCCAGAACACTGCAGCTTTGGTATTCTCTCTTCTCACAACAAATTGGGGGAACCTAGGGTCTTCCTGATGCTGTTGGACTAGAATTTCCATTAGCCCCATTCTCAAAGTTGAGATGATAATGAATGTTGTAGCCCTACAATATCAAGTGGGGCTTCAGATCTCCATGTTTACTTCACCACCATTCTTACCATGGGCTTACTTCACATTAATGCACATTTAAAGATAGTGGATGCTGGCTGCATAGCTCAATGGTTTAGGTATCTCTTGGGAGTTTGATTCCTTCTGTGCCTCCTGGCAGAAGGGGCCTTGGGCAAGCTGCACAGTCCCAGAGCACCTACCAGAAGAAAGGAATGAGAAACCACTTGGGGGGATCCTGGAAGGGATCACTGTAAGTCAGAATCGATGTAATGGCACACAATTCTTATAATAACAATATGAAAAAATATGGAACAGTAAAAAACAGACAAAATAATAAAAAATCTTTCATTGATGGTATATAACAAATGACAGTTTTAACAAAAAAGTCAAGTATCACTTAAACATCACTGTAATATATGTTCTGTTCCTAATATTGTGGTGTTTTTTTTTGTTTTGGCACCTCAGATGGTGTTATTTCAGAGAACTGCAGCAGGTTATTATATTTTATAAAGTTCCTTGGCATTATTCTCAATGCCCTGATGACTATGGGGATCTCTGAAATGGGTTTCATTCAGAAGTGAGTTATTTCTTTTGTCAGGTACCTGTGCTTTGTTAATTTTCCCCAGTTCTTTATCTTCTACTCTGGCACCCTATGGATTTGCAAAGTCAATTATCCAGACATTTCTTTGTTCTATTACTGTTATGTCTGACCACATAACCCCTGTCTTGGCTTGCCTGCACTGGTTACCCCTTGCCTCCCGAATAAGGTTCAAGGCACTTGTTTTGGTTTACTCTCCATGGCTTGGGACCTAGCTATCTTGCGGAGTGGATCTCCCAGAGGTCATCTTCATCCCACCCGACCAGAGCCTCACACTCCCTGTTGCTCCAGGCGGCCACTCCGAGGGAGGCCCAAAGGGTCTTTACCTGGAAATGGGGCTTCTCAGTGGCCGCCCTGGCACTTTGGAACACTCTGTCGATCAGGTTGGCAAAGTCTCTGCTGGCCTTTAGGAGAGTGCTAAAGACCTGGGTGTTTAGGAATAGCTTTGGTGATCGCTGAGTGCACCATGGCATGTTGTATGTTGGCTTTGTATTGTTTGACCCAGCCTTTTCTTGCCGGGTGATGTGTTTGTGGTACAAATGGATGTAGTTCTTTGTTTTTATTTATCCCTTTGTTTTGTTATTGGATTTTTATTGTTGGCTGTTTTTCAGATAGGCTGTTTATGCTGTAATTTGTTGTACACTGCACAGAATTCCCACGGGAAAATCGGGCTGTTAATAAATATAAATATAAATATAAATATAAATATAAATATACATACATACATACATACATACATACATACATACATACATACATACATACATACATACATACATCACTAATTCATTGAATTTTAATTTTCATGACATTAGTTTTGGAGTGCTTGTTCTTGTGCAGCAAAGATCAAGCCTTCAGTTTCTTTCTTAATGGTCCCCAGTTTCAGTCATGCCCAAGTTAAGTTATCATGTTTTCCATCAAGATATCTCAGATGCTGTCCATGAAATGGTTTGTTTTTTCAGCTGTTGCTTTTAATATGTTTTCCATTTCCACATCTTTAAGTGATTTTTCTCTGCTTTTGCCAAAATAATCATTCAGTCTTCTTCTTCTTCTTCTTCTTCTTCTTCTTCTTCTTCTTCTTCTTCTATTATTATTATTATTATTATTATTATTATTATTATTATTATTATTATTATTATTATTATTATTATTATTATTATTATTATTATTATTATTATTGATAGAGGGGGAAGCTCAGGGATAACAGGAGACATGTTGTTATCTGAAAGAGAAAATCCAAATGGCGTTTTTGAGTGCAGAAGTGAACAATGAACATCAATCTGTTCGATACAGTTCTGGCCAGTATAAATGTCAGCCCACCAGACCACTGCAGTTCACTAATTATGAGTTTATTGGACTGAGGAGCTAACTTGGAAGAATAAGGTTTTAGAGGGTCTGCAGTGTCCTTGCTGATTTGTGAGCTCACCTGACTGCTTTCTGGCCAGCACTGGAGCTAAGAGAATGTCTAGTCTGGGTTTGGGGTTGAAGAATTGCTTGTTTGTTTTTACTCCTTTGAAATGGTATTATCCCATTTCAGCATGTACAACATAATCAAAACAAAGTATTGTAGCACCTTTAAAGCTAACAGGTTTGTTTTAGTGCAGTCTCTCTCTGGTGTGTTGCAATCTGTGGTCCTTCTGTCTGACTGTGGAACTAGTGCTCTAGTTCCATAGAAGATCAGGCTCAGGAGGCCCTCCTTCTAGACTGAATGTGACAATCTATAGCCATAAGAAAGTGTTTTCATTCAAGGAGTAGTTCAAAACAGCACATTTCTTGTGCACTGCTGTGCCTTAGTCCATGATCCCTAACAGTGAAGGCCTGGAACAGTACGCCTCCACCTTTGGCCTGAAACATCCCCAAATAGCTATACTCATTTATCATTTATTTATTTCCTTTCAGTTCTGTGGTGTCCCTCTCCTAGGGAAGGAACCCAAGACAGCTCACAAATGACTAAAACAAGTTGGACTAGAAGCATTTTTACAAGGGTAAAAAAAACAATTAAACCTAACATAGTATTGCACTATGCCATCATCTTCCTACCAGTCAATTAGTTTGGACTTCAGTGAATTAAAAGGAAAACAACCTCTCCTGCTCTCTTGTGTAACTCATCATCATCATCATCATCATCATCATCATCATCATCATCATCATCATCATCATCATCATCATCATCATCAAAAGTTCTGCTTATATACCGCCCCATACCACTACAAGTAGTCTCTGGGCGGTTTACAATTTTTGATTACAGTGTGCAGGCTACACATTGCCCCCCCAGCAAGCTGGGTACTCATTTTACCGACCTCGGAAGGATGGAAGGCTGAGTGAACCTTGAGCCTGCTACCGGGGATTGAACCCAGGTCGTGAGCACAGTTTTACCTGCAGTACAGGCATTTAACCACTGCGCCACGAGGCTCATCATCATCATCATCATCATCAAGTTTAGAAGAAAGGGCAGCACTATTCAATAGCAGCATGCTAATTTATTCTAGACAACCCCTGTTCCCTGCTCCAGTCATTCCTATATAATCAACCTAATATTTGTTTGAAGGCAAAAACAAACAAGAGAAGAGCATCACACTCAGAAGGGGAGCTGCCTTGAAATAAAGGCTGTTTGATTATTTTATAATGAGTTTTCTCAACTCGGCAAGTTGCAAATTATTATACTTTTGTTTGGTTATTGGTCCTCAGGAGTTAAACAGTATGCCATTTGGATATTGATTATGCAGACGTGACAGTTCAGGAGAGATACTATTTCATCACTTTCCGATTGCAAAGCTGCTGCCTTTTCTGTTTCTGCTCTGAGAAAGGACAGAGAAGGCATTTCTCCTCACTTGTTGAACTGTGTGTTTCCACACACTATTACAGCTGTTCTACTTACATTTTAATTAACACTTGGGGCATTAGCAATAGCAACTGCAGGCTTCTGTGGCCCGATTCTGCATCAGAGGGGTTGGGGAGGCCATATCCTGCAGCAATGGTGGCAGCGAGACAAGGAAACAAAATAATTCCTTTATTCTGGACACAAGCTCTCCAGGGCCTTGCCTTCAGTGGCAGATTCGGTTGTGCTACAATATGACCCAGAGGAATCCCATTGGCTAATTCAATGTTAAATATGGCTTGGCAGGCAGGAGGGAGAAGGCACAGACTGAGCTTGAGTCACAGCTGGTGTAGAGCAGCGTGACACCAGAGTGTGTGCTGCTTGTTTTGGCCTTGGTGAGAAACTGTACTTTCATGCTCTATTAGCAGCACAGAGAAAAGCATTCTTTTGAACCTAGAGCATCCCTGACCTAACATCACTTGACATCTGTATAACTCTGTTCTAAATAAAAGGTTTAGGAAGGGAAATGTGGGAGTCTTCCATCAGTTGAACATGCTGTGTGCCCACTGTGTTCATGAGCTTTTCTGGGATTTCTACACTAGCACAGCGATGGAAATCTTCACTTGTCTCAGAGTGGCACTGGTGCCAGACGGGCCATATAAACAAATAAATACATCTGTGCAACCAGAAAATTATGCTGGCCTGCCTAGCCACATGCTAGAGAGCCCAGTGTTTTGTAGCACCCAGTCAAGAGAACATAATGATAATGATTTAATTAAACAAAGTGCAAATGATGCTTCAGTGTAAAGAGTGTGAATTGGGAGCAGCCATGACAGCTAGTTTCTTCCATAGGCATTTAATATTTAGAAACATCTGAGGGATTATTATTTTTTTTGCAACTTGAAAACAACACAACAATTAACCAGTTGTTCTATGCTTGCTCTCAGTGTGCCCTTAGCTTCTCAAAGGGAAGGATACTAATTTTGAAATAGTAAGAGTTTGTGCAAGACATTTTGACCTTGATGTGTGGGGAGAGGAACCCAACCAAGAGCGCTTTTACACAACCTCTAAAATCCGCTGACAACTTAAATTTGGACCAGAGATTGTGGGGTTTTGTTCTGCTTCCTGTGTTCCCACCCTTACGCACTCCATTGCTCCTGTCTGCGGTGAAGGGAGGAAGAAAAAAAGGGAGAAAAAATGCAGGCTCACCTCCGTCTGCCGTTGGAGCAGCCCCGTAGGGATTCCTGTCTGTTAAAGGGGCAGCAGGGACAGCAAAAACAAACAGAAGGCGAGGAGAGCCCGGCATCCACAGCTTTACAATCCGCATCGGAATTTTTTTTTACCTCCGGAGACCAGGTACTTGTAAAATGTGCTGGGGTGCACTTAGGTGGGTGTGGTTGTACTTATTTTTTTTTAAAGTCCGCAGCTGGTGGGAAACAATTTTAAGCTCTGCATCTGGGAGCCCTTTGCCTCGGATTTTAGGGGTCATGTAAAATCATTCCAAGTTGTTCCCACCTAACACACTCACCTGAAAACAAGGGATCCCATGGGGCTTGAAAATTACTCATCAACATGCTTAGTGGCATTAACTGGCACCATTGAGCACTAAGAACATAGTGAGAATTGTTCACCTTGTCAAAATAGGTGGAGATTGTTTGAAACTAATTCCTGATGTTGCAAGAGCCCTTTTTCTATGCTGTAGTTACTTCTGTCAATAGCCCATAGAGCAGAGTTAGGCAAGTACTGCCTGCTCCAATGTTTCTGGACTGATAATCTTTCATCACTGGCAGTGGTGAATAGGAATAGAAGTTGTAGGCCAGAAATAACTGGAGGGCCACAGCTGCCCACCCCAGCTAAGGAAAGTAGATGTGCTTTGTTGCTGCAGTGTTGAGATAATTCTAGAATCATTTTAAACTTGACAGGTCTCTCTACTTAGAGGAAGACCCAGATTGTTTTCTTCCATGACAGTGCAGGCAATTGCCTAAAATGACCAAGATCCCAAGATCTGTAATAATTACCCGCCCCCCCCCCCCACACACACTCTCTAAAGGAAAACATAAACATTCCATGTACTTTAGTCTAAAGACTCTAAACGAGATGAGCCTTTTCTCTTTCTAAGTGCTACATAAATATGTTTTTCTTGCAGGAGGCACAGTGGGAAATAGACCTCCCCCAAAATATGTACCACTGAATATATGTACCCAGCATTAGAGTCCGTAAATAAATGACTCTAATGCAAGATGGAAGCTGCCTAGATGCCCTAAGCACATCCGATCTCGCTTGATTTCGGAAGCTAAGCAGGGTCAGCCCTGGTTAGTACTTGGATGGGCAACCGCCAGGGAATACCAGGTGCTGTAGGCGCCTGGAGTAGGAACTGGCAAACCACTCCAGTATTCCTGCCAAGAAAACTCCATGGACATGGGGGTCACGTAGAGTCGGTCACGACTGTAATGACACAACACACGCACACAATGCAAGATGGAGTGGTGGTGGAGTCGCAATGCCCAGTGTCCAATCATCTTGCAGGGTCGAAGAGAGGCCTTTTGTACCTCGTATAGAGAGAACTCTGATATGGTAGATGCTTGCTGAGTTAAGCCTTAGAAAAGTTATTTTCAAGACTCCAACTTCTCAATTCCCCTAGCTGGTACTGTCTATTGGTTATATTAGTTGGAGTATTCTGAATGTTGTTGTCACTTCACTAAAGGTTTAGTCAGTGTGTATGTTTTATGGGTGAACTGCAAGATGTATCGCTTCTTGTTGCTCATCATCCTTAATTGTTCCAGCTCCCTACCAGGTGAATGGGTGGCTGTGTGGGCACAGCTTAACTTAAATCCCCATGGGACATTTATAAAAAGGAGAAGTTTTCAACCCTTGCAGTACATAATACGAAGTTTGTAGCATTCTGCTTAGAAAAAATGAAATGGAATGTTCTTAGTTGCATGCTCTCTGTGTATATTATTCTGGGTGTCTTGTTATCTTTTAGGAGTGTCATTTCATGATCAGTCTGGGTGATATCGTTATTATCTATTTCTCTATGAAATCATTGGTATCAGTGCCTCCTTTCTATATTGTCTATCTGACACTTAGCAAGTTGATGTTTTCAGAAGAGTTGTAGACTAAATATGCCTCCTGATGTAAAAGCAAAGTTTTCTGCTTATATACCGCCCCATACCACTTCAAGTAGTCTCTGGGCAGTTTACAGTTTTTAATTACACTGGGCAGTTTACCATTTTTAATTAGAGTATGCAGGCTACACATTGCCCCCCCCCCCCAGCAAGCTGGGGACTCATTTTACTGACCTGGGAAGGATGGAAGGCTGAGTCAGTCATGAGCCTGCTACCTGGAATTGAACCCCAGGTCGTGAGCACAGTTTTAGCTGCAGTACAGGCGTTGAACCACTGCACCACGAGGGCCAGCTTTTGTGAATTTGGGAAAATATCAGCCTTTAATAGTTATTCATGATATTCAAGAAAAAAGATTATTGGTGAACGTACATACATCTCTCATACATACCAAAATCTTTAGAAGAAACTATGCTTTCAAGCCTATTTTGTAGCAACTGGCCCTGGAATTCCTGTTCTTAATCCTAGATGCATTAAACTGTGCAGTTATGCAAGGTGTCATTGCCTGTTTAATTAATTTATTAAATAAATAAATAAATAAATAAATACAGTCACCCCCCACCATTTCGCGGTTCAGGTAGTGCGGTCCCACTGTATTGCGGGATCGCAGTACTTGCACCTCAGGGCCATGCGGGGGGCAGCAGGGGGTGATCGCATCACCCCGTGCCGCCACCCTGGGCTCCTCTGAGAAGCCTCGGGGCCGTGCGGGGGGGTGGGGTGGAGGGGGGCGATGTGATCACCCCACCCCGCACAGCCCTGAGGCTTCTCGGAGGAGCAGGGGTGGCGTTGGGCGCCGCCCCGCAATCTCCATTGGAATGCATTGAGCCAATGTATTCCAATGGGGAAAATTATCTCCATTGAAATGCATTGAGCCATTGCATTTCAATAGAGACGCCCGGGACAGCGGGAGGTCATATCCCCCTGCCACCGCTGGCACGCGCCGCCCCAAGACTTCTCGTACCAGCGTGCACCAGCAGCGGCAGGGGGATATAATCGCTCCCCACCCCCGCCCCCCGCCCCACTTCTGCATATCGTGGATTTTCAGGCATTGCGGGTTGGGTGGGTCCCTAACCCCCGCAATAGGCGGGGGTTACCGTAATATTATTAATAATATAAATTATTATAACAATTTATATTATTATATTATATTATATTATTTTAATAAATAAAATAATTTAATAATATCCTACTTTCCTCCCAATGCAGGAGCATATTCCAAACTTTCTGGCATCATGTTCTTTGTTTTTTTGATAAACTTTAATGCCTCACTACTGTTCCTTTTTTAAAAAAAATGCTTTTTTATTAAATTTTAAACTACATACAACGACATAAGAAAATGGAAATAAAAAATAAATAAAAAACTACAACAAACAATATAAGTGCACCCCCATCCCACGGGGCCATCCATACATTCTTATTCGTTGCTCCATCTTCTATTCTTCTAGTAGTCTTCTTAAAGTTCTCTTCTCCAGAATTGTTGTGAGATATTCGTGGACTCTTTCCCTTTTCCTTCGACTAGTACATAATCTAAAAATTTACCCCAGATATCGTAGAAAATGTCTTTTTTCATTTCTCCTCATTTAACCTTTAAACTGCAGGACAGTTTATCGTTTATAGCTATATCCCAAAGTTCATTATACCAGTCTTCCATCTTGAATTCTAGTTTTGACTTCCAATTTATAGCAAAAAAAAAAATGGAACTCACTACTGTTCCTTTACTATTATCCAACCTCCTTTGAAGGAAAGTGTTTAGTTTTGAAATTAAAGTCAAAAATGAACTTCTTTAAAATTATTAAAATTTTAAAAAATGGTTTTACTCAAGAAAGCATACGTGTTAGTAAGAACATCACAGAAATTTGTTTAAGCTGATAAATTTTTTTTTTGAGAAAGATTTCAATCTTGTGCACCCGTCCTTGCAATTTCTTCATATTGCTTAGGGAGGCATGCCTACAGTTCAGAAATTAAAACAATACAGGGACCTATGAAAGATTACAAAAAGGTTAAAAAACTGATAGAGCGAAAAACACAAAATGTTATATTATTGAATGTTAAGCACACTATCATATTAAGACAACCAAGAAATTTAACCCTTTATATAGTGCTTCAACAGCTATAACGAAAACCATACATGTAACGAGTACAGCATCCCCTCTAAAGGTCTTTTCCTCTTGGTCCTGTTTTGTTGCTAAATACTTCCGTACAGAGAGAAGTTTTTCCCTGCCAGCAGAAGGACACAAGAGTGGTACTAACCTAGCCTTCCTTGAAAGGGATGTCAATAGTCTGGGAAAGACCACCAAGGAAGCTCCGATGGAGAGTTTCAGTCTTTTTGTTGTATAGGGCATTATGGGTCATAATCAATCCTGTGGGAGTGTGGCTGCACAGCAGGGAAAATCCACTTGGATGCTCAGTTTTTCAATCAAATCCCTGCTGGTTTCTATGGGCAAAATCGCTGTAGCCATCAACCCACATGATGAACAACTATCATGTTGCTGGAGCAGCAAGATCAGGGGCAGACGGCTGTGAAAATAACTATCCTTGTGAATAGCATTTTCCATCAGAACCACCCCTTTTAAAACCTTTCATTTAAATAATAACAATAATTCGTTCTTCCAAGATGGTGTATGCGCTTATCCAAATCAGTACTAACATTGGCAAGTATTAGAAGAAGAAAAACAGAACACTGGAGACAAAAGGTGTTCAGTTAAGGAGAACTGACCCATAAGCAATTGGCCTTTTGCAGTGGATCAAGTGATCACAAAGTGCTGGATGTGTGAAAAGTGAAGCCAGCTGAATTTGAGTAAAACTACCCCTCCCAAATGAACAAGAAGAGATGATTACTTGCCAAAGACACACTACAGTGGTACCTCAGTTTAAGAATGCCTCAATTAAAGAAAAACATGGTTTAAGAAAAAAAATCATTGGAAATGGGGATGCCTCGGTTTAAGAAAAATTTAAATGGAATGCTCTGTTTTCCTTTTTTTCTGACCCCTGAAATGAATTAATTGGTTTTCAATGCACTCCTGGGAAACTGTGTATCGATTTAAGATTTTTTTTGCAATATAAAATGGCTCAGAAAATGAATTTATTACATAAACCAAGGTACCACTGTATTCCTCACTGGGGTTGTCCTGGCTTAGCTTTACATTGTATTTTAAACCAATTTCATCCATGCCAAATCCAATGCAGAATGTGTGATAAATAGCCAATGTAGTTGCCCCCTGAGTTATGCTTGAAAGTGGACCAGCAAATGGTGAAGCTCTCATAGCAAGACATTCCTGTTTTCCCTGCAACTGCCTCTGGACAACAACCTGGCACCACATTTTTGAGGTTTCACAACACTTTCTGAATGCTGAAGATGCAGAAAGCATCCCACGTAAAGCACATAATATAACCCCTGCCACTAAGGCTGGTGTCACCATAGTCAAATTAGAAGTTTCTGCCAGGGGATAATAGGAATCTCCAAAGGAGATTTGGAAGAGAATCGTGCCTGAAACCTTTGAAAAGACAGTGTCTTAATTGCTGACAGTAATGGACTATATGTCCCATTATGAGTCTGACTCAGTAGCTACTTTATAGAATCCCTCCACACCAGAATGGCAGGTAGGCACAGTATTTGACTGTTCTAGTTCTAAAGTTAAAATGCTAAAAAGTAACTTCCATGTGTTATGCATGTCACACAGTGATGAGAGTGGGTTTTTCAGAGGATACATGTAATACCTGACTTCCTTAAGTATGTCCTGGATGTATATCTAAAAAAAATAATGCATGAAGCAGCCCTCACCATCTAGGGACAAACACTAATTTTCAAAGTATATGCTTTTTTAATTATAAGAGTGTGCCTTTTACATTGTGGCCCTTGCTTTGATTCTGGCTCATGCCTCACGTGCAGTCCAAGGAGGGAGAGCATTGTCTCTGTTAGGCAAATCAAACTAAGCTGTTTCCTTCTGAGGGCTTGCTACAGGTCAACGTGGCACAGTGCGAGTGTTGGGTATCAGTTCCAACACATGCATAGGATTTCAGTTGCTAAAATGAATGAAGGACTGTTTCCATTTCTTCATGCAATAGCAGCAGAAATGCTAGCAAGAAAACAAGTTCTCCAATAAATGATTTCCACAAACAAAAGCTCCCTTAAAGCTAGTTTAAATGTGCTCCGTATACTGTGGGTAATAAAGATGGAAATGATAATGACTGTAGATTATGTGCAAGGTTGCTCACCTCCTCACTGCAGCTTGTCATGGGATAATTTAGGGCTGTCGAAAGCTGGCTGTCAAGTTTCCGTTTGACAAGAAGCTTTGCCTCACTTTGTGGGTTTGTAATGTGCAGCGTTCTTTCTCTATTAGGCTGCTAACAAGCTGATTACAGGCCACGGTAGCTCTGTTGTAGCCATGTTCTTTGCTTCCCCTGGAGCCATCAAAACAGCCCATTTCACTGGGTTTCTGCAATTTGTATGGAGCACACAACCAGGCGCTGGCACCCTCGTCAATAGAGATGGGCACGACTAGGGAAAATGACGTTTTCGAGTTGTCGTGTGTCGGAGGCAGTCCGTTTCGGCTCATTTCCGTTTTTCACGAAATTTCGCAAAAATTAGTCGGTTCGTTTTTTCGTTTTTCGTTTTCGTTAGTACTGGTTTGGGGGTAGCGGGCTCCTGGAGGGAGCTGCAGGAGTCAGCCAGAGCCACAAGTGACGGACTGGCAGACTCTTTGCACCCGCTGTGTCTCACGTACTTGCATGTAGTGCAATGCAAGTAGATCTGGCTTAGGGTTAAGACGGGTTAGCGCAAGGGCTAGGGTTAGGCTAGTTACGGGTGAGGTTAGGGTGAGTATTGGGGTGCACCTCTGGGTGCCTCTCTGACCCAATTAGAAGGACAGTGTACTGGCGTATGGGTTAGGCTTAGGCTTAGGGTTCGGGTTTGGGCTACGATTAGTGGGCTGTTTATGCCCAATTGGCACATCCCAGAAGTCTCTGTGGTCAACCTGGCCAAGTGGCCATGCGATTGGTGGAAAATTTGCATGGTCCACTCCCATGGGCGAGCCCATCATTGCGAATGTGCAGGTGTAATAAAATAAAATAAAATAAAATAAAATAAAATAAAATAAAATAAACGGAGACTTTTTTTTTTGCAAGAAAAACCCACTGCTGCTACTGTAAAAATTCAAGCATTTAAAATAGCTAATTTTTGCATGTTTCTGTGGTGCTTTGGTGGGGTTTTGGGCAACGATTTCAAAAAAAATATTGCGGTCGCCATTTTGGATCCCCCGCACTGCATGGCAAATGGATGCGCCCTCCCAGCCTGGTACCAGCAGCGCAGCAGTAGCAATAGCCAAGGAGAGGGGGGGTGGGGAAACCCCCCCCAAATAAAACACCCTTCTGGCCTGGTAGGTGCCCTCAGACAGTTTTCGCCTACTTTTAGGGCTGGGAATCGGGTTTTTTTTAACTTTTAAAAACTTTTTTTCTGTGCCGCTTGGCATTGCGCGATGCAAGTAACGAGCACGACAAATCAGACCAAATTGTTCGTTCGTCGGTTCGAGCTCGAATTCTGGCGGAGTAATTCCCGTTACCGTTTCCGTAGAGTAACGGATACGAGTAACGGAAACGGAAACGGGAATACCACTAAGTCGTGCCCATCTCTACTCGTCAATACTGTCTGAGCAAGATAGTTAGACAAGATGACGTTTCCACACATGCAAGCCAATAATTAGACTGGCAGCTGGCTCTTACCTCAGCAAATAATTCCTTTTTCTACAAGGCAAATAGCTGACCTCTGAGAAATATTTTTGGAATTAGATGGTTGCATATGTAAAAGTAGATCATGCTCTAAGGGCTGTGCCCCAGACTTGCCACAGAATCTGTCTCATTACTCTGAATCAGGGGGTTCCTTGGCTCTGTGGAGTGAGTAACATCATCCTTCAGGGAGACAGTTCTCTCACGTTGTTTATCAGAGGTCTTAGTCTCTCTCTTCTTGACTTTACCCAGATAATTAGCACACACCTGCAACAGAATGAGATGAAATTTCCAGGTACCAAAGACCCATTTGGGAAATAGGTGCAGGATTTTTTTCCTGCATGAGTTTTAATTAACTTTTCAGATTTTTAAGGCCCCTTTATGAGACACATAAATGTCACAAATCCACATATACATCACAAACCCCTTTCTGTTTCTCTTCGTCTAGTATTTTCTACCTGTACAGAGTCTTTAGGTGGTTTTTTCTTTAAAAAAATCATCTAGCTAGTAAATAAAACCAACCAACAAACAAAACCCAAAACTCCTCTTAAGACCCTCAAATGGTTCTGAAGCTCTGGCGACAGCCTGCTACTCCTTGGGAACCTCAACTTAGATTTTGAATTTCTTCGGGATGGTGCTTCTTGTGTTCTACCCATGCCTACCACTGACTCTGACTCTGCCTGTAGTTGTGCATGTTAGAGATGGGCACGACTTGAAAAAAAATTTTTTCGAGTTGTCGTTAGTCGGGCCAGTCCCGTTTCGGGTCGTTTCCGGTTTTCGTGAAAATTCGCAAAAATTAGTCGGTTCGTTTTTTCGTTTTTTCGTTGTCGTTAGTACTGGTTTTTTGGGGGGGAGCGGGCTCCTGGAGGCACCTCTGTGGGGTGGGTGCCTCCTCTGGCCCGCTATAAAGGGAAAGTGGGCTCCTGGAGGCACCCGTGGGTGCCTCCTGCCACTAGGAAGGGGAAGCAGGCTCCAAGAGACCCCTCTACATGGGGGTCTCCCTTCCTCACCTGCTGCTGCTGCAAAATGCTATGCAATAGCCATATGGATATTGCATAACATAATGTGCAGACGTGAGACCAGTGTGAGAATGATAGGGTCATACCCGCCCTGCACAAGGCTCTGGCACCACCATGTCTCACACAGAAGGGAACTGTACTTGCTGCGTGTAGTGCAATGCAAGCAAGTAGATCTGGCTTTAAGGTGGCTTAGTGCAAGAGCTAGGGTTAGGCTAGTGACGGGTAAGGTTACGGTGGGCTAGTGGGTTGCACCTCTGGGTGCCTCTCTGACCCACTAAGAAGACAGTCTGTGACGTATGGGTACGGAGTCAAGGGTTAGGGTTAGGGCTAGGGCAGGTTTTAGGGGGCTTTTTGGCACATCCCAGAAGTCTCCATGGCCAAGTGGCCATGCAACTGGTGGGATGGCTCCAAAAATTTGCATGGTTGTCCACTCCCACATGGCTGGCCACTTGGCCAGCCCATCATTGCGCAGGTGTAAATAAAATAAAATAAAATAAAATCAATGGAGGACAGAGGAGGAGAGGAGAGACATTTTGTTGCAAGAAAAAACCCACTGCTACTGTGAAAAATCTGGCAGTTTATAAATTTTCGCGTGTTTCTGTTGTGCTTGTGTGTTTTTGGACCACGATTTCAAAAACAATATTGCGTTTGCCGCCCCATTTTGGATCCCCCGCCCGCACCGCATGGCATGGCGATGGCGACTCGCGAGTCCGGCTGCCCAGGACGGGGGGGAGGGGGGACCCCCCCCTCCAGAAACCACCCCTCCGGTAGGTTCCCTGTGCCCTTAGTCAAGCAGGCATTTTTTCGCCTGCTTTATTGGCCCGGGAACGGGTGGGGGGAGAGTTTAAAAGTTTTTTCCTGTGCCGTCCGTGCCGCTTGCTTGCACTTTAATTGTGGCGGCCGGCGGCGAGACTGGGCTTTTTGCTGGCTGCGAGCCTGCGGCGAGTCCCACAGAGCAGCCCACTAGGACGGGGGATGGGGGGGAGGCCGGGGACCTCCAGAAACAACCCCTCCGGTAGGTGCCCTGCGCCCTTAGTCAAGCAGGCATTTTTCCGCCTGCTTTTTTGGCCCGGGAATGTGTGGGGGGATAGTTTAAAAGTTTTTTCCTGTGCCGTCCGTGCCGCTTGCTTGCGCTTTAATTGCGGGCGGCCGGCGGCGAGACTGGGCATTTTGGTGGCTGCGATCCTGCGGCGAGTCCCACCAGAGCAGCCGAGGATGGGGGATGAGGGGGGAGGCCGGGGACCTCCAGAAACAACCCCTCTGGTAGGTGCCCTGAGGCACGGCAGGCATTTTCCCGCCTGCTTTTTGTCCGGGAACCGGGTTTTTTTAACTTTTAAAAACTTTTTTTCTGTGCCGCGTGTGGCATCGCGCGATCTCGCGATGCAAGTAATGAGCACGACAAATCAGACCAAAATTGTTCGTTCATCGGTTCGAGCTCGAAGTCTGGGGGAGTAATTCCCGTTACCGTTTCCGTAGAGTAACGGAACCGAGTAACGGAAACGGAAACGGAAATACCGCTAAGTCGTGCCCATCTCTAGTGCATGTATGTGGCCAAAATGTGCCTTACCTTGACATGTCCCCTATCGTTTTGCAAGGTTCAGTTCTAATTAGTAACATTTTTGTGGTTAATAATTCATCTTGACAGATACAGTAGTTGAAGCATTCAAGGAGCTGATTATGATTTTCACCCACCCATTACAAAACAGAGATGTCCATGGCTGAATAGGGAAGGAGATCCAGAGGATCCCCCTCAGACCTATTGTCAGCAGTATAAATTCAGTGACTTATAACATCGCAAAATACCTGGCAACTATCCTAGCCCCACTGGTTGGACACACGGACCACCACGTACACAACTCAGAAGAGTTTGTTTCTAAAGTCAGGGAGCTCAAACTGGATACAGAGGAAACCATGGTATCCTTTGATGTTACATCACTCTTTACCAGCATACCCACCACTGATGCGCTAATAATGGTAAAGAGAAGATTAAGAGAAGACAGCACCCTCACCTCCAGAAGCCGCCTCAACCCAGACCAGATAGGCCTGCTCCTGGACCTGTGTCTGAACACCACATATTTCATGTACAGAGGGGACTTCTACAGACAGAAGCATGACTGTGCCATGGGTTCCCCAGTGTCACCAATTGTAGCAAACCTATACATGGAAGAAGTGGAGAAGAAGGCACTCAACACCTTCCCAGGGACAACACCATCCCATTGGTTCAGGTATGTAGATGATACCTGGGTTAAAATAAAGACGCAGGAAGTACAGGCCTTTACAGACCACATCAACGCAGTGGATCCTAATATTAAGTTCACTAGGGAAGACACCCAAGACAACAGGCTGGCTTTCCTGGATTGTGCAGTCATCATCAGACCTGACCGTGGCCTAGGAGTAGAAGTTTACAGGAAACCCACCCACACAGATCAATACTTACTGTTTGACTCCCACCATCCATTACAACACAAACTAGGAGTCATCAGGACCCTAAGCCACAGAGCAGAGAGCATCCCCACCTCCTCAGAAGCCAAGAAGAAGGAAGACAGGCACCTGAAGACAGCACTTAAGGCCTGTGGATATCCAAGGTGGGCCTTCAACAAAGCAGTGGGCCATCCCAGAAGAACAAGGGATCAGTCTGAGACCCAGACCCTACGGAAGAACCTGGTCATTCCCTACATGGCGGGAGTGTCGGAGAGCTTAAAAGGATTTTTGGCAAACACCACATCCCTGTTTATTTCAAACCCATGAACACACTAAGGCAGAGACTTGTCCACCCAAAGGATCCGATACCAAACCATAAAAGGAGCAATATAGTATATGCAGTCCAATGCAGTGAAGAGTGTTCAGACCTCTACATTGGAGAAACTAAACAGCCATTAAACAGAAGAATGGCCCAACATAGGAGAGGTAACAGCTCAGGACCAGAATCAGCAGTACACCTCCATTTGAAGGAAAAAGGCCACTCTTTCAAAGATGAGGATGTACACATATTAGACAAAGAAGAGAGGTGGTTTGAGAGAGGAGTAAGGGAAGCCATTCATGTCAGCATTGAAAATCCCTCCCTCAACCGAGGTGGGGGGCTCCGGCATAGTCTAGCTGCTACTTACCAGGCTGTACTTTCCACAGTACCCAGGCAAATCAAGGAGCCTTCACCACCAGGTCACAGCTAACGACCCATTCTTGACAGCTAATGACCCATTCTTGATTGGTTTCAGCACCTTAGGCCATTGTTTACCTTAAGGCCATGGACACTAATGTCTCCCTAACGAGCCTATTCAGGCTTTGTTCATCTTATGAGCCAATCAGACAAGGGGACAAGAGGTCAAGCTGACTATAAGAAGGTCTCTTGCACTAGCTGTATTCAGACCGATGAAGCTGTTTGGATGAACAGCGAAACGTTTCTATCTCTCAAAAAAGAAGTCCAGTAGCCATGACTCAACTCCCAGAGAACCAGAGGATGTGAGAAATCACCCAAAGTGCGCTCTTTTGTGTCTTTGTCGAAGATGCTCAGGAGGATAATAGGACCAAGAAAGGCCTATCTCCTCAAAAGCCCAAGAGGATTGTGTGGAAGGAAATGGTCCTTCAAATAGCCGTGACTCAAGATGTGGATGGTTTTATAGGTCATACCCAGTGCTTTGAATTGGGCATGGAAATAGGCTGATGGTCAACATTATGCCAAGGGTATTTCATGATCCTGGTAGCCAACCATAGTCAGCAGGCTAGATGCAGCTTTTTAAAGCACCTGAACTTTCCTAACAGTATTCAACGGCAGCTCTATATAGAGTGTGTTATAGTAATCTGAATGTAGTGCTACAGGGGGAACAGCTTCTGTAGATTAAGCTATTACAATTGTGCTACCACATACATTATTGTCTGTACAAAGTATCCTATTCATGGCCTTGGTGAACCCAGGAACTCTTGGATCATTTGTTTCTATGAACTGAAAACTGGCCATTAGCTGGCATTAAAACTAACTAATGCTTAAAATAATTGGATGGATTTTAAGGGAGAAAGAACTTACACTAATATAACTAGCAATATTGAGGGAATTCAGAGGCACAAAGCCCTTTATTCAATCAACAGCACTTAATTACAGATACTTTATAAGGGAGAAACATGAGAAAAATACCTTGGACACCAGGGAGGAGCAGAAACCTTTCTATTAGCAAGGAAATGAATTGCTTCCCTGAGTGAAATGACTACATTTAGAAAGTGAGATACAGTGGTTTGTAGAGGTTACAGTGTATGGAACAGGTGGCATAGAAATTAGTATTTTGAAAACAACAATTGGAAATGTGAACTTTGGAGAATTTTTGTGTGCAGAGTATTGTGCCCTAGCTTTCATTTGTCAAATCTGCACAAAAGATCCTGCGTAGTTCACATCTCCAAATTTTGTGATGCATTAGTTCAATCTAAAATTGCATACAAAATGTTTGATGGGAAAAACATTCTGCTGAAAGACTATATTGCTAACAATACATGCAAAAGAAGAAAGAAGAACCAAAAGCCATGTGCAACAAAAAGTAGGCAATTTTTCATGTTGAAATTGGGCACTGAACTAATCACAACGAAGTCAAGTAGCCAGCTTATTTGTTCTATTTCTTCTCATATTTTGCCTTATACTGTATTAACTTGCTTTTTCTCTGATTCAGGCCACATAAGTGGTTTTCCTCCATTGTACTTATCCTTGAAAAAATTCTGCAACAATCGGGCAGAGAAAGAAATAGAGACATGGTCACTTAGAAGGTTGCATGGTTCGATAGGGACAAGAACTTGGGCTTCCTAAAGTCTAGCACTGAAGCCACTACACCACACTTGACATGAGCCATGGGATTGCAAACCTGTCTAGGAAGACACAGGGAAGATTAGGAACATGATAGTCTAATGTTGAACAGTTTCTTGTAAGTTCAGAACAAATCAGTGTATCCAACTGAGTCTCTGTCCTTTGAGAAATACAGCTGTTGCAAACAGAAATTTCTTGAGTTACGATTCTGCAGTAAAGACAAGTTTCCACCAAAATGTTTTCTGATCCCTTCTGCCCCTCGAGACTGACAAGTGCAGACTGTTCTTTGTCTCTCCACCTGAAGGAGAATAATGAAGTGACACTGCAACCATTGTTCCAATCATCATCATCAAGGGTTCATGGGGTTTTAGATTCATCTGGGGTCTCAAGATGTATTGGGAGTACAAAGATTATTGTGTTATCATTCTGGCAAGGTACTATTTAGGTGCCCTTTAAAAGGCCCTCAAGTTGTGTTCACATGTCCAATTGTCCCCTATAGGTGCAGCATCCTGTTTGTTTACTCCCTGCATTTGTTCACAAGTGCTGCTTGATCTCTGTGCCCACATGAAATTGCCTATTGTTTTCTCCAGAGAGAGGAGCCGATACAATCTCTGACTTATTTTATTAATTTTGCATCTCCACCCAGTGTCTACAACTTTACATGGAGGCAGCAGATTATTTTAACAAGTCCCCCAAGCCCTTTCTCGAATGGGCCTCTTATCCTAACAGATCCCAGTGGGTTACAGAAATAGCAATCACTGAGGTTCTAAAGAGGCAATTTCCTCTGCTGATAAGGCAGAAGCCAAAATAGCAGTGCCATTGTCTATTCCATTGTTTATTGCCTGTCCTTACTGAGATATGATAAGAGGGAGGAAATATGTCAGCAATTCTCACACTATTGGTTTCTTCTGTGAGAGTTCTTGGTGATAATAAATAATGAGTGAGATGATTGGGCATTCTGACCAGGTGACCTTTGATGTTCTAACTGTTGCAGGTTTTCACAGAACAAAACATCTTCAAATTCCCAGAGTAGACCACTCCTTTTCTCTAGTAACTGATACAGTAAACTCACTCTGAGAAATCAGTAGTGTGTGTGTGTGTGTGTGTGTGTGTGTGTGTGTGTGTGTGTGTGTGTGTGTGTGTGTGTGTGTGTGTGTGTGTGTGTGTGTGTGTTGCGTTGTTACAGTCGTGACCAACTCTTCATGACCCCATGTCCATGGAGTTTTCTTGGCAGCAATTATGGAGTGGTTTGCCAGTTCCTACTCCAGGCACCTACAAACACCTGGTATTCCCTGGTGGTCTCCCATCCAAGTACTAACCAGGGCGACCCTGCTTAGCTTCCGAAATCAGGCAAGATTGGATGTGCTAGTATATGTATCTTTATTTATAAAGAGCAGATCAAACAGCAAACTAAGAACAAACATTATTGCTTACAATGTCTCTTTTGTATAGAACCAAATGTCCATTTGTGGAAAGCAAATCACCTTCCCTACACTTTTAAGAGATGTAAAGTATGAAGATAAAAGAAAAGAGCCCAGGAGGCCAGTTAATTGGCCGACATGGACAACGCTTGGGCAATTTGTTCTGTAGGACTACATCTCCTTAAATGTAGGGATGGGTACGAAACAGTTTCATTCCATTTCATCCCCTTGCATTTCATTTTGTATCATAGCCAAAAATAACGGTTTAACATATTAACACATCACCAAATAATATCACAATACTAATAAGTTTGTTACTTCTTGCCATCTTTTCCGGGAAATCTCATCGTAGTCTCCCTTTAGAAAACCGGAGAGTCTGTCGATTTCAATACATTCTCTTATCTTTTCGTGGAAGTTTTTCTCTGTTGGCACTTCTGGTTGTTTCCAAAATTTCACATACAATATCCTTGCTACAATTATTACATGATGAAGTACATATTTCTGGTCATATGACATATTAATATCTACTATATTTAATAGAAAAAATTCTGGTGTAAGCTCTAACTTAATCTTCAAATATCTTTCTAAAAATAATTTTTCCATTATCCAATATGCCTTTGCCACTTTACATGTCCACCACATATGGTAAAAGGTACCACTGTCATGTTTACATTTCCAACATTTGGGTGAGCAATTATACATCTTAGATAAACGGTGGGGGGGAAATGCCATCTTTAAAACATCTTGTAACAATTTTCCTTAAAGGCTATAGATTTAAAGAGTTTAACAGTATTCCACAAAGAGTCCCATTTGTTTAAATGAATAGAATAACCAAAATTTTCTGCCCATCTTATCATAGTATCTTTGACCAATGTATCAATCATTTTTTCATTTAACAAAATACTATAGAATTTACTGAGAAACTCTGAATCTCCAGAAGATAGTATTTTGTCAAGTGGAGTGTCATTTGTCATAAATCCCCTCTCTTTAGTGAGATTTTTAAAGTGTATATTTGTTGGTACTTCCACCAGTCTAACTTGTAACCTTCTGATACTAATTTTTCTAGTGACTTCAAGGAGAAATCAGCATTCAGAAGTTGTCTGTAGGTTAGAGATTTAAGGCTTGCACTTGTATGAGGACTGGTAATCGCTCCTAGCGGAGATAGCCACGTTGGTGCTTTAGGGTAGAACTGTTTTCTTATGGATAGCCATATTTTAACTAAGGCATTCCTTATCCAATGCTTTTTGAAAAGGGTAGGTATATTACCCTTATAACATATGTAATAATGCCAACCCCTGTCCAAATCGTGACTCTCAAGCTGCAGAATTCTATTATTTGTCATCAAAATCCAGTATTTGGATCCAAGTCATAGCAGCAGCCTTATAGTACAGCACCAAGTTGGGCAGGGCAAAACCACCAGTTTTAGTTCTGTCCTGTAGATAGACATTTCTAATCCTTGCTTTTTTCTTTTGCCATATAAACACACGTATACTTTTTTTGAGGTCTGAAATGGTCTTAAAGTTAGGTAATATAGGTAAACATTGAAATAAAAAGAGCAATTTAGGTAAGACAGTCATTTTAACTGCAGCAATTCTGCCCATTAAAGATAACTGAAGTCTTGACCAGGTTTCCAGGTCAGCTTTGATTGCTTTTATACCATTAACATAGTTATCTTTAAGTAAAGTGTTGCAACGGTTGGACACAATAATACCCAGATATTTTGCCTTACTAGCATGTTGAAAACCCGACTGATTAACCAGTTTCCCAATCACAAGTGGGGTCATATTTTTTGTGAGCAACAGTGTTTTTTCTCTATTAACCTTTAGGCCTGAAATTTTAGAGTAGGCCTCCAAAATCTTTAGTAGTTCTGGAAGAGAGGTCTGAGGGTCCTCCATAATAACCAACAGATCGTCCGTGAAGGCTTACACCTTATAGATTTCTCCTTTGCTTTGTAGACCTTGAATACCTGGGGTATTTCTTATAACATGGAGTAGTAATTCTAAAGTTAAAATAAACAGCAAAGGAGAAAGGGGGCATCCTTGCCTGGTACCTTTATGCATCTTGACTGTGTCTGTAAGGTAGCCATTAACTACAATCCTAGTGTTTTGGGCGGAGTAAATTTGTTCTATAGCTCATAGCATTCTGTGGCCACACTGTAAATAATCTAACTGGGTTTTGAGTAAAGACCAAGATACATTGTCGAATGCTTTCTCGGTGTCAATGAATGCGAAGGCTACTTGCTTCTCAGGGTGGCATTCATAGTACTCCAACGCGTCAAGGAAAGTTCTAATGTTGGATTGGAGGCGTCTTTTTGGAAGAAAACCGTTTTGATTGGGGGATATCAGAGACGGTAGAATCATCTGCCATCTATTTGCCAAGATGGTTGCAAATATTTTATAATCCACATTTTTGAGAGCAATTGGCCTGTAGTTCTGTATCAGGTCTCTGGGTTTCCCTTCTTTAGGAATCAGTGTTGTATGAGATGATTTCCATGAATCCGGTATATCTTCGCCCTCTAAAATAGATGTAAAGAGATTTTTCATATTTCCAGAGACTATCTCAGAATTTTTTTTGTAAAATTGTACCGGTATCGAGTCGGGTCCGGGGGCTTTGTTCATTTTTTGGTGGTTAATGGCCTCTGTTATTTCCATCATTGTAATAGGGGCATTCGTCAAAACTCTCTGTTCTTCAGTAAGTTTTGGAAAGTTGGCTTGTTCTAGGTATTGGAAGATGGCATCTTTATTTATTGTCTCCGGCTTGAACAGATTCTGGTAATATGCCTCTATGGTTTTTTGAATTTGAGATTGGTCTGTCTGGTTTTCCCCAGTTTTATCTTTAAGTGTTAGAATAAGGTTTTGAGATTATACCTTTTTTAATTTATAGGCTAACCATCTACCTGGTTTGTTTGCATTATCGACGAAATTTAGTTTGGCCAGTTTAATCTTATGGGCTATGTCTGCTGTTAAGATCAGATTAAGTTCATGCCTACAGGAGGCTAGGTCTTTATTCAGCTGCTCATTTCGCAGATCATGAATTAAGTCCTTTTCTAACTTTTTCATCGTGTTGAGGATGGATTTGGATTTCTTCTTTCTCTCTTTGTTCCATCTTGCCATATATTGGATGACAAACCCTCTAAAATAAGGCTTGGAGGCATCCCACACCGTTTTCAGTGGGATGCCCTTGTTCAGATTCAGTTCAAAGTATAAATTCAAGTCTTTGGCTGCCTCTAAAATAAATTCTTTGTCAGTCCATGTAATTTTTATAGTGTATTCCCTCCCCCTCCCCCACACCCTCCACTCTTCATCCCCCCCCCCCCAAAAACCCCCAATAAAATTACTTAAATCATTTTGTATCATAAGTACCAAAATTTTTGAAAATTGTTTTGTTACTTACAAAACAAAATGAAATGAATCCCCCACAGCACCAGTACTCTTGCTGGTACTGTGGGGGATTCAAACGACTCCTTGCAACCACCTCCCAGCTGCTTTTGACAGCTTAATAACAGCTGGGAGGCAGGTGGGTAGGAGGAAAGGAGCAGTCAGGCAGAAGTAAATTCCCTGCCTGACTGCTCCTTTCTCCCCTGCTACTCCCTCCTCCCATGTGGGTGTTTTGGATAGGGAGTGCTGTGGCCAGTGCAGACTCCACTGCCTACAATCCTCCCTGCCCAGAAAAAATTCCAGAAAACCTCCCTGGGGGGGAGGGCAGAGCATGGGAGAAGGAAGGAGGCAGTGGTAAATTCAAACAGAGCTTCATTTTACCGCTGCTTCCTTCCTTCTTCCTTGCAATCCCTGACTACCAGTTGGGGCTTTTTGACAGGTTGGGGTTTGGAGAGGAGGGTGCCCCTCCCCCACCCCAACCTTTCAAAGAGTCCCAGGTGGTACGCGGGGGAAGGGGTGAAAGGCAGAAGGGAGCAAGTTTTTCCCCCTCGCTGCTCTGTTCTGCCTTTTGCCACTGCCCCACCTCCCTTCTGGGGCTTTTTGACAAGTTAGGGTGTGGGGGAGGGGTGCCCTCTCTCCAAACCCCAACCTGTCAAAAATACTAGCTGGTAGGCAGGGAAGAGGCGAAAGCCTGCTCCAGTTCTGACTTTTGCCCTTTCTACCACCTATCAGCTGAGGCTTTTTGATAGGTCAGGGTGTGTAGGGGGTTTGAGGGAACGCCCTGAAATCTGGAAAGAGCTGGGGCTAAGGGGACTTAGTTATGAACTTCTAAAGGGGCTGTGGTAGTAAATTAGCAATGTGTTTTGGAAGCGTGGAGGCAATTAGGGAGTTAATACCATAGAGTAAACCCATTGATTTGCCTCCACACTCCCAGCACTTTGTCAATTAACTATCCCAGCCATTTTGGGGCTTCATAACTAAGTTCCCATACCCCCAAATATTTCCAGATTTCAGGGGGTTCCCTAAAATTGCTTCAGGAAGGTACCCCTGCTACTTTGGAGCCCCAAGGTAAGCAAATTTTGATTGCAATTTTTTAAAAAAATAATGTTTGAGTTATGCACTCAAAAATTACTTACCTTGGGGTGCCAAAGTAGCAGGAGTACCTTCAAAAAGCGATTTTAGGGATGCCGCTGAAATTTGAAAACATTTGGGGTAATGGGGCTGAGTTATGAAGCTCCAAAGGGGCTGCCCCTAGGGGGGAAAAACCTTCTAATTCGAATCATATGGGAAGCGGAGGCAGCACTATTGCTGACTCGATCAGCTTCCAATTCCAATTAGGTTTTTTTTCCCTAGGGGCATCTCCTTTGGAGCTTCATAACTCAGCTCCCTGAACCCTAAACCTTTCCAATTTTCATGAGGTAGGCTAGAATTGCTTTCTGAAGGTACCCCTGTCATTTCTTCTAGAATGAATGTGTTTTGTTTCATTTGTAATGTAACACTGGTTCCCCATTTTGTTTTGTTTCATTTTGTTTCATTAGCTAACAAAGTGACAAAACAATGTTTCATTTTTCGTTAGGTGCCCATCCCTACTAAAATTCCCTAGCTAGCGTAGTCAGTGATTTAGAATGTCTCTCAAGTGCCCCGCTGAACTAGAATTTACAAACAGAAGAAGGAACAGCATGCAGTTTGCAGAGATCTAGGTCAGACAAGTTAAGAGGCCAGACTTTTTGAGCCTGAGTGACCACCTTGAGGCCATTTGCATCGAGGCTAGCTTCCATGAAACCTTACACTCTCTAGAGGCATTGGTCCTCGTCCTTGAAAAGTTGTGCTGTTTCTAATTCATGTTTGATTATTCAGTGGAGGCAAATTTTCAGATTAAAATAGAAGGCATTGGAAAGCACTCCAGTGGGAACGTCATGACAGTGGCTGCTGCCTACACAAAACCATTAGCATCCGCTCTGCATTTCTGTCCTCCTCCGCCCACCCCGCCCTAGCTTAGCTCATTAAGAGGAGCTACTTACTTCTCTGCTTTTATCAACATCCCAGAGCCTATGTGGTGATTGGTCCCTGAATGCAACTATTTCAGCGGCACATTAGTGCTAATATTTCTTTTCCATTCTTTATATTGCATTTCATTTTATTAAACAACTTCAGAAAGTGATTCCCCCTCCCGTTGCCCCCCCCCCCACATTAGCTTGAATCAGAGTTACATTTTTACAGAAATAAGTGTATGGAAATGGCAGCACAGTATCCCAAATGCCATATAATAACCCTGGGCCCGGCAAGAAATCATCAATTCAAATGTTGGACAGAAAGAAAACCCCCCACAAAAAACGAGGACACAGGATCTCCCTCTCCCCATTCTATGTACAGTGGTACCTTGTATAAAGGAATTAATTCATTACAAATGAAAATATGTTAAGCAAATTTTCCATTATACAAATTTCCCATAGGAATGCATTGAAAACAGAGTAATCCCTGATCGCGACCATTTTTATGTTGTACGGATTTGCCCCATAGGCGATTCTGTTGAGCAAATTTCCCCTATCTCTGGAATTTTTATGTTGTACAGATTTTATGTTATACAAACCCTTTGTTATACAAGGGTCCACTGTATGTTGATTTGGGATGATATCTGAATTCCTTTCATCAAAGACTGTGGTGGCCCACATGAGTTGGCTTTGTTCCTGAAGCAGTGGCATAGTGGTGAATTTTGCATGCCAGGTACTCAGCAAGACTGTTCCCAAGAAAAGGAGTATCTTAAAATTAAGGCAGCTATGTTTGATTCCTAGCAAACTATGATCCATGGAGAGTGGGGGAATAGTCGTAGATAGGGGAAGGGAAAATGCAGCAACTCAATAAAGGAAGCTAAGACATTTAGCTAGCAAGACTTTATCAGGGCTGTTCATGATAGAACCTCTTCAGATGATTAAGTCATGGGGTGCTCTAAGTCAGAAATGACTGGACTGCATGTAACAACAGTGTTAATCCATAGGACAAGATGAGTTGTAACAGTTTTCATTTCAGTGGCAGCAGGGATATCCTTAAGTCTTAATTGTGCAGTGTGGATCAAGCTACCCCATATTATGATAGGGAGAACTCATGACCGTATATTGCAGCTTGGAAAATGAGTCCTCCCCCAGCTACTTAAAAGATTATAGAGAAGGCCAAAGGAAACAGGGAAGCTGGGGGTGGCAGCAGCAATATCTGATGTAATTATCTCTGCTAAACAAGAAGTCATGCACTTGTTACCACTGTTCTGAAACAGTGCATTCAGGATCTTCTGTCTAGCCACATAAAACATCCGAAATGTGTAAAAAAGATATTTGCAGTGACTTTGATTTATTTGTGTGGCTCCTGTCATTCTCCTCCTTTCTACCTTACAAATGCATGTATGTATGTTTATTAAATGTTACATTTCACTGTAGAAGAGAATCTTTTCAATGTGATGTTTTATCAGTGGGCACATATGTATGTTGTGAAACACTGAACAAACCTTTTATTGATGAAATTAGAGAAATGATTCCATTTTCCCTCCCTCCCTCCCTTCCTTCCTTCCTTCCACGTAAGGATCAAGGGCTCACAGGGAATAAAAGGTGCAGATACAAAAAAGAGCTGTAATGGATCATTCTGTAGCATACTCTACCACAGCAGCCAGCTAGACACCTGTGAGAAATCCAAATACAGGGCATGAGTGCAATGGCACTCTCTCACTCCTGTTCACTCCTGATATCGAGAGGCATATTGCCTCTGACACAAGAAGTAATTTATAGCTGTTAGGATTACTATCCACTTACAGACCCATTTTCCATGAATTTTGAAAAGGCAAGTTGAAGTAATGAAGACTGCAGCAAACTTGGCATGCTGAACCAGTTTTGGAAGCCTCTTAGCTAAACAGGCAAGCATGGAAACATAAATAAAGGGCAGAGCAAACCCACAGAATCATAAAGGAACGGCAGGGAGAAGATCTATTTGTAAATGGTGTTAAAGCAAATGATGGCATAGTCCATAGGGCAGGACCTTTTGAACAGTGTGGGAATACATTTCCAATCTTGACCATAAGCTGTATAGTCTTGAGTAGAGATGGGCACAACTAGGGAAAATGACGTTTTCGAGTTGTCGTGTGTCGGAGGCGGCCTGTGTCGCCTCGTTTCCATTTTTCGTGAAACTTCGCAAAAATTTGTCGTTTCGTTTTTTGTTTTTTCGTCTGTCATTAAACTGGTTTGGGGGGTAGCGGGCTCCTGGAGGCACCTCTTTTTTTTTGGGGGGGTGCCTCCTATCCTCACCCGCTAGGGAAAGCAGGCTCCTGGAGACCCCTCATACATGGGGGTCTCCTCTCCTCACCTGCTGCAAAAGGGCATGCATGCATAGCCATATATGGATATGATTGCATACCCAGTTGCACACAGAGACACAGCAGACTGGTAGAGGCACCCCTCTTTTTGGGGTGCCTTCCCTGCATCAGTCAGGCCTCGGGGGCATGGTTTGCATGATGTCACACATGCTGCCGGCCGAGCCAAGCCTGCAGGAGTCACCCAGAGCCACAAGTGGCAGACTGGCAGACTCTCTGCACCCGCTGTGTCTCACTAAGAAGGGAATTGTACTTGCTATAGTGCAATGCAATATGCAAGTACAGATCTGGCTTAGGCAACAAGGTTAGTGCAAGGGCTAGGGTTAGGCTAGTTACGGGTGAGGTTAGGGTGAGTATTGGGGTGCACCTCTGGGGGCCTCTCTGACCCACTTAGAAGGACAGTGTACTGGCGTATGGGTTAGGGTTAGGGTTAGGGTTAGGGTTAGGGTTAGGGCTACGGTTAGTGGGCTTTTTATGCCTGGTTGGCACATCCCAGAACTCTCTCTGTGGTCAACTTGGCCAAGTGGCCATGAGATTGGTGGAATGGCTCCAAAAATTTGCATGGTCACTCCCATGGCCAGCCCATCATTGCGCAGGTGTAAAAAAAATAAAAATAAAATAAAATAAAATCAATGGAGAGAGGAAAGAGGAGACATTTTGTTGCAAGAAAAACCCACTGCTACTGTAAAAATTCTGGCAGTTTTAAAATAGCAATTTTCGCATGTTTCTGTGTGGTGCTTGTGTGTTTTTGGACCACGATTTCAAAAAAAATATTGCGGTCACCGCCCCATTTTGGATCCCGCACCGCATGACATGGCGACTCGAGTCCGGCTGCCCAGGACAGGAGAGTGGGGGGAGGCCGGAACCCTCCCTCCAGAAACCACCCCTCTGGTAGGTGCACTCTGCACTGCAGGCATATTTTCGCCTGCTTTTTGGCCCGGGAATGGTGGGGGGAGTTTAAAACTTTTTTTCTGTGCCGCTTCCGCTTGAATTGCGGCGGCCGGCGGCGAGTCCGGTGCTTGTTGCGAGCGACTACAACGAGGATTTCCCCCACCACCAGAGCAGCCCAGGACAGGAGAGGGGGGGTCATCCACCCCTCTGGTAGGTGCCCTGACTGAGCCCTCACTCAGGAAGGCATATTTCCGCCTGCTTTTTGGTTGGGAATCGGTTTTTTTTTTTTAACTTTTAAAAACTTTTTTTCTGTGCTGCTTGGCATCACGGGATCGCCGCGATGCCAGGAACGACCACGACAAATCAGACCCAATTATTCTTTAGTCAGTTCGAGTTCGAGTTCTGGTGGAGTAATTCCCGTTACCGTTTCCGTTCCGTAACGGAAACGAGGAATGGAAACAGAAACGGGAATTCTGCCAAATCGTGCCCATCTCTAGTCTTGAGTGGATGTTAGTTGATGCCTTGCAGTCAGTGGTGTGGCAGAGCTGAGGTTTGCAGGACTGAAACTCTGGGTCTTTCTGATCAACTGCACACCTGACAGTATCTGAGGAAGAATTGATTTTCCTTGGAACAGCACATAATTGAAAGCTATTGAAATGTAAATTATGAGGGGGGTGTCACTTGGTCTTGAATGTTTGCCTATGCAAAAAACCACCCACTCATTTGTTGATGTGGATGGATCCAGCTGCCTGTATCTTGATTCTTCATATTGGATTAAGGTGCCAGTGAAGGGAACTGTCATTTTGAGCCCGGTGCTTCCAGGTTTACCATGATGCCAGTTCTAACAACATATGCAAGGTGACAGGTTCCTACCCCATTGTAAACTGAACAATGTGAAAAGCACTCTATATTTCAAGCTCAGAATCCCTGATATCCCAGTCATCTGCATATGAAAAGAAATGTGCACAAATGGGCATAAAGTGATGTCTCTGACTACATTCCTCCACTTGTTTTAATTGCTCACTAAGTGTAGGCAGAATGACAACATTCTGAAGTTTTGAAAGCTGTTGTTTCACTGTAGGTGCACTTGGTGCTTTCAAGTCACTGTGCAATGCAATGTTTTGCAGCAGACAGCATCTGCGTAATTAATTTCCTATGAGTCAGAAGTGGGGCTTATTTTCTTTCCTCCTCCCTTCATTCTCAGAACAAAGCTCAGGAACCAAATTGGTTAGTAATTGGCTGAATAACCTTTCCAGTGACCACCTTAATTTATATACATAGCCACATGGAACACATGAATGTGTGCACCAAATTCCCCACAATTTTTATAAATACCATGCATATGCAGCCCTAATTGTTATCAATTAATTCTGAAGAAAAGTAGTTTTAGATGCTGTCCTAATTTGGCTACAATTTGACACCTTGTTGATGGGTGGAAATATATTAATCCAGTAACAGTTTTATTTGATGCCTTCACTTAAGAATATGCCTAAACATCTTTAATAGAGATTGGCATGAATTTAAAAATTAATAACAAAATTTGTCAACGGTCACTAAATTGTTGATTCGTATTTGTAGGACTCTATACCCCCCCAGGAATAGCAATCAATGAATATTTAGCAATTATTGGTTCACTGATTTGTTGAGCTATTGAATGCCCCCCAAGGCACCTAGAGATCCCCCAAATTGCAGAAAACCTTCCCCTGACTCTCTTCTACAATCCCTCCAAGTATGGCTAAGATTGAACTTCTGATATCCAAATTACATCCCACATAGAGGGCCCCCAAAGAAAGTCCCTCCAGGAACCTATAGACACCAAACATGCAGAGAAGCTTCTTCTGACTCTCTTCCACAATTGCTCCAAGTTTGGTGAATATTGGGTTTCTCCAAGCTAGTTGCTAAAGGGCACATGGCGGAGACTTTGTGGATGTATAACTCGATTGTCTAGAACTCAGTCTTCACCAAAAATGATTGGCTTGTACAACAGAGATGGTAGAATCTTTCTTGCAAGATTGGTATCTCTAGGTGCCTGGGGGGCACTTTCCTTGGGGGACCTTTTTGGGGGTGCATAACTCAGACATCTAGAACCAAAACTTTACTGTCCTTGCCAAGCTTGTATAGGAAAATTTTTGTGTCTCTGGGTGCCTTGGGGGGCAGTATTGCAGGGATTTAAAATAAAAAGGAATTTATGAGTTAATTTGTTGATTCATCAGAAAAAAACATTATTTGTTATTAATCAACCTTGACAAATTACAAATCAAAATGAATCACCATGTTTCTGATTCATGTCCATATCTAACATTTAGTATTTAGTATTTAATGTGATGATCTCAAACTCTTCTCTCTCAACTGGGCCTGAAAAGGGAGGTTATATACAGACCAACATTTTTTGAAGAAGTAACAAAAGACTCTGAGAAAAGTTAATGGACTAAGCTTCATCTTTTCAACCAAGAAATTATAAGGAATGTTTTTCAAATAGATTGCAAATGCCATTATAGGTTAATATAATCTCTTATAAGCAACCATGTCTTTCTAGCCTATCAGAGGATTAATGTGTAACAGATATATTTGAAACTCCAGTTAGTTTAGTTTCAGAGCAATCAGCAAATTAGTTTGATTTGCTTTGTGATTCATCTTCTGGATGTAAATATGTGCTGCTTTTTTAAACTTATAAGTCTGATTTCACAGACCCAAAGATCTGCTGGGATCTGGGATCCAAAAAACTAACTTGATTTTGGCCAGAATGTTGTCTGTAACATATACTTTGGCCCTCCAGCTCTTAGTGTGGTACATGATCTTCCATCCACAATTTAAGGGAGGGGTTCATTAAATTAACTGAAGAGCTGTTGCAGTGTCATGAGATGCAGATAGTTGAAGAGTCAAGCCATAAGTAGTAATGCTGGCACCTGTAACAACCTCCCTCCCCCCAAACTTGAACAATTACCAGGTCATCTGCTAATCCACCTTGGAAGTGACAAGCTTAAAGCTAGATGGGTGTGCAGGCTGAGTTCACCCATCTCGAGTAAAGTACCACCTTGTGCCTCTGCAACTCTTGCTCTGACAATGGGCACTTTTACACAACCTCTAAAATAAGCTGGCAACTTAAATTTGGACCAGAGATCATGGGGGTTTGTTCTGCTTCCTGTGTTCCCACCCTTCCGCACTCCATTGCTCCTGTCTGCGGTGAGGGGAGGGAGAAAAACAGGGAGAAAATAATGCAGGCTCTCCTCCGTCTGCCGTCGGAGCGGCCCCGTAGGGATTCCTGTCTGTTAAAGGGGCGGCAGGCACAACAAAACAAACAGAAGGTGAGGAGAGCCCAGCATCCTCAGCCTTACAATCCGCATCAGAAATTTTTTACCTCTGGAGACGAGGTACTTGTAAAATGTGCTGGGGTGCACTTAGGTGGGCGTGGTCATACTTAATTTCTTTTAAAGTCCGCAGCTGGTGAGAAAACAATTTTAAGCGCCACATCTTGGGAGCCCTTTGCATTGGATTTTAGGGGTCGTGTAAAAGCAGCCAATGCCACTGAAATTCCCTGGATGCCAGAAAAAAAGGAAAAGAATAGAGGGGGTTCTTATGTAGTACATGCCACCATAAAGCAGAGGGACATCCTTCCCAGCACCTTCTTCTATAATTGCCATTTTCAAGAGAAGGAACTGAAAAGCAAAGTGTGGTCAGAAAAGTAGTTTCTGAGGTCACTTAATATATCAAATAGACGAGTTCAAAAACTACCCTTTTCTACTTTTCTTGAAACTAGCAAAGTAGATCAAGAAAGTACAGTAGTTGACTTTTCTTTTCTCTCTCTCCCTCCCCCTAGTGAAATGCACTTCTGAACACTTCTTTTTCTTTTTCTTTCATCCAGAGGTTGCAGTGGTTGCAACTGAGCTTGACTTGTTGGGAGTGGAGAGCACAAGATGCTTTGGGTCTTACTGCAAGCAGACAAGCTTGAACTGCACAGCTGCTTTAGTTTGTCACTTCTGATGAGCGGGGAGGGTTATGCCCTCTAAATTTGGCACCCTCTGGCTTAGTCCTGATTGCTCTACCATGGTTAGATTTCTGTTGGAGTGACCTGGGAGCTTTCCAGAGTATGGAGTGATTAAGGAAATAAACCAGCTTGAGGGCAATTTTGCATTAGTGCCCGTAACTGGGAAGATGGACCCGACAGAGCAGTTTCTGTGGCAAGGCAGCAGAAACAGAAGACACAAGAACTTCTACAGGAGGCCCTTCATAGTCCTGAATTCTTCTGGCTTTCTGCACAGATACCTAGTGAAATAGTGGGAACGTGTGCTCAATTCTGAGGTGTGTCTATAAGCAAAGCTGCTAAAAAAATAGAATACTGTAGCATTTTTGTCCCTGTTCTTTAAGTAGAGTAGCAGTTGAGGTGAAAAGGTGTGAGACAGTTTTCTGTTCTCTTCAAAGTGCTGTGACATGTGGCTGAGTTTCACCAATATATTGGCTTGCTTCTCATGAGAAATTAGCACACATCTATCTAAGTCAGAAGGATATACAGGGCTATAACTAAGGGCGCTTTTACACGACCCCTAAGATCCGCTGGCCACTTAAATTTGGACCAGAGATCTTAGGGGCTTGTCGCTCTTCCTGCTTCCCCACCCCTCCGCACTTCCTGGCTGCTGGCTGCGTGAGGGGAGGGAGAAAAAAAAGGAAGAAAAGATCATGCCTCATCTCCGTTCTGGCTCTCGTTCTGGCTCTCGCTCTTGCCGGCAAGATTCCTGTGTCTGTAAAGTAGCTCTTAAAGGGGCGGGAGCCAAAAAAACAACAAACAGAAGCGAGGAGTGCCCCACACTCACTATTTTTACACCACATCAAGGAATTTTCAGGACAGAAGAGCAGGTACTTGAAAGGTGCACTGGGACGCGCTTAGGTGGGCGTGGTCGCACCCAATTTCCTGTAAACTCCGGAGCTGGTGGGTAAACATTTTTAAGCTCCGGAGCTGGGAGCCATTTGCCCCGGAGTTTAGTGGTCGTGTATAAACGCCCTAAGGAGGAGCAAGTAGGGTCTGTGCCCCATGGCGCTGCACTGAAGAGGGGGCTACAAAAGGACTGGGTCAGGGTTGGGATGTACCTCCATTTCCCTGGGCTGAGTCTCCAAGCTTCAGGCTTCAAGGGGAGCAACCTTGAACATGAAGAAAGCCTAACCCTCCCTGCAGGGATGGGGAGTAGATTATGGTTAGGGGAAAAGTTTGGTTAAAGGCAGGGTGCCTAGAGCCACATTCACCCCTTTTTTCTGCTTGGGCCACTCCTCCTCTCCTGCTTTGAGGGACCAGAGCTTTTGGAACCCCTCTGATAGGTTTCAAAAAGTTTCCTATGGGTCAGGAATCAACAAAGCAGTTCCAAAGGCTGGGAGGAGCAACAAAAAAATACCTCTCCCTTATATCATAAAACACACCTGTGAAGTTGGAGGGACAAAGAAAAAGACCTGTCCTGGAAACCTTAACACTCAAGGAGGTACATAAAGGGACATACAGTCCTTGAGATAGCTTGGGCCCAAGCAATTTAGGGCTTTATAGGTTAGAGAACCAGCACCTTGAATTCAGTCCAGAAACTGCTGTTAAAGGTGGGTTATGTGATCCCTGTAACCAGTTCCAGAGCCAGCAATTTGGCTGCTACATTTTCTACCTGCTGAAGTGTCTGGACAGTTTCCACAGGCAGCCTAACACAGATAGCATTATAGCAATTCAGCTAGGATATAACAAAGACGTTTGTAACCATGGCCAGATCAGATCTATCCAGGAACAGGAACAGTTTTAATCATACAAAGGCAATTCTAGTCAAACTGAAACCTGGCCATCTAGGTACAAAGATGAATCCAGGAGCACCCCCAAGATGCACATCTGTGTTTCCAGGAGTATATAATCCCATCCAGCACAAGATGGATCCTTATTCCCTCATCTGCCTTTTGGCTGATCAGCAGCATCTCTGTCTTTTCTGGATTCAGTTTAAGCTTATTCACTCTCATACAGTCCATTACTGACACCAGGCACTGGTTTAGAACCATGATGGCTTCCTTGGAATTACATGGGAAGGAGAGATCAAGTTGGGTGTCATCCACATACTGGTGGTGACAATGAAACCCCAAACTCTAGACAATTTCTCTTTGAGGTTTCATGTTGTAGATGTTTAAAAAGCATGGGGGGCAAATCATGAGGAATCAAGACAAACTAAGATACTAAGGCCCAAGAAGAGTCAAAATCTACAAAAGTTGACAGTCCTTGAGAAAAAAAACGAACTAAGAAACATCTGCATATAAGCATGAATGTGACTCTTATTCTGAGTCTCCTTGTTCCTTGTTGTTTTTTCCTCTGATGCTGCTATTTTTTCTGCATTTTCTTACCTTTGCCATGAACATTCAGTTTTATAGTGGTAGATGGCAGGTTGGAAGAAAAAGTGTGTTGTACCACATTTCTTCCCAGAAAATAAATGGTCCCTTTGTCCTGTGGCACATCACATGACTGTAACATCTTATCAGGGTACACTCTGGGCATGGAGCCATTTCACGTATCCAAAGTAGCCTTTCCACAGTGGTCTACTGCCTTCCAGCTCAGCCAGAACCTTAGTGGCACAGTAGCCATGCCACTATTTTTTTCCTCATTCCATTGTGCAAATGTCCAGGCCTTGAGAGATCCTTAGCACTTTCTTGCCAATAGGAAGCAGTCAATCATTCCACTTGTAAAAAAACAACAACCCTAGATGTCCTTGATGGCATTCCACAGGTCAGTAATGCAGTCCATATCTGTAGGCTAGTTCAGTTCACATGTTCACAGGCCCTTTGACTGGTGTAGCCTTCTACCCTGAAAGTAGGGCCTGATTAAGATTTTTTGTTTTCTTCCCAAAAACAAGGGAAATGATTCATCAAAAATTCCCCATCGGCCCCAATTTCAATGCTATTATTATGCTGTGCATATTTCAGTTAAAATGCCATATTCTGTACACCACCCTGCACCATCCCACTGTAACTGAATATAATAGTTAGAGGCATATTAAAATCTCTCATGAAACTTTAAGACACAGAATTGATGTGTCTTATGCTCCTTGCATGAGTTTAGTATTAAAAATCAGTAGTAATTCTGACCTCATTAAGGCAACCATTTTGCAGAGTAGGTTTGTTCATGATGGTACCCTTTCCCCTGCCTCCTGCTGAGACTTCTAAGCATGAGATTATACCTACCATTAGGACTTCCACTGATGAAGGAAAGATTCACGTGTTTTAGGTCTGCCTGTCATGCATCTTTTCCAAGGCATAGCGGGAGGGCAATGGTAGGACTCTGCCTGATGTGGGAATTGGAAATTTATTTTTACTTTATTTGTTATATTTATATCCTGCCATTCTCCAGTGATCTCAAGGCTCCATATACTTTTAACAAGGTCTCTCCAAACAGCTTTCTTTCTATGTTGCCATTGTGTTTGTGCTGTGATGAGTTCATTCCTTCACGTCAATCTTTCTTGCCACAAGGCTTTTCAAGCTTAGCTACCTGGATGGCCTTTGGACAACACATAAGCAGTCTACCACCGGGCTGGTGTGAACCTTGAACCTGTCAAACTTTGTACTCTGCTGGCACAGCTGTGAGAGCCTTGAGTCATTACCATGTTGTGATGACCTTAAGAGGGACCTCCATAAAGAAATAGAAATTTACATCTGAGTAGATACAGATCATGTCTGTAACAGCAAACCTATAACTTTAACAAAGGCCTTTTTGTAAAACAACTGGAAGTCTGAGACCTTGTTGATCAATTGCAGAATCTTCCAGCATATCTCATTCTCCCATCTGAAAACACTTGCAGTCTGCCTGGACAACAGTAGGGTAGTTTCCTCTAATGCCATGCTGTAGGGAGTGCAATAATCTTGACTGACAACTAGAGATGGCATGAAACAGAAATATAGTTTTGTTTCATTTCAGCCTTCATTTCATTTCATTTTGTTATTAGCAGTTTTTTTAAAAAACAATTTCCTAACACTACATAATAAACAGGTGCATTCCTGAAGATTGTCTAGAGAGAAAATGGCACCAGATGGCTCAAGCAAGTCCAGCAAGGCATGTGTGATAGGGGAAAACATGCATGGCATCCCCATGCAAACCACTCCAAAGGATTTGTCCCATCCTAGTGGGGAGCGGGATTTGATCTTGCAACTCCACTCTGTTCAATGTCTTATCCCTATTGCCCCTCGACAGTGGGGAGAAAAGTGGTTTACTCACAATAAAAGCAATAGTTGGGGTGTGGGGAAATAACAAGATTTCTACTTGTGAGAAAAAAAGATTTGGCTCCATGATGACAACTCAAGGAGGAGTGCAGATTTATTGCACCATAAAATGATTTTCTGGGTAGACATTTTGTACAAAGGTGTGACAAGGCAAAGCAGTGCATTTAATCAAGTCTCCAGCTGATGTAAATTAGCCATTTGTGACTTGGTCCCTGTAAGTCACCTTGGAATAGATCAGAATGAAATAATATCCTAGCTAATGCCTGCAAAAAGAATGTCCTCATTTCTCCCCTTAGTGGCTCTGGAGTTGAGAGCAGAGCAGTCCAATGGTCTTTCTAACTTTGCTTTCAGTTGTTCTGAACCATCTTAATGAATTCTTTGTCAGTGACAGCCTGATAGGTGCCTTGCAAGAGAAGGTAACACTGTAGTCATCTCAACTTATGTCTCCTTTTCAAAGCCACACATATAGCAGTTTGTTGTCCCCTTTTATAGCGAGCACAAGCTGGTGGGGTGGCAAGATCTGCATGGTTTGAAAGTATGTGCCATGGGCTAATTCAATGACTATTTGAGAGTTCCAAAGAATGGCAGAGAATCTGAGCATATTACGTTCCAAAGGAAACTTAGCATTTGTATTTTCTTCTTTTTTTTTTACAAGTCCATCGAACCAATGGTATTGTTGAACATAGGCACCCACTAGCAATGCATTCCTAAGAGGAGAGCAATTTTGTGCACTTTCTAAGTGCATCCTGTGGACACAAACAGATTGAGGGAGAGGTTTGCAGGCACGCATGCATTGATGGAGGATGGAGCTTCCTTTAGAAGGTCACTCTACCTTTTGAAGGTGAAATTAGCAATCCAATGATATAGAAAACACAGTCTAAATTGGTTCCTCTCAGCATTTGGTGTCATGTACCTGGAGGGAATAGATGGACATAAATAATGAATCTATTCCCCTAATATATATCTATATACAAATTGTCCATTGTTGATGAAAATGTGCATACAGACACATCAAAACACCCAATTGAAAAAAAATGGATAAATGCTGCCAGATTCTTTGCTTCTGCAGAAGATTAGAAAGTAAACTTTTTTATCATGATGAGTATTAGAAAAACCCAGTGGCTTTATTTGAAAAAACAACAACCCGCAACATTGTATTCTCATAAAAATACAAAGTCCTTGTGGTTTGCAAAAAGCCCCATTTATATAAGTGACAGTTTCTCTACCAATGACAAACCTTTCTATGCAGAAGCCTTTTATTTCTGCAACAAAAAAGTGCAGAAATGCAAGAAAATGAACAGAAACTCTTACTCTTGCTCAGTGGGGGGAAAACTTTTGAAATGTTTCAATGTCAATACTGGTTTACCGGATAGCAGCCTATGATTTGTTAGATTTATTTTTTGAATATTGATCATTATCTGCATTGAAGTAGCTGAAAAATCATTGTTACCTATGAGAACAAAATAAGCGAAGCTGACATCGTAATCTGCATCGCTGTTCAGAAGGACCAGCTTTATCATTAGGCAGAATAAGAAGGTCACCTCTGGCAGCAGTTGCCAGGAAAGGCAGCAAGTAAGTTCTGCCCTGATGTTTTAAGCTTCCTTTTCCCTGTAAGGCGGTGGCTCACTGCAGTCGTTAAAATCTATACTTCTGTGAGGATAGCATTCACTTGCCTGGTGGTACCTATACTTGCATATGGCTGTACTGTATAGCACTTTGATCATATTCAGCTTCCAGCACTACGGGCCTGGAACTCAGTTGGAAATGTGGGTCTATCATTTTCCTAGTGCCCATTAGAGATATCAAACAGTATGAGAGCCTTTGCACAGCAACTTGAATGACTTAGAGTCTTCACAGACTCAGAGCAACATGATTTTACAGACGCCAGACCTTAAGTATTTGCCACAACAGTGTAGTTGCCCAAAATTGCCCTGCAGCAGACTATTTATTAGGGGAGAAACTGCTACTAAGCTGCTGTGCAAGTATGTCTCAAACGTAGGGACAAAAATGATACTAGTTGAATTTGTCTTTCTTGTCACTTTTGGCTCTCCAGCCATGATGAGAAATCTCAGTATGAAATTTTAAAGCCCTGCAAGATTCCTTGAGTCTTCATAATTTGACTAAAATGTCTATAGTGTTTTTTCTCTTTGAGAATGGAAACACACACAAACAAAGCAACCACAGAAGTGCAACCATTTGGTGCTAGAAATTCTTAAGTGATCCAGCAGTATTTCTAATTTGTGGAAATTCACACCCTTTGCAAAACTGCACATGTTTTTACAAGTGGTGCAGTTTTGTACAAATGGGTCGGTTTCTTACATATATGTAAGAGCCCTGTTAAGGAGCTTCTTGCCATCTTGCTGATGACAAGAAAATTGTTGCAGTTCTTTGTCCTGGCCTGCAACGATGAGACGAGGAAATATTTACATTCCTACCAAACATTGGCTGTCACTAATCCAGATATGGTACTCATTTCTTGAGTTTTATTTCCCCTCATTTCTCTTTCTTTCTTTGTGTTTGGTAGGATGGTCACTTGGTGTGTCACCAAAGAAAAGAAAAGAAAAGAAAATAGAACATAGAATGGCACACATTTGCATGTGTTATTTTATATGCACATATGTAAATTTAGAAAGTACTGTATTGCAAGAACTTATGAAGAAATACAGTACAGTGGCACCTTGTATAAAGGAATTAATTCGTTCCAAATGAAATTATGTTAAGCAGATTTTCCTTTATACAAATTCCCATAGGAATGCATTGAAAATGGAGTGATCCCATTTTTATGTTGTACGGATTCTCCCCATAGGCGATTATGTTAAGCAAATTTCCCCTATCTCCAGAATTTTTTATGTTGCACAGATTTCTTGGAGGGCCGGCCTCAGTATGTGCAACATGGGGGAAAGTTGTCGGCCCCGTGGACACTGCCTTGTGGGATTCCGCAAGGGTCGTCTCTCTCCCCCATGCTGTTCAACATCTATGTGAGGCTGCTGGCTGGGGTCATTAGGAGATTTGGAGTCTGCTGTCATCAGTACGCTGATGACATGTAGCTCTATCTCTCCTTTTCCACCTCTGCAGTAGAAGCTGACCGGACTCTCGACCAGTGCCTGGACGTGGTCATGGCATGGACCAGGGCCAACAGGCTCAAACTCAACCCCGAGAAGACCGAGGTGATGTTCTTCGGGTGTTCCCTGTCTGGATATGGAGGCCCCCTCCCCAGTTTGGAGGGTGTTTCCCTCCCGCTGGCGGACAGAGTTCAGAATCTGGGTGTGGTTCTGGATCCGGCCCTTTCTATGGAAGCTCAGGTGGCTGCCGTGACCTGAACCGCTTTTTACCACCTTCACCAAATTGCCCAGATCCGCCCATATCTAGACAGTGACTCCCTGAAAACTGTAGTGCAAGCGTTGGTGATCTCTAGCCTGGACTACTGCAACGCTCTCTACATGGGGTTGCCCTTGACTCTCCTCCGGCGTCTGCAGCAGGTGCAAAATGCTGCAGCCAGGCTGGTGGCAGGTGTGCGCCGTCATGACCACATCACCCCAGTCCTGCTTCGCTTGCATTGGCTACTCGTTGCATCCCGGATCAGATTCAAGGTCCTGGTTTTAGTTTATAAAACCCTCCATGGCTTGGGACCGGACTACCTGTCAGAGCGGATTGTCCAGCGATCAACCTCAGCCCGTCCAATTTGGCAGTCGCGGGCGCACTCGCTTCGGGTGGCCACCCCCAGAGAGGCCCGGAAAACCTCCACCTGGAACCGGGCCTTCTCGGTGGCCGGCCCATCCCTCTGGAAACCATCTACCAAGCGAAGTGCGCTCTGCAGAGTCCCTGATGGCCTTCCGCCGAGCGGTAAAAACCTTGCTCTTTTGCGAGGCCTTTGGTGACCTGGCTTAGTTCCCCCCCCCCCCCCCGGCCATCTGTTCAGTTAGTTAGAAGTTTTATGCCTAGGGTCTATACTATGTTTTAATTGTTTGTGGTCTGTGTCATATTATTGTATTACCCAGCTGAATTGTTCCGCTCACTGTTAACCGCCCAGAGTTCCTACGGGAAGATGGGCGGGATAGAAATCTAATAAATAAATAAATAAATAAATAAATAAATAAATAAATAAATAAATAAATAAATAAATTTTATGTTATACAAGCTGTTTCTTATACAAGGGTCCACTGTATATGCAACCATGTTAGGAAGAACGTTGAACAATTTGTTCAGTTTGCTGTCTGGGACTGACTGTGTTGATCAAAATGGTGTGTAGACAGACATTTTCTCTTTAGTGCAACATTGAAAGGAATAACAGCTCCATTTTCTTTTGCCTCCAGTTGCTCTGTTGGAAGAACATAAGGCATATGATTCAAATTCATAGCCTTCTGTTTGCAAACTTAGGAGACTCTCACAGGGTTATAGTCTTTGTGATTTCAAAGGCTGCTTCCTATCCCAGAATCCCACTGCTTTTGAAATAGCAGAATACAGCTAAATCAACAGGAGAAGAATAAAGCACTCCATGGAATCAGAACTGCTAAATGCAAAGGATAATTGCACAGAAAATGTAGTGATATGATTATATTCTCTACTGTCTAGTCATACTGATTGAGCAATACCATTGCTAATAACATTAGTACTCTTGCAGTGCCCATTTGTTAATATCAGCCACAGTGATTATTATGACTTATTTTCCTTGTATCAACATATGTGTTGACACTGCTTAATCATGAAATCCATAACTACACAGATATTTGGGTTTTTTACTCTATATACTGACATTCAAGCCATCATTCTTGGTTAGAGATGTATATGGTAAAAATTATCAGATTTTCCCTTTCATGGTCTTTCAGGGATGCCTATTTTATTTTTGTATTTTTGTGCACCTGTCAGGTCAGGGAAATTGTTACCTGAACATCTTCCCAAGAGGCCTTCATAACTTTATAGACCCCTAGGGAAAAATCAGAAGCCTGTGTTCACAACTGGCATTTATCCAAATTAAGAGTTAATTCAATAATGAAATCAGGCAACCTTTTCTAAGCATAATCAAAATTACATGATTGGAAAATGATTTTCATTGTTGCAATAATTTCAGGCAGCATCAGGTTGTCTAATTCTACATTGCTTCTAGGTTCCATAAATGCAGAAACACTTAATTTGCAAAAACATAAAAAAGGGATTACAGCTAAGGAAAACTGCTTAAAATGCTTAAAATATATGAAAACTAAATTTAAGTTGTGGGTAAATACTGAAGTCAGAAAAATATACTTCAATTCAAAAAACAGAAGCAAAGGTACAATAAAATACTAAAAATGTTATATTTATATTCTATAAACGGAGGCGCTTATAGGCTTAAAATGCATTTAAGAAACTGAGAATACATTGTTAAAACACATCATTAAAAAGGGAAGAAAGTAAAAGTTTAAAGCATTATAACTTTAAATAATCTTTACAAAACAATTCTAAATGCTCACCCTGCCAAACCAGATTAAATCTGTGGAGGAAAATCAATTTTGGTTACCCTTAGCAGCTTTTGGAATTAAAGCTGGCTGTTGTATTGCTATATAATTGTTGTTTTTTGATATTTGTAGCTGACATGATGAATCCCCCCTACATTTATACTTCCTACATTTATACTTCTTTCAATTTTTTGGGTAATTTATAATATGAAATAGCTCACAGAATCTGTTACCCCTACTCCATCATATTTACATACCCTTCCTCTTGAGAATTTGTGCATTTGTAAAGGATATTTCAGAGAAGCAAAATGTACACAAAACTATGGATACAATTTAGAATGCAGATGGTTTACATGAAGCCACTTGAGAAGGAATGCACAATAGCATAGTATAACCCAAGGCTGTCCAACTTTGAACAGGCCAAGGTCTACTTTTTCTGGCCCAAAGTGCCTGAGGGCTACTACACTAATACCTCTACTTACGAATTTTATCTGTTCCGAGCACATGCTCGTAAGTTTAAAAAATTGCATCTAGAGCAGCCATTTCCCATAGGAATGCACTGAAATATCTTTCCTCCAGAAGAGAGTAATTGATTTTCATGCACGTGCTTCCCTTGCACCGCTCGATCATCTGCCCGCTGGGGGGAGCAGGGGACTGCACCATGGCCCTTGAACTTCCCCGCTCAGGTGAGACAATGGGCTGGCAGACCCAGAACTTTGCTGGGGCAGTGGTGATCCTTGGGGTGGGGGACGGATGGGGGTGGGAGCTGTTACTCGTATGTAAGGGAGGGGTGGAGAACTTATCCCCTCATTTTTTAATTAGCAGCCAGCAGGCTATATTTGAACCCATCATGGGCTACCAGTAGCCCACGGTCTACCTGTTGGGCAGGCCTGGTATAACCAATGGGGAAATGAAAACTTGCATAAAATTTATGAATAGGCATATAAAATAAATATGTATATAAATACATTAGGAGAATGAAAAAAATCTGTTTGGATGAAAAAAATCTGTTTGGATTTTAAAAAAATCTGTTTGGATTTTGCATGCCAAAATGAGACAAAGATGAGAAGAAAATGCAGGAAGGATTTAGGAAAATACAATAAAACTGAGACAAAGAGATATTCACATCCCTATGGCTTCAATATTGGGAAGAAGAGAGATAGCTTCATTGCCAGATAGTGGTAACGAATCAAAAATTGGATATACTGCTTTAGGTCCTGCCTCTATGCCCTTATAATCAACATACTGGTTAAGTGTAGAATGTTGATGCAAATTTGATATTAAAACTAATGCATATCTTTATTATACAAAATTTTGTATAGTAAAATTACTGCACAAAAATAATACCAATTTTAATACAAATAATAGAGGCTATGATGGGGATCATGTATGTCATTAATCAGTGTGTCTTAAGGCTTGATTCAGCAAAAGAATAAAGAGGAGGCAGGAAGACTCATACTAAAATAAAGAGGCTGACTTGTCATTTGTGGCGTAAAATGGTCTCACAGCACTCCTATATTTCCTGTGATTGGACAAAATAGGGAGAGATGCCCTTCCCAGCACTATCTGCTGTACCCATCCACCAACTGCGAGATGCCTGCCAGGCCCTTTCCATAGAAAAATGGATTATTCTACAGTCAGATTAATGGGCTTTCATTTTGTGAAACATCTGTCACCGTTAGTCCTGGACAGTGAGCGTGAAATTAGTTTTGACTGCAGAAAGGCTACGCTGGTGTGTAATATGTGACTAACATTACAACAGCTCAGGAAGTGAGCTGGTGAATGAGAATTACTTGTTGAATGCAGAAAGGGGTTCCTCTGCACATCCATGGAGGAGCTGGAAGAGGGTTCCAAAAGCAGAGGAGCTCTCTACCTGCTTGCATTTTTCCTATTAATATCTGGGATTGTATTGTAAAAGATTAAGAGAAGAGCCAAGTTGCAGAGACTAGAGAGTGGGGTACCATAGATAGTTGCTACAAATGTCTTTGTGGGATGTCTGTGTAGAAGGGATGAGCAAATGGTACAGCAATGGCAGAATACCTTTAAGGATTCAACTAAAGGAATGTTGCACACATACAGTGGTGTGACACATGCTACCTGAGTAGCATGTGTCATACCACTTTAATGCAATCAAAGATTGCAAGTATTGTCTATGACTAATCAGTAGGGCAGCAACTTTTAATTAGCAAATTAATCCGTTAAGCATTTACTGGCTAATTGGGGGCATCAGGTTGGAACCACAAGGGGCAAGTATGCATGTCAACCTTGTTGATATATTGTCTCTACTGAATATTGTTTTCTATTGTTATTTTATCTTTGTAGTGTTACACTGCATCATATTCATTTTGTGTAAAATTTCTACGGTTTAGATTGTTATTGCTCATTTCATAATACTAGCCTTTTCTCTACATGCATAATATAATATGGTGATTCTGTTTTAAACTTTTCACTTAATTTTAATTATTACGTGTAAAGATCAAGATATTTCTCTTAGTCTTCTGCCTTTGGCATAATTGATCCCAATTGTAATTTTGATGTTTCTTTCATTGTTGAATAGTTATTGGCATGTCCCAGAAATGAAAACAGAGATGAGAAAAGTTAATCATTTTTATAACCATAAAGGGTAGCTTTCACCTAAATTGTACGCTATGGCATACTTTCTTCGGTATGTGAAGAAGGACTTTAGGATTGAAATATGTAACTTTATAAATTTACTAATTAATTTAGTCAATTAATTAATACAATAAGCTTTTTAATCAATTGCCAGCCCTCTAATTCAGGTTTATCAACTCAAGAGTGTGAAATGTAGGTGAACTACAGTGTTACAGAATGGAGAATTAAAGTCCATTTAATCAAAACATTTGCAATTTGGACTACAGGACACTTCTACCTGATGTCTTGCAAACTATTTTCTTGTTTAGATCAGCAAAAGTGATCAGAGTTTATTTGGCATCTATTTACATATTACACAAGTTAGGTGTACTTTCCTTCTATTGGCAGCTCAAACCATCTAATAACAATTTTAAACCAAGTTTACTGAAGCTCCAGATGCATTATGCAGGGATGCTACTAAGCTACCAAAGTCACAGTGAGAAGCCAATAAAGCAGGCATGTCCAAACTTCAGTCTTCCTGATGTTTTGGACCACAACTCCCAAGATTCCAAACCTGTATTGCCAATGGCAATGGACTGTGGGAGTTGTGGTCCAAAACATCTGGAGGGCTGAAGTTTGGACATGCCTGCAAAGTGACTTTTGCTTTTTTCACCTAAACGGAGCAACTGCTTTCTGATAATCTCACACTAGCCACCTCCTGGATATATATTTCCTGTGGTGAATTAATAGGGTGAAATTGAGGTTGTGTAATAACTTTATTGAAGTACTGAAATATGAAAAAAATGCTTGCTTATGAGTGACTTTTCATCAGCCTGTGTACTGCAAGACTTTGGCCTCAGCGCGGGCCTGGGGGGATCAAAAAATCTTGCTAACTAGATGTTAAATCACAGGATTCGTTAAGTTGTAGCTCCTGGAGGGAACCTGGAAACTTGAAGAATGAGCCTGAGGTGTGCTGGTGTCAGATTTCATTATACTGTAGTGTATATTAATTGATATTAATTGATATAAAGTCAGTTAATTTTCAGCTCTAAAGCTAAAGGGCAGCGGGTCATTTGGCATTCTCCCCATTGGCTCTTGTCTTCTGTTTTTGTGGTAATTAGAAATACCAAGAAATATGTCCATGGCCACATCAGAAAGCTGAAGAAGTAATCTACTGAAAGGAAGTTACTTAGTGGGTAGAAAGAGAATGGTCCCTTTGAATAAGGGTATTTCAGTGGGCCAATAAAGGCAATACCCACCTGTGATTTGGACGTTGCTCATGAACTGACCGTGTGTCTCTTTGTTTATTTTGCCCTGGTATATATCCTTTTCATTCCTCCACTCAAAGCAACCTGCCCACGAACTTTTCTGTTTCCATCGTTCTTCCCTAGTTTCAATCCCAGGGAGAACCAGGAAACCTGCATGCTGATGGTTACAATCGTTGAGGTCAGCTTTCATGACGGAGGGCCTAATCGCATGAACCATTTGAATCATTTCTTTTTCCTCCTTTTTAAATATTAACATATTTGTATGAATAGTCATGTGGCATATATTGTATACTGCTGGGCCTGTTCACATGACTGTCAGTTCAAACGGAATACTTTTTTACTCGTTCTATAGACTACACATGCCATTGCATATCAATCAATTCATTTTTTGTCTTGAATCTGGGCTCTCACTACCCGACAATTTTCTTTCTTTTTTAAATTAGTAAGTGATATGTTGCCATTTTCCTGTCACTTCCAACTAGACAGAGATGGGGACAAATTGAAAAACAAATCACTTTTTCTGATGAATTGGGCCTATTTGTCAAAATTCATTCATTCATATTCATTGTACAAGCAATCTGCTGATAAATATGGATGGATGTTTAGCATTTTTTTATTTCAGACTTGGAAGGAAGCTCCCTCTGACTCCTCCCCCACAACCCCTCCAAGTTTGGTGAGGATTGGTTTTCCCCAACCTGGTTACTATACAGCAGTTTCCTGGGGACTGCCAATTTGTGGCTGTAAAACTCAGATGTTTGAAAACCAGGCTTCACCAAACTTAGAGGGATTGTAGAAGTGAGTTTGGAGAAGCCTCCCTGCATGTTTGTCATTTCTACGTGCCAGGGGACACTTTCTTCCTGGTGCTGTCTTTGAGGGTGCACATCTAAGAGATGCTTCCCTCCAAATTTGGTGCTTCTAGATGCCTTGGTAGCCATTTTATAGCATGAATTTATTTGTCAATTTGCTGATTCAACAATACGTCACTGGAAGTTAATCAATGCATCAATTCATAAGCCCCAACAAATCATGAACCATGATGGATCACCATTTTTAAAAATTTGTCCCCATCTCTACTTCCAACTATTAGTCAATATGCCACCACGTGGGATATGTTAATTGTCTTCCTTTCTTCCTTCTGTAAATCAGATGTGGGGGAGGGAGGGAAGGCTGTCTCCTTCAGAACAATCTAGTTTGTGTTGTTGTTGTTGTTGTTGTTGTTGTGGTGGTGGTGGTGGTGGTGGTGGTGGTTGCTGCTGCTGCTTATCGCTAAGCATTTTTAAAAATGTTGATTATACAGTGGCCATTGTACACCATAACCAAACTCATTTGTAAAGTAAATAATTTGACAGTAACATTCATACAGCCTGAAACAATAAGGATTGGAATGACTGAAGGGATTGGACAATTTTTAAAAGGCCATACAGTTGAAAAACCTGATTGGTTGCCCAAATGAATCAATGTTATGTATGCATCGTGTGAACATAAATTTATAAAACAATTTAAATAGTGGCAGAACCAGGGTTCTTTAGGTATGTGTGACTCCACCCTGAGTCTGTTTATTTGTGTCTTGCAGATGTATATTCAGACCACGACGTTGACCATCTCAGTGAGCCTAAGCGCCTCTGTCTCTTTGGGCATGCTGTACATGCCCAAGGTCTACATCATCCTCTTCCATCCAGAGCAAAATGTGCCCAAACGTAAGCGCAGCCTCAAGGCAGTAGTGACAGCAGCCACAATGTCCAACAAATTCACTCAGAAAGGAAGCTTCCGCCCCAATGGAGAGGCCAAATCGGAACTGTGTGAAAATCTGGAAACACAAGGTAAATCTACCTGACGTATCCTACTCTATTTCCTTCAGAACATACTTTCTTTCACACCCGTCCTACAGTTGCCAACAGAAATGCTGCAAAGTGGGGGGGGCACTGACAAACATGATTTAGGGATCAAGGTTTGTAGAAGTTTCAAATGACACTCAGCTCCTGCATGCTGAGTGTCATTTGAAAGCATAACCCCAAAAACATGGGGCGAGGAAAAGGTAATCAGCATATCCTCCTTGGAAGGTATAACTAGGTTGGAATATTTTGCTACAAGACCATGAGATAACACAAGAGAAATATATTTCAGGCAAGTAGCCCCTTCAAAGCTTAGCATATGGCAACTGTGAAGGAAAAGCTTTTTGGCAAGTGAACAAGGCAGCTCTAGACATTCTGGAGGGCTCCCACCCTGCAATTATTGTAATGGGGTTCCCATTTAAACATAATTTTAAAAATGGGACTTCTAAACATCTTACACCTTTCAGCAAGTCTGTGTGTAAGTTTTGGAAGTTATGAACATGCACAGGGAAAACTTCCAGGTTTCATTAATATTTGAGCGCACAACATATGATGTATCTGGAGTGGATAGTTAATGCTTTCCTTCTTACACCATTCCCCCCCCCCCCCACGATACTGCCCTTTCCCAACTGCTTTTTTATTCTGGATGCACTGTTGACTGCCAACATAATCTTTTGGGATAAATAGCTGCTGTAGGAGGATTTTTCAGTGGCAAAGCAGCATGTGGAAGAAAAAGTATAGCCCTTATAGAACTAGGCACATCTGCTTTTTCTGCATATCTGTATTGTCTTAAAAAACTTCAAGTGCCCACTGCTCAATGAAGCAGACTTTTTAAAATGGAACATTCATTTAGATATTAAACATGAAATATGTAAATGAGAATGTTAAAATGTAGACATGAAAGGTAATGTGTCATTTGACCCTCATAGGTTGAATATATGTATGCAGCACATGCTGCCAAGCTTAGAACAAATACTAGAGAAATTAGGCCCATTCTTCCCTTTTAAAGTCTGTTTCCATGGAAACCCTCTCATTCCGCCTTAATGATGGGAATCCTTGTGAAATGCAACGGTTCTTAGAAGAATAACAAACCCAGTGTGGCCTAACTTCTGAAGCACCAATTACCTGGAATTCCCATTGCCTTTGGTGGGAGATGTGGGGAAGATTTGTGTTGTACATGCATGCATGCATCAGCTCCCACATTCAAAGATCCTTTCATTCTTCCTTCGCAAATACACGGGGCAAATTCTCTGTAAACCACTAGTAACTAGAGATGGGCACGACTTGAAAAAATTTTTTTTCGAGTTGTCGTTAGTCGGGCCGGTCCCGTTTCGGCTCGTTTCCGGTTTTCGTGAAAATTCGCAAAAATTAGTCGGTTCGTTTTTTCGTTGTCGTTAGTACTGGTTTTGGGGGGGGGAGCGGGCTCCTGGAGGTACCTCTCTGGGGTGGGTGCCTCCTCTGGCCCGCAATAAAGGGAAAGTGGCCTCCTGGAGGCACCCGTGGGTGCCTCCTATCGAAGCAGGCTCCAAGAGACCCCTCTACATGGGGGTCTCCCCTCCTCACCTGCTGCTGCTGCAAAATGCTATGCAATAGCCATATGGATATTGCATAACAGAATGTGCAGACAGTGAGACCAGTGAGACTGGAGTGATAGCGTCATGCCCGCCCTTCACAAGGCTCTCGCACCACCATGTCTCACACAGAAGGGAATTGTACTTGCTGCGTGTAGTGCAATGCAAGCAAGTAGATCTGGCTTTAAGGTGGCTTAGTGCAATGGCTAGGGTTAGGCTAGTGACGGGTAAGGTTACGGTGGGCTAGTGGGTTGCACCTCTGGGTGCCTCTCTGACCCACTAAGAAGACAGTCTGTGACGTATGGGTACGGAGTCAAGGGTTAGGGTTAGGGCTAGGGCAGGTTTTAGGGGGCTTTTTGGCACATCCCAGAAGTCTCCATGGCCAAGTGGCCATGCGACTGGTGGGATGGCTCCAAAAATTTGCATGGTTGTCCACTCCCACATGGCTGGCCACTCGGCCAGCCCATCATTGCGCAGGTGTAAAATAAAATAAAATAAAATAAAATCAATGGAGGACAGAGGAGGAGAGGAGAGACATTTTGTTGCAAGAAAAAAACCCACTGCTACTGTGAAAAATCTGGCAGTTTATAAATTTTCGCGTGTTTCTGTTGTGCTTGTGTGTTTTTGGACCACGATTTCAAAAACAATATTGCGTTTGCCACCCCATTTTGGATTCCCCCGCCCGCACCGCATGGCATGGCGAAATGGCAACTCGAGTCCGGCTGCCCAGGACGGGGGGGAGGCGGGACCCCCCCTCCAGAAACCACCCCTCCGGTAGGTGCCCTGCGCCCTTAGTCAAGCAGGCATTTTTCCGCCTGCTTTTTTGGCCCGGGAATGGGTGGGGGGGGGGGAGAGTTTAAAAGTTTTTTCCTGTGCCGTCCGTGCCGCTTGCTTGCGCTTTAATTGCGGGCGGCGGCCCGGCGGCGAGACTGGGCTTTTTGCTGGCTGCGAGCCTGCGGCGAGTCCCAACAGAGCAGCCCAGGACGGGGGATGAGGGGGGAGGCCGGGGACCTCCAGAAACAACCCCTCTGGTAGGTGCCCTGAGGCACGGCAGGCATTTTTCCGCCTGCTTTTCAGCCGGGAACCGGGTTTTTTTAACTTTTAAAAACTTTTTTTCTGTGCCGCGTGGCATCGCGCAATCGCGCGATGCAAGGAACGAGCACGACAAATCAGACCAAAATTGTTCGTTTGTCGGTTCGAGCTCGAAGTCTGGCGGAGTAATTCCCATTACCGTTTCCGTAGAGTAACGGAACCGAGTAACGGAAACGGAAACGGGAATACCGCTAAGTCGTGCCCATCTCTAGTTTGAAGTGAACAGGTATGCAGTGTTTGCCAAAAATCCTGATAAGATTTTCAGACACACCAGCTATGTAAGGAATGACCAAGTTCTTCTCTCGGCTTTGGGTATCAGGCTGATTCCTTGTTCTTCTGGGTTGGCACACTGCTTTGTTGAAGGCCCACTTTGGATATCCATAGGCCTTAAGTGGTATCTTCAGGTGTCTGTCTTCGTTCTTCTTGGCTTTGATGGAGGTGGGGATGTCTCTGCTCAATGGTTTAGAGTCCTAATGACTCCTAATTTGTGTTGTATTGCATTATGGGAGTCAAACAGTAGGTACTGGTCAATGTTTCCATTCCCAGGCTACAGCCAGGTCCTATGATAACTATTCAGTCCAGGAAAGCCTGGACTGTCTTTGGTGTCTTCCCTGGTGAACCTGATATTTGGATCCACTGAGTTTATGTGGTCTGTAAAGGCCTGTACTTCCTGGGTCTTGATTTTACATTTAGGTGTCATCCACATACCTGAACCAATGGGTGGTTGTTATCCCCAGGATGATGTTGAGTGCCCTATTCTCCACTTCTTCCATGTACTGTATAATTTGGGGAACCCATGGCAAAACCGTGCTTCCTTCAGTAAACGTCCCCTCCATATATGAAGTAAGTGATGCTCAGGCACAGGTCCAGGAGCAGGCATATCTGGTCCAGACTAAGCCTGCATCTGGTGGTGAGGGTGTTGTCTTTTCTTAGTCTCTTCTTTACCATTGATAGGACATTGGTGGTGGGAATGCTGGTGAAGAGAGATGTAACATCAAAGGATACTGTGGTTTCATCCATATCCAGTTTCAGCTCCCCAACATTAGAAGCAATGGGAATGGGTGGGGGGAGAGTCTAAAAGTTTTTCCCTGTGCCGTCCGTGCTGCTTGCTTGCGCTTTAATTGCGGGCGGCCGGCGGCGAGACTGGGCTTTTTGCTGGCTGCGAGCCTGCGGCGAGTCCCACCAGAGCAGCCCAGGACGGGGGATGAGGGGGGAGGCCGGGGTCCTCCAGAAACAACCCCTCTGGCAGGTGCCCTGAGGCACGGCAGGCATTTTTCCGCCTGCTTTTTGGCCGGGAACCGGGTTTTTTTAACTTTTAAAAACTTTTTTTCTGTGCCGCGTGGCATCGCGCAATCGCGCGATGCAAGGAACGAGCACGACAAATCAGACCAAAATTGTTCGTTCGTCGGTTCGAGCTCGAAGTCTGGCGGAGTAATTCCCGTTACCGTTTCCGTAGAGTAACGGAACCGAGTAACGGAAACGGAAACGGGAATACCGCTAAGTCGTGCCCATCTCTACTAGTAACTATGAGCAATCAAAATGAATCATTTGTATAGTTCCACTTATACATTTGCCTCCCAGTCATTTCCTTTAGAGCAGAGAATTGAATAACAGCAAATTTGTGTCCTGTCATTGGATTGTATCAGTAGAGAGTAAACTCTCTGAGGGCAGAGCTACTAACCTCCTATTTCTCTCTGACTTTCCTTTGTGTGATTATACAGTATCAGGGAGCAAGAGGGAAGATTCACTTCAGCAGCATCCCAAGTGTTTCTCTGTGTACTTCTCTCCTCAGGCTAATACTTGGATGAGTAAGCATGTGCCATTAAGTCAATTCTGACTTACAACAGCCCTTTTCAGGGTCTCCCAGATAGAGAATACTCAGAAATTGTTTACTATTCCCTTCTTCTCAGGAGGTCCTGAAGCAGCCCAAGGCCAAACAGACTGGCTCTACTTGTAGGCTGACAGTGGGCAATCAAACTTCCAACTTCTAGCCCTGCAGCCAGATACCTAAACCACTGAGCTGCAGTAGCTGAAACATGAACAAAGGAACTAGGAATGCCCATTCCACTGAAATTATTGCACCCATTTATTTGTTACAAATCATCTCATACCTTTCTTCTGGCAAAATGGAGGTGGTATACCTAGCTTCTTCTTTACATTTAATCATCCCCGAACCTATAATTGAGAGCAAATGGGCCAAAGTCACCCCTGTCTATAATTCATTGCCAGCTGTTTTAATGTATGCTTTGATCAACACAATTTCTGAAAGCACTAAGATAGCCTCCAGACAGAGCCTTTGGCTTGGAATTGGGCTCAGAGTACTCAGCTGTTTTCCTGACAAATGTTGGAAGATCCCAACTTAGTTTTGATCCTGTCACATTCAAGATGGTATCATTGGGAGCATGATGGGATCTGACCTCATTCAGCCTCCCTGCAGCACTCCTACATTTCTTTCACTTCCCCCAACCCCAATCATCCATCTACCTGTGGGTACTAAGATGTTTATCTTAATCTATAATTAGTGCCAATTAGGAAGTAGAAACAGTTATATTTGATTGCATATATGGTTAATTGGATTTTGGCAGGGAATTACATACACGTAAAGCCGTTTCTAAATGAGATTTTTTTCTCTTCTTAAGATATGGGTTGTAAGATGTGTTTGTAGATAAAAGGTGCAGCTTCTGTCCCCATTTCACTGTAATGAAACATCTACAGTCACTGAAAGTTCTCCATCCTCTCTGTAGCTTTGAATATTGTCATATTCAGTTATGAAACTGACCCACTAGAACACTCATTAAAATTCAAATGACTGCCAGTATACATACAGAAGTTGTACATCTTCAGTCACCTTGGTTCATTGTCATTGTTGGAAATTCAGTCCATGGGCATGATTCTCAATTGTTATGGCCCCAGGTGTTGAGAAACTCCAGGTTAGCACAGACAGTGGGTGGGGATTCTGGACACTGTAGTTCAGTGCCTTTAAAGTGCCACAATATTTCTCCTTCTCCCCCTTTCCCCTCTATTTTCCATTTAATTTTGCCTACAGTTACATCTGGAAATCCATGGCTGAAATTCAATAATAAGTCACAGCTAGAGATTGGTATGAAGTAGAAAATGGATATCTGGACATCCATGGCTCTGAAATCCAGTAGTAAGTCACAGCTAGAGATGGGCACGAAATGATTATTTTACTTTGTTTTTTGTTTCGTTACAGGACAAAACAAAAAAGTTCCCTTTAAAAAATGAAAGAAAACGAAATGGAAATTTCCATTTTATTCCATTTTGTTTTCATTTATTATTTATTTCACAAGTGTCAATCTTGGTGCTTGTCAAAATATATAATAAAAATAAGTGCCAACCAGCTGGCTCTGCAGGGTAGCTGGTTGGCACCAGACCTGAAAAAAAAGTTCATTCTAGAGGAAATGGCAGGGGAGCTTCCTCAAGCTCTTCTCTGTAAGCCCCCCCCACACACACACAAATTTTGAAAGGTTTGGGGTCAGGGAGCTGAGTTATGAAGCTCCAAAGGGGGATCAGGTAGTTAACTGAAAGAGAGTGTGGCATGCATGCCAGTGATGTAGGAGTTAATTTAACCACCAACTTAACTCCTATATTGCTGGCATGCACACCACACACACTCTCAATTAACTACCTGGATCTCCTTTGGAGCTTAATAATTCAGCTCCCTGAACCCCAAACTTTTCCAAATTTCAGGGGGTTACCTAGAATTGCTTAATCGCCACGTTGGTGCCAAAACATGGCTGGGATCAGTATTTTTGAGTGCATATTTGTAATGTATTTTTCTGTTTCAAACGGGAAAAAATGATGAATACAGGTGATTCCTGGTTTGTGGCTACCCAAAACCATAAACCACTTCCCAAGGCCTGGAAAAAGGAATCAGTTCATAGTTCATTTTCTGGTTTAAACTTGGATGAAGGGGAATTGAATGCCTCCAACTCCCTGTCATCTGCCTGCCCCCTTCCAACTGTCCCCTTTGCCTCCCTACCTGTCCCTGCTGTTCCTCCTCCATTGTCATCTTCAGAGAAGGTATCCTGGCTTTCCTTTTGGGAGCCGGGCCTGCTATCTCTGCACATGCACTGTCCTGTCAGCTGATAGGCATGCATATGTGCAGAGACAGCTGGCTCAGGTCCCAGAAGGGAAGTTGGGCCACTGTCTCTGAAGATGGCAGAGGAGAAAGAGGAGGAGGTAGCAGGATCACATAGGGAGGCAACAAGGGCAGCTGGAAGGGGGCATCTGTTTTGCTGAAGCAAATGAAACAATGTGGGGGGGGGAGTTGGTTTCTTCATTTCATTTTGGCAAGAGTTAGCACAAGCTGAACCACAAATTAAACCACAAGCCAACCCAATTCTTGTGGTGATATGGGCCCGTATTTCCGTTCATACCAATCTCTGGTCATCATTAGACAGTTGGCCTATTGAATCAATGGAGCTTTCATAGGAGTTGATTTGCCAAATCTCCATAGATTCAATAGACCTATTTAAGTTGTGACTTAACAGTGGATTTTCCCCAATGACTGAGAATATTAGTCTATGGTGAATACTACTTGTTGACTTCTTTTGAAAAACAAATTAGTTGCTCATGCAGAATTTAGATGGACTAATTTTAGGCTGTGGGCTATGAAAGATCATGAAAGAGATCTTCCAGTGCACGTCACCCAATAATTGAACATTTCAGTTTTCTGCTATAGTCCTTCTTCCACATCATAACTGCATAGTAGAGCCAATGGCAGAATTCTAGTTTTCTACATCTCCCGAAATTCTACGCTTCTAGACTGACAATAAACACAACATACAGCAAAAGGCTACTAATGCCACCGGCACATTTATAACCTGACAACACCTTAACAAGCTTACCAAACAAGGCAACACACCTGCTTTTTCAGCTCATGTCTCCCCTCTCCCGGCTATCCATCCTACAGAACCTTTTTTGCTTATTTTTTCTTCCTGTTGAGATCCTTGTCAGATAGTTGTCAGCAAGTAAAGAATGCTTTAGACTAAAGAATAATAGTACAAAACAGATCTGCTATATGATTGCAGACACTGGAGGAAACTGGCTGTGGACAGCAGTGTTAAGTCCTGTGCTTAAGCCTGCATGGATAGGCAAAGGAAACCAGAGACTCCGTGTAAGAATGTTGTTCTTTAAAATGCACAGAATCAAAAAGACAAGATCTCATCGGTCTTCACCATCAAGAAACCTCACTTAAAGAGCAACTGCACGATCAAATACAGTGGGGTTTGGTTCACTTATAAAATGGGTGAATTTGCAATGTTTTTACTGTCTACCATGATGCAAAGGCTGATTTGAATTGCAGACAAAGTGGTGCTTTATCTTTGCCTCTAGGAGCCTTCTACTTTTTCAGGCTGGAAGGAGTCGATGGGGCTTTGGGATGTTAAAGAAGTGGCATGTCTGTAGCTGGCATTCTCAGTGATATAAGAAGTTGGGGCATAATTTCAAATGGACTACATTGGGCCTTTGAAATACATGTGCATGTACATACACGTGGGATTCCCCCACCAAGTCCATTCCCAGCATGTACCTTTGGCAGAACTTCAGATGGAAGTTCAGATGGCAATTTGTTCCAAAGGATGGGGGTGGCCACAGAGAAGGCCCGGTTTTGGGTAACCATTTTCCTGGCCTCCCTATACATGGCCACCCAAAGTGAGAATGCCTGTGAAGTTCTAGTGGGTCGGAGCTCAGTTGACCTTTGGAAAATCTGCTCTACCAGGTATTCAAGCTATGGAGGGTTTTGAAAATCAAAACTAGTACCTTGAATCTTATTTGGGACCCAACGGGCAGTCAATGCAAGTTAGCCAGGACTGGGATGATGCAGTCATATTTGACCACACCCAACACCAGTCTGGCCGCTGCATTTTTGTACCCACAATAGTCTCAGAATAAGAGTCAAGGGAAGCCCCACGTAGAGAGTGTTGCAATAAGCTATCATCGAGGTCATGAGCGCCTGTACAACTGTTCTCATGGAGGCCTTGTCCAGGTATGGGCGAATCTGGGCGATCTGCTGAAGATGGAAAAAGGCAGGCTTGGAAACAGCTACCACCTCCGCTTCTAGGGATAAAGCCGGATCCAAGACCATGCCCAGACTTCTCACTCTATCCACCAGCTGAAGGGTAATATCCTCCAAACTGGGGAGAGGGTCACTGTATGATTTCCCGAATCAGTAGGCAGCCCCAGCATAAGCCCTGCTTGCCATTTCAGATGTAACACAGGTTGCAGATCAAATCACAGCAAAGTGTTCTGATGGAGCTCTCCATTGTAGTCACTATGTGGCTTTCTCTTTTCTATCCAAATTTGGAAGAAGAAGAAAAGTCACCCAGTGGCTTTTGTACCATTTGGGGTGGTATATTTCCTTGATCATAATCCTCTGTGCTTGGCCTGCCTGCGTCTCCAAAAGGCTGCAGATGGGTTTCCATTTAATCAGTTTATGAATCACCCACCTCAATAGGCTTGCCTTTATAATATAATTTTGACATCTTAAGATAAATGATGCTAGGTACTGGCAAATTGCTGTTACAAAAGCTTCCTGACTTGTCCTGCTTTCTATTAGTGTTCTGCATGAGGCCCCATCAGTATATTTCTTTGACCTGCACTGAAAACGCCTGGGAATCAGGGGTGACAGATAACAGGGGCAAATCTACAATTGTCACAAACTTGTACCAACAAAAGAAATATGCCAGAATCAGAGATGGAAGGGAAGGGGACCACAAAGGTGTACAGAAGGCAATTTATTGCCCAGCATGTTTTGAGGATTAGAACTCTTCTTTAGAGGTTATTCTGACTGAGAGGCTGAAAGTGTTGAACACTTTAAGCTGCTTAGCCAAAGTTGCTTCTTAAACCTGTAACCATCTGAGGAGGTGCAAATTCATCTGCTCAGATTAGATGCTGTATTAAGAAATTTATGGACAAATAAAAAGCGAGTGCTGTTGTGGTATTATTTATTGTATTTTATTTGTCAGTATTTCCGGGAAAGCAAAAACATTTGGTACAGTTTAGAAACAGAGGAATAAATATCAGGGGGACATGACAGAACTAAGATGTTTCAGACTCTCAGTTGTTACCCTGTTTTCATATGGAAAACATTTGAAGAACCTTTTTCAAAATATTGAAAATCATCACATGAATACCTGAAGTAGGTAAGTAAGTGCTATAGATTAATGTGCAGAAAATGAGTGTTGTGTGCTATCTAGTTGATTCCAATTTTCCTAACAGAAATTTCAGAACATGTGATATGTTTAAGGAGAGTTTTAGCAGTGCTATTCCTTCCCTTACCAATGAATTTCCCTCTGCATATATGGATTTGGACCACAAAAAACATTTTTCTGCATTTTAGTATGACCCTTCATCCTCTATACCACACTGGCTCAGAAGAAATAGAGGTAGCATTATTTTTCACACACCCTCTCTCAAATTTGGAGTTGCCCAAACAAATTAGTTGGTGGTACTTTAAGGACTGGAAAAGGAACATACCTCTCTTTGCATTCCACACTGACTTTTAGATATAATATATGGATTGCTGGGAGCACAGTCTGCAGAAGAAAAGTACTGTATATACTCGAGTATAAGCCTAGTTTTCAGCCCTAATTTTGGGCTGAAAAAGGGGGTCCTCGGCTTATATGCGGGTCAATACTTTTAGCCACTGAGGCAAGTTTGGGTCAGTGGCTAAAAGTCATTTTAAACATTGTGCACCACTTCTCCTGACCCCCCATGTTTAAAATGACTTTTTAAAAGGTCATTTTAAAACAATGTTTACAATGACTTTTAGCCACCAACTCAAGCACTTGCCTCGGTGGCTAAAAGTCATTTTAAACATCACACACACACCCAGCTCAAAAGGAGGAGTTGCCAGGCCCTGCTGCATTTCCCACCCTAGGCTTATACTTGCGTCAATAAATTTTCCCAGTTTGGGGGGTTTAAATTAGGGCCCCCAGCTTATACTCGGGTCGACTTATACTCGAGTATATACGGTAAACCTCATCTGTAAGTGTTTCTTCTTAAAATAATATGTCCTCTCTCTTTAAGAGCTGATGTGTACCTTTCTGGGCCAGTGGTAGGGCATGCATTCTTATTGGCATGCTGTTGTTTAGCTTAGAGACACCAGCTTCTAGCAACAGAGAAAGAGAAAGAAAGTGGGAGGAGAACTAGGGAGGCGGGGAGGAGGGAGAGAGGAGCAATGTAAAAGAAATAAAATAAATTCACTTCCTCCATGAAGTGGAGACCCTTTGTAGTAGCTTGATTTTCAGCACACTCCAAACAGCAAGTCTGGAGAGACCCATAGTTATGTGAAATATTTTTTTCATTTGCTCCTATATCAGTGGCTGTTGTTTTAGGTTCAAGCTAGATGCGAAGAAGACAGTAGGTCCACGATGGTCATATTTCCCAGCATTTTCTTTTAAAAATTAGAAACAGCCTAGGCAAACTGGCTTTGGTCACCACAAGGAAAAAAGGGGGTATAACCATGGCCAAGTTGTAAGCACCAGCTTTCTTTGTTCCTTCCTGCCTCTTCACAGTGTTGGGTTTTGGCAGGGGAGGCCGGGAGGAGGCAGGAACTGGATCTGTTTTCCAGCTCATGGCAGCTGCAAAAAGCTGCTCAGACAGGAAGAATGCAGAGAGGGAGCCATCTTCCGAGTGTGCTGCTCAGTACTTTTGACTCTTTCTCATGCTTCACGCTTGGTATGCAGCAGCTCAACTGAAATGGAAGCTGGCATGGCTTGTTATACAAATGCCAAGGCAACTTTGGGAAGAATATCAGAGAGTGATCGTATTGTTAACGCTGAGGACAGGAGCTGCTACGGGGTTGTCAGCCCAGGAAGGAAGGGACATTTTTCACTCTGTCAATGGCAGGTCACGTATCTTTAAATAAACAAGAGAATAAATAATTTACGGGACTTGATTGCAGGCAGATTGGCTATGAAAACACTGTGGCTAACAAATAGCTCTGTCAGCTCTGATTCCTTATGGCCCATCTAATCATTATCTGAGGATAACAGTGCCTGAAATCTTCAATAAGATTCATTTGTCAGGGAAGAATCATCACAGGTGGAGAAAAACTATCACCATACAGCAGGTGCTGGCTGCATTTGCCTCATCAGGCAAGAGGAGGTTCCAGGAATTAACTAACTAACTAACTAACTAACTAACTAACTAACTAACTAACTAACTAACTAACTAACTAACTTTTGATACACTCGCTGCGGGTTGCCACCCCTCGAGAGGTCCGGAAGTCGGTCACCCGGAACCGGGCTTTCTCGGTGGCAGCCCCGTCTTTATGGAACTCCATCCCTAGCGAAGTGCGCTCTGCAGAGTCCCTGCTGGCCTTTCGAAAAGCTGTAAAAACTTATTTATTTCGAGAGGCCTTTGGCGAGCCCTGAAATTTCATTTTTTTTTCTTTTTTCCTGTTAGGTCCCGCCATCTTTAATGCCCAAGCAACTAGGTTAAGTGCTTTATGTTCATGTGTGTGCTTGGTTGATAGCTACTATGCTGCCGGGTTTTTGGATGCACCGGGTTTTTAATTGTTTAGTTATTCTGTTGTATATTTGATAATTATTGTTTGTGTTTCTTGGCGCTTGCTCGCCCGTGTAAGCCGCTTAGAGTTTCGCACGAAAGATAAGCGGGGTATAAATACAATAATAAATAAAATAAATAAATAAATAACTAAAGCATTGCAAGAAATTAACTATTGCCACCACTCTTTTCAGGATTGGAAGTTCAATTCTCCATTGTGTCTTTTGGAAAAACTAGCCTGTGTGGTTTTGGTTCAGTCCCAGAGCACCCACACACATGCAAGAAGGCACTGGACATTTTCTTCTAATTATGGTTGTACCTTGAATGCCCTGATAATGGTCAACATTGGTAAAAAATGAATTGATGGCACATGCTTTGAATTTTATTTTTTTGGAATTAGCATTGCACTATGGAGAGTGACAAACCATCTCTGGTGTGCTATTTAGGCAGAGGCAAGGGCAGGTTAAATTTAATACAATTCTTAGAATCCTACAGCTAGCAAATACTGCAGTCCAGAAAAGCTACTTTTAAAAGCTGTAGGATTATATTAATGGATTTGTGTATGTCCCCCTGATTTGACATGAATCCCAATGGATAGATGTCATAAGCTGATTGTGGCAATTTCTTTATGTTATGAGCATAATTTCTCTATTAGCCTTGTAATTAGCTCTGTCAACTGTTGGCTGTTAATTGATTTCTGAATTGTCTAGTAATTAGTTTCATTTATTTTCTCCTTTGAACTTAATGCATTTAAAATAAAAAGTAATATAAACACAGTAGACAATACAGTATGTGAGCTTGTTTATCTCAAGAGATCTTTAAAACAGTAAGAGACTTTGCATGAATGCTAGTAAAGTCCCAGCTAAAATACTGTAAATTGTTGGGTTATATTCTTGGTTGGCCATGAGGGCTCAAGGGATTCTGCAGGTTTGATTCCTCTAACAAAAATGGGAGAACAAGGAATACAAATTACTAGAGATGGGCACGACTCATCAAAATTTTCATTTTCGTTTTCATTTTTTCGTTTCGTTTCGCAATGAAAACGAAAATGAAAAATTTTTCAGAAGCAAAACGACAACGGAAACAAAACGAAAAATTTTGCCGTGTTTTTCGTTTTCGTTACGACAGACACATTGCATTGAAAAAGAATGCTAATGAAACAAAAAATTTTTCATTTTCGTTTTTGTTTTTTTGTTTTGTTTCATAATGAAAACGAAAACAAAAAATGTGCAAAAACCCCTGAAAAATGAAAACAAACCGAAACGGATCCCCTAAATGAAAAACGAAAAACGAAAAATTATTTTTTGAGTCGTGCCCATCTCTACAAATTACTACTGACTGACCAGTTGATTATACAAATTACCACATTGTTTGGGAGATTCTTGAAGTTATAGTCCAAAGAATATACCCAAGGGGTTTCCATGAATCTTAGTCTTTTTATCATTATAGCAACAGTAAAAGCTAGGGACATAATTTTTTACCTGAATGCTGTTGTGGTCCCCATTTAATAATTAGATGGGTTATTCATCACCTGGCAGTGGGGGTGGGACATCCTGGGAATTATAATACAGTTATCAAACCAAAATGTTCTAAACTGGAGACATAAAATATTGTACAGATAGATCTGGTTCCTTGACTTTAAAAATCAGATAAGAGATTTCTCTCAACTGACAATGCTTTTTGGAGGATTCTGGGAATTATAGCCAAAATTACTTGGCAGATCTTAGAAGTCTTCTTACATCTTCTTACATTAAAATGGTAAGGGCTCTGAATAATTAAGTTTGAAGTTACTCTAAGGTCTCAGACTGCTGGATACATTAAATTGTCTGATCCGCATTTATCTCTTGATGAACCCTCCTTCTGTGGAAAATACCATTAGGACAAAGAAATGCTTTTTTTTGTCAGGAAAAGGCATATGGGAAGGAAAGGCAGATATTCATATATTAACCTGAAGGTTGAATTTATGTTAGCAGTGCTGGAAGCAAACCCTGGAAAGCATACCAGATAGATAAAAGAGGTAATGGCATTGCTTAGTGGCTGTGTGGTGCCCTCTAGATACTTTGGAATTTCATGTTGCCAATGGTCAGGAACCATGGGAGGCATAGTTCAACACATCTGCAGACTGCCAGCTTGCCTACTCTTGAGTTAGTGCTTAGATAGCTCATATGTCAAAGATATACCTGTCCAAGTATTAGCCTCATGATGACATGTGTTAGGTGGTCCCTTTGAGAAAAACCCTTCCTAGTACTGTTGTTGTGCATTGAATCCATCACAGATGAATCTGCTCTGTCCACATACTTCAAAGACTTTCATGTTCTCAGAGTGTAATCATTTTCACTCCTCCCCCCACCACAGAATAATACAAGGAAGATCAGGGGAGTATTCTTCTTCTCTGATGTCCATAAGGGAGGTTAATCTGTTATCTCAGAAAAGTCAGCTTCCCATCTGGAAGTGGGTATTTAATTAAGAGCAACTCATCACAGATTCCAGTGCCTGGAGAAAAACCAGGGGAAAAATTATTTCTTTTTCTTTTCTTCCTTCTTTTATCTCTTGCCATTTAATGCATATTACACCCCAGGGGAGAAGTAAATTGTTCAACGTGAACCCTATTCTCTGAACACGGTTGCTCACTTGCATCATAGATTGCCTTTGCTCATTTTTAGCAATCCCTCTGATTTTTCCCAAAAGACTGGATTCTGCCTAGGATAAATTCTCTTCAAGACAAAACCAGGCTCCAAAATCTCTCTCTCTCTCTCTCTCTCTCTCTCTCTCTCTCTCTCTCTCTCTCTCTCTCTCTCTCTCTGTGTGTGTGTGTGTGTGTGTGTGTGTGTGTGTGTGTTGCTTGGATCATTCTGATCACCCACAATACAGAAAAAAATGCAATGTAAAAGCAAACTTATATGAAAATGAGCCGGTTTCTGGCAGAAAGGTGTCAGTTCAGATGCCTCTTGTGTTTCATAAGGTGTTAAGTCTACCCTAAGGTCAATAAGAAAGGAGTCTGAAGGTTAAAGAGCATCCACATTTGCCTCTGTCAGGAATGGGAAACCTCTGGCCTTTTGGAAATTGTTCAACTACAGTTTCCTTCATCTCATACAATTAGATGTGCAGAATGATGGGCATTGCAGTACAGCAACATTTCAAGAGTCACACATTCTTTGCCTCTGGATTAAGCCTTGCCAGCAGTCCATTTCCCCTGCCTAAATCATGCCACTTGGGGCTTCAGAAACAGAGACATTTTTCACACGACCCCTAAAATCCGCTGGCCACTTAAATTCGGACCAGAGATCTTAGGGGTTTGTTGCTCTTCCTTCCTCCCCACCACTCTGCACCTGTCTGCTGAGGGGAGGGAGGAAGAAAGTGTGGGGGGGGGGATGCAGACTCACCTCGGAGAAGCTGCCGGAGCTCAGTTGTGCTGATTCCTTCTCTTTGTTTGCTTTTTTTTCTCCCGCCCCTTCTCTTAAAGGGGCGGGAGGCAAAATAAAAAACAAAAAAAAACAGAAGCCAGGAGAGCCCCGCACTGACCAGATTAAATCCGGACCTGGCGATTTTCACCCTCCTCGAGCAGGTACAGGAAAAGTGTGCTGGGTTGCGCTTAGGTGGGCGGGGTCGCACTTAATTGTCTGCAAACTCCGGAGCTGGTGGGGAAACATTTTTAAGCTCCGGAGCTTGCAGCCATTTGCAGCGGAGCTTAGGGGTCGTGTATAAACGCCCAGAGACAGTCTATTACTTCTGTGGTTCATCCTTGAAGCCTCAATCTAGGGCACAAGTTACTTTGTGGGGATTGTGAATTTGCCTTCCAGCAAGGCATTGGAGCTGCACTTGCAAACACCACTTCCCCGAACTCTAGTCTGGTGTGAACTTTTTTCCCATAAGTTCCATGTCAGAAACCTGCACAAGGTGAATAACTTAATCATTGATACTTAATTATTGTCTCTTCTTTCAGCTTTGGCTACCAAACAGACTTATGTCAGCTATACCAACCATGCAATTTAAACCCAGCCAATGACAACTGATCACAAGAAAAGGGCTGATGAAGAGGATGGACAAGAAAGTGGAGTTGAGCCCTCAGCACAAATGATGTACGTTATACTGGGAAGAAGGAGGAATGTTATGTGATTCCAAGAAGACATCCCAGGTGCCTCTTTCTGGTGGCTGGGTTAGTTACTGGAGGCAGCTCTACAAGAGAAAAGCCACCAACGGCAGCAGAAAACAACAACCCACCCACCTATGAGAAATATTTTCCTTCTGTTGGAAGGAGATGGACATGTCAATGGGGTGGACATCACACTGAGGGGAAAGAAGATGACAGATCTTTAGCAAGTTTTTTTGGGTTTGTTTCTTTTCATTTTATCTTGGTAAAAGAAAAGAAAAAACAAAATTTCCCCCTTTATCCAAAAAATTGTGAGATGGTTTGTGGTTGTGAAGAGTCTTTCTTTCTCTTAATTTTCTCCCCTCCCTTCATTTTTTTTTCCATTCTTGTCCTCTGACTTTTTCACTCTTTTCCCACCTTGCTTTCCCTTCTGTCTTCCTCCAATCCTCCTTACCAAATTATCTGTGTTGCAAAAAATATATATTAATAAAATGCATTTGAAAACACAAAAAAACCATCATCAACAACAACAATGAAAACAAAAACCTAGACTGTGTTCAAAGTGCTGATTTCTATAGGTGGTAAATTAATGTATGTGATGACCATATGGATTGAAATATGTCTGCTTTAATGTACTGACCAATCAAAAATGATAAAAAAAGACAAAAAAAATTCAAAAGTTCAGTGCCTGGATGTTTACGAATTATTCAATGACAATGTGTAGAGCATGATCATTTTTATACCAAACTATTTCTAATAAAAACCATGGTTTTGCACTCAGCAATTGTATTTTTTGTTCTTAACATTACTTTGCGTCTAATGGGTGAAGAAAATGTTGCTTTCAAAAGTCAATGTTGTGATCACACACACACACACACACACACACACACACACACACACACACACACACACACACACAAAGTTCATTGTCTTTTATGAGCATTCCCAATTGCAAAGAGAAGCTTTAATCACTGCCATTGCTGACAATATTATTTATATGCAGGTGGAGCTGTCCAATAGGACTTTGGGGGGGGGATTTCTGGGTTGTTCTCCTTTAGTTAACATAATAAGAAATGTTTAGAGATTGGCCCAGTTTCCTCCTTTCATTGGTATCCCCACACAATCTAGCAATCAGCTGGTATAAAATCACTCTAGAAGCATGTAAAATAAAAAAGGTTATTCAATTACCACTGCAATCAGTTATAATAAGAATAAAAGGCAAAAGCAAAGCAAAGCAAAACAAAACCATGGAACTGGAGTCATGCTGTGTAGAAGCGACATCCTTCCATGTCTGCAGCATCGGCCTGGGCTGGGGGGGGGAGAAGAAAAAAACAATGGAAGGAAGACAAACAACAAAACAACAACAAAACCCCAATAACAAGATGGTAACTTCAAGCAGCAAAAAAACTCCAACAATCAATTCAGTGGCAAAACACACACTTTAGGCTGATACTCAGACTTATTTCATGCAAGGTTGTTATTTTTCCAACAGAATTCCAGCAGAGTCTTTTAAGCTAGAAGGGATCACACGGGTCATGAGGCCCAATGCCCAACAAAGCAGAAAAAAACTACAGCAAAAATGCATCTGAGGTGTGGCCACCAAGCCTCTATTTAAAAACTTCCAATGAAGGGGAGTCCACTGCCCTCCCAAGGCATTCATTCCCCAGCCAAATAGCTCTCATTATCAAGATATTATTCCTGATATTTCAGTAAAAATCGTATTTCATATAGTTTAAACTCATTACTTTGGGTCCTATCCTCTCAAACTATAGTACAAGCCTTCTGTACTTTCTATATGACAGCCTTTCCAGTAGTCAAAGATGGCTGTGATATCACCTCCTTTCCTTCTCTTCTCTGGGTTGAAGATGCCAGCTCCCTCAATGCGTTTTCATAAGTCTTCATTTCTAGCCATCTTAGCATTTTGGTTTATATCCTGTGGGACCATTTGAGTTTGTCACTGTTCTTCTTAAATTGTGGTGCTCAGAAATGAGATAGGATTTCCACAAATATCTGAACAAAGTTGGGTACAGTGGCACTATTGTTTTTCATGACGTAGGCACTACACTTCTGATGGAGCTGATTACTGTCTTTCCTCCCCCCCTTCCACTTTCCCCACCAAATCATACTGCTAACACATGTTTAGCTTGGGTTCTACTAAGACCTCTTAGATCCTTTTTTTAAAAATATTACCACAAAAGCTGGAGACTTCAGTTCATGTATTTTTGATGTCACAGGAGGTGGACCGTTGTCATGTCCCAGAGAAAGACCCTGTCAGCAACAACTACAAAATAGTGTGCATATGGCAGGCAGATAATACAGAGACTTAAAAATGGCTTTAAGTGCAAATATGTGAATTCCAGTAGCAGCCGTAGCTGTGGAGCTTGCATCACAATGGAAAAGGCAGTGTTTCCTCAGACCCTAAACAGCAGGTCTTCAAGCCATGAAAATAAACCCCACCACCCCACCCCCCACAGATCAAACTGGCTGTTTCCCATACCATCAGATTTAAAGTACAAAAACAGAACCTCAGAGACTGGACCACAAAATCTGAGACAGGGTGAAAGACTTGGCAACCTTATATCCGACCCATGGAGCTGCAGATGCCCAAGTATATGGATCCAACCTACTTAGGTGCTATACAAACAAAAGATGTCTTAATGCCCAGTGTTGTTGATGGATGCCCCAAGAATGAGAAGCCAACTCCAGTGGCTAGTTCTCTCCATTATGCTATCTTGTTATAGAGACTTCTATTTGTTTCTGCTAGGGTTGCTTGTCACCAACACTCAGTAGTGGTCAAGAGCCTCTGTGTCGCCCACACAGTCTATGATGACTTTGCCAGTGAATCATAGTGCTCTTTGGTGATAACACATACTTTCCTTCCACCCCCAGACCTCATATGGGCAAGCATTATAAAAGCTTCTTTCTCTAAATCCCTGTTTACACTGTTGTCACCGTTTTCAAAAGGGTCCATGCACACATTCCCTAGGTGGAAGTGGAGAGGAAAGCATTTCTCTCTGAGTCAGGCGTATTAGCATTTTAATTATGTTCTCAGCCCAGGTGGTCATGTTTGTCTGTGGGATGGCAGTACACCAAGGGGCAGCATAACAGCTTCCTGTTTGTAATGCATGAATCTAAAGAAAGCTGGAATAGCACTCCTTGGCCAGTGTGATTTTAGTCCAGCCTCTCCACTTCAGGTGTGGTGGTGGTGTTAATGCATAACTTACTCTCTTCTTCAGCCAGCATTTCACAAACCTCTTACCACAGCAGGGGTTTCAAACCCCTGGTGCAGGGCAAACTTCCTGGGTGAGTGAGCATACCACACTTCTGGCTTCAGCTTCCATTGGCCCCTGTATACTGAAATAAAACAGAATTATAGAGGAGACAAAACTCACAGCACACCACTCAGGAGGGGACACAGGCTGAAATGTACTGCATGGCTTTATCATTCCAGTCCCCATGGTCTGGTGTTACTGTATCCAAAGCAACAATGACAGCATTTCAAAATCATTGCACCCCAGAATCACCATGGGTCATTCTATGGCCACTGTCACAACAACAGAGTGTTCTGTTCTGCATATATACCACCCCATACCACTTCAAGTAGTCGCTGGGCGGTTTACAGTTTAATTATGCAGGCTACACATTGCCCCCAATCCCAGCAAGCTGTGTACTCATTATACCAACTAGAGATGGGCACGACTTAGCGGTATTCCCGTTTCCGTTTCCGTTACTCGTATCCGTTACTCTACGGAAACGGAAACGGGAATTACTCCACCAGAATTCGAGCTCGAACCGACGAACGATTTGGTCTGATTTGTCGTACTCGTTACTTGCATCGCGGCGATCGCGCAATGCCAAGCGGCACAGAAAAAAAGTTTTTAAAAGTTAAAAAAAAAACCCCGATTAAAAGTAGGCGAAAACTGTCTGAGGGCACCTACCAGGCCAGAAGGGTGTTTTATTTGGGGGGGGGGTTCCCCGCCCCCCTCTCCTTGGCTATTGCTACTGCTGCGCTGCTGGTACCAGGCTGGGAGGGCGCATCCATTTGCCATGCAGTGCGGGGATCCAAAATGGCGACCGCAATTTTTTTTTTTGAAATCGTTGCCCAAAACCCCACCAAAGCACCACAGAAACATGCGAAAATTAGCTATTTTAAATGCTTGAATTTTTACAGTAGCAGCAGTGGGTTTTTCTTGCAAAAAAAGTCTCCGTTGATTTTATTTTATTTTATTTTATTTTATTTTATTTTATTTTTTTACACCTGTGCATTCGCAATGATAGGCTCGCCCATGGGAATGGACCATGCAAAGTTTTGGAGCCATTCCACCAATCGCATGGCCAGGTTTTGCTGACTGTACCAGGCTGGGAGGGCGCATCCATTTGCCATGCAGTGGGGGGGATCCAAAATGGCGACCGCAATTTTTTTTTTTAAATCGTTGCCCAAAACCCCACCAAAGCACCACAGAAACATGCGAAAATTAGCTATTTTAAATGCTTGAATTTTTACAGTAGCAGCAGTAGGTTTTTCTTGCAAAAAAAAAAAGGCTCCGTTGATTTTATTTTATTTTATTTTATTTTATTTTTTTACACCTGCACATTTGGGAGTAGACCATGCAAATTTTCCACCAATCGCATGGCCACTTGGCCAGGTTGACCACAGAGACTTCTGGGATGTGCCAATCGGGCATAAACAGCCCACTAATCGTAGCCCAAACCCGAACCCTAAGCCTAACCCATACGCCAGTACACTGTCCTTCTAAGTGGGTCAGAGAGGCACCCAGAGGTGCACCCCAATACTCACCCTAACCTCACCCGTAACTAGCCTAACCCTAGCCCTTGCGCTAACCCGTCTTAACCCGAAGCCAGATCTACTTGCATTGCACTACATGCAAGTACGTGAGACACAGCGGGTGCAAAGAGTCTGCCAGTCCGTCACTTGTGGCTCTGGCTGACTCCTGCAGCTCCCTCCAGGAGCCCGCTACCCCCTCCCCAAACCAGTACTAACGACAACGAAAAAATGAAAAAATGAACCGACTAATTTTTGCGAATTTTCACGAAAAACGGAAACGAGCCGAAACGGAACCGGCCCGACTAACGACAACTCGAAAAAAATTTTTTTCAAGTCGTGCCCATCTCTAATACCAACCTTAGAAGGATGGAAGGCTGAGTCAACCATGAGTCGGCTACCTGGGATTAAACCCCAGGTCGTGAGTACAGTTTTACCTGCAGTACAGGCATTTAACCACTGCACACGGGGTGCAATGCTATTTGGCTGGTTTGGGAATGGGGCATGTTCACCTTCAGCCTCTGACAAATTACAGCAAGCCTGGAAATAGTTGAAAACTGAAAATCCATCCAATCCAATCCAATTTACAGCTTAATTTGTAAACTGTTTAGAGTATCTGGAAGTTGAGTCATGGCAACTGGACTTCTTTTCATGTGAGATCAAAATATTTTGCAACTCATCCAAGCAGCTTTGTCAGTCTGAGGAATGTTAGTGGCGATGCCTCCAGTTTATATTTCACCTTAGTTTCACACCACCCTGCTCTGAATAGGCTCATTAGGTATCTAACATAGATTTGTTAGATGGACAATGGCCTGAATAGGGTCATTAGATGTACAATGGCCTGGGGTGTGTGAAAATCCCACCTATGCAACCCTTCCCAACACCCATTAAGTTGGTTGTTAGCTGTAGCCTTCCTGGTGGAGGTGTAAAGTGCTTCTGATTTGTCTAGTGAGTAGTGTGTCCATAAGCTGGGCAGTATATAAATAAAAATAAAAATATAACATAATATAACATAATATAACATAATGTAAGAGTGGATACCCATTTGTGGTATTATTGTTTCGGTGCTATTTTTGGCTTGGGGGTGTGCCCATCCAAAATTGGTAGGGGAACAATTAAATGCTTCCCTTAATAATTACAAATAATTTTCTCCTGGGGGAACTACCTTTTAATAACTCAGCCCCCTAAATCCCAAACCTCTCCAAACTTGGGAGGCTGAAAGAAGTACCCTCAAATTTGGTTCCTCTAGGATGAACTGTTTCATTTTTTGAGGGAAAATGGTGTTTCATTTTGTTTTGTAACAAAATGCATCCTACCATTTTGTTTCATAACAAAACAATTCGTTATGTCATGAAACGACAAAACAGTGTTTTGTTTTTGTTTTGTGCCCATCTCTATAATGCACCCTAGTAAGTTGCTTAATAACAGTCAGAAAGTTTGCAACCTTGCATACATTTCTTAATTGTGTGCATGTCAGCTGAAAAAGAGATCTGTTTCACATATAGCAATGTATCAGCAGCAGAAGCAACATGGCTGCACAAGCCACGAGGACCCTTAGCCACTGGCAAGGGGTGAGGTTGGCAAAGGAAGTCACCCAATGAGAATCAGGGGTCATTAATAGAAATGCCAGCTCCAATTGGACCCTGTTGGCACAGTGCCTGACAATGCCCAGAAGAAATTCTCATTTTAGCAATCTTGCCAAGGCGCCATAGTGGCACAAAAGTCAAGTTTCCCTCAAATGGCACAATGTGTTTGGAATACTGCCAAGGTCTGCCTGAGAACAAGTGGAGAGGAAAAAGCTTTCTAGTTCCAATACTAAGAGAACTGTCTTTTGAATGTGAGAGCCTGGAAAAGTAAGTTGGGTAGAAGGAGGATTGCAAAATTCAAGGCTGCAAAAAACCCCCAGTCATTGATGTAGTTAAGCATTTGTTGAGATGAATCTAATAAAAATCCACCTCATTTGCTGCACTCTCACTAGATGAGGAAGGATATCACCTGAGCACTCTTGATAGAGTTTCCATTTCTAAGAAGCATCTGAAAGCCTTGTTCGCAAACAGCCTTTGTTCAGAAGAACAAAGACAATATATGTGAAACTAAAGGTGTGAGTTACATTCCACAAAAAAGTTGTGCCAAAGGCTGCTATACACTATAAACTCAATACAGTATAGGGTCATTTATATTTTTGGTGCCATTTACTTTGATTTGTTGACATCTACTTCTACAAGGTCAACTATAGAAGGATGTATCAACAACAAGCAGGGACAAAAACTGCAGAACAGCATCGAATGTGGTTACTTCACATCCTTTTTGTTTCGTGACTAGTTTTGTACCACGACAGCACTGGTCGCGATCACGTGGTTTTGTCCCTGTTTCAGTGTTCCCATGATCGTGATAACTTGTCTTGTGACAAGTGTTACCTCACGGTCTTATACCGTGTCAAACACTGAATTTGTCTAGCTTCCTTTTTCCTTGGGGGGGGGGGGGGTTAAAAATTCTTTTTTCGATGGACATAGTTTTCTGAGAGAAACGCATGTTTTGTTGTGTGACAGTTGTTACTACATGGTGTCTTGTCTCAGAACAGAAAGCAGGAACAAAGAGTGACAAGGGAAAGCCCTACCCCAGCACCAGGTACAGTATTGTCACACTTAGCACCCATTCCGGGGATGTGGTCGAGACAAATTTCAGTAGTTGTGCGACGGATGTGAAGTAACTTTTTTTGTATCGCTAATAAGTGCAACACTAAAAGAGACAAAACGGAGTGAAGTAATAGCTTTCAGGGTTCAGATTAATGTTAAATCAAAAACTCTCTTCACCAGCTGCTGCTCTCACCAGCCACTGATGGCAGCAACATGGCTATGATCCCTTTGTTATTGAGAAATAGTACATCTCTAAATCTATCTGCCTGTTGTCAAAACGCAAAGGAATGCTTAAGGTTTTTCCAATCTCAGCCATGGATTTTAGTAATCATGCATCAGTTGCTTGAAAAGTGGAGAACCACCAATGCATTTTTCGTATGTAAGCAGGAACTACCTAAATGGACTGAGTAATTTTCTACAAATGCATTGCAGAAAATGCAGTCTTTGTTCCATGTCTCACAGGATGTTTGCTACTGTTCTCCAACAAACAGCTGGGCAAATGAGAGGAAAAATTACGGCTTTATATGCAGAAGTGAGACCTGCAAAGAGACTGACTTGCCAACAATTTGGGACAAGGTAGTGATGCCAGGTTAATGCATGGATTGTCCCAGAGCTCTGCCAGACTGAGCCTGGAAAAGTTTATTTGTTGGACTGCAAACTCAAAATCCGTGAGCAGGATAATTGATAGATTGGGGGGGCTAACATTTCCAGACAAAACAAAATATTTTTTTACCCAGTGTATTGTTCATCTGTGGAACTCCCTGCCACAAGATGTGGTGATGACATCTAGCCTGGATGCCTTCAAAAGGGGATTGGACAGATTCCTGGAGGAAAAGTCCATCACAGGTTACAAACCATGATGGGGATGTGTAATCTCCAGTCTTAAAACCGGGGTACTTCAAGGGCCAAATGCAGGGGAGTGGTAGCAGGAGACAGATATCTAGTCTCATGCACTCCCAGACGCATCTGGTGGGGCCACTGTGAGATACAGGAAGCTGGACTAGATGGGCCTTTGGCCTGATCCAGCATGGCCCTTCTTATATTCTTATGTTATGTTCTAGATTCTGCTCTAGCCCACACATTGTTTCTGGTGGCCTTCTTGACACCCCTCAGTAGTTAACGCTTTTAGGGCCAGCTCTGTTCCTGTCTCAAGAGCAACAGCCCCTCCTCCCCTCCTTACACAGCCTTTGTGGGTGCCTCCAATGTCATTTCTTGATACTCAAGCTTGACTGCTAGTGCCCCTATTCCATTCCTGCAGGCCTCTTACTATGCTCCCTCCTATGGGAGCCTGTTTTCTGTATCTGCCATGTGCTCTCCAGAAAGCTTTTCAGAGGAGGTGGGTTGTTTCATTGGGCTGGCAATTTGTAATAAGCAATGTGCAGGGAGGGAAACATGGCAAAGATCCTAGCTAGATGATCGAGCTGCCTCTGGGGAGAGCAGGTGAGAGGCAGCCTTGGGAAAGATGGGGGCAACAGGAGGTGTGTCAGCATTACTCCAAGAAGCAGTAATTACTTCTGGAACCGTAGGGGAGATAGTGGCCTAGGAAAGAACATTAAGTGTTCCTGGCTGACTAAATTATGTATAACTGTATTCTCTCTGTGTGCATTTATTATGTGACTGGTGACAGAAAATGGGCAGCCTGGGCAGTCCTTGTTCTCCGCAGTGGGTGCACTGTGGTTAGGCCCTCCACCCACTGCTTCTCTTAGGCATTTTGTACATAAAGGAGGGAAGATGTAGCAGAATCGCTCTGCATTTTGTTGATATGTGTATTGCAGTTGAGTCAGCCAAGGCAAAATAAATTAGTGGGTCCATCAAACTTCCAAACATGAGTAATATCATTGAGGAAAGATATGGATTCATTACCAATAGTAGCGCTATTTCAGGTAACTTGTTTCTGAAGGGTTATGGGGCTCCAAAGTGCACGCTCCTTTAATGTAAGGGAGAAAGAGTTTGCACATGGCAAGATGGGAGCATACAAGAGGGAAGCAAAAATAGAGCACAAGAAAGGGAAATTATGCCATGGAGAACGGAGAGTAAGGGATTGGGGAATAAATTGGTGAAAGGCTGGCACATAGCACCAAATCAATCTAGACATAATCCAATAATCCCATGATTATCCAATTTCTAGATTCCCCATCCCTGGGAAGAGAATGAAACAAAAACATTTTTGGTGGGGTGTTTGTGACAATTTGTAGAATTCCCTTGCTAAATTGCTCAGATCTTAGGGAACGAATGTAAATTCTTATTTCAATTCTCATATGGTAATAATGAAAAGGTCCCCCCCCCAAGATACAGCTCAAATAATTCCCACAACCAGTAGCCCTCTTTTTTGTACATTTGTGAGACTTAAGTTTCCACATTTATGGGATGGGGGGAGAGCACTATTGGAAAGGGGGATGAAATACTGACTTCTTGCACAATATAGCAATTTGCAAATTTATTAGAATTAGATGAGTGGTGTCTTGAGAAATCATTCTGTCCCTTTGTTCCCCCATGTATACATATGTGAATGAGTAAGTACATACACATGCTTGGAGAAAAGTATTCTGTGCAAAGCATGGGAAATAGGAAATGCAACCAGAAAAAAGTACTTGCTATCTCATTCTAACACTGGAGATGAGAACTTAAGAGGGGGAGTTGGATAAGCCTCAACAGGCTATCTTCTTATGTCAAGAAACAGCTTATCTTAACAAGAAATGAGAACTTGCCAAGATTTTGTCATGTCCCTATCCTACACTCATGTTCTAAGAACGTTTTCCATTTGAACAAAGACACACCTACAGGGAAGGGTGGTTACCCAGAGGCTTTGAGCAAAGCCAAATTATTGTGTAGGGTGAAACTGCAGCACAATTTATGCTGTAGTTTTTTTTTTTTTGTCAGAGTAGGCACAGTTAAAATTGTTCACATGACACTACATATGGCTACACTAAGCATCAGGAACACTAAGCATCAGGAAGCTTTTTTTTTTTTGCGATGCATCTAATCCCCCTTTTTTGTTCCAGCTGAGTAAGGGTGATTTGTTTTGTGCTAATTCAGCTGGGATAACTTTTATCAACTTTTTGATTGTGTGTGTTTGCCTATCTCAATCTAAAGGGACAATTGTGGGCCTGTCCTTTGGTGAGATTGATAATACAGTAATGTCCTCAGTGGGGCACAGTGTTAAAGCATGACAATTACCCTCAACTGAACACCAAATTTCTCCCCAAATCTGAACAATTGTTCTAGATTTTAAATTATGACTGACAAATTTACTGCTTTATCAGATAAATGCTATGGCATCTCAAAAAAAAAGAATGAAAGGAAGGTATATGGAAGAGAGAGGTAATAAGTAGAGATGGGCACGGAATGAACATTTTTTCGTTTCCGTTACTGTTTGTTATTTCCGTTACATAACGAAACGACAAACGAAAATTGTGATGAAAATGAAATGAAATGAACAGAACCACAAAAATTGTGGTCGTTACGTTTCGTTTTCGTTAATGGCAACGCGCAATGATATGAGGTGTTTTAAATGTTAAAAAAAACGCCCTGGACATCCGTAAAAACGCAGCGATAATTATTTATATTGTCTGATAATACCTACCGGGGGGGTCCTTAAAACGTTTGTTTTTGTCTTCTCCCATCGCGATGTATTTTTCTTTTCCCTTTAAAATGGATGTCACCACCAGCCACAAAATGGAGGCAAGCCATGTGATGTGGGATCATGTTCAACCAATGCCCAGGTTGCAGACTGGGTGGGCAGGTCCGGCAGCCACAGAGGGCATAAAAAGCTCTGGCCGCCCCCGTCCTCCTTGCAGTCTCTGGTGGGAGTTAGGGTGGGATTGCTGTCTCTGCAACTCTAGCTTCAGTCCTGCAGCCTCCCTGTGTGCGTGCGTGCTGTGTACCTCTTGGTGAGTACCCTCCCCTGCCCCGCAGTGGAGTCACTCTGTGGGTGCCTTGCACCCTGGGCAACGCCCCCCGCTGCCTTTGCAGCCTCCCTCCATACCTAGTCTATACTGTGTCTCTGCCAGCATCCATTTTTTAAAGTGTTTTCCCTCTGGTCTGGGGCGTTGGGGGATGCCTGCGCACGGAAATGCTTTAAAAATTGCGCAAAAAGCGGGTAGAAACGACAAATGAAAAAATGAAAAACCGTAACGAAATTTTTCCAAAATTTCCCGACAAATGGAAACGAACTGAAACAGACCTCTCAACAACAAACGAAAAACTGAAACACCATTTTTCTGTTTCGTGCCCATGTCTAGTAATAAGAGGAAAGGGGCTGTGTTCCTGGTGAAAACTGAGTCAAGGGGGAATTGTGATGTGGACTCTTGTAATGGGATAATGGTTACACATTGTAGATGATTACACGGATATCACCATTAGCAGTAAACTAGTTTACTTTAAAAAAAGAAAAGAAAACCAGGTGTTTCTCCCTGTGTAGTTGCACCCTCAGTTGGCCTGATTCAGATTTATTTATATGAGGTCCAAATCAAAGTGAAATGGCCAGAACTAGTTCTACAGAAAAATGAAATTAATTTACAAATACATTTGAATCTGGGTCACAAACCAGATCAAAGATGCATGCGTTGCTCTTGGTTTTTACCGTTACAACACTCTCTATGTGGAGCTTCCCTTGAGGCTGATATGGAGATTCCAGCTGGTCCAGAGCAAGGCAGCCAGATTGCTGACTAGGACTATAAAATACGATCACATATCCCGAGTGCTGGCTGTCCTGCACTGGCATCTGGTTTGGTTCCGCATCGAATTCAAAGTTTTAACTATGACATAGAAAGCCCTAAATGGTTTAGGACCTCACTACTTGTCAGAGCGCCTTTTCCCAATGAAAACTGTCCATAACACCTGCTCTTCCCAGGCTAGGCATTTAAGGCAATTAACACCACGAGAGGCCTGAAAGAAAAAAGAAAAAAAAAACTAGAAATAAGGCCTTTCCCATCATTGTCCCTCACCTGTGGAATAACCTTCCACCAGACATCCTCCTGCCCCCGTCTTTAGCTGTCTTTAAAAAACTATTAAAAACTTGGCATTCCCTCAAATATAATGTAATCCCAGTGTCCACCAATTAAAACATGATTTTAACGGATTTGGCCACCAATAAAAATACATATGTGATATTTTATGTCATTTTATTTTTATTTTTATTATATTACTGTATTTTATGTTCATTGTATTCTATGAATTATTTTTATTTTGCACTGCATTGTACTCACTAATAGTTCTTAATCATCCAGAGTGCCCTCACTGCCAGATGGGTGTCTTAACAATCCAATAAATAAATAAATAAATAAATAAATAAATAAATTCATGAAAGAACACACTCTTTAAAATGCTGAAGATACCTTTCTGACATTTGACATGTTCAGCTCTTTAGATTCTGTCATGTCCTCTATGTATTTCATATACATCTGTACAAAAACAAATCCCCCCCCCAAAAAATCTTACTAGTTTGGTTTTCTAGTTCAATTTAATGTAAGGCTATGTAGCCCCCCCCCCCCAGGAAATTACATTTCCCAAAGGCTTTTTCAACCTGATGGGGTGCATGGCTAGCAGGGAAGCAATACCAGGGAAGCAAATAGAGCCCTCTCCCTCTGCTAGTTTGGAAGGAGAGAGGCTACAAATTCTACATTTGGTGATTTTTTTTCAGGGGTTGCTTATGATAAAACAAGAATAACCCAGTAAAGGATTTGTTTTCAAAGAATCGGTGGGTGATGGTTGATGGGGAGGACATGGTGGAGAGAAGGAGAGAAACATGATGGGATTTCCCTGATTTGGATTGAATCAAAGGCAGAAATAGGATGTGTGAGGATTGTAAAGCTTGTGTCTTATGCAAGATGAGAATCGCAGGTACCTGAGACTCGATTTTCTAAATCTGGGAAAAATAAATATTGGTGGCAACCTCAGCAGTGCAGACATCTGGACTGCACATGAGACCTGTTGAGAGTGGAAAAGATACTTATTCTTATTAAACCAAAAGCTCTTTAACCATAAATCCTAGAGTTGGGAGTACAGATTGGTTGGAGGAGCATAAAACTTCTCAAATGATACTATTTAGAAAAATATGACGAGAATATGATTGCACTGGGTAGAGATGCTTGGCTGCTTCATTTCCAACACAAACGTCAGAAACTATATTCACCCAATGACATCCAAATCACCACAATCTCAACTGCAATTTTGACAAGCACACTGATACTACTGAATTCTTTTCCATAGATATGCTATAGCAGTTTTACTTCTCATAAAGGTGCCATCTTCAGCTTGGAGAGACGTGACCAGTGGGGTGCCCCAGGGTCCAGTGCTGTTCAATATCTTTATTAATGACTTGGAGGAAGGAATAGAGAGTATGCTAATTAAATTTGCAGATGATACCAAATTGGGAGGGGTTGCTAATTCCCTAGAAGATTGGATGAAAATCCAAAAGGACCTTGACAGATTAGAATGCTGCGCCAAAGCTAATGGAATGGATTTCAACAGAGGGAAATGTATGGTGCTACATCTAGGTAAAAAGAATGAATTGCACAAATATAAGATGGAGGATACTTGGCTGGAGGATAGTACCTGTGAAAGGGATCTGGGAGTCTTGGTGGACCACAAATTGAACATGAGTCAGCACTTTGATGCGGCAGCCAGGAAAGCCAATGCGATTCTTGGTTGTATCAACAGAACCATAGTGTCTAGATCAAGGGAAGTGATAGTACCACTCTATTGTGCTCTGGTCAGACCCCACCTGGAGTACTGTGTCCAGTTCTGTGTGCCTCAATTTAAAAAGGATGTTGACAACCTCGAGCGGGTGCAGAGGAGGGCTACCAGGATGGTTGAGGGTCTGGAGGAAATGTCTTATGAGGAACGGCTTAGGGAACTGGGAATGTTTAGCCTTTCAAATAGAGATTGGCACGACTTGAAAAAAAATTTTTCGAGTTGTCGTTAGTCGGGCCAGTCCCATTTCGGGTCGTTTCCGGTTTTCGCGAAAATTCGCAAAAATTAGTCGGTTCGTTTTTTCATTTTTTCGTTGTCGTTAGTACTGGTTTTGGGGGGGGAGCGGGCTCCTGGAGGCACCTCTGTGGGGTGGGTGCCTCCTCTGGCCCGCTATAAAGGGAAAGTGGGCTCCTAGAGGCACCCGTGGGTGCCTCCTGCCACTAGGAAGGGGAAGCAGGCTCCAAGAGACACCCCTCTACATGGGGGTCTCCCTTCCTCACCTGCTGCTGCTGCAAAATGCTATGCAATAGCCATATGGATATTGCATAACATAATGTGCAGACGTGAGACCAGTGTGAGAGTGATAGGGTCATACCCGCCCTTCACAAGGCTCTGGCACCAATATGTCTCACACAGAAGGGAATTGTACTTGCTGCGTGTAGTGCAATGCAAGCAAGTAGATCTGGCTTTAAGGTGGCTTAGTGCAAGAGCTAGGGTTAGGCTAGTGACGGGTAAGGTTACGGTGGGCTAGTGGGTTGCACCTCTGGGTGCCTCTCTGACCCACTAAGAAGACAGTCTGTGACGTATGGGTACGGAGTCAAGGTTAGGGTTAGGGCTAGGGCAGGTTTTAGGGGGCTTTTTGGCACATCCCAGAAGTCTCCATGGCCAAGTGGCCATGCGACTGGTGGGATGGCTCCAAAAATTTGCATGGTTGTCCACTCCCACATGGCTGGCCACTTGGCCAGCCCATCATTGCGCACTGCGCAGGTGTAAATAAAATAAAATAAAATAAAATCAATGGAGGACAGAGGAGGAGAGGAGAGACATTTTGTTGCAAGAAAAAACCCACTGCTACTGTGAAAAATCTGGCAGTTTATAAATTTTCGCGTGTTTCTGTTGTGCTTGTGTGTTTTTGGACCACGATTTCAAAAACAATATTGCGTTCGCCGCCCCATTTTGGATCCCCCGCCCGCACCGCATGGCATGGCGATGGCGACTCGCGAGTCCGGCTGCCCAGGACGGGGGGGAGGCGGGACCCCCCCCCCTCCAGAAACCACCCCTCCGGTAGGTGCCCTGCGCCCTTAGTCAAGCAGGCATTTTTCCGCCTGCTTTTTTGGCCCGGGAATGGGTGGGGGGAGAGTTTAAAAGTTTTTTCCTGTGCCGTCCGTGCCGCTTGCTTGCGCTTTAATTGCGGCGGCCGGCGGCGAGACTGGGCTTTTTGCTGGCTGCGAGCCTGCGGCGAGTCCCACCAGAGCAGCCCAGGACGGGGGATGAGGGGGGAGGCCGGGGACCTCCAGAAACAACCCCTCTGGTAGGTGCCCTGAGGCACGGCAGGCATTTTCCTGCCTGCTTTTTGGCCGGGAACCGGGTTTTTTTAACTTTTAAAAACTTTTTTTCTGTGCCGCGTGTGGCATCGCGCGATCTCGCGATGCAAGTAACGAGCTCGACAAATCAGACCAAAATTGTTCTTTCGTCGGTTCGAGCTCGAAGTCTGGGGGAGTAATTCCCGTTACCGTTTCCGTAGAGTAACAGAACCGAGTAACGGAAACGGAAACGGGAATACCGCTAAGTCGTGCCCATCTCTACTTTCAAAAAGAAGACTGAGAGGGATATGATACACCTATGTTTAAATATTGAAAGGATGTCATATTGAAGAGGGAACAGGTTTGTTTTCCATGGCTTCAGAGACTAGGACTCGGGACAATGGTTTCAAACTACAGGAAAAGAGATTCCATTTGAACATTAGAAAGAAGTTCATGACAGTTAGAGCTATTCGGCAGTGGAATATGCTGCTGCGGAGGGTGCTTGAGTCTCCTTCTTTGGAGGTTTTTAAACAGAGGCTGGATGGCCATCTGTCAGAAATATTGTGATGGGGGTTCCTGCATGGCAGGGGGTTGGACTAGATGGCCCTGAGGTATCTTCCAACTCTATGATTCTATGATTCTATGATTCTATGATTCTATCTCAGTAGCAAAATGAACAACAGGGTAATGGGGCAGACTTGTATCAGCTGTTGTTTCTTAAAAGATGATAACAAAATTCTGGGAAAGGGTAGTGCCCTTTTCTGTCTTTGTATGGAAACAGGGTAATGCCTTGCCCACTCTGCAATTCCACCCTGCATTATGCCTTCTCATGCACAACCCTTGAAACACCATAACAGAGTTTGTGAATGTGTGAATGTGAGTTAGAAGGTGGCTAAGCATTGTGCATGCCTGCATACAGATGCACACATGGACACACACATCCTTTATACTTTCCATGATTCTGAAGCCCAACACACAGCAGTAACATACACATGGAAACCCATTCTGTAAATACTTGCAGCACTCACAAGCACAGCCCTGCTGATCAGGACTGGGTGCTCCTCACAGTACACCAGCTCTAAAATGGAGGATCAGGTCTAGGAGTAGAAATGCACCCCACTCCGCTTCTTGAATCCCAGGGAGCAGAGGAAGACAGGACTCTCTGTTCTACAAGCTCAGAAAGTGAGGGCAGGACTGGCCGGGCCAAGGGAAAGCAATAAGCAATCAATCAGTACAAGAAAAAGTGTATGTTCCTCTGCTAGCGGAAAAGAGCAGAGAGCAAGTCTGAGTGCAACCACTAAAAACCTCTGAGAAAATGAAAAGCTTGAAACTTTGATAAGATCACCCTTGTCAAAAGAGCTTCTGGGAAGAAAAAGAATTACCCCGTCCCTCCACATTCATCATTTTCTGAAAGGATGTGAAACACAAGCTAGTTCAGAAGAGTCATGTAAACCAAAGCAGGCCTGTCATTTTCATTCTCTTGCCTTCGTTCTTTCTTTTTCTACCACCCCAAGCTTTAGTTACTGCTGTCTAGCACACGATAAGGCTAATTGCGGCTCTAACAAGGAATATTAGCCAGTTTGGGGTTGCAGCATAAAGCCTGACACTGCTTACAAATGGAGATGGCACCAGCTACTTGCGTAGCTGATTATCTTCACCCTATCAGCAGCAAGTGTTTTCCGTATCGTCTGAATTAGGGGTGATAAGAAGCATCTGAAGCAAAATAGAAAATATTAACTTATTATATGTTTCATATTCTGAGATGTGCTGACTGGATACCTTAGTGGTCTAGGTGTCTGGCTGCATATCCTACAGTCGGAAGTTTGTTTCTCCATTGTGCTGCCTGTGAGTGCCAGCCTCTGTAGTCTTGGACAATGTATACCATCCCAGGTAGAGATGGGCATGAACTGGAAAAAAATGGTGATTCGTTTTGGTTCAGTTTGTTTTAAGGTTTGTTTTGTTTCATTTTTGATGATTTTTTTTTTGAAATATTTGTTTTGTTGGTTCATTTTGATTTGTTTTTTGTTTTGTGTGTGTAGTGTGTGTGTGGTGCTTATGCAATGTCTGGCTGGGGGAAAGAGTGGGCTTAATCTTCCCTCCAGCCAGCGCAGGGTGGGGTGGGGGAAAGAGCTCCCCCCAGCCAGTGCCTCTAGGCTGCTCTGCACTGGTTTCCCTGCACCCCATTTCTCCAGAAAATGAGGTGCAGGGAACCCAGCGAGGAGCAGCAGAGAGGTGGGGTGGGGAAGATAAGTTTACCATCTGGAGGGGGGAAGATAAGTTTAAAGAGCCCCCTCTTACCCACTCCCCAGTTCCTATGGGAAAATGAAAAATGAAGTGGAACGAAGCGGAAATTTCTACTCCATTTTGTTTTGTTTTTCTGTGATGGGTCAGTTCGTTATTTGCTTCATTCCCTAACAAAATGAATAACGAATAACAAAATGAATAATAAATTCATTTTGTGCCCATCTCTAATCCCAAGGCACCAGTCAGAATATACTTGATAGCACATCAATACTATTACTATTCTGAGATGATTCCTTTTCTGATAGGTTATTTAAAGATTAGGATGGTTTTAAAGAGACCATCTTTAAAAATACGCGCCTTGTTGCTTCAACTGGTTCCTCCTTCAAACAACTAAAAACATATCTAGCACATTTCCTAAGATATATATACACCTGCAATTCTTTCCATGATTCTCTCAAGTAGGTGAAAGCAACATTAGGGGGAGAAAGAGGTGTAAGGACACTCAGAACATGACCAGTTCAAGACATGTTGCTACCTGTGATTTATTTTTATTTATTTATTTTTGAGTATTTTACCCCACCTTTCTCCTTCAAAAAAGGACCCAAGGTGGCTTACAGTAATGAGGGACAATATACAGTCTAGAACAATTAAGACATATTCAAGTTTAAGAACAGAGAATTGAGGGATATCTTACAGCATTAGAAGGCAACATTAAAGCTAAATGAGAATGTGAGCAGTTAAGAAAAGAGTATAAACTCCATGTAATCATGTAGGATAGACAAGGGCTTATCTGGGGGGGGGGAAGGATGCATTTGCCCTGGGCGCACAGCAATCTGGGGACACCTGGAGGCTCTGGGGTCTCTCCACCTGAGTGACCACCCATGACTCCCCCATCGCCCCTCTCTACAACTTCTGTCCTTCCCCAATCCCTACCCTTGCCACCTCCAGGTCAAGGAGGGAGAACTCTGGATAAAGGCTCCCAAGAGACTCCCTTGGAGAAACAGTGCCCCTTCACCTCCCTCAGCAAGAGGTGTGTTGGCTGTGCTTTTCCCCAGACATTCCAGCCCCTTGAACACGCAGGAGAGGAGGAAGAGGAGGAGGAGGAGGTGCATCCATGGCAGACCTCTCTGAGGGGCACCTGAAAAGGAAGATGGATTAGAAGAAATCCCCACTGGGGGTTCCTGCGTGCCTTCCCTCCCTCCCTCCCTCCTTGCTCTGCCACAGAGAAGAAAGCAGGTTGGCAGAAAGAAACCTAAAAGAGCCCCCACTGGGAGCGGCCCACCAAAGTTCCCGAGATGAACCAGACCACTGGTGTATGGAGGTATCATCTGATGGAGGCAACTCCAGGTAAAGGGTCTTCAGGCAGATTGGGGCATGCTGCCCCAACTACCTCCACTCTAACCCACCCCGTCTGATCCACCCCTGTCGCCTATCTCTCTCACCCCTGCGGCCACGCAAGCAGCAAACCAGGCAGGCAGGCAGGTAGGTAGGCATGTGGGGAGCATGGTGGCCGTGGCACCCTCCTGCTGCTCTTCCTTGCCTTGCTCCCAGCCCACCATGGGAGAAGTGTAAGGCACATGCACACTATCATGCATGTGCATGCACACGCACGCACACAAATGTACACATGCACGCCCAGGCCCAGACCCGTGCCCATGCACATACCTGCAGGACTGGCCCCCCTTGCTGGGTGGGTGCGATGTGGTTGGGGGCAGGAAGGGAGCAAAAATTCATCCTCAGGTGCTCCAAACCCTTGCTACACCTCTGACTGTAGACCATTTAAAATTTATGAGGGATGGGAACTAACAATTGATAACACAGAGTAGTGTCAATGTAATCACATAAGGAAAGATATAAACACAGTTTATAAGTGGTTTTAAACACAAAGTTTGTGTAGCCATGTATGTCAGATTCATATAAAAGACACAATAAGTTGTCCATCATTCAGGGAAAGCTTGCCTGAAGATAAAGGTCTTTGCCTGTTTATGGAAAGAGCAGGGATGGGGCAGACTTGACCACTAATGGGAGGGAGTTCTAGAGTCTGGGCAAACCAGCTGAGAAAGCTCTTTCATGTGTTCCCACAAAACGTACCTGTGAAGGTGGCAGGATGAAGAGAAAGGCCTCTCCTGATGACCTTAATACCTGAGCTGGTTCATACTGTGAGATTCAATCTTTGGAGTATCTAGGACCCAGGTTGTACAGTGCTCTGTAGGTTAAGGCCACCACTTTGACTTGGGATAAAGAACAAGATGGTGCCCACCACCACCTGTGGGTAGAAGCTGATTGAAGTGCAATCCAATCCTACTTCAACACTGGCAGTATGATCTTGGCTACCCTTTGGAGAGCAAGGAAGGCTGCTATCTCACCTGAGGAAGGTCCTGATCTTCTGAAGGTCCAGCTTTTCCAATTCCTCCCATCATGTGACTGAAGATGTGGGATAGCAGTTCCCACGTACAAAGGTGTTTTTTTAAGTGCAGTTCAGCCCCATGGCCAGCAGGTGGTGGTAGGATTTTTTTAAAAAGGACCAGCTGGCTTGCGCTAGGACTTGGGGAAGATAAAACAAACAGCACCAGATTCAGCTTCCTGTCGCTAGGAGGGTGGGTGGGTGGGGAATAAAAATAAAAATAAAAAACCAGCGCCAATTGGCCCCAGGAACAGCCGGTCGGTGCTATGAGAAAAACAGAAGAAAACCGGATCATCTATGGGGTCCCATTATGTCTGCCTCTTTAAAAGGTGGATTTTTTAAGTGAGGCAAAAAATTCCCTACCTCTCCAGTAAGTCTTGGAAACCTCGCTTAAGGGGGCATTGCCGGTTTTCTTTCTTTCTTTCTTTCTTTCTTTCTTTCTTTCTTTCTTTCTTTCTTTCTTTCTTTCTTTCTTTCTTTCTTTCAAAATGGCCGGTGGCTGTGTTGACAGCATTTTTGGACATGGTTTATTTACAAATTTAATCTGCATTTAAAGGAACGTGGGATAGGGGCCGAGGTTTACATTCTGTGTGATAAACAAATGTAGGCCTCTGGGAGAGGACAAAACATCATGGGGGTAAAGAGAAATAATTAGGGGGCTGCCACTACTGCCCTCATCCCGTGCCATCTGATGTGACTGCTTTAGCTGCTGGGAAAGGTGACCAATAAATTTTGATATTTCTCTTGCCAATTTGAAAGGCCAAAAAAGGCATACCCTGTCCCAACTCAGCTGAAATGCTACCCAGATATAACTCAGTAGTGTCTCATCCTCTCCAACATTTTGAAGAGTTAGAAAGAAGAAAGTAACTTTTGAAACTACATAGCAGTTTGATGAAATTACAAGCCTGACAGTGGCCAGCGGGGATTGGACAAACATTTGATGAATATCAAAGAAATTGAGGGACTGGGTGATGGATGTCAAAGGAAGACAGAACCATCCATCTCTGTGCGCCTTCCTGAGATAGGACCTTGACAGAACGATGAAAAAAATGTAAGTAGGATGAAGCAGATGGCAGCAAAGCAACATTTTGATTTAGTAGTTTTCCTTGTCAGTCACTCTTCCACCAAAGAGTACCCGTCTTGCTGCGCTGGGTTGTGGATGCACATGACATTTTTCATACAAGACCTAGTATCTTGATATATGGCAAGGTTCATACTCCTTAAACATAGTTTATAATTTAATTTGTAAGAGATAAAACATTCCCTCCTTATAGGCCATTTCAAATAGCGTTTGAGGGGACACATGAAGAGGCTTGCCAAAGACATTTTGTTAAACTTAATTGTTTTCTCCAGCCCAGTGCTTGAGTCTACCAATATCCTTTTAGGATATTAGGCCAACCTGTGTCAAAGAAGAAGATACCTACTCCATTCAATCCTGGCAATGGGATTGGTCATATAATATACCTACAGACAGACTACGGAAAAGGTCTTCCACTAACTTGAACATGTCTCTTTGTGCTTTTGGAAACTTTGAAAATTGAAGCTGCTAATTGCATTCAAGTGCATCAAAACAAGGTCTATTCGTTTAAAAAAATCATACAAAATGAAACAGTAATGAACCAATTTGTTACTCTATAAAATGGGTCCCCTGGGTCCTAGAGGCACCAAATTTGGTGGGTACCTTCCTTGGACGTTCCCCTTTAAGCTCTCCAAATGTAGAGAGTTTGGGGGTTCAGGGGGGCAAGTTATTCAATTTCAAATAGGGTGCCCCCAGAAAATGAATGAATGAATAAATAAATAAATAAAAATATTTCTAATTGCAATGTTATGTGATTGAAAATAATGATCTCAGGTGGAGGTCCCTCAAGCTCTCCCCTTGAAGCATCCCCAATTTGGAGAGGTTTGGAATACATGCTAAGTTATTTAACTCCAGAGTGGTGCCTCCAGAAAAAAACACTCGTAATTTAAAAGTATTTGAAAATACTGATCCCAGGCATCTAGCAGTGGAGCTTACTCAAGCTCTTCCCTTAAGGCAATCCCAAATTTGGAGAGGTTTGGGGTACGGGGGCCAAGTTATTCAACTCCAAAGGGGGTGCCCATAGGAAAAAAATCATTTGTAAATTAAAGTATTTGAAAATACAGATCCCAGGCATCTAGCAACATGGAAATTACAGGGAAGCTTCCTCAAGCTCTTCCCTTTAAGCCCACCAAAGAAGATTAGGCTGTATCAGAATTGCACTCCACCAGGCTGGAATGCAAAAATTAAATATCAGGCTTGGGCCATATGACCCTCAGGTATGAAGAGAGAGTGTGAGTGGAACTCCTTTGAATGTCCAAATTGTAAAAGACACCTGTATGTCCAGGGCAGGTCCTACAAACATTGTCGGCCATTTCAGACCATCTGGTATGAAGGGAGAATGTGGATCTCCCTGGCATCATCATGAAGAACAAGGCAAGTCTTAGAAATGCATGGGTCTTTCAGATCCCATAACATGCAGGCAGGCTAGCAGGCCTGGGAGAAAGGCAGGAGTTTGCCAGAATACTCCACCTAGGAATAATAGAATAGGAGGACTCTGTCAAGGATTGTATAAAATGGAATTGTATTATTGCAAGTTGTGATGCATGATGGGAATGACAGAGCAGAGTGGGCACACACCTGAGCAATCATATTTTGGCAGCAGGTCAAATCAGGTGACAGTTCTACACATGCTCAATCTTCAATTTGCTGAACAATGATTGCATCAGACATACGTATAAAAGCAGGACAGCTGCTTAGTATGGTGTGGGATGTTGATGGAGAAAAGCAGCTCATTACTCTGCCAGAGTGGACACATTATTCCTGAAAAGTTTGGATCACTGGACTGGTTATCTTACTAACAAGGTATAGTTGTGCTGATTCTGTTATGTTTGCTGGACTTGTACATATTTTTGTAAATACAGTTCTTGGTGAAGGAAGTCATCACTGTGTTTGTGTCTTTATTTAGCACTGCTACCTGGCTGTTAAAGCCCACAGTTTACACAGCCGTTCCACTGAGTGTTCACAACTCTGCGTCAGACTTCTGTTCTGTTTTGTTGGTTTTTTGAAATGGGGCCATGATTAAGAGAGACGGCCTGGCACATTCATATTGTGCCCGTTGCAAATTGGTGAGAATAACAACGGTGAGAATAACAATGTGGGTGGGTTGGAAGGAATTTATTTTTAAAGGGGTGGGGTGGGGTTAAAAAAAACCCTGCCCAAAATGCCTCCCCTGGAACCCTACTCCTAAATAAAACTCTCCCAAACAGAAGCTGTGCTGATGTGCATTCTCTCTGAGCACAGAGAGACACGCATGCACGCGTGCACACACACACATGTTTTTCTGTCATTTGAATTTCGATGCTACGTTCTGTGTCCACCATGGCAACAGGGAATAAGGGTTCAGTTCTGTAGAGGGAGCCTGAGAAATGGTGTGGCCTGTGGATTGGGGAACTCCCTCACTTTTTTGGGGGGGGGGTGACTCTCTCCATGAAGGATAGCATCCACAGTTTGGGTGACCTGTTGGACCCAGCACTTACCATGGAAACCCAGGTGGTGTCAGTGGTCCATTCCACTCATTATCAATTGTGGAGATTTGCCCAGCTGTGGGCCCTCCTTGACATCTGGGCGTTAACTGTGTTGGTTCATGCACTTGTAATCTCAAGAATAGACTACTGTAGTGCTCTCTACGTGGGGCTGCCCTTGAGGTTAATGCAGAGATTGCAGCTAGTGCAGAATACAGCTGCCAGACTTCTAATGGGGCAAAAAAAGGCATCAACATATTACCCCCATGCTGGCAGCTCTGCACTGGTTGCTGGTACGCTACCGCATTGATTTCAAGGTTTTGATATTAACATACAAAGCCCTAAATGGTTTGGTACCTCAGTATCTGACAGGGAGGCTCCTCCCAAGAAGAACTGTCAGGATCACCTGTGCTGGCCCGGCAGGACACCTGGGTGTCCCAACCCCGAGGGAGGCCCGGAAAGTTTTAACAAGGAGTAGGGCCTTCTCGGTGGTTGCTCCCCAGTTATGGAACTATCTACCCCCTGAAATTCGGCTGGCACCCTCGCTTCAAATTTTAAAAAAAACTATTAAAGATCTAGTTGTATAGAATGGCCTTTCCTGATTTCTCAAACATCCAATAAAGCACTATTCTTTTTACCATTTCATTTCAATTTTTTTCGTTATCTAACAAAATGATGAAACAGCATTTCATTTTTTGTTTGGTGGCCATCCCTAGTTTTGTCCATTTAAGCACCAACTGATCTTGTAATTTTGTTGGGTGGATCTTGTTATCATTATTCCACCAAGGGGGTGGGGTGGGGAAGCTGTTTTCCACCTTCATTTAAAAAATAACAAAGGAAAAGTAATTGTAAAGATGAAACAGAGAGAGCTTTAAAACAGTTCTTACAAATGTAACTCCCAGAATTCCCTCTCCAGCATGGCCAGGATTCTGGAAGATTCCCATTTCTGATACAAGTGATGTATCCCTCCAAAATTACTAATTAGGCAAGAATATGGAGGTAAGAACAAAATCAGAAACTGAGAAAGAAGAAAAGTGGAACACGACTAATTCTGAAACTACTTTCAGATAACCATCCAAACAAATGTATCAGCAGCATCTAAACTTTCTGAGTTTAGCCCACTCTGCAAACTATTCTGAATCATTTCCGAGTTTTTGTTTGTTTGTTTGTTTGTTTGTTTTCTTTTTTTGTGGCCAGTACTTTGTGCTTCAAGGCTCAATGGGGGATGGAGACATGGAACCACATGGCATCATGATTTTGAAGTCCGTTTCTGCATATTAAAATTGCAAGCCCAAACAATGGTCTCTCTTTCCTGGATTCTTGCTTGCAGAGGATTACTTTTAAATTGGATCCCACCAGAGGGATCAGTAGGAATTTCTGAACATTTAGAAGATCCAACATTAAAATAAAGCAGGGCATCCTGTAATATTTTTGTGAATAAGGATACCAGGATCAGATGCCTTGAAGCAGTATCTGGTAATAATACTAGCCTATAATATGTACAGGAGATGTATGTCCACAAATGCCAAAATGACCCAAGAATGCTAGATTATGTTTGGAGGAGATGATTCATCTGATTCTCCAAATTTACTTTGCAGGAAAAGACAAGGCATGAAAAGCAAAAGAGACTGACATTCAGAATTCAGCAGAGATTAAGGGTGATAGGGTAGGTAGGTGTGGACTCTGTAAAGTAGCAATATTTTGGAGTGCTTGCTGCAGCCTTAGAAACTTAATATGAGAGGAATGAACTTGGTTTGGAAACTTGAGAAATTGCCTTTTGTCTCCACTAGAGCTTGAACACATTACTATTTTGAATTACAAGTCTACGAGATAGTTTCTACAGATGGGCACAAAACAAAAATATAGTGTTTTGTTTCATTTTGTTTCTTTAGCAGTTTTGTTTTGTTTCATTACTACCAAATTTTTAAAGAATTTTCAGAACAAAAAAAAAACAATTTGTTAATGAGTCCTCTAGGTCCTAGAGGCACCAAACTCTCAGGGGAGCTTCTTTGGACTTTTCCCTGTAAGGCCCTCATATTTGGAGAGGTTTGGGGTTCAAGGTTCAGGGGGTTGAGTTATTAAATTTCAAAGGGGGTCCCCCTAGGACAAAATTATTTATAATTATGGGAACCACTTAAGAAAGCTCCCCCTGTGGAGGAGTGATTAGCTGTTTCCCAACTCACTTAGAAATGATTTTCTCCTAGGGGGACTCCCTTTGGAGCTTAATAACTCATCCCCCTGAATCCCAAACCTCACCAAATTGGGGGGGCTTAGAGGGAAGAGTCCAAAGAAGCTACACAGTGATTTTGGTTCCTCTAGGACAAATTGTTTCATTCCTAGAGGAAAAAAATTATGTTTCATTTCATTTTGTAACAAAATGCATCCTTCCATTTCATTTTGTAACAAAACTTTGTTACATAATGATGAAATAGTGTTTTGTTTTCTGTTTCCTGACCATCTTTAGTAGTTTCCTAACCTCTGCCCTTCCCCCATCCCTGGCCAGTGCATGGGAGGTACACTTGGAGCGGGGAAATAAGTCGGGTGAGAAGAACTCGATTCCGGCAACTGGTGCCTGTCCCCCATTCTGATCCCCCCCCACCCTCCGCCATGTATCAGGGATCCTCTCTGCCAGTGCCTCTGACCTGTCCTGCCTCCTGGTTAATGCCAGGTCAGTTTATAATAAGATCCCCATCCTCCATGATGTCATCATGGATGAGCGAGCCGACCTGGTGTGCCTTACCGAGACCTGGGTGGGTGAGGAGGGAGGGGCTTCCCTCTCCCTACTGTGCCCCCCGGGTTTCAGATCCAGTGGGTGGGCAGCTCAGAGGGTCAGGGGGTGGGGTGGCCATCGTTTACAGGGAATCCCTTTTCGTTAGCAGATCTGCGACACTGGTGTGTCCAGGGTTAGGATGCTTTCACCTATTGGTGGGTCAGCGAGATAGGTTTTCAGGGAGGCATTTGGCGACCTTTGATTTAATTTATTTATTTATTTCCCCTGTTCTTTTTCTGCCCACTGATCCATCTTGCTAGGTCTATTGTATGCTTTTTAACTGCTAGCCACCTAGAGTTCCATATTGGAAGATGGACGGTATAAAAATAAAGCAAATAAATAAATAAATAAATAAATAAATAAATAAAAATAAATTTGCAAATAAGTGTTAAGTACAATAAGCTTTCAGTGACCTTAATTGAGAGGTAATTACCTTAGGTAAGCATTGGCATGCTGTTTTCCAGGAACTTCTCAAGACTTGAAGAATAATGGTGTGCCTGTTGGCCTAATACCCTAGAAGTCAGAAACAAATTCAAAAAGATATTGATAGACACAAGCACTGGGGTGGAGAAAACAAATTTAACAAAATGTCTTTGGCAAGCCTACTTATGAAGGTTGCCTCTCCCTTGATTGTGGACTAGGTAACCCATCTTGCTGTGCTCATGAGGGATGTCTCTCCCTTGATTGTGAACTAGGTAACCCATCTTGCTGGGCTTACGAAGGTTGACTCTCCCTTGATTTCGGACTAGATAACCCATCTTGCTGTGCTCATGAGCCATGGCTCTCCCTTGATTGTGGACTACTTAACCCATCTTGCTGGGCTCACGAGTGATGACCCCCTTGATGGTGGGCTAGATGGGTTACGTAGTCTACAGTCAAGGGAGAGCCATCACTTGTAAGCACATAAGACAGCTCTTACGAGAGATGGATCTCCCTTGACTGTGGAAGACTAATTGTTGCCCGATACCTGCGGACACTAAATCCAGTTTATATGTTTCGGAACTTCATGAGAAAGTGAGGAGAGAACATGGAATAAAAGTCATGTGACCAGAAGCAGGGAACAAAAGGCCCCCTTTTTGTTCCCAATTTTCCCTTTAAAATTTAAACTGCAATGTTTAAAGAAGCTACTGCATGAGCTAAATAAAAAAATAGTGATCCCCCAAATGTCTATTTAAACTATGTGACTCCTACAGGGTGGCTTCCAGATCCCAGACCTCTTGGCAACTTTCCAAAATGATTGCAATCTGTGTCTGAGAGTCAAACCACAGGGGTTTTATTATCAGCACTACTTGGCTCCATTGACACAGCTGAGATCCAGGATTTTGTTAGAGAACAGAGGAGCAGAGGAGATGGCTTAAATTTCGGTAATGAAGAAAGATGCTGATCGTGACTCATGGAGAGGTAAGGTGATCTTGATGCTGCCAGCGGAACAAGTGTAAGGCTCAGTGGAAACTAAATGTATCTGGGAGGGTCATGGAGAGACAAAGAAAGAAGGTGATGAATAGGAAATAGGCAACAGAGGAGAGACATCAGAGGAAAAAAATAAATTGCATGGCAGCATTTGATCGCATGACTTCTTAATTATACTTGGCACCTTTAATGCACCTCACTCATGTATTGTCTCAGTAATCTGTATAACAGTACTGGAAGATAAGGATTCTAATATGCTCATAATGCATGTGAAGACCAGGATTTAGCGACAGCAGCATGCATAATGATTCCTACTTTGTTCTGAGCAATAGTGAAATTTCAGTTAGAAGCCTTTCTCTTTCTTACCCCGTCCATGGTATTAACATTGTATGATACAGACAGATGGATCTTTCATGCTTTAGAAATGGGGCAAAAAAACCAAAAAGAGACTCCCCCGCATTTTTGAGTGCTTTCGTTTATTCCCAAAAGAGGGTCTCAAAACCACTTTCCACATATTGATGAAAGGTGGTGCACAAAAGTTTTGTGCGGTCTTTTTTTGTACTCTCTTTTTCATTTAACCTTTCTTTCACTCTCTTTTGCTGTCAAATTGCCAAGGACATTCTTCATCCAATAGCATCACAAGGGCTGTTCCTAGCAGTCAAACAGAGCAGAAAGTTTGAATCCTTAAAGGTCCTGGACTGGTTCAAACCTAGTAGGGACTGCTGTGGGTGGAATTATTTATTTATTTATTTATTTATTTATTATATTTATACCCCGCTTATCTTCCATGCGGAACTCTAAGCGGCTTACACTGGGCGAATAGGCGCCAATAAACTAGTGTATACTTCTGAGTTTCTGGTGCCCTCCATCTCATATGGTGATGCCTGCCTGTTGCCTGCTGGACAGAAAGAAGGAAAGAAGAGAATAAAAGAAATGGCAGTGAGGAGAGAAATCTCATATTCTAGTAATTTTGGTTGTGGATTGTGGTTGTTCCTTCCCTTCTTTGCTCTTCCTCCTGTTGGGTGGAGGGGAAGGGCAGTGTGTATTATTTCCTTTTCCTTTTCCTATTTTTCCCTGTGTGTGCACACACAAAAACGGTGCTTTCTTTGACCAGTTTATGGCTTAATATCTATTCTGCTTTAGGACTGTTCTGTACAGTATTGGTGTTGCAGGTTGCTTTGGTGTATGCCAGGCGCACATGATCGGGTGGGGGAAAGGGTGGGCTTTTAAAACATTTTTCCCCCACCAAAGCCCCAGGCTCCAGCTGATTGACAGTGGCTTCAGTGTGTGTGGGGGAAGCCTGCAGTTCCTCCATGCCAATTTTTTTTATTTTGTGCCCATCTATCCATTTTAAAGATACTGATACTGGCAGCTAATGCTACCCCCTTCATGAGTGAAATCTGTAGTTTCAGTGTGTGAAGAAGTGCATTTATAGATTCCTGTTATATCCATAGTACAAATAGATTTTTTAAGAATGAATAAATAAGTCGATAAAGGGTTACAGGGGTCAGGTAAGTGAAGCAGAGATAACTGTATTATTTGCCACCACTAGCCCCAGTAGCGTCCCTGTTTCCTCTGAGCTTTGCTGCAGTGATCACAGTGGCAGAAGAGGTGAATCGATTTTCTCAACAATCTTTTATTGTTATGAGCCGTCCCCATTCTGACACAGAAAATGTTGTGAATGTCTTGAATGCAGTAGTGGTTGGTGACTCCTGTTTAGTAAGGGACTGTGAGCCATTCAAAATTTTAGCCTGGACTTTATGAGAGTTATGCAAATAACCTATTTGGGAGATAGAGTTCTACACCTTAAAGAGCTCATGAAAAGTACAAAGTGAAACCTGGACAAAGCATCCCCCATCCACTGCACCTTTTTCTCTCCCCTCTCTCTCCCCCTCTCTCTTTCACACACACACACACACACACACACACACACACACACACACACACACACACACACACACACACACACACACACACACACACACACACACACACACACACCACCCCCTTTGAATGTGCAAGTAACATCTGTTATCTCAAAATAGCTATTCTTAGCAATGAAAAAAATTGCTAGGAGACTGGTTTGTTGGTCTGGTTTAAACAACTTCATGCATTCTGTCACTCTCTGTTGAAGCAGGATAACTCTCAGTCTCTCTAGAAGGTCAGGGGGACTACCCGTAGTTAGAATTTACCACAGCATCACAGGATAGAGGCAAGGTAAAGAATGAAAATAGTCAGGTCACAGCCTGCGCAGGCTTGGGGGGGGGGAATCTTACTAAGGCTGACTTGGCAGACTTAATGCTACTTCTTTTAAATCTTCAGAGGATATTGCTTGTCAGTGGGGGATCACGGCAGGTCACTCACTCTGACTTTACAGTTTCCTCCCCAGAAGGTAAATAAGAGCAGAAACAGAGAGAGGGGTGAGGGAATGAACCTAGGAAGGAGAGATCATTGCCAGTATACTATAGTCATGGCTGTGATCATCATCAGAAACTTTGCAAGATTTGGGATGGCACCAGGAAAGGCTTCTCCTGTGTGTCTGCACACACTCATCTATCAAAAGGGAGAGAGGCAGCAGTGCGGGGCCTATCATTAACTTGACTCTGTGAGAGGTAAATTACAAACTTAGCGACACAATTAGGCCAGTGCTATAGTATAGGAAATGGAAAAACAAAATCATTTCTCTCTAAATTCTTTCAACTCTTTTCCCTCTGCTTTGGATATCACAGCCTGGGCAATATTAGCTGCTCTTCTTCTTTGACAGAGGGCGATAGGCAATACTGATGGGGTGGGGGGCACTGGAGGTTGAGAGGAGAAGCTGATCCTGCTGTTTGTGGAAGCAAAATCATAGAATCATCTCATAGAATCATAGAGCTGGAAGAGACCTCAAGGGCCATCCAGTCCAACCCCCTGCCATGCAGGAACCCCATCACAATATTTCTGACAGATGGTCATCCAGCCTCTGCTTAAAAACCTCCAAAGAAGGAGACTCCGCCACCCTCCGTGGCAGCATATTCCACTGCCGAACAGCAACAACTGTCATTAAGTTCTTCCTAATGTTCAAATGGAATCTCTTTTCCTGTAGTTTGTAACCATTGCCCTGAGTCCTAGTCTCTGAAGCCGTGGAAAACAAACCTATTCTCTCTTCAATATGACATCCTTTCAAATATTTAAGCATAGCTATCATATCCCCCCTCAGCCTTCTTTTGAGAGGCTAAACATTCCCAGTTCCCTAAGCCATTCCTCATAAGACAGTGGTGGCGAACCTTTGGCACTCCAGATGTTTTGGACCATAACTCCCAGAATTTCAAGCCTAGATTGACAATGACAAAGGACTGTGGGAGTTGTGGTCCAAAACATCTGGAGTGCCAAAGGTTCGCCATCACTGTCATAAGACATTTCCTCCAGACCTTCAACCATCCTGGTCGCCCTCCTCTGCTCCTGCTCGAGGTTGTCAACATCCTTTTTAAATTGAGGCGCACAGATCTGGACACAGTAAAGCAAAGCAAAAAGCAAAGTGTTCTGCTTATATACCGCCCCATACCACTACAAGTAGTCTCTGGGCGGTTTACAATTTTGATTACAGTGTGCAGGCTACACATTGCCCCCCCCAGCGAGCTGGATACTCATTTTACCGACCTCGGAAGGATGGAAGGCTGAGTGAACCTTGAGCCTGCTACCGGGGATTGAACCCAGGTCGTGAGCACAGTTTTACCTGCAGTACAGGCATTTAACCACTGCGCCACGAGGCTCTTCTAAGACTCTAGGTCGGGTCTGACCAGAGCAGAATAGAGTGGTACTATCACTTCCCTTGATCTAGACCAGTGATTGGCAAACCTTTTAGAGACCGAGTGCCCAAACTGCAATTCAAAACCCACTAGTTTTCCACAAAGTGCCAACACAGCAATTTATCCTGAATACAGGTGGCTGTGAAGGGACGATGTCAGGTGCGTACAGAAAGGGCTACGAGTGCCACCTTTGGCACCCATGCCATAGGTTCACCAACACTGATCTAGACACTATGGTTCTGTTGATGCAACCAAGAATCGCATTGGCTTTCCTGGCCGCCGAAAGTAGGGCTCGTTATGCCAGGAGTTGGCAAATCTGAATTGGGAAAAATGAAAGTGACTGTGGGGTATATGAAGGTGAGAATGCTTCTCCCACTTCCTATAACTGGGATTATCACTTGATTTCTCTTACCATGCACTATTAGATGGACCATCACCTTTGAGCTCTATAAGACTTTAAGAATTTGGTGGTCCATTTTCAGGGAAATCACTGGGGAAACTTTGAGAGTGGCTAAAAATTTTCAAGTAATAACAGCAAACCATCATGAAGGAAAAGACAGCCCATCAATAAATAGTTTTGTGGGTCTTCAGTGCATATAACCAAACAGTATCATGGCACAGTAGTATTTTCTAGTTTGTTACATTTGGGGCATACTGCCTCAAAGTCCTATCTTGCTGGCTTTTATACAGAAAAGATGATATTGGGGTGAGAATCAAGCAAGAATCACACTGTAAAATTAAGCAATGGAAGTTCCTAAGAAATTCATTTATGTAGTTAGTGCCCAAATAACCTGTAGAAATATGGGATGAGAAAAGGTTTGCTTAAAAAACCCCAACATATAACAGATTGTATTGTGAAACACAAACAAACAAACAAACAAACAAACATGGAACCAGCAGGTTAATCCCAGTGCCCTCCTCATTTTGGCACTGACCACAAGCATCCAATTTGCTCATCTCTAAATGCACCCTAGGGTGAGATGGCTTTATAGAATCATAGAATTCACATTTAGAGGGTGTCAATTCCAATCAAGGGAAATTACATAGGAGTTGACACATGACTCCCCATTGGGACCATGGCAGAAGACACTAAGGACAAATGGGTGAAGAACCTCTTGAACGGGAACTCACCCAGTCAGAGATGGATGTCCAAGGCCTAAATTTTGCCATCAAGCAGGTTCCTGTTCTGGATTTCGTTACAGTCACAGAATCAGCCACCCACAACAACAATCTACCAGCAGCAGAAGCTGAACAGCTCTGACTAAAAGTCTCTGCAGCACTCTCCTGTGCACTATCCAGCTTCACCAGGCAGGAGAGACATGCTCTGACATCCCTCAGTGGGGATGAGAGCATAATCATACTGCCTGTGGACAAAGGAATATGTCCTGTCATCCTCAATGTTGTGGATTACCATGAAAAAGTAATCTCACTCTTGGAAGATCAAAACACGTACAAAAAAACTGAAAAAAGACCCCACCAGTAACTACAAGAGGGAAGTGATAGAACGCATGAATCACTTTCAGAAGGACAACACCATTGACTGGGTGACCTACCATGATTTATTTCCTGGAGAGTCCATCCCCATGCCTCTACAGAATTTCCAAAATCTACAAGCAAGGAGACCCCCTCCCTGACCCATCAGCAGCAGAATACATTTAGTTAGTAACATATAACATTGAAAAATACTATTGCATACTATTGTCCTAGCACCATTGAATGGATACATGGATCGTTACATTCATAATTCAGGAGTTTGCTTCTAATGTTGGGGGAGCTGAAACTGGATATGGATGAAACCACAGTATCCTTTGATGTTACATCTCTCTTCACCAGCATTCCCACCACCAATGTCCTAACAATGGTAAAGAAGAGACTAAGAAAAGACAACACCCTCACCACCAGATGCAGGCTTAGTCTGGACCAGATATGCCTGCTCCTGGACCTGTGCCTGAGCATCACTTACTTCATATATGGAGGGGACTTTTACTGAAGGAAGCACGGTTTTGCCATGGGTTCCCTAAATTATACAGTACATGGAAGAAGTGGAGAATAGGGCACTCAACATCATCCTGGGGATAACAACCACCCATTGGTTCAGGTATGTGGATGACACCTAAATGTAAAATCAAGACCCAGGAAGTACAGGCCTTTACAGACCACATAAACTCAGTGGATCCAAATATCAGGTTCACCAGGGAAGACACCAAAGACAGTCCAGGCTTTCCTGGACTGAATAGTTATCATAGGACCTGGCTGTAGCCTGGGAATGGAAACATTGACCAGTACCTACTGTTTGACTCCCATAATGCAATACAACACAAATTAGGAGTCATTAGGACTCTAAACCATTGAGCAGAGACATCCCCACCTCCATCAAAGCCAAGAAGAACGAAGACAGACACCTGAAGATACCACTTAAGGCCTATGGATATCCAAAGTGGGCCTTCAACAAAGCAGTGTGCCAACCCAGAAGAACAAGGAATCAGCTTGATACCCAAAGCCGAGAGAAGAACTTGGTCATTCCTTACATAGCTGGTGTGTCTGAAAATCTTATCAGGATTTTTGGCAAACACTGCATACCTGTTCACTTCAAACCCACAAACACTCTAAGGCAGAGACTTGTCCACTGCCACCAAAACACAAGAGGAGCAACACAGTAGATTGCTGGTTCTATGCAATGAAGAGTCCAGAGGGCTCTATAATGGAGAAACTAAACAACTAAATGGGGATGGCCTAGTATGGGAGGGACAACAGGTCAGGACTAGAATCAGCAGTGTACCTTCATTTGAAGGACAAAGGGTACTCATTCAAAGATGAGAATGTACACACATTAGACATAGAAGATAGGTGGTTTGAGAGTGGAGTCAGGGAAGCCATTCATGCGTGTATTGAAAATCCCTCTCTCAACAGGGGTGGGAAACCTAGACACAACCTGTCTACCATTTATCATGCTGCCCTTTCTTAAATCCACAAACAAATCAGAACCATTTCACACCTCTACCAGATAGGTCACGGCTAACAACCCATATGTAATGGGTGTTGGGAAGGGTTGCATAGGTAGGTGTTTCACACACACCAGGCCACTCTGCATCTAATGAGCCTATTCTGGCCACTGGTCACCCAACAAGCCTATTCCGACTAGGGTGGGGTGAAACCAAGGTAAACTATAAATTGGAAACATCCCACCAACTTTTCTCAAGCTGAGGAAGCTAGTTGGATGAGAAGCAACATGTTTTGACCCCAGAAGAAAAGAAATCCAGTTGCCATGACTAAACTCCCAGATGACTCCCTATTGATTCGACAGAACATCCAATGTCCTGACTCTTCAAGCTCTTGCCGTACTGCATCACTTCCTCCAAGTGCTTCTGATGTGTCTCAGACCCAAGCCCTAGTATGACCCCAGGAGGTCTGGAGGGCAATTATTTTGGGCCTCCATGGACAGTGGCTGCCTTGTACCTGAAAATATAGAGCAACAACAAAATGTTGGGGAGAGGTCCACAGACTTCTCTTTAGCCATCCCTGTACTTATGAGATGTGCTCCCCTCATTATGTCAAAGTCCCTGTCTGATGTTGAAAGGCTGTTTTGCTGTTTGTCCCCTGCAGATGAATATGAACCTTATGTTATCCTATCACTCTTTGGTATGACCAAATCATTCCCATTTTAGTGGACCTGGGTAAGTGGGTTCTAAGTCTCGTGGAAATCTAGTTAACAAGATAATATGCCAAGAGAAAATGGGATTGGAACTATCTCTTTCAGTACCCAGATAAATGGCATGATGAACCCAGCAGCTGTTACCTGTTTTGGATTAGGTTCCCAGAACATGCCAGCCAACAGGGGCCAAGTACACTAGCCAGCATGGCTGGTATATTCTGAAAGCTGTAGTCCAAAACAGGAACTGCATCCACCTGTGACTCCCCATAGTAGTGACTTCCTAAATGGCACTTCCTATATGTTGATGCATTTAGAATATCTGCTAGCTAGATTCCATTTCTCATATAGCCAAGCCTTAAAAACAATAATCAAGAAACCGTTTTTCTCTAGGAATGGCTGTCCTAATCAGGAGAACATAATTTGGATTATCCAAAGCATGTGAGCGGCAGCAGTTGCACAGATCATCTATCTCCGTTTGCAAACCAGATTTCCGCAAATACCCTCATAAATGGTCAAATGAGTCAAAGGCAAACGGTGTTAAAAATTCACTCCAGTGGCAAAAGAGGTAATTGGTTTTTAATGAGACTCCTTTTTATTTTGAAAATGTTACCTCAGATTCTCTGACTGTAAGATTTAGCTCTCCATTGCACAGTGATAATTAGAGTGTGTCACTGTAATTTGTTGTTGCTTTTTTTGTTTTGAAAAGGGCCTGCAATTATGTTTGTACTCAGATTGTTTTATATATTTTTATGTTTTTTGGTGGAGTACAAAATGAAAACAATGTTAAGGAATGTTAGGTTGCTAAAGCAAAAAGTAATCCTAAGTGTGCTGCTAATATACCACCCCATAGTATTTCAAGCACTCTCTGGGTGGTTTACAATTCAAATATGCAAGTAACAGATTGCCATCCTGTTGTGTATTGATCTGTATTCCTATTATCTGTAATTGCTTATGTTGAAGTAACTGCCTTCCTGTTCCAAAGGGAACAGTCCTATTGGTTATTTCTAGTTGCTGCAATCCTATTGGTTTCCACCAAAAGGCAGCTTTGTGATTGCTTGTAATTGTTCCCTCCAAAATGTATCTTTTCCTAGCCTGTCCTCGTTCCTATAAATGTAGCTCTCTCTCCCCAGTCCCCAGTCTTGTTTTCTCCCTGAATAAAGAGTTGTTACAATAGAAGCTGTCTCCAGCCTACTATGTCACAGAGCTGAAATCACTTGCTGAAATCACTAAACCCCACGCTTTTACACATCCCACCCCCTGGAAGGTGGGTATTCAATTTACTGACATCAGAAGGATGGAAGGCTCAAACCAGCTTCCTGGGATTAAATCCAGATCATGAGCAAAGTTTCAGCTGAAGTACAGTTGAACCACTGCACAACAAGACTGAGCATGTAACTATATTGGAAAATACTTCACAGTTTGCTCTAGAAATGTCAGGGGAGAATTTGAAGTATGTTTCAATGACTGTTACACAATGGTTAATGCATATCATCCTCTTCATTTGTTCCTTCCAATGCCAACTCTACATACACACCATTGGGAGTTTCTAGTTTTTTCTAATCACAATTCAGTATTTTGCCTGTGTGATCTTTTATTTTGTTCTGCAAACGGACCAGTAGGCATGACTTTAGGTGGTTTTCTGGTGATACAGTAAGTTGGGCATGGTGTTTTGGGAGAGCAGGCATACCCACAACTTTTCTCGCTGGTCACCTTGTAGTAATTTTTTCAAACAAAACAACAAGAAACCATTGGGGCTAGTGCTAGATCATTTAATCATCACATTGCTACATTAGTTTAACACTAGGTTACACCTACACAGAGTTTTTAAAAAGAAGACATAATGAATATAAAATCAAAACAGTTCTGACAAATTCCAGCAGACTACCACATTTCCACTGTATGCCTATCTATTTATTTGCATATGGAAAACTTGGTAAAACTGTCCTTTCCCCTTCCTGCTGTGCAGCCTTTTAGTCCTAGCAGCTTGATGGCAGACTGTTGTTCTGGGCACAATTCAAAGTGCTAGTTTTAAGCTATGAAGCATTAAATGGCTTGGGTTTAAGCCAGCGATGGCGAACCTTTTAGAGACTGAGTGCACAGACTGTGATTCAAAACCCACTATTTATTATTATTATTATTATTATTATTATTATTATTATTATTATTATTATTATTATTATTATTATTATTATTATTATTATTATTATTATGCAAAGTGCCAATACAGCAATTTAACCTGAATACAGCTGGCTGTGAAGGGGTTATGTTGGGTGCCCACAGAAAGGGCTTTGACTGCCACCTTTGGCACCTGTGCCATAGGTCCGCCAACACTGGTCAAAGCGATCTAAATTCTTCAAGACTTCAGCTCAGCTTGTCAAGGCATTAAGATTATTGGGAGAGGCCTTTACTTCAGTCCCATCATCCTCAGAGGAACACGGTGGAGACACCCGGAGGAACTTCTCTGTTGTTGGTTCCAGACTTTGGAACTCTTTCCCCAATAAGCCAGGCTGACCCCTTCTTTGCTGTCCTTCTGCAAGCAGGCAAAGACTTTTCTGTGCAGGCACGTTTTTCCTTAGTGATTTGTGATCACTTTTAAATAAATTATTGTGCTCTGATGCATTTGAAAGTGCTTTTAGTGTTGATTTTATTTACAGTTTTAATATAATACTAGTTTGAATCTTTTTATTTTTTTATACTTTTTAAGCTTTTAAATGTTATCTTTCTAAGCCACTTTGGAAGCTTTTGAGGAGAAAAACAGGGTAAAAATACTTTAAATAAATAAAATAAAAGGAGAGCTGAGGATGAGCAAGAGAGCAGTATCAATGGAAGCAGCATTCTGGACATGCATCAGATTGCATCAGATTGAGAAGCTAGTGCAAACACTAGCATTGAAATAACCTGAGGGTTTTGTCTGGACATGTAAACTAAATTTAGTTACAAAAGAGACTTAATCAAGCTGACATGTTGCCAATGTGGTTGCAGCCTAAATCAGTTTTCTTCTGATTTTGATTTACAAGAGTATTTCTAAAATGGATGGGAATATGATAGAAACCACCTCAATTATTCATTATCAGTGCAGATCTTAATTTCTCATCTTGCATTCAGTAGAGTGAGGCCATGCCATTTTTTGTATCTAAATCTGTTCTGGGAGAAAATGTATAATCTTTCATGTTATGAGAATTACTAGAATCCCATGAAATGAATTCACGGGTCTGCTACCAACAAAGTAAGTCCACATGGGATACTACCCAGAGGTTACATCTCATGTTGAGGCAAATGCATCTTTCTTCTTCTTACACCATTATCCCTCCAAGCATACAAATGTTTCAGGACTGCAAGCTGTAGACCTTAGAAAACAAAGCTACCCACCAAATGTCCCAAAGTAGAACAGCAACAGGCTAATTCTCAAAGCGTCTACAGCAGCATGCTTGTGGTACACAAAGAATCTTTTACAGTGCAACCCCAATTTACGAGATTAATGCGTTCCCAGACAACCACTCATAAATCACTAATCTCGCAAGTCAGGGAGTGGTTTCCCATAGGAATGCATTGAGAATCAATTAATCTGTTCCAGAGGAATGGATTTCAATGCATTTCTATGGGAAACTGCTTTAGATAACCGCGGCTCCCCCCCCCCCATTGGAGGGGGGAGCTGCGGGTCATTTAAAATGTCTTTAAGTAACCGAGCCAAGCACTTGGATTGGTGGCTTAAGGACATTTTTTTAAAACTGCCGTTTCTCCCCCAACACACACATACACACCATTGGGCACGTAGAAGGAGGAGCGGCTCCCCCTCCCCCAATTTTTAAAATCTTTCTATGCAAACACTAATGCCTACCCTCAGTGCCTGCATCGGAAGGGGGGGGGAGAAAAAAACCCGCATCTCCCTCTAGGCACCTGATGGTGGTGGGGGGTAGGCTATTTACCCTTGTTTTTTTTAAAAAGGTCTTTGAGGTACTGACAAAAGCTGCCTCTTTAAATGGAGGCAGCTTCCCTCAGTGCCTGAAAGACCTTTGAAACAGCACCCACTTTTTCCCCCAGTGAGGGAAAAAGTGGGTGCTGCTTCAAAGGTCTTTGAGCCACTGACCCAAACAGTTGACCCCTTCTCCCCCCACCCCAGCCGCCATCTTTATTCAGGGGAAATGCTATCTTGCTCGTAAGGCGGCTGGAGGGGGTGACAATCGAAGCCCGCTTGTAAGTTGGGATCCTTGGTTGTCGGGGTGATCGTAAGTCAGTGTGCCACGGTACTTCTAAATCTGTTCCACTTCTCATGAAGTGCAAACAGTAGTTAGATTCTAAATGTAATACTTATTGTGTTCCTATAAATAAGACCAAATATTTTCCAATTTGGTACTGAATTTTTCCCATTTGTAACTAGGGGTGTCAAAAGATTCTCTCTTAATGCTTGCATGGAAGACCTTTTTTCTTCAGTTATAGATAAATTAATATCATTTCGCTATATTGATGAAGCACATGTCACTATAAATCCGATGTATTGAGTAGGTCTTGCAACTAATATAACCATATTTAGGATTACAGACCTAATGACTTCCTATCACAATACTTTCTCTTGACATGGATGTAAAAGTGTGAGCTACCTTAAGAATGGCACATATTTGATTTTGTGTTTTTGACTACCACTTCTAGAATTCCCAAGCAGATGGGCTGTCTGGTGAAATCTGGGAGCTGTAGTCCAAAATCACTAATCTCCATGCACACCATATTAGCATAAGTATGGAATCACAAATCTGAAAGCTACAATGCAATAAATGTTTTCATCTTTGTCATGCCACTTCCTCATTTCTTTTTGCAGCAACCTGAAAAAAAGCAGCTGTCTTTCAGGTTGTTATTCAGAATCTTGTGCTTCAGAAACCAGAGGCCTCCCTCACATTTTCCATTTCTATGTCATAATAAATCTTCCAATGAAGCTATAGCAAATTGAACCTACAAGCTGGTCTGGTGAAGGATTTATTGCACCTCCATAATTTGGAACTTGCCTTTCAATAGCATAATGCAAAACAGAGGTCCTCGCCCTGTACCACAAGACCTAAGAGACAACAATACAAATCTAGTCCTTAATCCATCTTGAAAGTTAGAAATGAGTCTATGTTTCATTTTGAACACCTTGAATCTTGACAGTGAACTATAGACAAATATGAGATTTAGTATAGGGTGAATTATTCTTAGAGCCGGAAAAAGATGAAGGTTTCATATGACATGTGGGGCTGTACCTTTGTTCTTCCTTTGAAGGAAAGGTTTTCCCCATAGTTTGTGACCTATTCCAGGTGTCAAGGGCCTGCAATATAAGACATCCCTTTTCTGGCTCCTGTTGACATTAGAGATGACTGCTGCTATCCGGCAGAGGGGACCTACTCAGTAAAACTAATAGTTAATTTACTCTAATGCTAGGTGTTAGCATATTAATTCTAGGCTTTTATCACCGGAGGCACAGCATGGTATTTTCCCACAGAGTGTGCTGAGATGGGCTGTTCATTTCTTTTCCTTTCACTTTAGAGGAATTGCATATTCTAACAAGAACGATTAGCGTTGATGAAAAGTGTAATGCCGACCACATACAGGCACTCATTTTGGAAAGTTTTTCTCAGCCCACTGTAGCTGGCTTGAAGAAAAGGATGTCCAGAGGCAGCCCAGTTTGGTCAATATCTGTACCCTGTGTTTGCAACCACAAGTCTTTTCCTCTGGTTTCTGTAGGGATCTATTTAAAAAAAAAACCCAGCATGATATTGTGGCTGTGTATCAAAGCACATTTTGGGCATGTGGCATGCATAATCTGCTGTTCTCTAATCCCATGTGCATTAATTCATGATGGATCATTCCATGATTGTCCATTAGAACATTGACTTTGTTTATAGCAGTAGTTCAACCTGGAATCAGGAGCAGAGGCAGAAGGGAAAAAGTACTTGTTCAGTGTAACAGCATCATTGTTGTTGATGTCAAGGACCATTCTGCTTGCCCGTACATTGCAAAATGGGACTTTTTAAGCACCATTGGAAAGCAAAGAGATACAACTACCAAGGGCTGAGCATAGACAAAGAGAATGGAGTCCAGCTGCTCAGTCATGCATATAATGTTTTTGCACAAGATATAAATTAATTCATAATCAGTCACAAGATAAATTTTAAAAAAGGTTTAGTAGATGGAAGTCATGGCTTTTTAAACACAGAGAGTCCTTTGAATCTAACTTAAAAATTGAATTTCAAAATTACTTGAATGCATAAAATTAAAAAAAAATCTTTTTGAGTGTGCATTTATTTCCTCCCACAATACACATTTTAACTGTAGCTTGAGACAGATTAACTGTATTTTTGAACTTTGCCATAATATTCAGGCAGTTCAAATTCTTGTGGAACAATGCATTGTGAGATGTATGTAGCATACTAAACAGGAAAATATGGATCAGAATTAGAGATGGGGATGGATTAAGAAACAAATCACATTTTCTGATTCATCAAGATGAGGCCCACTGGGCCTTATACCTTGAAAAAAGCCCCCATATACTATATGTTACAGCCAAGGCTGTGTGGGATGGAACTGCTAGTGGAAATGACACCTCCCCAGTACATTTTATTACCTGCACAAGCCACTGAAATAAATTTTCTTTCCCTCTGGTCTCAGTTGATGTATGGCCATTTACTTAGATCCCGATCTATTTCCACAGGCAGTTGGGCCACAATTAGTTCTGACTAGAAATGGGGATGAATGGAAAAGTGAATCACATTTTCTGAGAAAATTGGCTGATTTGTCAACATTCATCAATTCATATTCATCATAAATGAAATCCCCCAATTAGTATGAATTGATGAATTTGGGGAATTTTTAATTTTTCTATTCATCATAAAATGGACCCCAAGGCATCGGAGACATCAAATTTCCAAGAAAGCATCCCTTGACTGGTCCACCATCATGTCTGGTGGTGATTGCATTTTTGATGTCTAAGTTATGCACCCCTAAAGAGTCTCCCCAGAAAAGTTCTCCCAAGGCACCTAGAGACTCCAAACCTGCAGAGAAGCTTTCTCTGATTCTCTTTTGCAAGTTAGGTGAAAATTGCATTTCCTCAATCCAGTTGCTAACTGGCACTCTCCATGGGCCCCGAATTTGTGGATTTATGGCTCAGTAGTGTTATATTCCTGGCCAGCTCCCTCTGTGCAAGGGCCAGCCTCACAGCTGAGAAGCAGGTGCTTGTGAAGAGGCAACCAGCCCAGTGCCTTGCCTTGGAAGGGATTTTTCCCTCCTGTCTGCCTATGCCCTGGAAGAATAGCTGATTCACGAGGACAAAGGCAGAAAACCTTACAAAGGGAAGAATTACAAGAGGAGGGGGATTTGTCCCTTTGAATTAGTTGAGGGGCTATGGTCCCAATAAATATAAAGGGAGAAATATCCTATGAATAAGCTATATTTATGGACATTATGGCTGATTCATTTTTTTTATTTCATCCCTATCTTTAGTTATATCTGGGCATCAGAGGGAATCTGGAAAGCTTTGTTGCTGGGTAGAGATTGGCACGAAACAAAAAAATGGTGTTTTGGTTTTTTGTTTGTCATTGATATGTCTGTTTCGGTTTGTTTCCGTTTGTTGCGATTTTTTTTTGAAAAAAATTCGTTACCGTTTGTCGTTTGTACCCGCTTTTCTGTGTGCAGGCATCCCCCAACGCCCCAGACCAGAGGGAAAACACTAAAAACATGGATGCTGGCAGAGACACAGTATAGACTAGGTATGCAGGGAGGCTGCAAAGGCAGCAGCGGGCGTTGCCCAGGGTGCAAGGCAGCCGCAGAGTGACTGCACTGCGGGGCAAGGGAGGGTACTCACTGAGAAGTATGCAGCACGTACACACACACGGAGGCTGCAGGACTGAACCTAGAGTCGCAGAGCCAGAGACTGCAACCCCACCCGAACTCCCACCAGAGACTGCAAGGACAGGGGCTGCCAGAGCTTTTTATGCCCTCTGTGGCTGCCAGACCTGCCTGCCCAGTCTGCAACCTGGGCATGCTACTGGTTGATCACATGGCTTGCCTCCATTTTGTGGCTGGTGGCGACATCCATTTTAAAGGGAAAAGAAAAATACATCGCAATGGGAGAAGACAAAAACAAATGTTTTAAGGACCCCAACCCCCTTGGTAGGTATTATCAGACAATATAAATAATTATCGCTGCGGTTTTACAGATGTCCAGGGCGTTTTTTAACATTTAAAACAGCTCATTTCATTGTGTGTCGCCATTAACGGAAACAAAACGTAACAACCACAATTTTCGTGGTTCTGTTTGTTTCGTTTCATTTTCATCACAATTTTCGTTTGTCGTTTCGTTACGTAACAGAAACAAAAACGGTAACGGAAACGAAAAAATGTTCTTTCCGTGCCCATCTCTATTGCTGGGTCAGGTCAAATTGAGGCGCTATGGTAAAGATATTTCCCAAATAGAGAAACTGCCCTTGTGGTACATACTGTGGCTTATATAGTACATATTTATGTGGTTATCCAGTCTGTTCTTTGGAATGGTCACTTAGAAGTATAAAATAACAAGTGCTTATTATTTCAGTGAGTACCATTTTAATGATTCCTCTGCTTTTGAAAGTAATAAAGTTTTATAGTGTTGCTACTAAGATTTACTCTGATCTGGTTTGTGGCCCCCAACCAGCATAACCATGGGAAGTCATTGTGGGTTTTTTTATTCCAGAGAAATGGATTTTATTCTGATTTTATTCCAGATAAATTTCTGATTTTATTTCAGAAAAAATTAAAGAAGGAGTCAAACTGAGGGAATGGTTTCTGGGGAGAAGTGTCCACATACCACAAGCAACATGAGTGCAATAGGAGGAATGCTCCAAAAGGTAGAACTATTGAAAACCTAGCATCTTAAAGTCTCAAGTGTAAATCTAGTGATCCAGTCTGACTTTGAAATTGCATTTGGTGTATCAGGAGGCAAACCAAGACTCATGCCAAAGACCACAACTCAAGAATTTAGTGAGAACAGATCTCTTGGTTTAGCTGATATGCAATCCCTCATGGAAAATGTTTCTCTATAAAAAAAACTAGTAGCATTAATTTGAGGACCAACAAGGCAACATTAATATTTAGAAAATATTACAAATGATTAGAGAATGGTGTAATCAAAAAAAACCCCAAAGCGATGGAAAGCACTTACAGATGTTTAGAGATTTCATGAACTACTAAAACAGGTATGTCCAAACTTTGGCCCTCCTGATGTTTTGGACCACAATTCCCAGGATTCTAAGTTTAGACTGCCAATGACAAAGGACTGTGTGAGTTGTGGTCCAAAACATCCGGAGGGCTGAAGTTTGGACATGCCTGTTCTAGAATCACAACAATTTATACAGAAATCATTTTAAACATATATACTGTAATTGCTGGGGTGTGGGTGGCAGCTAGGCTAACAGCAAAGGGCCAAGACCAGGGTATTCCCAAAAGCCAGATGGGGGTTGAGGCCAAGGGTGAGGTCAGCCAGTCCAAGTTCCAAGATACACAAAGAGAGAGACAATAGTCAGCCAGTCCACCTTCCAGATTCATAGAGAATAGTCAGCCAGTCCAAGTCCAAGATCAACAAAAAACAGTCCAACAGGAAGAGGGATTCCAGCAAGAAAGACTTACAGAGCTCTAGGAAGGTCCAAGGTAAACGGGCCAGAGGTCCCATGTTGCTGTGTCAAGGAGCAGAGAGTGCCAGCAGCTACTGTAGCTTTATGCAGGCTCACCAGCTGCACTCTCTCATGGCCTCAGACTGAGAGGGGCCTGACTCTGCAAGGAGGTTCCACATTTGCTGAGTCAGGCACCTCAAATCCTGACACATACAAAAAAATAAAAAGCATAGAAGAGATGTTGTGATCGGTTGGCTCACCAGATTAAATATGCTGCAGTCTAGTTGTTTGAGGTGTCTATCACACATCTTGATTATCACCCATGACAGCTGTTCCACGGTGCAGAAAGAGCGGGATATGGAAGCTGTAGACACAGCAAGCTTATTGCCTCATGAAAAGGTCAGATGAATTCACCCTGGTTGACTGAGGCCTCTGGTGTTTTGGCTTCAAAAGGCATCACATCCTGCAGCTTTTCTTTGGAGGACTCAGAATCCTCTGGTGAATAATATTCAGATAAATTGAAGAGAATTGTGCTTCACTCACAAAGAATTTAGAGAAAAAGAATAGACAAGTCTGTCATATTGTTTATGCCACACTAGTCACATCAGCCTGGCTTTGGAAAAGTAAAATGATTTCACTGGAAATATCTCAATATAGATCCACAAGGCATGTGAGGAATGCATCAGAATTGACTCTCCATGTGCAGGTGTCTATAAAAGGTGAGGAAGGATCATTGCCTTATTGCCATAGCTATTAGACAAACTAGGAGAATTAATTAACAAGATTGTCTAACATGTGTTCTTGCAGTCATGATAATTACTCCAAATTGGTGGAAGTCTGGGATTTGTTTTGATGGCTCTTTTCTTAGCATGGGCATGTGTCCTACTCTAAAAGCAAAAGCAACAGTTGTCTGTTTGAAGATCTGGAAGAACACATTCAAATATTTAAACAATGATACAATTAACCCCCTCCCAAAGTTAATGCTTTCCAAAACCTCCTGTTATTAACTGCACTTCTCAGGTCTTGCAAATAGAGATAGAGATATTTTGTTTTTATTGTTTTATTTTGTTTAGAATATTTTGTTTATTTCATTTGTTTCAATTTTCATTTTATTTGATCTAGAACCAATATATCTATGTATGTTTCTGACAGTCTGTGGCTCCCATAAAACTCTTTTCCAAATCTGATTTTTAATTCATCTATTCTTATCCTCTTTCTTTCACTGTGCAGCTTTCACATCCAGACCTAGCAATCAGCAAAATCACAGATCAATGATATTAGTCTCCAATTTTCAGATATACATTTCAGGATATTCCCTAGCTCTTTCACAGCTGCCATTCTAAGCCTCAGTTTTCTTCTGATGTCTTGGCTGCAGTCACCATTTGTATTGTTGATTGGAGAAAGGTATAAAAAAACTTTAACCCTTTACCAGCATCTTTAACAATTTAAGATTTCTTCATTATCAACATAGAGATTCTATTTGATGGATTGCAGGAGGAATTTACTGTTTTGCTGGTGCAAAAATACAATAGTTCAGGGCTGTCCAACTTTGAGCAGCCCGCGGTCTACTTCTTTCTCCCAAATGGCCCTGCGGTCTACTGTGATCTCCCCGAGGGCCCCCGGGTCTACTTATAGGAGTGCATGTGTGGCTGGCGTGGGGAGTAGGGGACCGTGCCATGGCCCTTGAACTGCCATGTTTGGCTGAGATAGTGGGCTGGCAGATCCAAAACTTTGCTTAGGGCACTGGCGGTTCTTGGGATGGTAGAGGGAGGGGTGGAGAACGTATCCCTAACTTTTTTATTGGTGGCTGGAGGGCTACTTTTGAACCCTTCGTGGGCTACCGGTAGCCCACGGTCTACCTGTTGGGCAGCCCAGCAATAGTTCAATCCCTGACAGTGTCACCTGAACTTAGCTACCTGTTCCCCCCTCACACTACCCACCTCTCCTAAGCTACTAACACCAGGGTTTCTTTTCCTTTGCTGTAGATATTTCTCAGAATGAGTGGCTGGCAGACAGGGCACACTTTGATTTGGAATAATTGACAGCAAGTGTAGGACATTCCCTACAAAACTGTCCACTATATTTCCTCAGTTGCTGACACAGAGTAGCATTCCCTTCCCATCCCAGCCATAGGGAATTATTTTTCAGTTTTTCTTTGAATTCAGAACTATGAAACATAAATAGGATCAGGCCACCTACCCATTTCCCCCGGGAGAATTAGTCCTGATCTACATGGCAAATATTTATATACAAATTGGATTGGCTTTTATTTGCATGGACCTAGTACAGGGGTGTCCAAACTTTGGCTCTCCAGCTATTCTGGGCCACAACTCCCAGAATTCCAAGCCTAGATTGCCAATGACAAAGGAGGGTGGGAGTTGTGGTCCAAAACATCTGGAGGGCCAAAATTTGGATACCACTGACCTAGTACATAGCTCAGTGGTTTAGGTATCTGGCTGCAGAGCCAGAGGCTGGGAGTTGAGTTCCCCACAGTGGCGGGGCCTGGATGTTCCATAGGATCCTTTCCAGCAATGCAGTTTTGTTATAATTTTATTATTATTTAGCATTCTAAGTGAGGCTTACACCACAGTTGTGTTTAAAAGTACTTTGATAGTTTTTTTTAAAAAAAATTCTTTTCTAATGATGCCCAAGATGGAATTTGTCTTTTTACATAAATTGGAATAAGTTACCAACTGAGGTATGCCAGGCTCCTTCCCTCCTTATCTTCAGGAAATTGGTGAAAGCTGAGTTATTCAAAGCTGTCTCCAACAACCAATTCTCCTGGGTGCTGTTAATTGTAATGTTAAATTTACGCCCACCCCTTTATTTTTGTAATGAGTTTTAGACCTATGCTTGTGAATCATGATATTGTTGTACGTATTTTGTTATGTGGGGCTTTTGATAGATAGATAGATAGATAGATAGATAGATAGATAGATAGATAGATAGATAGATAGATAGATAGATAGATAGATAGATAGATAGATAGATAGATAGAGAGTGCATCGGCATTTTCTATGATATTCTATTATTCAGGTTCAACATTGCATGTCTTCAAACTTCTAAGAAAAAGCACCAGGGATGATCTGGGTGTTTTGTATCCTTTTAACCACATTCCTTAGGCACCCTTTTGCCTTTTCTCATGCCACAGAACTTTGATTCCTTCCTTGGGAAACAAGATGTACATTGATTTCAAAGCCCTTGGTATCTGAATGGGAGCAATGGGAACGTATACACAAATGGAAGAAAAAGCACTGAAAACATACCTTTTTTTGCCCCAGGTTTCTATGGGAACTATACACGCACATCATGTTCAGAAAAGAGAAACTAGAGTATGCAAATGAGCTCCTTAATTAGCTCTTCACATTTCTGCGGGCCTATGGCATAGCATTGCAATCATTAGGGTAACATGTCATATAATTATGGGAGAATTTAGACAAACATAAGATAGGTCATCTTATGGGGGATGAACAAGTATGTGAGTGAGGATTAGTTCTTTGTGAGGAAGACTTACTGTCAGTTTGGGTCTGTCATCTTGCATTTTTCCTGTTACCCGTAACTTAAGGAGGACAAATATGGGAAGACTGCAGTTTCATATACAGAAACGTTGCCCTATTGTTAGCCACACTGCACCTAAAGAAAAGGTGCAGAAATCTATCTCTTTGTACTTCGGGACCACAGTAATCAACAGCAAAATATTTATGTCAGCTAATGAAGGGAGTTGTTTCTCCCATATACTGTGGACATTTTTGTGCATCCAGTTTCCTCACCTTAAGTTCTCTCATGGCAAAAAATATGACTGTTGTTGGAGCAGCACAACCTTATTTCTCACCTCTTCTTCTTCATTCGAAATGACTATTTCTGTTCTTGAGACAAGCAATACAGGGCATGGGGAAGAGCCCACGAGGAAGATAAGCACTGTTGCTAGTTTGCACAAATGGGTATTTGCAGTTCTCCACACTGTTGCTGAATTCAGAAAATGAGGAATACAACAGTTTCTCAGAGGCCGGGTTCATTCTTAGTGGGAGCATATGAGGCCCTAGCAGCAGTGTCGGTGGTGGTTATCTCCTCTGCTACTGTTGTCAGCGCCAGCTTTTTCATCACCAGCAATAGAGATGGGCACGACTAGGGAAAATGACGTTTCCGAGTTGTCGTGTGTCGGAGGCAGTCCATTTCGGCTCGTTTCCGTTTTTCGCGAAATTTCGCAAAAATTAGTCATTCGTTTTTTCATTTTTTCGTTGTAGTTAGTACTGGTTTGGGGGGGTAGCGGGCTCCTGGAGGGAGCTGCAGGAGTCAGCCAGAGCCACAAGTGACGGACTGGCAGACTCTTTGCACCCGCTGTGTCTCACGTACTTGCATGTAGTGCAATGCAAGTAGATCTGGCTTCGGGTTAAGACGGGTTAGCGCAAGGGCTAGGGTTAGGCTAGCTACGGGTGCGGTTAGGGTGAGTATTGGGGTGCACCTCTGGGTGCCTCTCTGACCCACTTAGAAGGACAGTGTACTGGCGTATGGGTTAGGCTTAGGCTTAGGGTTCGGGTTTGGGCTACGATTAGTGGGCTGTTTATGCCCAATTGGCACATCCCAGAAGTCTCTGTGGTCAACCTGGCCAAGTGGCCATGCGATTGGTGGAAAATTTGCATGGTCCACTCCCATGGGCGAGCCCATCATTGCGAATGTGCAGGTGTAAATAAATAAAATAAATAAAATAAAATAAAATAAAATCAACGGAGACTTTTTTTTGCAAGAAAAACCCACTGCTGCTACTGTAAAAATTCAAGCATTTAAAATAGCTAATTTTCGCATGTTTCTGTGGTGCTTTGGTGGGGTTTTGGGCAACGATTTCAAAAAAAATATTGTGGTCGCCATTTTGGATCCCCCGCACTGCATGGCAAATGGATGCGCCATCCCAGCCTGGTACAGTCAGCAAAACCTGGCCATGCGATTGATGGAATGGCTCCAAAACTTTGCATGGTCCACTCCCATGGGCGAGCCCATCATTGCGAATGCGCAGGCGTAAAAAAATAAAATAAAATAAAATAAAATAAAATCAACGGAGACTTTTTTTGCAAGAAAAAACCACTGCTGCTACTGTAAAAATTCAAGCATTTAAAATAGCTAATTTTCGCATGTTTCTGTGGTGCTTTGGTGGGGTTTTGGGCAACGATTTCAAAAAAAATATTGCGGTCGCCATTTTGGATCCCCCGCACTGCATGGCAAATGGATGCGCCCTCCCAGCCTGGTACCAGCAGCGCAGCAGTAGCAATAGCCAAGGAGAGGGGGGCGGGGAAACCCCCCCCAAATAAAACACCCTTCTGGCCTGGTAGGTGCCCTCAGACAGTTTTCGCCTACAATGCAAGTAACGAGCACGACAAATCAGACCAAATTGTTCATTCGTCGGTTCGAGCTCGAATTCTGGCGGAGTAATTCCCGTTACCGTTTCCGTAGAGTAACGGATACGAGTAACGGAAACGGAAACGGGAATACCGCTAAGTCGTGCCCATCTCTAACCAGCAACACTGCTGCAACCATGGCCTCCATTTTGAAGCCTTCACAGTGCCATTTTGAAGCCTTCACTGTGCTGGGGAAGAGGGGAGCAGTTGGCTTCCACAAAGGGTGCATAATTTTTGGCAAAATAGCTGCAAAGTGGCCCTTTCATCAGATATATGGAAAGGTAATGTTTTGTTGATGTTCCAATGCACATTTCATTTGCCTCCTCTTCCTTCTCGTGGGTGACACATTTTCACACCAATACATCGTCTTCTCTTACCTAACTTAGGCTCAGCTCAATCTGTCATATTGCTTGATAGCAGTTACAAAACTGACCCATGGAACCTTATGCATTCCAGCTCTAGCAATTTATCATAACTTTCTGGCGAGGGTCCCTTGGAATTTAGCTACATGTGTAAATTCCCTGTGGCATTGCAAGAAGTGGCAGTAATGATTTCTATTGCTTCCCTGATCCTCACATCTACCCACACCCTTCCTGATCACTGAATAATGTTCCTATGATCCAGCTTGTTACAGATCATGAGAGAGGAGAAACAGATGACAGGAGCAAAGGAAAAATGTCAGATTTGCCTCACAGCCTGCTATACCTGTGAATTTAAAGCACCATGAACACAATATCTAGCTTGTGACCTAGTAATGCTTTGTTTATGCTGTGATATGCACTCTTTTCCCTTCTCTTTCTTCTGGAGATGATGTATTATTATTAGTGTCCTTGAACCAACAAAATGTAAGAACTGGTACAAAGTAGGTTGTAACATGGCATGGTCAGATACATGGTGCCACCCTACCCATGTCTTAGTCAGAAGGAACTCACACTGACTTAAACTGGACTTCGTCTCCAGCAAATGTGTAGAGGATACCATGGCGTTTGTGGAAGACTGAAACAAGTAAACCTTAATGGTCTTTATCACACTGCTTCCTGCTGTATAATAAATCTTCTCTGGTGGTGTTCTTTTACCATAACTTTTCTCCTGCCTTTACCTACTTAGTCAAACTCTTCCTAATTTTTCTCTACCTCTCTCTTTGGTCTTATGACTTTCTACACATCTCAGCCATCCACGTGCACATCCATGTATGCATGTTACAAGGCTTGGCAGACAAAGCTACAGTCTCCCTGGCCCTCATGTGTGTTGCATGCCACACGGCATACATATTTCATTCATGCTGTTGCTGGCCAAAAGGAAATTGGGGGAGGGGGTTATTATGGGACTACTATGCTCCTTTTCCATCATGTCATGATCCTAGCCTAAAGAAGGCAAATGGCAAGCCAAAGATTGACTGACTGACTGACTGACTGATGGGATTTCTATACCGTTCATCTATCAATAAGTCTACTCTGGCAAACATACAGCAGAACCGTGAGGTCAACCATAGGCATCAGTGTGCCCAAGGACATAATTTAACTAGTATGTTTTCTTGATAGCACTCACAGAAAATGAGAAACAGAGAGAATATGGAGATATGTTCAGATCAAGCATGAAATTACAGTACTGTATATTTATTTAGTTGTAATGCAATGAAGAACAGGGAAACAGCTTGCCAGATTGAAAGCACAAATACAAACCCAGTCAGGAACGGTGTGTACCCCTGCAAAGATGGCAACATCCATTAGGGACATATGTGGTGCATGTCATCACATAAAATATGCACTCCTGAATTCCAAGACAGTGCATGATAGGAAACCAAATGCCAAAAGATAGAAGTGGTACATATCGGATTAGCTCATCATGCTGTGTCCTGTTGATGTAAAAACTACCACCACCTCCATGGATCTCACAATAGGGGTGTAACACATATTCTGCATTTTTCTCAGTCCTGCTAATTTTTCTTATTTGGCTCCAGTGAGGAATTGTTCAGGAATGCCCATGAGGACTAAGAGGTTTTTTTTTTGTTTTTTTGGTGTGTGTTTTTTTTTTTTTTTTTTTTTGCAGGAGCAGCACTGGAGAGAAATGTTGGGCACAGCTTTCTGTTTTCTCTTTCTCACTGATTCCCAGCACATGATTAAATTTGAAAGAATAAAACCGTGAAACATTCTCTGCAAGGATTTTGTACCTTTTTCACTGGTCTTGTCCATTTCAAGCTCTTATAGTGGTCAGTTTCAAATAATTAGGTCAGTGCAAGAACCTGGACTTGACAAGAGGTTCAGATAAGAAGTCCTGGAGAGAAAGGCATCAGTTCTGCAGGAACCAAGGAATGATACTAGAGATCAGCGCAAAATGAAAATCGAAATGCTGTTTTATAGTTTTATTACATAATGAAATAGTAGGACCTGTTTCATCGTGAAACAAAATGAAACACATCTTTCCCTTTAATAACAAAATGATTTGCCCTAGAGGAACCAACATGACAAGGGAGTTTCCTCAAACTCTTCCCTGAAAGCCCCTGAACTTTGGAGAGATTTGGGTTTCAGGGGGCTGAGTTGTTAAGCTCCAAATGGGGTCACCTCAGGGAAAAAAATCATTCTAAGTTTGGAACTAAGCCGATAATAGCCCCCAAACACACAGGTGAGTGATTAGTGGTTTCCAGCTCAATTAGAAATAAATTTTTTCCTAGGGGGACCCTCCTTGGAGTTTAATAACTCAGCCCCTGAACCCCAAACCTCTGCAAATTTCAGGGGCTTATGGGGAAGAGCTTGAGGAAGCTCACCTGCCATTTTGATGCCTCTAGGACCCAGGGGAGCATTTTATTTATTTATTTATTTATTTATTTATTTATTTATTTATTTATTTATTTATTTAAATATATAAAATATTATACTGGCTAAAATCACTTTGCTGGAAAACACCATTATTCATTCATTCATTCATTCATTCATTCATTCATTCATTTGACTTTTATACCACCCATCTAGCCCTAGTACTACTCTGAGTAGTTTACAACATGAAACTACTTTAAAAGTAGTAACGAAATTAAACTACTAAAGAAACACAGTGAAATTAAACAAAATGCTATATTTCCATTTCGAGCTCATCTCTAAATGACACCCATAATCTCATCAGAAGAAAATGAGGATCATTGGCTGGCCAGGAAATCTCATGGGAGCAAATTAAAAAGCAGAACTATCTGTAGAAAGCTGTGGAACTCAGAGGATCTAGATACACACAACACTAGTTCACAGAGGTTCATGGCAAAGCACAGGCATGCATTGTCTGTTTGGCCAAAGATAAATAAAGTGAAGGTAAACACTTCACAAAGTCATACTGTAATACCCACTTTCTGCTTTTGCCCATTGTGTTGTTAAAAGGCAGGTGACTTTATGTAAAATGTTGACCCTAAGATTTATTCCCAGTAATAGTAATGGTCAGCACAAAGCAGAGTGCAAAATCTGCAAGACATTGACCTGAATGTTCATTCTGACAGCTTTTGCCATGGTCTGGAAGGTGAGTGTTTGGTGGAGTGGGTGGAGAAGAAATCCTAAGAAAATAGTTGGGACTGCAGAGAGCAACTACACTCTTCTGGAAATGGTTCGGTTGCTGCAGAATAACCCAGGTGCTTGTTAATTCAGGTCTAATGCATCAGAAAGCATACTGGAAAATATAAAAGCAATTATTGAATTACTTGCTCTGTAACCAGATACGTAAATCACTTCTCCTGGAAATGTATCCATGCAAACAACTGCTAATCTCATACTACTGGGGTTGATGAAAGGCAGGGGAAGGGGAGAGAATTTGAATAGCAAATGAAGAAGAGTTCCTCTAAGGGTAGAGCTTCAGGGCAGCCCTCAGTCTGTTGGAGAGAGACTTCAGAGACTGATTAATTCAGAAACCTCAGGTAGGAGACTAGGAGTCCAACTGGATGATAAGGAGAATGAGGATTTTCTATGTTTAAGTTCCTTTCCTTCCCACAATGGGATTTCAACAGACACATCTGGTCCAGACATCCAACTTGCAAATGAAATCAAAATTTGCCTTCCATAGACCATTCACATTCAAGAGGTATAGGGGAAGGGGAAAAATAGTATGTCAAACAGATTGGGGACTCAGAAGAGCACGTCTTCAAACCTGTGAAGTGACAAACCTGTACAGTAGTTGGATTTGAACCTCAGCAGGGAGTTATTTTTCTATGGGAGACGGATGCTCTTCACAGCCCTTCACAAGACTGGATTACATTAGGGAGGCAATTGCAATGCCAGGGGTGTGTCCCTGTCCTGGTGGTCCTCAGGTCATATCACAGATAAGAAATTACAGTACTGTATCTATTTAGTTGTAAATTTATTTAGTTGTAATTTTGTTGTTAACCAGGGGGAAGAGCTAGCTCACAGCCATCCATGGACTGCATGGAGAATGTCATCCTCCTGGATTTGGACTATCGATAGGTTATTTAACAAATAACATTTAACAAATGACAAATAATAGGTTATTTGTCATCTGCTTGGGGACTATATGTATTTTCAGAATAAGAAGGAAGTAGGTGCAGCAGCATCTTTGATGAATTGTATGAGCCAAGGTTGAACTGTAGAGGCCTGGCACATTTCACATTCCAGTTTCTAGTGAGGTGAACATAAGAACATAAGAACATAAGATGAGCCATGCTGGATCAGGCCAACGGCCCATCTAGTCCAGCTTCCTGTATCTCACAGTGGCCCCACCAGATGCGTCTGGGAACGCACAAGACTAGATATCTGTCTCCTGATACCACTCCCCTCCATCTGGCCCTTGAAGTACCCCGGTTTTAGGCCTGGAGATTACACATCTCCATCATGGTTTGTAACCTGTGATGGACTTTTCCTCCAGGAATCTTTCCAATCCCCTTTTGAGGGCATCCAGGCCAGATGCCATCACCACATCCTGTGGCAGGGAGTTCCACAGACTAACAACGCGCTGGGTAAAAAAAAATTTCTTTTGTCTGTTCTCACTCTCCCAGCCCTCAATTTGAGTGGATGTCCCCTAGTTCTGGTATTTTGTGAGAGGGAGAAGAGCTTCCCTCTATCGAGTTTACTCATGCCCTGCATAATTTTGTACGTCTCAATCATATCCCCCCTCAGGCGCCTTTTTTCCAGACTAAAGAGGCCCAAATGTTTTAGCCTTTCCTCATACGGGAGGTGCCCCAGCCCAGTAATCATTTTAGTCGCTCTCTTCTGCACCTTTTCCAGTTCCATTATGTCTTTCTTGAGATGCGGTGACCAGAATTGTACACAATACTCCAGGTGCGGCCTTACTATTGTTTTGTATAATAGCATTATAATGTTGGCTGTTTTATTTTCAATCCCCTTTTTGATAATCCCTAGCATGGAATTGGCCTTCTTCACTGCTGCCATATAATGGGTAGACACCTTCATGGAGCTGTCCACCAACACACGAAGTTTTCTTTCCTGATCCGTCATGGATAACTCAGAGCCCATGAGTTGATAGATAAAGTTTGGATTTTTTGCCCCAATATGCATTACTTTACATTTGGCTACATTAAATCGCATTTGCCATTTTGCAGCCCATTCCCCCAGTTTGGAGAGATCCTTCTGGAGCTCTTCACAATCTTCTCTGGTTTTTACCACACGGAAAAGTTTTGTGTCATCCGCAAACTTCGCCACCTCACTGTTTATCCCTGTCTCCAGGTCATTTATGAACAGATTGAAAAGCACCGGTCCCAGGACAGAGCCCTGGGGCACACCACTTTTCACTTTTCTCCATTGTGAAAATTCCCCGTTGACACCTACTCTTTGTTTCCTGGATCTCAACCAGTTCTCAATCCATAAGAGGACCTGCCCTCTTATCCCCTGACTGTGTAATTTTCCCAGCAGCCTTTGGTGAGGGACTGTGTCAAAAGCCTTTTGAAAATCCAGATAGACTATATCCACCGGTTCACCCAAATCCACATGCCTGTTGACCTTTTCAAAAAATTCTAAAAGATTTGTCAGACAAGACTATTAGTTGCCTGGTGGACTAATGGGTTTTTCATAATGGGTTTTGTAGTACTAGCAGAAAGCATATCTTTAGTTCCCTTAACTGCATTACCGAATGCTGGTAATTTAGGAGTTAGAATTCTTCAGCAAGTCCTAAAACACACCCATACCCATTCCATGTAGCAGCTTAAGAAATTACTCAGACACTACTTTAAAGGGGGGGAGTTATTTATGCACTGCAAGTTGTAGACTTCAATTCATTACAGTAGACCTCAACTGAGGGCAAAGCACAAGTGTTTTAGTAGAAGGAGTGAAGAAAAAAATAAGTTTTTTTTTTAAAAAAAGGTCCTCTAAGGTAAAAGAGAAAAAATAGCAAAAATGAAGCAAAGACACATGAAGAAGCATCTGTTCCTTTTGGTGTGCCAGTGGGAAGAGAGAAAAGCAACCCTCTAAATACAGGGAGTAAACAGCAGAAGACAGGGGAGGAGTCAGGTAATTGGTCAAAGGAGGGGGAAAGCATACATTCCGCCTAGCGCATTAGTCTGACAGGCACTTCCTTTCAGGTGATCATCCGTTCATCTGCATACTGAATTGTATATACTGTATTTCTCGGTCTATAAGACACACCCCCATGTATAAGATGACAGCCACTTTTCCAACCCAAAATTTAAGTTTTATGACCATGCAGTTCTCTCCTTTGCTTACTTCCAGGTATGAGATGACCCTCAAATTTTAGTCTAATAATTTTAGACAATAATATAGTCTTATACATAGAAAAATACTCTACATATCTCAACCAAAATAGACCTCATGCATGCTCCTTTTGGGGAACCACCTCTGTGTGTTCGGTGGGAGTGATATTCCGAAAAGGGAATGTTTCTACACTTTGAACAGGGGTGCACATCTTTGCTTCTTTCACACAGGTGAGAATGAAACATTTCAAGCTTTCACATTATTGGGCTATATTTTGAGTTTTAGATTTTTCCCCCAGTTTTGATGAATATGCACAGAAATACCTTTCACAGAAAGATTGTTGTATCTTGCACAGAAACCCATGCATTTACACACAATGCAAGGTTTTTTGTGTGCGTGTGTCAAGTCCAAGGGTTTCATGATAATACGTTTTTATATTTTTATTTTTAATTTACACTGGCAATGATTCAAAAAGAAAATGCCCCCCCCACACACACACACACATAGGAGCAAAACTCTTGTAGCCACTGGTCCCTTTTTCTTTTATGGAGTGTCTTAATGTATTGAGACACCCCCCTTTTTTTTTATTAAGGATGACCAATATTTGCAAATATTCATTGCAGTCATACTGGGAGATGAAGGATTTAGTACAGAGTCAGACCGATAAAATCTCTGAAGTGAACTGAAAATATGCTTCCTGCTCAAGTGGTTCACTCTACCTGTACATACTAAATTTGGTGTGTTTCATGCCTTCAAAAGGGATAACTGTGCTTGCAGAAGTAATCCAGTCATGGCAATAATGTATATACAGACAGTTCTTTTACATTAATAACAAGAAAAATATAAAGACACAATGAAACAATCTGCAATATTTCCCCCCTGAAATTTGTCAGGCAGTACCCCTCAGAAATGGCTAGCATGCTGAAATATTTCATCCATATCTGCCCAGAAGAAAGAACACGATCATTGGTTATTGATTTGCAGTGCTAATCAATACGGAGGCATGAAGCTCTAGATTTCCAAAGGTGGATTGTGTGCCTAGGCTGTACTGAACAGGCTTTGAAAAGGCCTGGAGTGGAGTAGGCTATTTCCCTAGTCACCAAGGAACGTTCAAATCAAATGTGGTTGATGTACGCTTCCAGCATGTAACACAGGAATAATTAAGAAACTTTGCTGCGCAAAATTGACAATTTTGTGCCTTAGGAGGTGGGGGTTGGACTGAGATACTGCTGCACAGAGTGCAAAAAAATGTCCCAGTACTTAAAAGAACTGTGTCCAGTGGTCTACTTACAGTTTTGAAGAAAAAAAATGTTATAGTGGTACCTTGTATAAATGAATTAATTTGTTCCAAATGAAATTATGTTAAGCAAATTTTCCTTTGTACAAATTTCCCATAGGAATGCATTGAAAACGGATCAATCCCTAATCACGACCATTTCTCTGTTGTACAGATTTGCTCCATAGGCAATTCTGTTAAGCGATTTCCCCCTGTCTCTGGAAATTTTTATCTTTAAGTGGATTTTCTGTTAAACAAACCGCTTGTTATACGAGGGTCCACTGTATGTGTTTTTGAGTGTGGCATGGTATTTGGGACACTATAACCTATTTAAAAGGCGAATCATAGTTCCCGGTAGCAACCTTTCTTCTTGGGGAATGTATTTAATGGGAGGGTACAAAGATTCTGTGGTCTGAAGTAAATGGTCCGTGAAAATCAAGTTCACGTCTCCAAATTAAAATAAACCCACCAATGGAATCTAAGATGCTACAGTATATCATTCATATTTAGTATCATTTCCAGGTAGAATCCCAAACAGGAATACAATTGTGTAGATCTCCCTCTTCCCCAAATGCTGAGTTTCTCACCAAACAAGCTCCATTAATTGTCTAATAACCGGATTAATTAAGGACACTGAAAGTAAACAGCAAGAATGTAATTTGCTTCTGATTGCCTTGTAATAGCTGGCAGGACAGTCTCATTTGCATATGCAGAAAGTACCAGTGAAGGAGGCAGTGTGATCAGAGATAACAATGCCTGGAAGAGAAATGTCCTCCTGGCCCCCCTCAACCTCCTGCTCAACTTTTCCGCAGAAACAGCTCTCAATTCCCTCTCCCTCCTCTCCTCAATCCCATCCACTAAGCCCACTTCTAAGGGAGGAGGAATAGCATCATGCCATTACTTTGAGCCACACAATGGCCTCCACCTATGCGATCGGAATATGTTTGTACCCACATTGTGAAGGGGAATCTGCTCAGGCAGAAGCCACTGAGTAATCAGGAAAGGATGGAAATAAATGGATTTTCTATTTGAATGACCCCCTATTGTTTGCCTGTGGTTGGCTTTGCTGGAGTAAGGTTTTGACACTGTACACAGTTTTAGTTTGGCTGGTCTAGGAGGGGTATGGAATCCTAAAAATTCTCACAGCTTCCAAAGCATTTCCCCCTCTTCTAGGCACACTGAAGAAATAACTGAATGGGGGGGGGGGGGGATAGAATGAATTTTCAGTAATCCCTCATCTAATTTCAGCTCATTTTTATAAGAGTGTTAAGTATCCACCCCAACCGTACGCTAAGTGAAAAGGAGAGGAAGAGGGGAGTGGCTGGCAGGCAGGAAAAGTAAAAAAGAGAGTTGGGTGTGCTTGCCTACTAATGGCTTTGTCCAGTCCACATCTTGTCACAGCCTCATGATGAGTCACTCTACACCTCCTAGCAGATCCCTCCTTAAGGACTATGACACATATATCCCAGCAGAAGTATGGGTTATGTTTCTCTTGAGACCTATTCAAACCCATGGATTGCCTAATCTCATGGATGAGCGAGATATCTATCTGAGAAGGGAGGGCATCAAAAATGCTTGGTTAGAAGCCATTATATGTTATCTGGTATAAACAGGGTGGTCATCAGTACCTGGCATCCTTGGTCAAATGACTTTGTCCACAGCTGTTACCCCTCTGGACCTTCTTTAAATAACCCTGGGAACTCTGGGCAGCATCAGCCGCCCTCATCTACTTGCTGCTCTCATTTCACCGAGCACCTCCAGTGTTGCTTTGTTTTGGTTGGTTGTGGGAAACAAAAATTGCCTGTTTTTTGCCACAATGATTGTGAGGTTAGTTCACCAAATCTTGTGAACAGAATGGCCAGAGTGCAGTTTATTTATCAACCTGGGGATAGCTTGATCAGCATAAGGTAGACCAGTTTGATAGATATCCAGTGACATGAACGTGAGTGTCATTGGTAAACTGTGTTTTTCTTGCACAAGATGCAACGATGGCACAGTGTATGGTAAGTGTAGGATAGTCTGCCTAAATTAGCTTCAGCACCTGTACATATTATCCAAACGAGTCTTTTCAGACAAAGTATAGAGTCGGTCACAACTGTAATGACACAACACACACACACACACACACACACACACACACACACACACACACACACACACACACACACACACACTTCTTCCCAGTTCTACATTCTGTTCTTTCCACTTATCGCAGAATCAGAGTACTCTTATGTTTCTTAGATCGTTTGTGATGGTCACCCTTTCAGTCCAATAGATTCTAAATACGTTGTGATAAAACATCATTGGCATCCTTCAGTCTCGAAAGACTATGGTATCATGCCTGGAGCAGAGTTCCTAAGAACAACACCTAGTGTGACTAAATAGACCAATTCGGGAATGGCAGTCTCTACCGCACTGGGGACAGATGTATTCTGTTTCTTTCCCGGTCCTTGAGTTTCATTCTTTCCATGCCTGCCTCTTTTCCTCTGCCTGTTGGACAAATGCCACTTCAAATTTATGTAGACCATGCTGTATCTCTTGCCTCCAGACAGTGCGATCAGAGGTCAGGGTTTCCCATCTGTTGAGGTCCATTCCCAAGGCCTTCAGGTCCCTCTTACAGATATCCTTATACCGCAGCTCTGGTCTCCCTCTGGGGTGCTTTCCCTCCACTAGTTCTCTGTATAGAAGATCTTTTGGGATCCGGCCATCATCCATTCTCACAACGTGTCCAAGCCAGCGTAGGCGTTGCTGTTTCAATAAAGTGTACATGCTAAGGATTCCAGCTCGATTCAGGACTATGCTATTTGGAACTTTGTCATGCCAGGTAACGTTGAATATTCGCCTAAGGCAGCGCATATGGAAGGTATTAAGCTTTCTTTCCTGTCAGGCATGGATGGTCCAAGACTCGCTGCAATACAAAAGTGTGCTCAGTACACAAGCTTTATAGACCTGTATCTTTGTATGTTCTGTCAGCTTCTTATTGAGTCATACTCTCTTTGTTAGTCTGGAAAACATAGTAGCTGCTGCTTTACCTATACGTTTATAGTAGCTGCTGCTTTACCTATACGTTTATTCAGCTTGCATACAAAGCTTGTCCCAGTGAGTGCAACCTACAGGCCCTGCGAGCTGTTCATAGTAAAGTCCAGCAGACTGCCAGGAAATGTGCTAACGATTACTGGCTGCAACTGTGTTCTCGGATTCAGATGGCAGCTGATACAGGTAACATCAAGGGGATGTTTGATGGAATTAAACAGGCCTTAGGGCCAATACATAAGAAAACTGCACCCTTAAAGACTGTTTCAGGTGAGATCATCCAGGATCATGAGCAGCAGATGGCACGCTGGGTGCAGCACTACACTGAACTATATTCCAGAGAAAACACAATAACCGAAGAAGTCTTAAATAATATTGAGTGCTTGTCTGTCTTGGAGGAGCTTGACAATGAACCAACACTAAAAGAACTAAATGTGGCTCTGGATTCACTTGCCTCTGGCAAGGCACCTGGGAAAGATAACATCCCTGCTGAAGTTCGGAAGTGCTGCAAAGAGATCATTGCCACTGAACTGTACGAAATCCTCTGCCTTTGCTGGACGGAAGGGGGAGTACCACAGGATATGAAGGACGCTAATATTGTTACACTTTATAAGAACAAAGGTGACAGGAGCGACTGTAACAACTATCGCGGTATCTCTCTTCTTAGTGTTGTCGGGAAGCTGTTTGCACATGTTATACTGAAGAGGCTCCAGATACTTGCAGAGAGAGTCTACCCAGAATCACAGTGTGGCTTTCGAACCAACAGGTCCACTACTGATATGGTATTTTCCCTCAGGCAGTTGCAGGAGAAATGCAGGAAACAAGGACAGCCACTTTTTGTAGCCTTCATAGATCTTACGAAGGCATTTGATATGGTTAGTAGGGACGGACTCTTTAAAATACTCCTTCGGGTTGGATGCCCACCCAAGCTCCTTAACATCATTAGGTCTTTTCATGAGGATATGAAGGGCAATGTAGTTTTTGATGGCCTAGTGTCAGATCCCTTTGACATCCGAAGCGGAGTGAAGCAGGGCTGTGTCCTTGTGCCAATCTTGTTTGGGATCTTGTTTGCTATCATGCTGAAGTATGCTTTTGGAACTTCAACAGAGGGTATCTATCTCCGGACCAGATCAGATGGAAAACTCTTCAATCTCTCTAGATTGAGAGCAAAGTCTAAGAAACAGGTGAAATGTTTGCGGGATCTCCTCTTCGCTGATGACGCCACCATTACTGCTCACTCTGCTGAAGATCTCCAACAACTCATGGACCATTTTAGTAAAGCTTGCAAAGATTTTGGGCTAGAAATCAGCCTGAAAAAACACAAATAATGGGCCAGAATGTGGACTCTCCTCCTCGCATTACAATTTCTGCAAAAGAACTGGAAGTTGTCCATGACTTTGTGTATCTTGGCTCAACTATCTCAGATACACTCTCACTAGAGAGTGATAAAACAACAGTACATTTAAATGCTTCTTTCTTTCTTTTTTGTATAATAGCCTCTGTAAAGGGGCACAATTCCACATTAAACAGTAGAAATGTGAATATTTACACCATAGAATGTCTGTTTTCAAAGCCAACTTGTTTTATTATTAAATATGGCATTCTTTGTCTTATTTGATTATTGATGTTCATACAATCACATTCCAGGATACTTACATTTGCCAATATGTCCTGTACTTTAATTCTGGATATTTAACTATATTCTGTTTAGTGATTACCATGAATAACATCAAGAATAAATGGGCTGTATGTCATGTACCCATTCCTTGTAGTATTACAGAAACCCTACATGTACCCACAATTTCCCACTATGAAGCTGCTGCTTCCAGGTGATACAGCAGTCAATAAACAAGGAAGTATATCAGAAATGGTTAACACTATTGGAATCAGCTACTTCTGCTTCCACCTCCCATCCTATCAAGTAAAAAGTAGCAATGATCATATCTGCATGACTAATGAGCTTTCTCTGAATTAGTTCACTCACCTGTAATTAGCCATCTGCTGCTACTCAAACTACTGATAGATTCTTTGAAACAAGAAGTCCAATGTTAATTTCCGTCAAGGCTAGACTAGCTTTTATAGGAAGTAGAAGAAAGGTCTCAATTCGGCTGGTGGCACCTCAGTGTGGCAGCCTCACCATGTGCAAAGTGTAAGTCTCTTGCCACTGACAGTGGGCCATAGACCTCTCAAAAAACTTGTTGCACAAGAAAGGGGAACCTCCTGTGGAATTCTGGTATGGAACTGTTTGGAACTGGAGGTATGAAAAAGTAAAAAATTCATTCTGCTGGGAAGTTCTTTCCTTTTAAAAAGCAGATGTGCTAGAACTCACATCCTAAACCCAGACATGGAAGTGGCTATAGATTTCTGAGCTTGCCATGCATTACATAAAAGTGTTTTTAAAATGTGCTTGACAAAATGCATTCAGCTGAAAACTGCTTTAAAAAAGCATACAGTGGTTACATGCAAACACACACATTTTAATAATGAATTCATACATATATAAATATGTACTCTTAAAAAATATAACTGTAAGCCGCCCAGAGATGGGTGGCGTATGTATGTATGTATGTATGTACGTACGTACGTACGAACGAATGAACAAACGAATGAACAAACAAACAAACAAACAAACAAACAAACAAACAAACAAACAAACAAACAAACAAACAACTTTATTTTTATGTCACCTTTCTCCCCGAAGGGACCCAAGGTGGCTTACAGTACTAATTAGAGATGGGCACGAAATGAACTTTTAGTTTGTTCGTTATTCATTATTTATTTTGTTATGTAATGAAATGAATAATAAACTCCAGAGTGATTTTAGAATGAAACGAACTGAACTGAAAAAATGGTTCGGTTCGGTTCGGTTTGTTATTGGTGTCAATGTCTCTTACTTGATGCTGGATGTCTTCGGTCTTCCTGGCTGCATGTGGGAAAAAACTACCAGCATGCGCTGCAGCTGTAGTGCGGCCGGAAGTCAGAAGTAAATTTTAAAAATTAAAAATTAAAATAAAATTTTAAAAGGAGTGCCAACCAGGTCCCAGGGGTGGCCGAGTTGGCACACCGACCAGGCCCCAGGGGCTGCGTGGTTGGCACTTGAAAAAAAAAGGGGGGGGAGCCGTCCCGCACTACGGCTGTAGTGCTGCCAGAACCCAGAAATAAAATATAAATAAAAAATAAAAATAAAAATAAAATACAAAAAGGAGGCCAAACCGGCCCCAGGGGTGGCCTGGTCGGCACCCTAAAACCACAAAAAAGTATTAAAAATAAAAGAAGTGCCGACTGGGCCCCAGGGGCCATGTGGTCGGTGTTTGAAAAATAAAATAATTAAAAACGAGCACTGACTGGGCCCCAGGGGCCACCCGGTCAGTGCTTGAAAACACCTCCCCCCCCCAAAAAAAAAACCATGCCAGTGCCTCAAAAAGCCCCTGCTACAGGAGCCAGGATCTGCCGCCGCGACCGCCACCACCACCTAGCCACCGCCGCTGCCACCACCGTTCATACAACTTTTTTTCCAATTCATACGAACCCGAACCCAAACCGAACCAAGGGTGGGCCCGAACCAGACGAACCCGAACCATGGATTTTCTGGTTTGTGTCCACCTCTAGTACTAATTCAATGCAATTAACAAACTAAAAACAAGACAAATATATTAAAATACATTGAAATATTTAAGATATTAAAGATAACAATATATTTTTAATATTTAAAATATTAAAGATAACAAAACATTTAAAAACAATAATAAAAACACTATAAAAACAATACTAAAACAACAGCAACAGCAGAGTTTAAAAGGCCCCCAGCCAATGAGACTGAATATTAAGATGTTATAAATAAATAAATAAAAAGGCCTGCCTAAATAAAAATGTCTTAAGGCCTCATTTAAATGTTTCCAGTGAGGAGGCAGTTCTTAACTCAAAGGGGAGGAAGTTCCATAATATTAGTGCCACTACTGAGAAGGCCCTATTTCTTGCCGCCACCCATTTGTACTTCCCTGGGTGGCAGCACTCATAGAAGGGCCTTCTCCGATGACCTAAGTGGAAGGACCAGATTGTATGGAAATAGGCAGTTTCTCAGATATCCTGGTCCCGAGCTGTATGGGGCTTTAAAGGTCATAACCAGCATCTTGAATTGGGCCTGGAAACGAATAGGGAGCCAATGCAGTTGCTGGAGTAGCAGCCCAACAGAATCGAACCGCCTAGCTCCAGTAACTGCTGCCGCATTCTGTACCAGTTGTAGTTTCCAAACGGACCTCCAAGCTGCAGATCTGCTCCTTCAGAGGAAGTGCAACCCCATTCAGAGCAGGACGATATTCCAGCACCTGCATCGAAGCTTTCCAAACCAAGAGAATCTCTGTCTTGTCTGGATTTAATTTCAGCTTAAAGCCAGCAGAGTTATTATGGTGCAGTTAGGAACAGCAACATCGCACAAGTACACCTACATTGCCCTGGTAATAAAAATGCAAAAGCAACTAACCATTCATCTCTGGCTTTGTTTTTATTGCATACAAAGTCAGTGACTGGAGGTGTGCATCTCACTCTTCCTTCTCTCAAGTATAGAAGATATAAGCTGACTGAAATCTAGCAAGGCACTTTTTATAGCTGGAAGACTTTGTAAATTTTTTGAGCCAGCCCTGTGTGTTGTTTGAAATCAAAATATGAGGAACAGGAATGAGATTTAACTATGAAAAAGGTTGTGCTACAGGCTAGAGACGTATAGCCCCAAAGTACAGTGTACATTTTCAGGCCTTACGAACTCTCATCTATTTATTTCATACATGCCCCCATAGGTTACCTTTTACTATGGGTCGTTAACACTTCCCCGTGCCATCTAACTTCTATGCACCCACCATATTTTGGATTTTTAAACTTGCCTCTGTTTCTTTCCCCTCCCCTGTCACAGAGCAAACTGCTTGGAATTAACTTTTGTGTCAGTTCACAGAAAGAAACTGATAGGTCTGTCGAGCAGGAGGAGGGATCTTAGAGGCGAATGTACAGCTGCAGTGTACACAAGCGCTAAAAAGACCAGGGAGCAATTTCCCGGGCAGGAGAAATCTCTTGGCTCGGACCTGCAAGGCTGAGGGACTTGACCTTTCTGTAGCAACACCAGGAAACCAGCTGTGCTGTGATAGGAATTTTCCCCATGTATTAATCTCTCTCAAAGTAGCTGCAGGGTCATTGAACTTCATCTGTTTCTGCAATGTGTTACAGAGTGTACACTTCCATAAGGGCTCAAGTGCATATTATTCACCCTTGACAAGCACCTGTTCATTGGCATTTACACACACGTGGAAGGGGAGATGGGGACAAATGATTCACCAGCAAATAAATAGGATTTAAATAAACAGGCACAGACTTTCCATGACAAAAATTTTAAGGAATACTTGCAACTAGAGATGGGCACGACTTGGAAAAAAAAATTTTCGAGTTGTCGTTAGTCGGGCCGGTTCCGTTTCGGGTCGTCTCCGTTTTTCGCAAAAATTCGCAAAAATTAGTCGGTTCGTTTTTTCGTTTTTTCGTTTCCGTTTCTGTCGCGATTTCGCACATTTTGACGTCCGACCGAGACTTGCGGCTTGCGGGCGCAGCGCCGGCGGCGGTGGCGCGGGGGTACATGCGTGGGCGGCGGCAGCGGCAGCAGCAGGGGGAGTGGCTAGCGCGCGGTCGGGCGCGTGGGCGGGCACGCGCGCGGGCGGGCGGGCGGGCGGGCGGGCGGGTGGGCGCGGGTCCCGCAAATGAGCAGGCGAAATACAGTTTAAACCTGCCTGGGTGATGGACTTGCTGCTGCACAACAAGGCTAGTGCATCCTAAGCAAACAAAGTGGGGCAGAAACAAATTTGCATTTCTTTTTTTCTCTTGGTCTGCTGTGCTGCTGAATGTGCTGATGCTGAACCAGCCAGCCACCCTACTTGGTCTGGCTGACGTGCCTGTTTGTTGTACTTTTTTGTTGTTTGGTTTTGAATCCATCCCATCTCCCCTCCACCTCTCTCAGAGGCAGCAGGAGAAACAGACATTCCATTCCTCCCCAAATCTGAATGAGGGGTCTACTCCTCTACTCCTCTCAAATTGGCCCCCCATCACCAAGGTCCTTCTGCCTTCACTTCACATTCACAGTCAAAGTCACACACACTTAAAGGACAAGCAATAAAGCCAAAGCCAATGCAACCCTGCTTTTGGTCATGGTCAACAAAAACATTAGCAGTTAGAGCCTGAGGTGGTTAAGCTACGTACCTAGCTAGTAGCTACAGCCAGGAATAGTTTTGGTAGGGATGGGAATGGGATAGGGCTCTGGGTTGCTCTGGCTTAAGTTTTACAGCCCACAGCCCAGCCCACTAGGCTATACAAGGAGGAGGACTATCTCTGGTCCATAAGGCCAGAGTAAGGGCGGCCACTCCGGTCAGGCCACAAGGCAGAGTATGAGAGCACCACAGCACAGAGCCAGAGTGCGGCAGGCTCCTTGCCAGCTCCAGTATAAAAAGGATGGAGCTGAATGGCATGACAGGAATTTAAATGCCACTGGCCTTGGGTCACAGTGTCTTGCAGCCCAGAGGACTGAGTTGCGGAGGAGGCCAATCACCTTGAGTCTGGTCTGGCACCACACTGCCTGCGATGCACCACATGGCACTTTCTGACAAACTCTTGGGTGGTGCTGTACGTAGTACGAACGCTGTTCAAATCAGTACCCCCCTTCCGTGTGAAACACGGCATCTTGCAGCCCAGAGGAAAGACTGGCGGAGGAGGCCAATCACCTTGAGTTTGGTCTGGCACCACACTGCCTGCGATGCACCACTGTCCACCACATGTCACTTTTTGACTAAGTCTTGGTGTGGTGCTGTACGTACGAATGCTGTTCAAATCAGTACCTCCCTGCTGTGTGAAACACGGCGTCTTGCAGCCCAGAGGAAAGACTGGAGGAGGAGGCCAATCACCTTGAGTTTGGTCTGGCACCACACTGCCTGCGATGCACCACCGTCCACCACATGTCACTTTTTGACTAAGTCTTGGCGGTGCTGTATCAGGGACCCCCTTCCATGTGAAACACGGTGTCTTGCAGCCCAGAGGAAAGACTGGAGGAGGAGGCCAATCACCTTGAGTTTGGTCTGGCACCACACTGGCTGCAAAAAGGACAGCAAGCCACATTCTGAGTCTGACTCTTCCTCCCCAAGTCCCCAGCTGTGTGCTGGTAGACTTGCTACCTGCTGGCCCGGCAGTCTACTACCATGCCCTTCTTTGTGAATCACAGTTGGTTCCCACACAACTCCAAGAGCCAAGCCTGCAACTTTGCAATAAACTAATGGAGGGCTGGCACCCAAGTCCTCTTATCTTCGTTGTGAGGCACAGTGTCTTGCACCCCAGAGGAAAGAGTGGCGGAGGCCACAAGCTGGAGTAATTGAATGCTGGGCCAGCAATCCACGACCATGGCCTTCGTTGTGAATCCCAGCTCCTACAACTCCAACAGCCAAGCCTGGAACTGTCAGAGAAACTACTGGAGTGCTGGCACCCAACTACTCTTCCCTTCTTAGTGAGGCACAGTGTCTTGCATCCTAGAGGAAAGAGTGGCAGAGGAGACAGAGCTAGTTCTCTGTGAATTACAAACTCCCTGCAAACTACTACCATGCCCTTCGTAGTGAATCCCAGCTCCAACACCACTCCAAGAACCAAGCCTGGAACTGTCAGAGAAACTACTGGAGTGCGTGCTGCACACACAACTTCTCTTTCCTTCTTAGTGAGCCACAGTGTTTTGCATCCAAGAGGAAAGAGTGGCTGGAGGAGCCCACATAGCCTGAGTCTGAGGCCACAGGGCCTCCGTAGGGGAGGAACATTGCCAGGAAGCTCCAGCTCCCCAGCGTGACTCAATGGCCTGAGGAGGACGCCAGGAAAATGCCCTTCTTCGTGAGCCACAGTTGGCAGCCCAGTGGAAAAGCAGAGTCCACATGGTGTCTGACTCTGAGGCCTGAGACCACTCTGACAAAAGGACTGCAAGCCAGAGGGTCTTCCTACACAGCTGTGTGCTGCTTTCCCCGGCCATAAACTCCTAGCAGGCCAGCACAGCCATGTTCCCTTCTCAGTGAGACATAGCTTTGCAGTCCACGGAAGACAGTAGGCCTGAGAAACACAGGCTCACTGTCTCTGTGAGTCAGAGTACCCACAAAGAACCAAGCCTGGAGTGGAGGCTTCCTTGCTCCCTCCCTTCACTGAGAGCCACAGTCAGTGCATTGCATCCCAGTGGCATGCCCTTCGTAGTGAATCACATTCCCCACAACTCTAAGAGCCAAGCCTTGAACTTTCTGATAAACTGTCCTATTTGTAACGGTGACAGAGGGCCACCAGCATGGCAGTAAGTTGCCCTTCTTTGTGAGCCACAGTGTATGGCAATGGCAGCCCACTGAAGACTAATTGGCGGTCCGGAGGCTGACAACACTCCCACACTGCGGCACTCCTTCCTGCAGAGTCCTGTCACTGTCCCAGGCAGAGTCCAAGGGTGCTTTCGCATGAGTTCTGCCTAATCACGGGACCACCCCATGGCTGTTTTCTAGCACACAAGCACAATTTCCTTCTCTGTGAGGCACAGTGTGTGCAAACAAATAGTTGTTGAGTGAATGCACTGTTACAGTTGGTCTTCAAGAGGTTTTCCGCCAAGAAGCGGGCACAGCCGTGGTTGCTGCATGGGCAAGTTGAGGGCAGTGGCGACAGGGCTGAACTTGAAGCACTAACTGGACCATGATGTTAGGGTGAAGGAGAAGCGGCTGGAAGGCCTCCTCTAAGCCGGAAGTGGGGGGAGCCTGACAGGCAGGCAGGGAGAAGACACAGAGCTAGAGTGAGTCTGAGTCTTTGACCACACAGGCTTCCAAATGGACAGCAAGCCAAGCTTTCTGACTTTCTTTCCCAGCTGTGTGCTGGTAGACTGCTCCTAACTGCCGTGCCGGCATTCCATCTCCATGCCCTTCGTAGTGAATCACAGCAGTTCCACAACTCCAAGAGCCAAGCCTGGAACTTCCTCCTGAAAGGCTCTTCTATTTCTAAGAAACAAACGATTATTGTGCTGAACTGTGGTACGCGCAAGTACATTCCACTCCAGCCCTTCTTAGTGAGACACAGTGTGGTGCAGCCCAGAGGACAGAGTAGCGGAGGCCTAAACATCCCCCTTAACCCTAACCCTAAGCCAACCACCAGCTGTTCCTGAAGAGTGTTCCCATAACTCTATCATCATCATCAATCACAACCTAGATTTGCAACCAGTAACTTTTCTGGTCCGGCAGCCTTTGTTCCGGGGTTAGGGCAGAAATGATTATAAAATGTTTAAGCACCAAGTGTGCGCACAATGAGTCACACAGCACAGCACCAAGATCCACACAGGGGACTTTCGGCCAGGAGTACGCACACACAACAAGGACGTTTCCCTTCTTTGTGAGCCACGGCTGGCAGCCCAGTAGAAAGAGTGGCGGAGGAGACAGAGCTAGGTCTGTGTAAATTACAGACTCACACAGTCAGTGTGGGACAGAGTATCCACCAAGAACCAAACATGGAGGCTCCCTTGGCAGGCAGAGTTTCTCTCGCCACCCCAGGAGACCGGGTTTTGGCAACCAAGAAGACAGAGTGGAAGCAGGAGAACTGGGTGGGTCTATTTCTTTAAGGCTGTAAGGAGGGGAGCTTGCCCCCTGATATTCAGTCTTTGAGGTAGGTTGTTGTAAAGTGCTTCCTCACCACTTTGTGTGTGAGAGAATACAGGTAGGCAGGCAGGCAGGCAGGCAGGCAGGCAGGCTCGTAGTGCCAAGGGAATGGTGTGAAGCACCAAGGAAGGCAGGTATTAGGGTCTCTCTCAGACCAGCCATGGCAAAAGGAGAAACATTGGGCCAATACAGACAGACCCTTTCCAATGACACTTTGAGTGGCCCTGCCTGGTTTGGAGACAGGCCAGGGCTAGAAAAATTGGGCCACTAATAGTACCCTTCAATTGTGTGTGTGAGAGAATACAGGTAGGCAGGCAGGCAGTTCTGCAGGCATTAGGCACTGGAGTCGGCAGGTAGTCACAGGGCCAGGCAGGCAGGCAGGCAGGCAGGCAGGCTCGTCGTAGGGCCAAGGGGAGGCAGGCAGGCTTGCAGGCGGGCATGGAGGATTGCAGGCAGGAGGTTAGGTTACAGGCAGCAACTTAGTTCTTGGAGTGTTGGGGTAATCCCAAGGTGGAAAGGTTGAAGCGGATGAAAGTCAACCTTTCCACCATCTCCGGGTCCAGGCGACAGCGGCGCGGCCTCAGGACATCTCCCATGTGGGAGAAGACACGCTCACTCTGGACACTGGTGGGTGGGATAGACAAGAGGTCCAACGCCAGAGTTGAAAGAGCGGGCCAGAGGTCTGCCTTTCTGGCCCAGTAGTGCAGTGGGTCCGAGCTGAGGGGTTGGAGGGGCTCGGCCATGTACTCCTTCACCATGGTCTGAGCGGGGTCTGCTACTTCTTCCTCCCTTGCCTCCACTGAGGAGGAAACTGCCATGGCTAGGGCAGAGGCCAGGTAGTTGGCTGCTGGAACGGAACCTGGTCTCTGGGTGAACGCTCCTGGAGTACAGAGGGATGTGGATCCTTGCGAGGACTCCTCCTCAGCATCGCTCTGGCTTCCGTGCGCCCTCTGAAACGCCTGGCCCTCATCGGAGACAGCCCTGACTTGACGGCATAGCTCCGTCTTCCAGGATTTCAGTTCGGCAGTGCTGGCCGCCAGGGAACCCTTGACGCGAGGGTCGCACAGGCAGGCCATCTGGTACAACTTTTCCCTTCTGAGTGGGCCAAGGCGGGTATCCACGCCGGTCAACAGCCTGTCTGCCAATGCCCTGCTCTTAGGGAGAAGATTGCCTTCTTCCCGGATACTGGTCTCTAGGCGTTGGCGAAGGGCATTGACCAGGGGGAGAACATGGCCCAGGCTGGCGTTGTAGCTGCTGAGGACGTGAGTGGTCTCCTCAAAAGGCTGCAGGATACCCGCCATCTGGGAGAGGGTGAGCCACTCGGTAGCACCAAGGTCCAATTCCCTCCCCTCATGCAGGACTGGGGTGGTTGACATGATGTATTCCACCACTTCCTTCTGCTCCACCAGACGCTTGACCATTTCGTGGGTGGAGTTCCACCGGGTGGTCACGTCCTGGATCAGGACGTGCTCCGGTCGGCCCGTCTCCGCCTGCCTCTCACGCATCATCCTGGCTGCCTTGACACTGCGAGCGAAGTGCCCCACGATCTTCCGGCACTTGTCCAGCAAGGCCCTGGTCTCCGTGGTCCCCTCACTCCAGGAGTCCTTTGGTGCACCCAGGCCAATGGCATCGCCCACCACTAGGTGCAGTTTGTGTGCTACGCACACGATGCCCTGGAACCCTGCCCCAAGAACCGCGTTGGTCATGTTACGGCCCACGTCTGTAACCATGACTCCACGATTGACCTGTCCCTCTGTCCCCAATCCCCACTCTCTTATTGCTGTCTTGAGAACGTCAGCAATGTTGATCCCTGTGGCATTGTCCTCCATGCTTTGTGCCTGGAGAAGCACCACCCTATACCCTCTTGGGGTGCTGCCTTGTGCCTCCCCCTGCAGCTGCTCATGGGCAGGACCTCCTTGGGTTGCCACCAATGAGCTGTCAGTGAGAGGTATCCGTGGTGCCCACCGGTCCAGAGGTCGGAAGTGAAGTGGATCTTCCTCCCTCTGGCCGCCTGCAGCAGGGCCCGGATCCTGTCCCTGACAGACTCATAAAGGGAGGGAAGCACCCGCCTGCTGAAGGTACGCCGGGATGGAGTCTCGTACCATGGTGCCACGTGCTTCATCAGGTGCCTGAAGCCTGATGACTCCACAAAGGAGAGGGGCAACCCGTTCATGGCCACCATTTCACCCACCACTCGAGTGGTGGTCTCCTGTGCTTTGGCCCTATTTCGCGGGCTGACAAAAGTCCCACCCAACAGCCCCACTTCTTGCAGAGTGGCCTGCCTCTTCCCACTCTCACTAGCGGAGCTGTGTTTTTCTTTCTCTATCTCTAACCCTTCTTCCCCTCTCTTCCTCCCTGAAGAGCAAGGGCCTGACAGGGTTCCAGGCAGAGTCCCAGGGTGCTTCCTCATCAGATGGCTGCGCAACCCACTTGAGGAGAGGTGTTTGGGGTCATTCCCCCTGCGCAAGACCACCCCGCATATCTTGCACACCGCCATCCTTGCGTCTTGGGGGCTGTTCTCAAAATGCTCCCAGAGACACCCTCGTGGCTTACAGAAAGTAACGCCCCCTCTGTTATTGCCTGCCGCTGCCGCTGCTGTGGTGCTGGTGTGGCCTCTGCCCTGCCGGGAAAGTAGACTAGTACTACTGCTCTCACTGGTGGTACTCTGGGTGGAAAGAGGGCTGCTCCTTCCGTCACTGCCTGGAGCCTGCCTTAAGTCTGACCCTGCCAACAGGTCCTCAGAATCTGGCAGGTTTAGATACAAGGAGCCCGATTCTGATTCTGATGCCATTTCAGAATCAGAGCCCTTGTCTTCTTGCTGATCAAGGGTGGGGCTGTCAGGTAACGAAGATGGGATTTGGTACGCCTCATCCATGCTTCCCTCGGTGACAGACGATGGCACATTGCTGCTTGTGCCACTGGCACTGCTACTCGAGGAGGGAGTTGCACCAGTATCACTTTCTGCACTACTTCCTGTCCCTTCCCTCAGAAACGTGCCCCTATTTATCTTAGTAGGGGTCCCCCTCCCCTGCCCTCTAGCTGTGCGACCCCTCCTCATTTTTCTCACTTCTTGTGGCTCAGGCCAGGGAATGTATAATGTGATAGTAAGGAAAAGCACCAAGGAACTGTGCAAGTAAATGAGTGACTCACAACAGCAGCACAACAAACAAGGAAATAGGAGCTAGGGGTTTGCCAATCCTGGCACCCAACTAAGTCTCTCAATGCCCTGCACAGGGCAAGTGTAATTAGGAGGAGAACTGTAACTTCTTCCCAGTTGTAATTGGATTGTGTATGTAGACTGTGGTGGCAAGTGGCAACAAGTAAATGAGTGAGATGGACTCACAACAGCAGCACAACAAACAAGGAAATAGGAGCTAGGGGTTTGCCAATCCTGGCACCCAACTAAGTTTCTCTATGCCCTGCACAGGGCAAGTGTAATTAGGAGGAGAACTGTAACTTCTTCCCAGTTGTAATTGGATTGTGTATGTAGACTGTGGTGGCAAGTAAATGAGTGAGATGGACTCACAACAGCAGCACAACAAACAAGGAAATAGGAGCTAGGGGTTTGCCAATCCTGGCACCCAACTAAGTCTCTCAATGCCCTGCACAGGGCAAGTGTAATTAGGAGGAGAACTGTAATTTCTTCCCAGTTGTAATTGGATTGTGTATGTAGACTGTGGTGTCAAGTAAATGAGTGAGATGGACTCACAACAGCAGCACAACAAACAAGGAAATAGGAGCTAGGGGTTTGCCAATCCTGGCACCCAACTAAGTTTCTCTATGCCCTGCACAGGGCAAGTGTAATTAGGAGGAGAACTGTAACTTCTTCCCAGTTGTAATTGGATTGTGTATGTAGACTGTGGTGGCAAGTAAATGAGTGAGATGGACTCACAACAGCAGCACAACAAACAAGGAAATAGGAGCTAGGGGTTTGCCAATCCTGGCACCCAACTAAGTCTCTCTATGCCCTGCACAGGGCAAGTGTAATTAGGAGGAGAACTGTAACTTCTTCCCAGTTGTAATTGGATTGTGTATGTAGACTGTGGTGGCAAGTAAATGAGTGAGATGGACTCACAACAGCAGCACAACAAACAAGGAAATAGGAGCTAGGGGTTTGCCAATCCTGGCACCCAACTAAGTCTCTCAATGCCCTGCACAGGGCAAGTGTAATTAGGAGGAGAACTGTAATTTCTTCCCAGTTGTAATTGGATTGTGTATGTAGACTGTGGTGGCAAGTGGCAACAAGTAAATGAGTGAGATGGACTCACAACAGCAGCACAACAAACAAGGTAATAGGAGCAAGGGGTTTGCCAATCCTGGCAAACAAGTTTCACAAATTAATGCACAGGGCAAGTGTAATTAGAAGAACTGTAACTTAACTTCTTCACAGATGTAAGTTATACAACAACTGCACAAAAACCAAGCTAATGGAAGCAAGGGGTTTGCAAAATCTGGCAGCACCCAACTTTCACAAATAATGCACAGTAACTAAGATGAGTGGAACTTCTTCAAAGATGTAATTGAAGAAAAAGTTCTATAGAGGTGGCTGGGTGCCTGCCCTTCAACAAATGTTTCTTTGAGTGCCTGACTGCAAAAAAATGAATGAGGTGTTGGACAAGTGAAAGAAATTCAAAGAATATCTATAGTGTTAAGTAAAATGAAATTGTAAAATGTTCTATAGAGGAAGGTGCCCTAGCCTTGTTGCCAAAACAAATGTGTTTGAGAAATTTGAGTGAGTGCACTGGTTGGCGAGGGAGACTCTGCCTAGTACTCAGTCTGTACTGTATAATATTTTTAAAATAATTTAATCCACAGCCTCCAACCTCCCCTTCTAAGCACTAGTACTACTGGACCTTGGCTGTTGCTTGCCACTTGCTAATAAACTGTAAAATAGAAAATAAATGGAATAAAACTATAAGCTGCTACTAGGGTAGGATAGGGGTTGCTGGATTCCCTTCCAAAACCCCAATCGCAACAGCAGCAAAAAAGCTGTAGGCGCAGGGTAAAAGGACCTTGGCCAAGTAAATGAACTTGGTGGGAAATTGGGATACAAAAGAAATGGTATGGTAGTGTAATATAAAATAATATATTTTCAAAATAAATCCGCAGCACCTCCCCTCCCCTACCGCTCCCACTCAAATCTTCCCTCCCCCTTGAAGCAAATATAAAACGTACGGAACTCTTCCTCAAAAATGGAGAAAACAAAAAAGAGAATAAACACTGTGTTGCTATTCCCCACAGGGAATAGAAGAAATTATTATGTTTTGCGATCCGAATTAATATCAATTCAATTCCCTCCCTGCCTAGCGAGACCGAGACCGCGACCGCGAAATCGAAACTAGACTGAGCGCAGCAATCCAGCCCTGACCACCCTCCACAAGATCCAAGCCCAGACTGTGACGGACTGGAACTGCCTCGGCTTTTTATGCCCTCTGGCACATCCAGAAGTGTCAGTCAAAACCTGTCCATGCGATTGGTGGAATGGCTCCAAAAATTTGCATGGTCCCGTCCCATGGCCAGCCCATCGTTGCGCAGGTGTAAAAAAATAAATTAAGAAAAAATAAAATAAAATCAACGGAGACGTATTTTGGCAAGACAAACCCACTGCTGCTACTGTAAAAAATCAAGCATTTAAAATAGGTTACTTTCGCATGTTTCTGTGGTGCTTTGGTGGGGTTTTGGGCAAGGATTTCAAAAAAAATATTGCGGTCGCCATTTTGGACCGGGAATCGGTTTTTTTTTTAACTTTTACAAACTTTTTTCTGTGCCGCTTGGCATTGCGCGATCGCCGCGTGCAAGTAACGAGCACGACAAATCAGACCAAATTGTTCGTTCGTCGGTTCGAGCTCGAAGTCTGGCGGAGTGATTCCCGTTACCGTTTCCGTAGAGTAACGGAAACGGAAACGGGAATACCGCTAAGTCGTGCCCATCTCTACTTGCAACTCTAGTTGCACATTCCTCTATTATTTGTTTGGTCTGACTTTTCTTTACCTTTAACTCAGGGGTTTGAGAAGATGGCAACAAGGCAGACAGAGATATGAATCCCAGATAGAAATTTTTAACGAGATTATAAAACCTCCTGCATTCAGTCACTATTACTAAGATCAACTAGCTCTCTACTAAGGATGGGCCAATTGGCTCAGGTTATTGTTGCAGGAGGAATACTGCATATTTTAACCAATTTGCATTAAAAGAATTTCAGTGCTGAGCATTTTTATAGGATAAATCATGCTATTCTTTATTTTCTATAACTCAAACTGTAATGAGCATAGCTCGCTATTTATTTCAAAAGCAAAGCAGCCACAATATATTGTCTTCACAGAAACTATATTTATTTATTTATTTATTTTAAAATATCTTTATAAAAATTGAAACAAATGGGCTCTTCAGGGGAACCGCTGGGAGAATTGCGTTAAGGTCCCATTGTTTCCCTTTGAAAGCACAGGGTTGGTTTCTGCTATTTTATGCCTCAGGAAATTGCTCTCCTTATGTCTTCAATGTCCTTTTTGATTATTACCTTCTGTTCACCTAAGGCTCAAACTATATGTCATTGTTAGCTTCCTTTCTGGAAGAACCTTCCCTCGAATGATAAACGGCATCTGTTGTTCAGTGCACAAGCTTTTCCTTACCTGTGTATCTTACATGTAGCTGTGCTTTGTTGTATGATTTGTCACTGAAAGGTAAACCCAGAAAATATCCTACAAGGATGATGTCTCAGGCATGTGTCTCTGAGAAAAAATTGTGACTGCAGAGAGTATGCTTTCCCCTTAAAGCTCAAGTTTGATCCACAGTTTCCGACAAAGTTCTCTTGGGCTTGCAAATACTTACCTATCAGATTTTTCCCATGCATGACTCTTCAGAAATGCATCCCCCTCTGTTCAACAGACCTTACTGTGAGTAGACTTAGGACTGCAATCTAGAGCCTCGTATTTCACTCGTGAGCTCTCACTACCTTATTTGCCTTCGTGTCAGCACGTTTGCTGGGTGATACCCAATTCTCTAGGCTCATCCACTGATAATGCAGAAATCAATATCTCCTTCTTAGTTAGTGTTATTTTCTCTCAATTAAATTTTCAGGGAGAGAGGTCTGATTTGTCATGTAATATTGTGACATCACTCATAAATCTAGGGAACAGAAGGAAGAATTAACTGCAGGAAAAAAATGCACCAACACAGCTTTGGATAATGGAAAGCGTAATCTACAGCATCAGGAGGAGGGGGAACCAAATCAACCTTAAGGGGTTTTTCAGAGGGGAATGTCAGGAAACATTTCTCTACCATCATTCAAATTCCATTTTTTTTGTTCCAAATTATAAAGTAAAATATATGACATTAGTCATGTTCCAATTCAAGGGTAAATTTCTGTATGTAATACGGTCCTTAAGCAACAGAATATATTGGGCTAGCCTCTGTAATCTGCAGAAGTGAATAAAATGGCAAAGCATTTTCAATTGTGTAAATAAATATCATCCATTCACAGGATCTTTTCTTTCCATAGAGAAGATTTTTTTTACAACTTGACAATATAATATACAAAGATTAGAGATGGGCACGAATAAAAAAAGTGACGTTTCGTTTGTCGTTTGTCGTTTGGAGGGTCCGTTTCGGTTCATTTCCATTTTTCGTGAATTTTTGCAAAAAATTCATTTTCATTTTCGTTTGTTTTGTTACCGTTTCATTACCATTTATTTCAATTTTTGTGATTTTTTTTTTAGCATTTAAAGCAGTTCACTGTATTGCAGTAACGAAAATGAAATGCACGACAAAATTTCTGGTGTTTCTGTTTGTTTCGTTTCATTTTGGAGACAAAACTCGTTTGTCATTTCATTGCGTAACAAAACGAAAAAACAAGAACGGAAACGAAAAATTGTTCGTTTCATACCCATCTCTAACAAAGACAGGTTGAAATGCATGTGCGGAGTCAAGAGGTCATTCTTAGTTTCAGATTTGTTGGCAAGATAAAAGGCAGGAAAAGATACATGCCGGTAAACTGGCAAAACCAATGCATTTTTTATTTTTTGCATTCTCAAAAATATCATTTCTCTCTCTTCATCTGGAGTAAAATGTCTTGACTTTCTCAGAGAATGAATTGCTCTGGGTATTTTCCTCACTGCAAAGTAACACATCACAACTAAGCCTCAGGCATACTATTACCTACCTGTTATATGAGATGGTGTAATTTTCTCTTTAGAGTCTTTATGATACACATTTTATCCTAGCTAAATACAGTCAGGTTTCATGTTTCCCAAATGAGAAGAAGTAAATAGTATTTATAGTGGTCAGACTTTTACTTTCTGTTTTCTTAATACGGACTATAAAAAAATCTGCCCATTTGTGTCTCTCTGAATGAATATATGTAAATTATAATAACAATGCTGTATGTTGCCAAGCAGTAAATACCAAACTGGTAGGCATGCATATGAAGACTGTTTGCATGATTGGCAGAAGGGGGATAGAATGTTGAACGCAGGACTGAATTGTTGGTGTGTTTGCAAGGTGAAGAAAAGTGAGTGAGGGTTAGCTGGTCAAAAAGTCTGTCTTGAGGTAGAGAAGAGAAAGGAGTTGATGATGATGATGATGATGATGATGATGATGATGATGATGATGATGATGATGATGATGATGATGATGATAACCTTTTTCAGTGTACAACCTGTGTACAGTGAAATTGACTGAGCCCCCCTACCCCCAATACCATCCCACTAAAAAAACAGCCACTCAATCTCATTTCACTCTTTGTACTTGCTGCACAACTCTTTGGGTCTGTAGAAAGAGTTGGCATTGAGTTTGGAATACAGATGGCTGTGGACCTGGAAAATGGTGGTTTGTGGTGGTTTGTGGTTTGTGGTTAGCTGCAAGGCATAAACCACAACGAACCAAATGGGAATCCAGAATGATTTATGGTTCATTTTTTGGTTTGTGCTTGGTGGTGGTGGGCTGCCTGCTCCTGTTATGCTGCTGCCATCCAAAAAGTTGGGAAGGGGTTGGGAGTGATACTTACTAGAGATGGGCACGACCATGAAATATTTTTTTCGAGTTGTCGTTTTTGGGACGGGTCCGTTTCGGGTCGTTTCCGTTTGTCGCAAAATTTTTCAAAAATTTGTCGTTTCGTTGTGTCGTTTGTCATTTCCACGCAATTTAGCGCGATTTGACGTCCCAGTCCCGGATGTCCCATTGGCGTCCCCGCACAATCAGGGCCGGCGTGCTAGGTGTTTTTGCACCCTAGGTGGCGGGTGGGGTGCGGGGGTGGGGAGGTGCGGGTGGGCGGCGGTGGCGGGGGGCATGGGCGGGCAGCGACAGCGGCAGTGGGGAGGGGCGGGCGCGTGGGCGGGCACGTGGGCGGGCGCACGGGCGGTGGCTGCGGGTCCCGCAATGACCCAGAGCAGGCGGAAAACACTTTAAACTGGGTGATTGCTGCTGCACATTGCACAGGACTGCATGCATCCTATCAAAGCAAACAAAGTGGGCAGAATGCATATTTCTTTTTTTTTCTCTTGGACTTTGAACTTGAAGCACTAAATGAAATAAATCCTCTCTCACACACAAAGAGAGAGGAGAGAATAAAGAAAACTGCTAGGCTTGCTATTCCCAGAACCCACAGCACTGTGCTGGAGGCAGGGTAAAGGAACTTGTTGCCAGCCACCAAGCAAATGAAAATGAACTTTTGAAAATAGAAAATAAATGGTAGTATATTCAATATATTTTTAAAATAAATCCACACCAAGCCTCCCAAAAACCTCCCCTTTGAACTTGAAGCACTAAATGAAATAAATCCTCTCTCTCACACAATGAAATGAAAATGAACTTTGTAAAATAGAAAATAAATATGGAATGGTAGTATATTCAATATATATTTTTTAAAATAAATCCACACCTCCCCCCCCCCAGTCAAACCTAAACCAATATCAGAAAAAAAATCTTGACAAACTGCAGGAGCATAAAGGAATAAACTGTGTTGCTATTCCCCACAGCAGACAGGGAATGAAATATTTCCTAAAACTTCAATTGAATCAATTATTCCCTCCCTGCCCTACTTTGAGAAAAACCTATTTTAGTCAATTTCTCATGCAAATGTCTATTCCATGCCAGTCCTGATTGCCGGAGACCATACAAGGCTTTGTTCAACTTCAGAACAAGTTGTGGATTTTTAAGTTCATATCCAGGGACTTGTTTCATGTAGACCTCTTCCTTTAAACTTGCATTCAAATATGGTGTCTCCACATCAAAATGATGCACTTGGCATTTTCTTGACGCTGCAATTGCCAAGACCATTCTAAATGTTTCAGCCTTCACTGTAGGGAAATAAACATCTGTGAAATTCACATATTTCTCTTGTGAGAACCCTTGTGCCACAAGCCTTGCTTTGCAGGTTATATTATTGTCACTTGACTTCTTATTTTATATATCCACCTGCATCCAACAGGTTTTTGTCCTTCTGGTAACATCACTGGAGTAAATACCTTATGTTCCTTCAGAGATTCATACTCTTTTTCCATGGCCATCATCCACTGCTTCCTTTCTTCTTCAGGCATTTGCAGTACATCTTCATAACACTGTGGCTCATGGGATACAAAATTAACAACAAACCTTTCAGGTGGCACTCCAAAATTGGATCTTGTAGACTTTCTGAGCAACACTGGCTCCTCATCAACCTTTTCATCATGCAATGATGTCGACTCCCCTCTATCACTGGAATCTTCCTCAGCAGGCTCAGTGTGGGGACAAATGCTTGGCAAAAACACTTCATTGTTTGCATGTAGATCTTCCCAGTTTCTTTGTTCACAAAACGTTGCAGATCTGCTAATATAAACTTTCCCATGATTATCGCAAAAACGCCAGGATTTTGCAGCAGGTTGAAAACCAATAAACATAAGTTTTCTTGACTTTGGGCTATTCTTGTGTCTATATTTCTTTGGAATCAATACCAAGGCTTCAGAGCCAAATAAACGAAGATATTTGATTGTAGGTTTCTTACCATGTAGCAGAGTATAAGGAACTTTATTAACAGCTGAACTCCATACTCTATTAGACACATAATTTGCATACTTCATCGCTTCAGCCCAATAACCTCTGGGAAGTTTTGCATCAGTCAACATTGCATTCATTATGTTTTGAAGAATCCCATTCTTCCTTTCAGCTAGACCATGTTCAGCAGAAGCTGCAGGGTTAGTCAATCTGTGTTTCACCCCTTTTTTCTCCAAATAGTCTACAAACTGTTTACATAAGAATTCACCTCCTCTATCACTCTGTACAGCAATATTTTTTTGCTTGTACTGACGTTCTGCCATTTGAAACCATTTCCTAAACATAGCACTCACTTCACTTTTGTGCTTCATTATGTAGACCCAAGAATAACGAGAAAAATCATCTGTTATTACTAAACAGAATCTGGCACCACCAAATGAATTCGCCATGGGTCCAATCACATCAATATGTACCAACTGTAGAGGATGATGTGACTTTCTCAAACTCTTTCTTGCTATGGGAGCAGACTTAGTTTTTGTATTTTTGCAAACATGGCAATCTAAATACTTATCACAGCTTTGCACAGACCCATGTTCCACATGTTGCAGAGTTTTTCTAATGTTCTCAAAACCTAGATGCCTCAATCTTCTATGTATTAAATGAATGCATTTGTCATGTAGAAGCTTATTTTCAACCATGTTCAAAGATTTCTCAGATATGCTAATCACAAACAAATTGTTTTGCAGCTGTCCAGTTGCAATTGTTTTCCCATTTTTTACAATTTTGCAACTGTTCTCATTGAACTGTACATTAAATCCTTCCTTTACAAGCATAGGCACACTCAATAAATTATTTTTTAGAGATGGTATGTACAGGACCTTATCAAAAACACACTTGAGAGGTTTAAAAAATATTTTCCCTTCTCCACAAATTTCCGCCTGAGTTCCATCTGCCAAGGTTACAGTTCTAGATTTAAACAAAGTTAGTTTATACAATGAATGCTGGCTCCCGAATCTACAATAAATAATTCTTGCTTTGAGCACTCCTGTTCATTGTTTTCATTAATTACAGACAGCTGGTGTCCTTCATTCTTCCAGCGTGTGCCTGCAACTCTTTTTTGCTTTTGCCGCTTGTTTACCTTATCACAGAAACGCAAAATATGTTTGTCACTCCCACAATTGTGGCATTTTCTTACTACCTGGATTGTCTCTCCAGAAACTTGAACAGGCTTCTTATTTACTTTAGAATCAGCTCTTCTCTGTTCCTCCTGCTGCAGTCTTGACTGGATATATGAGACAGACAAATCATCACTTTTCAAAGCTTCCATCCCCATTACTAAATTGTCATAGGACTCATCCAGGCTTGACAATATCACAAGACATTTATACTCCTCATCATGTTGAATGCCCACTTCAGATAACTGCTGAAAAATATTATTTACTTTCCTTACATGATCAGAAATAGTTTCACCTGGGCTTTGCCTTGTCCGGAAAAGCTGCTTCATTAGTGATATCTTACTTCCAGCTGAGTCCTTGATGTGAGCAGTTCTCAAAGCTAACCACGCTTCACGTGCCGTTTTAGCTTCTTTTACATAAACAAACTGTGACTCCTCCAAGGATAACATCAAAATCGCCAAGGCTTTTGCATCCTCTTTGATACATTGCTCATCTGAATCTTCTTCCAGCTCTTGTTCTACATACTGATAGAGCTCATGGAAAATCAAATAATGCTTCATACGCAGACACCAGTTCAGGTAATTATTGTCAGACAGCTTAATTAGAGGCATTGAAGATAAATTTATACTTGCCATCTTCGCTGATAGTGCCGGCTTGACTCCGCCGTTATCTGCAACACTTAATTCAGCTTCAAATATTTCTTCAGCCTCCTCCGCTTTATTCACAACACTCTGTTATGCTTGGCTTGCCCTTATCAGCTGCTTATCTCCTCTGTTCGCTTCCAAGCCTCAGAGAGAAAAATTCTTTGCAGCTCCTGTTTTGTCTCCGTTCCAACTCCAAATCTTTTTTCTCTGCAAAAACACAACTTTATACAGCACACACTTTATCTATACAGGTACAACAAAACCCACCAGGCAGCTGACCCAGCTGGGCCCATAACCCTATCAGCAATTAAGCAACAAATATAATATTTACTTGTGCTTGACACAGAGCAGTGCAGCAGTAGCGTGCAGATAAAATGTCAGTATTGATATAAAGTATTGCAGAGTTAGGTTATGAAGAGACAATGACAATGGGTAGAGTAAAAACTCATATATTCATATATACATCAAAAAATATATACAGCATAACAACCAAGCAATATTTACAACAGACAAACAGAGTGTGGGGTTCTGTTCTCACCATAACAGACCCACCTAACAAATGGAAAGCTAGTGCTTTTTATACAGTTCAGCACCCATCAGATATGAGTCATCACTAATTACAATCTGATGCAATCTGATACAATCATGATGCTATAAATTCTTTCACCTGTGCTTCATCACGTAACATGCCTGTGATTACTTATCTCTTACACTTGTGAATTAACATCATGAGTCTGCAGAATCTAACTGCCTCCATTTTACAATTCTCTTTCCACTATCTGTTAAATATACATAACATATATTTTATCAACTTTTACATATCTTGACAATTTTCGCCTGCTTTTTTGGCCAGGAATCGGGGGGGGGGTTCCTTTTAAAACTTTTTTTCTGTGCCGCTTGTGCTTGGCATCGCGCGATCGCCGCGTGATGCCAGGAACGACAACGACAAATCAGACCCAATTTTTCTTTTTTCGGTTCAAGTTCGAGTTCTGACAGCTTAATTGTTGTTACCGTTTCCGTTGCATAACGGAAACGAGGAACAGAAGCGGAAATGAGAATTTCACCAAGTTGTGCCCATGTCTAATACTTACCTGTATTCCCCCATCATTATTCCTTGACAGTTATAGTAATTCCCCTTTCAGGTTGTGAAACCTGAATTGATGTTAGTGTTACTTGCCATCAAGTGAACCCTGACTCCAATTTTAACTCCTCTTCATCGGAGTCTAGTCTGTATTTCTGTATGATAAAGTGTTTGTATTGATTGAACAATTAAGGCAGGCATTTCCAAACTTCAGCCCTCCAGATGTTTTGGATCACAACTCCCACAGTCCTTTGCCATTGGCATTCTAAGCTGAGAATTCTGGGAGTTGTGGTCCAAAACATCAGGAGGGCTGAAGTTTGGACGTACCTGAATTAAGGGGATAAAACACACCCTTGTTTGACAACCTTGTTATAGGAATCAGTTATAATCATACTGTAACTCGGTTATGTCTTCAATGTCACAAACATGAACTAATAATAAGTAGCTAGTGTGTTACCAATAATGTCTAGTTTCTGGATAGCATCCCCATCCTTTCTCTCATGTTATACACAGAACAGTTTTGTGATCATGGGCTCACCTGAAAACTGGTGCTGATGCAGGCTCACTCAGTCATCCTCATGGCAGAGTAAGCAGAAAAACAGAATGCAATCTACATTATATAACAAGATGTGCTAACTGTACTAGGGTATCTCGCCTTTGGCGAGTTAGTGTAGTTTAGTTTAGTCCCCCCCCCCGCCATCTATGTCCTCACTTGCTATCGAGAAGTCTTCTTGCTGAGCTTGTGTACTCGAATGCCAGCGTGCCAAAGCTGTTTTAAAGTTGTTGTTTTTATTGTTGTTATTGTTTTTCTCTATTGTTTTCTTATTGTGTCATTAGCTGAATTGGTCAGCCTCTGTAAGCCACCCAGAGTTCCTATGGGAAGATGGGTGGGGTATAAATTCAATAAATAAATAAATAAATAAATAAATCAAGGGAGTGTTTCATATTTGGAAAACATAAAATACGTTGAGTTTTCCCCTATAAAAGGAGATCCAACTTGGATAATTGTTTGAGTTCTCCATCCCTTTTCTTCTCAAACAGTTTTGTCAATAAAGATAAATTCCACTGCCACAACAGTCTCGTTGAATTCTTTCAGTTGCACAACAGCCTTATTTCTGCACCTTTTCAAAAACCCACAAGCAGAATGTTGTGTTGATTTGTACAAGCTGCACACTTGTAGAGTCCCTCTGCTGGTCCTGGAATTTCAACCTCTTCCCACAGTTAAGTGGCAAACACTGAAGGACAACATATCTAATACTCACTGGCAAGTTCTGAGTCTGACCCAACATGAGGGAGTCGCTTGAACTAAAAAAAAAGGTTTGATTCAAGTTTTACAGAAAAAAATATTGGACAGATGGTAAAAGAAGAACCAGTTCGGTCAGTAATTACAAAAATAATTTCTCTATTGAATTAAAATCTTTATCCATGTTCTTTACACTGGGTTTTTCATTTGCTGGGATTTAAAAACAACCTTCTAGGGGGAAATGGCATCTGGGGATAAAGATTGGGAAGTGAGGGTTGAAAAATGGAAGAATGATAACATTTTTGCAATTTGCTTTCTTAATGCTAGAGTGTGAAGAATGCCAGGCTGAACTGCCATGATGTAAAAGAGGGCTATTCATGCTCCTTTTATTTGAAAGTAAATGAGAATTAGACTTTTGAGATCCAATACTGGAGTACAGAAATTCAATGCAAAATGACGCTCTTGACAGCAGCTCTATTCAAAGTGAAGTAGGGTAAAAGCAAAGTTCTGTGGCATTCCCTCTCTATAACATCACATGCAACACTCAATAACATTATCTGGAAACTTCTTAACATACAATTAAATACTCTATTATCTGAAATGGAAACCTTATGACAAAGAGCTTTAAATGAAAATTAACATGTGGGAAATGACATCCCAGAGTGTGTTGTGGCCTTTAATTTTAACTATGTACTGGCTTGGTTTTTTTGTCTTCTAGTTTTTGCTATTGCTTTCAGTTAAAAAAAACAATTAAGTGCTGCACTAATTGCTTATGCCTCTTACTGTAAAGCCAGAGGTTGGGAGTTTGATTCCTAGCTGTGCCTCCAAGGGAAGAGCCAGCCTGTGTAGCCTTGGAAAGATTTGCAGTCCCAAGACACCATCAGAACATGTTAAATGAATTCTCGGTGCTGCCTGTCTAAATCAGTGGTTCTCAACCTGTGGGTCCCTGGATGTTCCTGGACTGCAACTCCCAGAAGCCTCCACCACTCACTGTGCCAGAAGGGATATCTGGGAGTTGTAGTCCAGGAACATCTGGGGACCCACAGGTTGAGAAGCACTGGTCTAAATAATTCTGAAAAATCAGAATTGACTTGATGTCATTCTGCTTCCAGTCTAGGGGTCTAGGCTAGGGAAAGGTTGGGATGTCGGGAAAGCAGGGACAAGGTACAACAGATTTATGAAAATTTATGGAAGAATTTGACAGTTTTAATGACAATATTTCTTTCTATGGCTCTTTGAATGGGAATCCATGTGGGGTTTGAGAGCTCTCTTCCCTCTTGCCACTGAGGTAAGCTTCATCTTATTGAACGTGCTAGGAATTCCCTGCCTTATGAGTCTGTTGAGAAAACTGCTGGCTGGTTGTGGCGGGCAATAATTCTTACTTTTTATTATTATAATATTTCAGAGGTTTTGTAAAAAAATGCTGTCAGTGATTTACTCATCTGTGTAATTAGATGCGGTGGTGATTGGAATATGTTATATTGCACACTATAGGCTTCCGAGAATATCTGCAATCAGGAGCTTGGTTCAGAAGAGCAGAGGGTCCTTCCCTGCTCCCGTCAGACAGTTTCAGGGCAACACAGAAATCCTGTTTAGGCATTATCACAGTAAGCTAAAAAGAACCTGCCAGGAGGGAAAGCAAAGAGGCTCTTTGCATGTTTTGGACACTCTCCTCATGACAAAAAGTGCAACTTTCTGACAAGCAGACGTTTCTTTCCACATCAAAGCTCTCTTCATGGCCTAGTTGTCCCCAGGCTTCGGTAACCAAAATGTTCTTGAACTGCAGTCCCCAAAAGCCTTTAGCACCAGCTGTGCTGGCCAGGGTTTCTTAGAGTTTCAGCCCCAAACCACCTGTATTATCTAAGGTCGGGAACCAGTGGCCTAGAACACAAATTTTCTAGTATTTTAAGGTATGAGGAAAGCCTCCATGAACAGAGAGGATTCTCCTATTCAAAAAGGCACTCTCTTCACGAAAGTAGCAATGTATTGCCCACAGAAGAGGCATGGCTAGTGTACTTCCCCTTCTGACATGTTTATTAAGTAACATTAGATGATTGACACCCCAAGACCAAGGAAGTTGTTGGGGTAGGAAGCCTCACACAGTACTTGCTTCCAGATACTTCCAGTCCCACATTACCATCAGCAAATGGCTGTTGGACATTTTTTTCACATAGACTCATAATTCCCAAATCAGATATGCATGGCATATTCTGTATTAGCAGGTCTATCTCTCAATACAGGGATATGTGTTAAGAAATTGCTCAGGTGTCCATATTGCATTATTCTATCTCATTAGTCTATTTCAGTGGTGTCCAAACTTTGGCCCTCCAGATGTTTTGGACCATATTGACCACAGTCCTTTGTCATTGGCAATACAGGCTTGGAATTCAGGGAGTTGTGGTCCAAAACATCTGGAAGGCCAAAGTTTGGACACCCCTAGTCTATCTGTTACTGTAGGTCTGGTAGCATGCCTAGTTTGTACATAGGACACCAAGCCTGGAAAACTGTCTATCCAATACCTTTCACATATCTGAAATAGAACAGGGATTGACTCCAGCTAAAATAAGCAGGAAGGCATCCCAGTAGCTCATAAACTTCAGTTTCCATCCATTTTTACTTCTGCCTTGGATCCCTTTTTTTGCAGCTTTAGGAGGTTGCTACTTAATGCTCTGTGACATCAGGAGAGCCTAGCCAATAGCACCTAGAAAGGAACTGATAATTCTTTCTTCCCGGTTCATTATGAAATCATGTCAAACAGAAGAGCATAAAAACTTAAAGTGCTCTCAGGGATATGATAGGTCAAAGAAGAAATCACAAGAGTGAAGAGCAGGGCTTGAAATATAAATCATCAGGGCACAAAAGTGCATGAATCTCTGTGCTGTTGGGTTGTTGTTTTTTGTGATTTCTTGGAGATTTATACAACTCTGTTCAACGTTCCACCTCTGACTGTGGTTGAATTTTTCATTGAGGGTCACAGGACTGTGCAATGTTAGTCACACCCTGTTGCATGCTCCTTGCCAGTCACATGCCCTGCTCTCCACACTCTGGGTGTACTAGAAATCCAAAAAGGGAACACTTGTATCAATCTTGATTAGACCCCAGATTTGTAACACTCCATGGTCTCAGAGTTGCCATTCAGAGCCAAACACACATTGAAAGAAATTCATCTTTTCTTATTCTTACACTGTTTTCACCTTTGCCTTTTGATCCCTTTTGTTATGCTTGATTGAAAATAGCCTTAAAAAGGAATCTGTTGTTTACATTCCAGAAATAATCTGTAGAAGTGCATAATTTTTCTTGCACAGTGCTTTCACAACAATTACACTTTTTTCACCATTCGAAGGATCCCTCCATTTAGAAACAGATCTCTCTGAATGCCTATTTTTAGAGATGGGCACGAAATGAACAATTTTTCGTTTCCGTTTTTGCTTTTTCATTTTGTTACGTAACGAAATGACAAATGAATTTTGTCTCTAAAATGAAACGAAACGAACAGAAACACCAGAAATTTTGTTGTCCATTTCGTTTTCGTTACGGCAATACATTGAACTGCTTTAAATGCTAAGAAAATTCACAAAAAATTGAAATAAATGGTAACGAAATGGTAACGAAACGAAAGAAAATGAAAACAAATTTTGTGCAGAAATTCGCAAAAAATGGAAACGAACCGAAACGGACCCCCTAAACGACAAATGACAAACGAAACACAATTTTTTTATTCGTGCCCATTTCTACCTATTTTGGTCCCACTGTCTGTGTTTTAATTCTCCATGTAACTGAAATGAAGAGAGAAAGGGCTGAATGGAAGGGGGGAACAGTGTTTCACACATGCTGGTTAAAAGCAACATTTCAAAAAAACTTTTGTACGTCTGTCCCTAAAAGAGTGGGGTAGGGGGCAACACAGCACATACATCAGAATGGTTCAGATCATTCTTGAGAATCCTGACCATCTAGCAGGCTGAAGGTTAACTACACATGTGCAGTGGACTATGATAAAACTGAAAAAGCATCAGCATGCTTGTCCATAGAAACAAGGCATCAACTATCCTTGAAAACAGTGAAGTTATTTCAAAGTGAATCAGAATACGCCATATATATATAGCTCATGACATGGAGAGCTTCCTGAAAAAGAACTTTACAAAATAGGAAAACATATTTTGCAGCGGAAATAAAATTTTCCTACTTTTCTGCTTATGAAGAGTGTAGCCCTAGCAAATAGCAACGAATGTTGTGTAGTTCAAGAGTGAGCCTTTTACTTTGTTACAGATGTTGACATGAATACCAGCTCCTTCCCTTAAAATGTAATTGAAAAGTGACAATTTTTTTACATTTTTAAAAAATGTAATTGAAAAGATGTGAGATACAGAAAAATAAGGAGTTCCTTATTTTAAAAACATACAAACTACGTAAGTAAAACAATAATATTTTTGAGGCCTCTGATTATGGATAGGAAAGACAAGATATTCACAGCTAATGTCCATTGCTCCAAGGAATTTAAAGTAGAAGTGGACAGCAGCAAATATACAAAACACTGTATCATGTCCACAAGGCTGAAGCAGGCTGGCACATCACTGCAGTGAAGCAATAATATTTATTTATAGACTAGTATGTATGTATGGGAAAACAGCATTTATGATTGTGAATGCAAAGCCAAATTACACAGGCCTTGCTCAATAAATGAGCTATCAGATGTTAAAATGAAAGCAATTCTGCAGTCAATATAATGTGGCTGCAGGTTAAATAAATAGTGTTTGAGTCACAATAATATTTGTAAAATGACCCTATTTCCTTCACCACATGTGATTAAGCTCTGTATTCATTCATTCAAACAAGAGCCATTGGAAAGAACAGAAGCTTTGAAGGCAGACTCTGATTGTGATCATGAGACTATAGCTCTGTTGAGACATGGATTTTACAACTATTAGGCTCTCACACAATGAAAAACAGGAAAGGTTTATTTGCGGAATAAATAATTTGTTTTCCTTTTGAAGAACTCCACATCAGTTCCCTATAGAGCACATAGGTGAAAGAGTAGCGAGGATCCATTGGTGGAGAACAGAGATGGGCACGACTTGAAAAAATTTTTTTTTCGAGTTGTCGTTAGTCGGGCCGGTTCCGTTTCGGCTCGTTTCCGTTTTTTGCGAAAATTTGCAAAAATTAGTCGGTTCGTTTTTTCATTTTTTCGTTGTCGTTAGTACTGGTTTGGGGAGGGGGTAGCGGGCTCCTGGAGGGAGCTGCAGGAGTCAGCCAGAGCCACAAGTGACGGACTGGCAGACTCTTTGCACCCGCTGTGTCTCACGTACTTGCATGTAGTGCAATGCAAGTAGATCTGGCTTAGGGTTAAGACGGGTTAGCGGAACGGCTAGGGTTAGGCTAGTTACGGGTGAGGTTAGGGTGAGTATTGGGGTGCACCTCTGGGTGCCTCTCTGACCCACTTAGAAGGACAGTGTACTGGCATATGGGTTAGGCTTAGGGTTCGGGTTTGGGCTACGATTAGTGGGCTGTTTATGCCCGATAGGCACATCCCAGAAGTCTCTGTGGTCAACCTGGCCAAGTGGCCATGCGATTGGTGGAAAATTTGCATGGTCTACTCCCATGGGCGAGCCCATCATTGCAAATGTGCAGGTGTAAAAAACTAAAATAAAATAAAATCAACGGAGACTCTTTTTTTGCAAGAAAAACCCACTGCTGCTACTGTAAAAATCCAAGCATTTAAAATAGCTAATTTTCACGTTTCTGTGGTGCTTTGGTGGGGTTTTGGGCAACGATTTCAAAAAAAATATTGCGGTCGCCATTTTGGATCCCCCGCACTGCATGGCAAATGGATGCGCCCTCCCAGCCTGGTACAGTCAGAAAAACCTGGCCATGCGATTGGTGGAATGGCTCCAAAACTTTGCATGGTCCACTCCCATGGGCGAGCCCATCATTGCGAATGCGCAGGTGTAAAAAATAAAAAATAAAATAAAATAAAATAAAATAAAATCAACGGAGACTTTTTTTGCAAGAAAAACCCACTGCTGCTACTGTAAAAATTCAAGCATTTAAAATAGCTAATTTTCGCATGTTTCTGTGGTGCTTTGGTGGGGTTTTGGGCAACGATTTCAAAAAAAATATTGCGGTCGCCATTTTGGATCCCCCGCACTGCATGGCAAATGGATGCGCCCTCCCAGCCTGGTACCAGCAGCGCAGCAGTAGCAATAGCCAAGGAGAGGGGGGCAGGGAAACCCCCCCCAAATAAAACACCCTTCTGGCCTGGTAGGTGCCCTCAGACAGTTTTCGCCTACTTTTAGGGCTGGGAATCGGGGTTTTTTTTAACTTTTAAAAACTTTTTTTCTGTGCCGCTTGGCATTGCGCGATGCAAGTAACGAGCACGACAAATCAGACCAAATTGTTCGTTCGTCAGTTCGAGCTCGAATTCTGGTGGAGTAATTCCCGTTTCCGTTTCCGTAGAGTAACGGATACGAGTAACGGAAACGGAAACGGGAATACCGCTAAGTCGTGCCCATCTCTAGTGGAGAAAGATTGGAAAAATTACCTTTTCAGACTACAACTGCCAAGATGCCCAACCTCATGAAAGCTATTCAAAGTAAAATACAAATATTAGAAATAAATAAATAAATAAATAAATAAATAAATAAATAAATAAATAAATAAATAAATAAATAATCTAGGATATACTATCTGTAGGATATTACAAAAGTATTATACTGTGCTCTAGATATCTTTTCAGCTATATAGTTGTAGTCCAAAAAACCATGTTCTGGGGAAACAAATTAGCTACAGCTAAATTATTAAAACTTGTCTGATTTATAAGTCCAACTGTACAAATGGAGAAAACATATCCCTTAGGCTGAGCTCTGCTCTAAATCATAGTTGAATATGATGGGGTTCTAGAGAGAACTGGGGTCATGTCAATCCCCAGTCAGTTCCTCCTGGACCACCCTACCCCTGAAAGGTAGCCATACTGGCTTCTGTGAAGTCAACTGTCCTGTGGAATCTTCAGCGGAGGTAGAAAAGTAGAAGACAACGAAGGTGGCTTTCCCAGAAGGGTCATAGGCAGGGAAGTTTTGATAAAGTATGGAAACCAGGAAGGAGAGTCAAGGTCTGAAGAATCTGAAAGGGGGGAGGGAGGCCCAAACATCATAAAAGGGAAAGAGAAGGAAGTTTAGTCGGTAGCAGTATATAGAGGAAGAGAAGAAAATGGAGAAAAGAGAGAGGAGAGAGAGAGAGAGAGAGAGAGAAAGGGAGAGAAAGGGAGGTGGCCCCATCAGAGTGGTCCCAAGTGCAGCCACCCAATGAAGTGCTAGAAGCATCATGTTTTAGCTGGCCAAGGAATGGTATTGTGCAAAGGAGGTGTAAGCAGCCACCCATGAAACCCATGCCTACCTATCTGAGACATTGTAGAAGGTGGAGAAAATTTAATGACTTCCAGTAGTAAAAAAGCAAGATATAGTCTATTCAATAGATGACCTCGTCTTCCTGAGGCAAGAGACAGATAAAGGTCAGTTCTGAGTTCTGAGTTAAGTGTTCTCCCTCTTTGGATGTAAAGGCTAAGAGTGAACTGATAAGGTGGATTATTTCAGGGCTCACTAGAACTGTTGATCTGTCCAGTAAAATTGCAAAAGGAACCCTTATGTCTGGGATGCTGGACCCCTCTGGGGCTTCTCTCCTAATGGAGACATGGGGGCATGCACACTGAGTGTTAACACATGCATATCACTAGAATGCACCTTAGAAAGATTTACTGCTATTATGGACTGTATTATTTTATTTGTAAACCGCCCAGAGTTCCAGTTTGGAAGATGGGCGGTATAAAAATGAAACAAACAAACAAACAAACAAATAGTGACATTCTTTTTCTCTCCCTCTGTAGTACATCTTGTGTCTTTATTCTCTGGCCTTTATTTGGTTTACACTTTGACTATATCTACACATCCACAGATGGAAACCATGAGTGTGAGGGAACACACCAGGTGTGCATGCGCAAAAGATAGAAATTAACTCATAATGATTCATAATTTTAATTATGAACATGTTATAATTTGTACACATTAGAGATGTGGCTTGTTATACACATGGGAATTATGAAGCAGCTGGATTTCATTTTTTTTTTTTTTGCAGTGCAAACTAATTATGAGTTTCAGTGGTATCAGGAGGCAAAAGTTGTCAATCCTAGCAGCAGCAGTTGTGGAAAACTGGTAATGTGACTCACAGCCCCCTGGATAAGCCCTAACTGCTCCACACACCAGTTAAAATGCAAGTTGGCATTTTAGAAGAATATTAAATAACAGCAGCAAATGGAGGCATTAATTCCCTGTGACAATCTAGAAGCGAGTTTCTTGGGAAAGGTTGCCATACATCCTTCCTGACACAAGTATTGTGCCTTTAATAACTCCGTGAAATTTCCATGCTCTGAATTCATGCCTGATAATGCAGCTGTTAAAAGCTCATAGCCTATGTGGAGTGTGGCGGGTTGGGAGGCGGGGACAAGCCCTGTGCAACTGCATACTACCATGTCACTTTCACATTTTTTTTCCCTTTTGAAAGTTAAAATTCTTTTCCCCCCCCATCCAGCAAGGCCCCTTTGACTGTCTTTCGTTCTGTCAGGATAGACAGTGCATGTGATGAATCCCGACCTTAAATGCATATGAGAAATTTGAGAATTAGGGAGGAGCCACCGGGGGGGATAGCACAGAAAGAAAGTCCAGACATAGTCTGGAGGTAGAGGAAAAGTAAACAGAGCCAGAGAAAAGCATTATAACACCAGCAGTGCCATTATAATATAAGTCTGAGCTTTGATGCTTCCGGACAGAAGGCTCTCAGTGCTCAGTAGATCAAAAGTAGACATGGGCACGACTCGGCGAAATTGTCGTTTCCGTTTTTGGTTATCGTTTCCATTACGTAACGGAAACGGTAACGATAATTAAGCCGTCAGAACTCGAACTCGAACCGAAAAAAGAAAAATTTGGTCGGGTTTTTCGTTTCCGTTTGTGGCATTGCGGCGACCGTGCAATGCGAAGCACAGAAAAAGTTTTTAAAAGTTTTTTTAAAAAAAACCCCGACTCCCGGCCAAAAAAGCAGGTGAAAATATGCCTGCCTGAGGCTTTGCCACCTATCAGAGGGTTGGTTTCTGGGGGGTCCCCGGCCTTTCCCCCCTCTTCTCCTGTCCTGGGCTGCTTGCACCAGGCTGGGGGGGTTATCCTCGTCGTCTCGCCATGCCATGCGGTGGGGGGGACCCAAAATGGCGACCACAATTTTTCTTTTGAAATTGTGGTCAAAAAACACACCAAATCACCACAGAAACATGTGAAATTTATTTATTTTAAATGCCTGAATTTTAATAGTAGCAGCAGTGGGTTTTTTTATAGCAATAAAACGTCGTATTTATTTTATTTTATTTTATTTTTTATTTTTTTAGACCTGCCCATTTGGGCTGGGCATGGGATGGGACCATGCAAATTGTTTGAACCATTCCACCAATGTCATCGCCAGGTTTTTGACTGACACTTCTGGATGTCTCGGAGGGCATAAAAAGCCGAGGCACCTTCCAGAAATCTCAGTCGGGTGTATGGATGTGGTTGAGGGAGGAGGGCTGGCTGCTGGTGCTGGTGTGATCTGATCGAAATTGAGGAGGGAGGCTGGAGGCTTTAGGATTTAAGTTAGGCAGGCAGGGAGGGAATTGAATTTAGAAAATAATTTCTTTGATTCCCTGCAGCTTTTTCTGCTGAAGGGAAGAGCAGTTTATTCTTTATTTCTTCTCTGGCAGTTTGTGAGGATTTTTTTCTGATATTGGATAAAGAGGGAGGTTCGACTGGGAGTGGGAGGTGTGGATTTATTTTAAAAATATATTATATACTACCATTTATTTTCTATTTCCCCAACTTCAATTTGCTTGCACACACACACATTTGGGGTGCAATCCAAGAACAGACCCTCTATCTTAAGTGATATCCTAACTGCCCACTCGTCCGTCCGCCCGCGCCGCCACCCTCCTGTGGCCTGTGCCACCACCCGCCCACATGCCTGCCCGTGGCCACCGCCCACCCATGGCCCCTGCCACCACCGCCCGCCCGCACCTCCCCCCTGCCGCCCGCCCCCCCCCACCCGCCACCTAGGGTGCAAAAACACCTAGCGCCGGCCCTGATTGTGGGACGCCCCTATGCTCTGGGAAGTCAAATCGTGGTAAATCGCGGTGGAAATGACAAACGACAAACGACAAACAAAATGACAAATTTTTGAAAAATTTCACGACAAACGGAAATGATCTGGAACGGACCCGTTCCAAGAAACGAAAACTCAAAACGTCATTTTTTCTCGTCGTGCCCATGTCTAATCAAAAGTCATTTGAGTGCAGCTGTTCTGCCTTTTCCTTCTGTGCTGATACCATACCCAAGAACAGACAAGCTGGGGGAAATCCCAGCTCCCAGCTCCTTGTTTCAGAGCTTAACCTCACCTCACCAAAACACAAAGCAATTGTCAGAGCTATTTTTCAAGATGTTCTAGAGATATCAAAATGCCTAGGAGAAATGGTAGCAAGCACAAGATCATCTTGACTGCTGCCACTGATTCGTTCAATCTTCAAGCAGACCTTTGCTATGTAAATTCTGGCATCCTTTTTCCTGCTGGCAATATAGGCACAATATTGTACAGAAATCGCAGGCCATTTCCTGGGATTTTGAATGGGGCCTACAGAAGTACAACATTTCACATTCAGTTTGGTGCACTCTGGGGTGCTGGCTCTATCATCCAACAGGTGGGCGGGGCAACACCTTGGAGTGGTCACTGGGCTGCTTGAAGTCTGTGCTGGAAGTGGTGGAGGCAGGCCTGGCACCCCTTGGTGGCTCAGATCCAGACTTCTGGAATAGGGAAGAGGAGTGCAAGCAGTGGTTGCAAGGAGCACTGCTTGGCCTACACGCCCCCTTAGAATTTTGTGCCCAAGGCAACAGCCCCTATGTCCTCACCCATGTTATGTCACTGAACATTCATAAAGCAGAGGGGGTTTATTTTATTGAAGAGCTGAATTATAACATAATGTAAAATATAGGGACCCACACTAGCATCAAGTTAGTTTCAGCATTGTGGCTGCTGCTGGCACTACAGTCTGGCAGGCCAGTCCTTCCATTTGGCAGAGTGAGGTGATTAATGCAGGCAGTATTTAACACTGGAAGGCAGAAAGTGGAACCAAGATGTGTGAGATGTGTGCCTTGGCCACCACCACCAATGTTGATGTAAGAAAGAATGATGGTGCGTCTTATGAGAACACAGGAGAGAGCCTTCTCTGTTGCTGCTCCCTCCCACTGGAGGCCAGACTTGCACCGTCCTTGCTATCTTTCTGCAAGACCTTTCTCTTAAATTGAATTTTCCCTGAGTTACTGACTACCTGTTATGCAAGTCTTAGATGGACTATGATGCAATACTGCTTGGACTGAATTCGTAGTAGTAGTTGTGTTATTTCACTTTTAGTTTTCCATCTCTCAGAGTGGCACTTCTTTTCTTTGTTTGCTGATTGTTCTTATCTTTAATTGTGCCTTCTTAATAACGTAAGATGCCTCTTCACAATAATTGTTCTTAGCTTTGATTTTTGACTTTAATGTTCTTGATAACTGTTCTACACTCATTGTTTCAGACTTTGTATATTGTCCTTCAGTGTTGTAAAACGCCTTGGATCCTTTTCAAGGAGAAAGGTGGTGTAAAATATTTTAAATAAAATAAAATAAAATAAAATAAAATAAAGAAGTACAAGGGTATCAATGGCTATCATTATGGATGCCTAAGGATGACTTCCAGGTTGGAGAGATAGGCAGGATATCTCTCAATGCATTTGAGTGGAATTATAAGCAGGTGAAGGCATCTGCTTGGGAATACCCTGAAGCAAATGGTGAGCCACTGTGTGAGACAGAATGCTGGAGTGGATGGGCTGTGGCCTGTTCCAGCAAGGCAGTTCTTATGTCCCTATGTTCACTCCCTCCTTTTGTGCAGAAAGTGGGAGGAGGAAGCCATCTTGTCTTTTACCTCAAGCAGCAAAATATCTTGGGCTAGGCATGGATTTTGGAATGAAATGCCCACAACAGGAATGAAATACCACATTTGGCCAAGGTCCATGTATGGCTGTAATCCTACATGCACTTTCCCAGTAGCAAGCCATAATAGTTTGAAGTGGGTCTTATGGCTGAACAGAAGTAGATAGAATTGCACTGCATGTCTCTTGGCCTAGACTCTTGTTGTTCATTTGAAGTTGGAAGATAAACAAGACAGCTTCCTACTTGATAGCTAGGAACAGCCTCTTCCTCCTGCTGATTAATGCCTTTTATTACGGAAGGCTGTGCACAGAGGAATGTTTTAGAAAGGGACCAGCTTTCTCCTGGAAGAAGGAAAACGTACAACCCTCAAGAACTGGTGTGGCAATTTTACCACTTCACCACTCTTGGGGAAAGCCTAGTTATCTCGTAATGGGAAACAGAGGTGATACATAACTGAGTTCCAAATGCCACATCCCTCAAGGTTGCTCAAAAACAATGCTGCTTTCTTTTTGTCTATTTTTTATTGCTTTTCCTTTCACTTTTTCACTTTCTCCCCAGCTCACCAGAGCCTGGCTGTTCTCTGGACTGTCTGGCTGATGGTAAATTGTTTTTTGATGGCTGACTCGGTATAACTGAACTCAATTTGCCTTTCAAAAGCAGCTAATAGTCGCATTAAAAAATCCATTTTCACTTGTGATTGAATTTGACTGGGGCTCAATCAATAAATGAATGGAGTGTTTCACACACTGTACAGAGCGGGCGTTACCACGGTAACCATGTAAGTGAGTACGGTTGGTTTAATCTCTTTGTACTAATAGTTCTGCTGGTATTGGCCACTGGTATCAAAGACCCACTAGAATTCAGGTCAGGCTTGCCAACCTGGTTGCTTTGCAAGACAAGTAAGCCTGTGCATCTAAAGCACAAGAGCTTTGGGCTAAGGAGGAAGTCAGGTAGCTGAGTTGATGCAGCCCAGTAACTAGCTGTAGTGCCCTTTACTGTGTAATTTATCTCAGGGTAGCAAGTGGACTTAAGTAGCTTAATTCCTTGACTGCATAGGCTAACATAAACTCTCTCTCTCCCCCCCCTTTTAGGCAGAGCCATTTTAGGAGAGCATAATAATCAGCATACCAGAGCCTTGCATCTTCAAAAGTCCTCCCTGATTCAGTATGTGCAGGCTGTAGGGATGTAAATCCCCTTCAGTTCTGGCAAGTGAGGAGGGAAACCCCTGAATGCTCTCCCAGATACACAATAGTGTGAGGGGCTTCACGAATTTTATTTTATTTTATTGCATTTTGTAATCCCCCCCCCCAAATCTTTGCAAAAGCAAAACTCACATAATTTTATTGTACTAAAAATACAAGGTTTCTGGTGCAACCAATCTATCCTCCCTGTTTGTCTGTGGTGCTGTTACCCATGTGAAAAATTCCCATTTCTCATGTAGGAATGAAAAAGTGCTTGCCAGTTTGTTGAACTGGGTATGCTGATGGCTTGAAGTACCCCTTTTCACCAAAGATGGGCAAATGTTTCATTGTTGCTACCTCCTTCATAGACCGTGTAGCTATTGTACTTTGTGCCTTTAACATACCTGTTTGGGTAAATTTATATAAAGTTTTGTCATGCAGCCACACTGCCTTATTTACAATGCTTGCCTGTTGTTCAGATAATGTTACCTATAACTTTATCTCTCTCTGGTGTTCCTGCCACTTTGTCTCATTTTCCCACCAAAAATTAAAACATGAAATGAAGGAAGAGAGGTAGGGAGGGAAATAGGAAGGAAGGAAGGAAGGAAGGAAGGAAGGAAGGAAGGAACGAACGAACGAACGAACGAACGAACGAACGAACGAACAAAGGGGTAAAATAAAATAAAATAAAGTGAAACAAAACAAAACAAAATGCATGTGCCAGTGTTAAATAGACATGGATTAGTTTTCATTTCACTAATTGTTTTCTAAGAAGGGCAATCCATCTTGAAGCACAGAAGCAACAGAACTGGAGTAAAGTAATTAAAAAAATAGAATAGAAGTTATCTGTAGGTGGACAGTGCTAAGATGCTGTGGCTGACACAATTTGTTCAGTTATAGATAGGGATGGGCACCTTATGAAAAACAAAATGCTGTTGTGTCATTTCATAAGCTTGCAAATTGTTTCATAACAAAATGAAATGGCAGGCAGTGTTTTGTTACAAAATGAAACGAAACACAGATTTTTCCATTTTAAAATGAACTGTTTGGTTACTCTGTAAAACGGATCTTCTGGGTCCTAGAGGCACCAAATTTGGTGGGTAGCTTCCTTGGACTCTCCTCTTTACGTGCTCCAACACTGAAGAGCTTTAGGGTTCAGTGGGTCGAGTTGTTAAACTCCAAAGGGGGTGGCCCCAGAAAAAAACATTTCTAATTGCAGTGTTATGTACTTGAAAATAGTCATCCCAGGTGTGTAGCAGCATGGAAATTACAGTGGATCTTCGTGGAGCTCTTTCATTTAAGCACCTCAAATTTGGAGAGCTTTGGGGTTCAGGGGGTCAAGTTATTTAACTCCAAAGGGGGTGCCCCCAAAAAACATTTCTAATTTGAAAGTACTTGAAAATACTGATCCCAGGCATGTAGCATCACTGAATTTTCAGAAGCACTTCCTCAAGCTCTTCTCTTTAAGCCCACCAAGGCACATAGGGCTGTATCAGATGGACCATCTGTTGTAGTGCACCAGGCAGGCAGGCAAGCAATAAACATCAGGCCATATCAGACCCTCAGGTATGAAGAGAGATTGTGAGTGGACCTCCCTGGCATGTCAAAGGTATAAGACACCTCTATGTCCAGGGCAAGTATTAGAAATAATTGGCCTTTTCAGATGCTCAGATATGAAGAGAGAGAGAGTGGACCCCCCCCCCCCCAGCATCATGACCAAGGCAGGTTTTAGGAAAAAATTGAGCCTTTTCCGACTCATAACATGCAGGAAATCTGGCAGGCCTGGGAGACAGGCAGGAATACTGGCTGGAAATGGAATATTCCAGCTAGGAATAAAGGAATATGAGGACTCAGGTTCTATTTTGTTGGTTTTCAGAAGTGGGGCTATGATTAAGAGGGATGGCCAGGTGCATTTGTATTGTGCCACTAGAGAATGGGGGAACTGGAACTGGTGGGTGGTGGGAATAAAAATATGGGTGGGTGGGAAGGAGTGTAGTTTTAAGGATGTGTGGGGGGGAAGATTATAAAAGAAACCCAACCCAAAATCCCAGCCCTACTCCAGAATAACCCTCCCAAACAGAACAGAAGTAGCTGTGCCTCTCTGAGTACAGAGAGACAGGCACGCACACATGCACACTTGCGCGCGCGTGCACACACACACACACACACACACACACACACACACACAGAGAGAGAGAGAGAGAGAGAGAGAGAGAGAGAGAGAGAGAGAGAGAGAGATATGAGAGAGAGAGAGAGAGAGAGAGAGAGAGAGAGAGAGGCTCTCTTCTACGTACACACAACAAACAAATACCGACTCTCTCTTTGTAAAATCACACAAAACACTAAGCAACATTTCTGAACACACAGAAGTGAAGCTAGCCAACTGTAAAACAGCGAGCTAGCAGCACTGAGTCATCTCTCTCCTCTCACTCCTTCACAGATGAAAGAGAAACAAAGCCAGGCAGCCTCTTATATAGCCTAGCCAGGCAGCCAAGCAAACCATTCCCTTCCCAAAACAAAAACAAAAACAAAAACAGCACTTTTACAACATGGATTCCTATGGGGACCCCCTTTAAAGTTGAATAACTCAGCCCCTTGAATACCAAATCTCTCAAAATTTGGGGCGCTTAAAGGGAAAAGCTTTAGGAAGCTCCCGTGTAATTTCCATGCTGCTACATGCCTGGGGTCACTATTTTCAAGTACATAACATTGCAATTAGAATTTTTTTTTCTGAGGGCACCCATTTGGAGTTTAATAACTGAGCCCTCTGAACTCTAAACCTCCCCAAATTTGGAGGGATTAAAGGGGAAAGTCCAAGGAAGCTACCCACTAAATTTGGTGCTGCTAGGACCCAGGGGATCCATTTTATAGCATAGCAAATCATGTTGTTTTGATTTTTTTTTTGAAAAAAATCATTTAAAAATGAAAGCAAATGAAATGCGGGGGGGGGGGGGGGGAAAGTCCAAGGAAGAACTAAATTTGGTGCTGCTACACAAATTTTCCATTTCGTGTCCATCCCTAAAAGATGGCTTTCATATGTCAGTGCATTTGTTCTTATTATTATTATTTATTGATATGGAACACTCCAACTGCCAGCATTTTTACCTTTTCTTTTCCTATAGGAGGCCAGCAGTATGGACTCTCCTGATAGCTATTTGTATGTCCAGATTCATCAGCATATAACAGCCTTCAGGATCCTCAAAATGAAAAGGTCCATTGCTGAAGGCTTTTAGAAGCAGAAGGAAGTCAATGTTGGGTGGGGGGAGAGAGAGAGAGAGAGAGAGAGAGAGAAAGAAAGAAAGAAAGAAAGAAAGAAAGAAAGAAAGAAAGAAAGAAAGAAAGAAAGAAAGAAAGAAAGAAAGAAAGAAAGAAAGAAAGAAAGAAACCATCAGTAAGAAAAACAATTAAGTAGAATGGGGGGCGTGAGGAAGGAAATAACCAAAAAGCATATTTTGGACTTTGAAAATGAGGGGGGTCCTGAAGTAGCCTTGGGTCCTTTTGAAATGCCAGTGTGGCCTTATGCAGCCCCTGCTCTAGACTGATCATATTAAAGCTAGAGATGGACACGAAACACTAAAATGGTGTTTCGTTTCATTTTTCGTTTCGTTTTGTTTTTGTTTTGTTTTTTATTTCATTTGAAATGATTTTTTTAAAGCGGCCATTGCCACTTGCTTTGGTGGCTAAAAAAAGTTTTAAAACCTTGCACTTCCCCCCATCAGGCATGTTGGGGGAGGGAAAGTGTGAGGTTTAAAAACTTTTTTTTAGTGGTGGCTGCGGCCATCACCATTTGCTTCGCTGGCTAATTTTTTTTTAAACTCTGCACTTCGCCCCAATCAGGCATGTTGGGGGGGGGAGAGTGTGGGGTTTTAAAACTTTTTTTTTTTTAGCCACCGAAGCAAGCAGTGACTGTAGCCATCACCACTTGCTTCAGTGGCTTAAAAAAATGCATTGTGCCCCCCCCCCATCTGGGGCATCAGGGGGAGTGTAGGGTTTTTAAATGTTTTTTAACCACCAAAGCAAGTGGTGGGGGCTAAAAAAGTTTTAACCCCCCTTGCTTCCCCACAGCACACTTGATTGGGGGAAAATGAAAAATGAAATGAAACAAAATAAAAATTTTCATTTTGTTCCATTTCCTTTTTTTTAAAAAATCAGTTTGTTTTTCATTTTGTTACAAAACAGAATGAAAAACAAAAATGAAATTAAAAAATTCATTGTGTGGCAATCTCTAATTATAGCATATACTAGATCTTACCTTCTTTGGATACCCTTTGTTCTGAAACAAACCTGCTAGGACAGTAATTGCAGCTCACCCTTTGCCCCAAATATTAATAATATCCACTTTCCCAATGAAAATGCCTGAACAACAGTACTTAATTGTCCAGCAAATGTCAAATACACGCTTCCTGGGGTGGGGTGCATTCATGCTAAAAATGATGACATTTGGTTCAACAGGTGGGTACTTTTGTTTCACTGCTGGATTCCCTTTAAAGTCCAGAGTTATTGTTTTTTCCAGAACAGTCTCCAGCAATACACACTGTTTAAGGGTACATGAATATTTTTGTTACTCCTTTTATGTTTACTGCACATTGTAAACCTGGTCCTTGAGGTCAAGAAGCTATTACAGTTGCTAGTGTTAACATCTTAACAGCTGATAGAGTGTTCTTTGGCAATGGTATCCCACCATATTTTCCCACAAATGTTTCCTGCTGGAAAAGTCATATTGTTACATACACAACTATCAATGATTGTATTCAGCACTGCAAAAAGCAGAGTTGGCTATAACTGAGTTATTTATAAAGGGAGAAACTGGATTAACCCATCTCTCCATGCACTCCAAGCTACTGATCATGCTTTGCTTCCTACCCTCTGCAGAGGTATTTTAGAAAATGATATCCAGGAAGATCCCATGTTTTGGCTAGCTTTGCTCTTATGTTACTCAGATGCCAAAAGCACCTGAAATTGGGTCAAGACGGTATGTTAGGGAGTGCACTGGTGCCATATGGCCATACAATTACCATTGGATATGTTACATGATACTAACCATAACCAATCATAAATACAAATTTCAATCAAATTTTGATGAATATCTAAGAGCTGGGGGTAGCCTCCCAATGCGAATACTGATTTTATTATCATATGTGTACATCGTTATGTTTCTTCCATGCCCCACCTCACCTGATCACATTTCCCTCATTGATGCCACAAAGCTGTGCATTCATCTACTCAGAAACAAACCACGGTGGTAAGTGGGCATCAGGTTACCACACTCATATGGCAGGCACTCCCTCTTAACTCCCTTTCTTGAAGTGTGGGGAAATTGGCAGTGATCTGTAGTCAGCCATTCTGCCTGTAGCTCATGCTGGAATGCTGGGAATGTTTCACTGCAAAATCCTGGCAAAATGAAAGCAAACATTTGATTTTAGTTGCTTGAGTCCAAGCAACTAAAGGTGTAACAGGCCTTTGCGTAGGTGTTATGAAGCCACTTTGATCTCTCTGTATTGTTGCCTTAATGATTCTTGTCAATCAGATGGCCAAATGGAGATGATAATGTGTTTTATTGGGCTAATTACTATCAGTGAAAAGGTATGCGTAATACTGTGTTATGCATAATTACAGGTAATTATTTTCTCAGCTATATATTTACCATCACTTTCATTGTTGTGCCCTCTGGCCTCTTTATCTGGGAGGACTGCCCATTCCCCAAAGATTCACAAACTCCATCCAGGTATGAATAAATTTAAAGTTAATCCAGACAAGAGAGAGGTGCTCCTAGTGAGTTGAAAGACGTATCAAGGAATTGGGATGAAGCCTGTGCTGGATGGGGTTATACCCCCCCCCCCCTGAAAACACAGATGGGCAGATTGGGGGTAATCCTGGATTCATCTCTGAGTCTGGATGCCAAAGTTTCAGTGGTGGCCTGGAGTGCATTTGCCCATTTAAAACTAGTGCAGCAGCTGAAACCGTTTCGTGAGAGATCTGATCTGGCCACTGTGATACATGCTTTAGTTGTATCCTGGCTGGATTACTATAATATGCTCTATGTGGAGCTGCCAAGGGAAAGTGTCAGGAATAGAGAAGGAGACAAATAAATAATGAATCACAGTATTCAATTAATATACTTGATTCTTGTAATATTTGTCCCTTTATATCCGTTGGCTCCGGACACCTTGACAAATACGAAGGGGTGACTATTGCCCCATCACAGTCTAAACAAAAAGAGCCCTCATGGCCCCTCCAAAGCTCCATACAGCCCCCTCCAAAGCAGCCCCTGTCACCTCCCTACCTTTGTTGCAGTGGTCCCTGGTATCCAGGCTGCTGTGCTACCACTGCCATCTTGGAAAGCAAATATTTTAGTCAAATTTCACCCTAAAAATGCAGGAACATACTAGGTACAATGAAAAATACTAAAAAAAAAGAGAATGTTTTAATAGGATCCTAAAAAGTACAGGAGCTTATAGTTTTGGACACAGGGAGAGACAGACACGGACACTCCACTGGTGCCAATGAAGGCTTTTCAAAGCCAAACTTATGTGCATGTAGGGAGGGTTGATTTCAGAAATGAGTTGCTACTAAAGAAGGCAAGCATAATCTTCCTCTCTTCAATGCTGTGTGTCTCTTCCCCCAATTTGCAACAAGGGTTCATAAAAACCGACTGCAACACCAGAGGTGGGATCAGTGGTCAATGCTCTGAGGCTTGAGATTCCCCTTTGCTGCCCCAGTCTTTGAAATCTTTTAAGTTATCTTATTGCACTGTCTTCTTGGGGCAGGTATGACTTTATATCTAGGTAAAATGGTGGCTGCAAGTTAGCACAAACCAACTCCTAAAGGGTGCTACAGCATTGACCTACTATTGCTCAGTTATGGGTATTTTCACCACATTGGCAATTTGTGACCATAGGAAGGAGATGCCTCCAAAAATTCATTTGGAGGGTGGCATCCTCTTTGGTGCACAAGCTGCTGCTTCAGCACACCATTACATCCATTCTTCAGAAAAGTAATGTTCCAAGCTCTGTTCTAGGAGACATACTCATTTGAAATGGGGACATGTAAGGATTCTCTATCATTCTGCACACATTGGAAATGTGTGTAGCATGCATCAAACATCATTGAATGGCTCATAGGACCAATTGCATGGCCAAGCTGAATTTCAAGGAACTTTCCTGTAGAGATGGGCATGAAACAATTTTTTTCCATTTCATTTTTCATTTTTCATTTTGTTTCCTAACAAAATGAAAAATGAAGTGGCCCTTAAAAACTGAAACGAAATGAAATGGAAATTTTAATTTCATTCCATTCCATTTTTTTGTTTTTTATTATTTATTTTGACAAGTGCTGATCTCAGTGCTTGTTCAAAATAATTAATAAAAATAAGCACCAAACAGGTGGCGTGTGGGCAAAAATAAAATTTAAAAAACCACCAACTGGTCTCCCCAAGCTGATCGGCAGGAAAAATGAAATTTAAAAAACAACCAGCTGGTCTCCCTGTGGGCCAGCTGGTTGGCAGGATTAAAAAAACAACAACAACAAAACACCAGCCGGCCTCCCCATGGGCCAGCTGGTTGGCAAGATTTTTTTTAAAATGCTGACCGGCCTCCCCTCAGGATTTTAAAAAACAAAAAGCCACCAACCAGCCTCCCCATGTGCCATCTGTTTGGCAAGAGTAAACAAGCAAACAAAAAAGCCAACTGGCCTCCCTGCAGGCCATCTGGTTGGTGGGAGTTCAAAAAAACCCTTCCGACTGGCCTCCCCATGGGCCAGCTGATCAGTGGGGTTAAAATAAAATAAAACAAACCCCACTGACTGGCCTCCTCATGGGCCAGCTGGTCAGCGGCAGTAAAAAACAAACAAACAACCGGTAGAAGTAAAAAAAAAACACAGGAGCTCATCAGTGGAAGTAAAAAAATGCTGACAGCATAAAAATGCCCTAACAGCTTAAAAAAAATGAAAAATGAAACAAATGAAACAAAATGGGGAAAAGAAACAAAAATGAATTTAAATGCCATCTTTGCATTTTGTGTCCATCTTTCCTGCCATTGCTGATTCAAATTATGCAAATTCATTTTGTTCAAATACTGTACATTCAAGCTGCTCTGCAACAATTCTCAGGCCTACAGGGACTTATAACTAAATAATCTCACTGTTGAAGAACAAAAATTTCAAAATAAATAATGAACCTAGACAGAACAAAAAAAAAAAAATGCAATGCGCTAAAATGCCAGCCCAAAACCTGATATAAAAGACCTGGCCAAAGAAAGATAAATCCATGCCTGGTACTGAAAATTGGGGGCAGGAAGGTGATCCCGGATGCCCACTTGTCTCTTAGAGCCTCGTGGCGCAGTGGTTAAATGCCTGTACTGCAGGTAAAACTGTGCTCACGACCTGGGTTCAATCCCCGGTAGCAGGCTCAAGGTTCACTCAGCCTTCCATCCTTCCGAGGTCGGTAAAATGAGTACCCAGCTTGCTGGGGGGGCAATGTGTAGCCTGCACACTGTAATCAAAATTGTAAACCGCCCAGAGACTACTTGTAGTGGTATGGGGCGGTATATAAGCAGAACACTTTGCTTTGCTTTGCTTTGAATCGTGTGGATCTGAACAGCAAGGATTTGGTTATGCATGTTTTTAAAATAAATGAATAAATGTTCCAATAAGTAAACATTCAATAAATATTGTGCTGCTATTTGTCTCCAGAAAGTGTTCTGAAAAACATGTGGTTCCATGTGGTGGCTGGAGCGGGTCCGGAAGCATGCTGAGGAAGGCTAATGCAGGTTAGGGGATGTGTCTGTCTGTGTGAATGTGAATCAACTGTTTATGCTTTGTAATTGCATTTTTTTGGGGGGGGGGCATATGAATCATGCATGGGTTTTTAACTGCACAGTGGTCTGGCATCCTCAACCACAGCATTGTTGAAGGGAGAAGTGTTTGGCTTTGATTTTACACATTGGTGAAATATGGAGTGTAGCTTCAGAACCAGGTCAACAAGAAGCCACAATTCATAAATCAGTTTACAGTGACATGTAAGCAGGGCACACTGACTATTGAGAAAATGGTTCGCTTTCCCAGGTGTACAAAAGGGAAGCTTGGACGTTGGAGCAGAAAGAGAAGACTAGTTATTTGGCCTCATTATGACAATTTGGGGGGGGGTCTCTCATGATGCTGGGCTAAGTCATGTGGCAGCCCCTCCTTCTTTTTCCAAACGGGGCCAGAAGGAGTGGATGGAGGGTGGAAGAGATTGCTTGTATGTCTCGAGCTCTCTTCACTTTGAGGTGGATTTTTCTGTTTATCATCAAGGGAATAGAAAATGTTTCCATTAATCTCATAAGCCATTTTGCCATCTCCAGGTTTCTATCTGCTGGGAGCTGTGTGGGAGGAATGGGGAACTCTTGCTTTTCATCTCTCTGAGAAGAAACAAAAGCTGCTACAATCCTGCCAGAGAAATCTGAAGCACTCCCGAGGCAGCCTGGGGGTCATGGCTTTGTTTCTTGACAGGTCGAGGTCTTCTCAACACTGTAATTTCAAATGTCACTTTCCACTAAAATCCCTTCATTTATGCACTGGGAGAAATTCACAATAGAGCTAGTTAAAAAGCACTAAAGTAAATCTTCAGGTCTTCCTCCAGTGAGCAGAGATCAGCTGCAAGGAGCCTGAATTAGTTTCACTCAGTTTTACCAGGCCACAAGGAGCTGACCAAGCAGCACTATTGAAACAAGATCGTTGGGTGGCCAGAGTATCAGCCTAGACTTGAGGCCTCATACAGCTGAAATTAATTGGGTAGAGAGATTATCCAGCATAGACACCTTATTCAAATGTTGAGATCTGGGCAAAGGGGAGAGGTGTATAGTATATTTTGAAGCCACCAGTTTTGGATTTTCAAAAGCTGACAAGTAGGCACTTTATTTAGTGTGTTAGGGGACTATCTCACCATGGCCTTATACCCCCTAAGATGGAAATAAAAGTCTCTCTCTCTCTCTCTCTCTCTCTCTCTCTCTCTCTCTCTCACACACACACACACACACACACACACACACACACACACACACACACACACACACACAAACAGATATTCTCCAGTTAGATTGGATCTGCTGACACTCCTCATGCACATAATCATTAGTCATTAGAGATGGGCACAAAATGATTTTTTGTTTCGTTTTTCATTTTTCATTTCGTTTCCTAACAAAATCAAAAAAGAAGTACTGTATATACTCACATATAAGTTGACCCTAGTATATGTAAAGGCCCCTAATTTAACCCCAAATAACTGGGGAAACCTATTGACTTGAGTATAAGTCTAGGGTGCGAAATGCAGCAGGGCCTGGCAGCTCCTCCTTTGTGAGCTGGGGGAGTGGTGTGTGATGTTTAAAATGACTTTTAGCCACTGAGGCAAGTGCTTGGGTTGGTAGCTAAAATTCATTTTAAACATTGCATGCCGCTCCCCCATGATGCGGAGGGGGGTCAGGAGAAGTGGCGTGCAATGTTTAAAATGACTTTTAGCCACCGACCGAAGTACTTGCCTCAGTGGCTAAAAGTGTTGACCCAAATATAATTTGAGGTCCCCCTTTTCAGTCCAAAATTAGGGCTGAAAAACTCGACTTATATTTGAGTATATACAGTACTTGTTTTTTTTAATGAAACAAAACAAACTGTGAATTTTCATTCTGTTCTATTCTTTTTTTTTTTTGACAAGCAACCTGTGCCAGCCAGCCCCTCCCTAGTGCCAATCAGCTGGAGGGGACAGCTGGCAGGGCTCCATGCACCTTCTGATCGGTGCTTGGGGGGCAGCCAGTCTCCACCTGCCCCCCCCCAGTGCCGACTGGGCCATTTTTAAAGGGTTCCATCAGGATCCCTCTGAAAATGGTTGGGATGCCAGTTCTGGGCTCTCATGCCGGCGTCTCGCGCTGGCACCTGATTGGCCATCAGTGCTTGGTTTGATGGTGAAAAAAAGGTTTATGAGGGACCCCACCTTAAGCATGCACCCAATTGGGGGGAAATCATGGGCTTTTAAAACCTCTTTTTTCACCACCAAACCAAGTGCTGATGGCCATGGCCACCACTTGCTTTGGTGGCTAAAAACAGTTTAAAACCCCGCACTGGCCCCCAATATGCCCAATTAGGAGAGGAGGTGCAGGGGTTTTTTTTTAATGTCTTGGAGCCACCAAGGCTGCCTCAATGGCTTCAAGACATTTTAAGAACTCTGCACCTCCCCCCCCCCCCGGTTTGGGCACATTGGGGGGAATGAATAATGAAAAAACAAAATGAATTTCATATGCAACAAACCCCTAAATGAAACAAAAAAAAACCCAAATGAAACGAAAAATCTGTTTTGTGCCCATCTCCAGTTGTGCATCCCAAAGACACCTGAAAGTAACCTTGGCCTTGCTGCTTCTGTGACACAGGGGAGCATTTTCAATAAGACCTTGCTGGAAGGAACCCTCGCAGTCAAGGCAAAGCAAGAGAGATGGCCCAGAAAAAGCACCCATAGGCCCCCTCACAGCCTGCAGATGGCCAATACAATGTGCCCTTCATTTAGGTGGAGAGGACTACATAATTCTTCATTCTGGAAGTCCCATCTGAGAGGCACCTAAATGTGGTTCATCTTGGAGAAAGGCCTAAGCTAGAAGCCCAGGTGGTGGTTGGAACCATCTGATACAAAGAGAGCCAACTGCTTTACCTTTCTCTCTGCTGGCATGGAGCTGAGCTGCAATGAGGAAGCACGCTGCATCATCATCTTTCCTCCTCTGTGGGTGGTGGATAATCAGGAGCTGTGCTGGGACAGGCATCATCCTGCCTCCCTGTCACACTGGCCGGCACCCACAAAGGAGGATAGATGAGGAACGATGATGTTGCAGCGTGCTTCCTCATTGCAGTTTAACCCCGCACAAGCCCAGAGAAAGGTAAAGCAATTGGCTCTGCGTGTATCAGATGGTTCTAAGCACCACCTGGGCTTGCGTGGTTTGTTTTGTAATCTACTGGTTCTGGAAAAAAATGCCCATCCCTATTCCCAACTAGCATTGGAACAGCATCTTTTTTTTTAACAGGGGACTAAGCAGAGCAAGGCTGACAATAGGCCATAAAGTCTTTCAGTTTAAGTCTTTCTCCAAGTCAGCCACATTTAGGTGTCTGTAGGTGTCTGTTTGTCAGGTGGAATTCCGGCAATGGTGAATTTATGGGATTTGTAATTTTTAAAAAATGAACAGCACCTACCTACTGGCTAGCACCATTGAAGCCAATAAACGTGGCATAAATGGGGAAAACAAAGCCAGCGAGTCCTTTAATAGCATGCAGGGTCTGACCCAGCCATTGGAATCTGGGGGTGCCCCAAAAAGCAAACCCTGTTAGGCAAAGTGATGACTCTGACTCCAGTTGATGAAAGCAAAGACTGCACTTTTATTGAACAGACATGTGTACACATGGGTACCTCAGAGAGGGACCCCACCTTAAGCATGAAGCACGCTTATATACTTTACAACCACAAGGAAACAAATAAAGAAACATTCCTTATTGGTTAACATATCCATAATGGGTGGATACAAAATATTGCATACATTGCTCTTCTATATATGGACATGTTTTCTCCCACTGTGGGCCTCCTACCTTCCTAAGCCAGCAGTTATAACAAACAGGATGTGGTCAAGGCACCTTAGGGGCAGGATGTAGCTGCTAGACAGCTTGAAAACAGGAAACCCTGTTGTGAGCCCCGTGCTCAGCCTTTCAGCAGGGTTTCCACAATATCATGCCCACAGACCTTGAAATCCATGTTGACAGAGACAAACAATTGAGGCATGCAAGCCCTTCTTTACCATTTGTGGGAACAAGGAAAAGCACCTGGGGAATTTCCACTAGACAGTGGTTAGGTCATGGAAATGTGTTGTTCAATATAAGTCTGAATATTGTTTACAAGGGGAAGCAGTAGAGGCTGCTGCATTATAGTGGCTTGAGGAATACCTGCTAAGGTGACCCTGAGACTGGCCCTAACCCTATCCCTTAGTCCTTTGTGTGTCTTTTAACAATGTATACATAATGGGTTGCCATATGTCAGAATTGAGTTGGCAATGCACCGTTATTATTTTTTACGGGAAAATCCTTCCTTATACCTGGATTGTATTATTAACTAAAAGGATAGAAAAGAGATAGATGGCTGTGAGCACACCTCTCTCCCTAATTTATTTCCCCATGAATTTTAATTGCAAGCTGCTTCTGGGAACTAATCTTAGCTTGAAAATAAAACAAGCAAATAACAGGAATATTTTGGCTGTTGTCCATATTGTATTATAATGCTAGATGTAAATGAGCAGTTTCTTTGAGCCATAAAATTGCTCCCTTCGTGGGTGTTCACATCAGAGGCAGCACCGCTTTGACAGCACAAGGTGGAGGTCTGCCATAGCTGGCTAATCCAGGTCATGAGCAAGGGTGGCAGACCAGGACAGACACACAGATGTGGCACATGGACCACAAGGTGCAGTGAAATTACTGGAAGCAATGAAAGGGCAAATTTGCACAGGAGAATAGTCAGGCAAATTACTGCATCTACAGAAGCTTGGGAATTTAGAATTTTTGCACATTTGTATGCAAACTGTCCTCTCAAACATGAACATTAGAACACATGACTTTAGCAGTTCCTAAATGTTCTTTTGATTTAAAAAATGGGTTACACATAGAAATGTATGATATAAAGGAAAGCACCCTGAGGCTGCCATCCTTCAAACCTTTATCTGCGTGTAAATTCCCTTGATTTTTTGCAGAGATTACATCTGGCAGATGCAGGACCATACTGTCAGCAATGAAGACTTTGAGAAAAAAAAACAAATTTAGGAATATCTGTTGTTAAACAAGATACTAATTGTTTAAACATCTCTATTTAAATGCTTGTAGGCGGGCGGCATTTTTAAAAACCAATAAATTAGAAGAGAGCACAAAGAGAATGTATTTGTTTATAAATCATTCACCTACATCGTCAAGGATCTCGTCTCTCAAGCTCTTGAGAGCTGTCCAACACTTGCTTACAGAGCACTGATCAATCTAAAAAACTGTTGTTGATACATATCAGACGATATAATACAGAGAAGAGAACCAAGCCTGCTACAAACCCATGCCCTCAGCCATCTTGGCAACACTATTGCAGTCCTTGACAATGTCACATACGACATTAGGGGAATGCCAACATGCCATTATTTGCTGGGAATTCACTTCTGCACTCGACATAGGACAAACAAGACAACCTCTATGCAAGATAATTAATAGCCATACCTCTGACATCAGAAATGACAACACACAAACCTGTTTTGGGAGCACCCCCAGCCCAGCCCGGACATTTATAAATGTTTTGAGAAGTACTGTTGTATGAAAAAAATAAAATAAACGAGATTACAAAGAGAAACAGCTGAAACCAGATTCATTTACAAATCCCAGAGCTTTTCCAAAAGTTAAATATCACCTGGGTGTCTTATGTCACTATAAATATATAAAAATTTATCCCTACAATATTTGCATGGATCAACATTTTTCCAAACCATCCAGAGGTGAGGGTGAAGTAGCATATTTTTCGCGCTATAAGATGCCCCCATGTATAAGATGACCTCCTACTTTTCTAACACAAAATCACAATTTTGCAATTGTGCAGTTCTATCCTCTTCTTACTTCCGTGTATGAGACAACATTCAATTTTGAGTCTAAGAATTTTAGACAAAAATATAGTCTTATACATGGAAAAATACTGTATTCCTTTTCTTTAGACCCCTAAAGCAGTCATCCAAAGATAATGTTCTGTGGAGCAAAGAAATCTCATTGCTGCCTAACTTGCACAGGGACACTTACACTAGAGTGACAGAATAGAAACTCATCAGTTACTGCAACAGCTCTTCTCATAGCCCAAGCCACACATTCTGAATCCTAGAGTTTCCAGAGTTGACTCTAAAAGGTCCTTTTGCTTTCTTTGCACCTCACAGCAAGTGTGAAACTATCCATTTAAACCAGGAGATGTACATAATCAAAATACTTACAGTCCATTACCTGTGTTGATAATGCCATTTTCATCTCGTTGTGCCTACTTGTATACTGTACACAGGGACTCTCATTCCTTTCCAGACTACTATGTCTGGTAAAGTGGATTAACTTGTGTGTGTGTGTGTGTGTGTGTGTGTGTGTGTGTGTGTGTGTGTGTGTGTGTGTGTGTGTGTGTGTGTGTGTGTGTGTGTGTTCTTTTCTTCTAATTTTGTCTGGTTATATTTTAGACAATCATGGCTACTACTTTGAAAATTGCATGCTTGAAAGTTGGATGATGCGAAACAGGATTAATTTGTCTAGCCTTCTATTATGCCTATAGATATATGCTGATAGGATTCTTGGGAGGAAAGCACTGGAAAACCTAGATAGCATCTTAAAGAGCAGAGACATCACTTTGCCAACTAAGGTCAGGATAGTCAAAGCTATGGTTTTTCCAGTAGTGATGTATGGAAGTGAGAGCTGGACTGTAAATAAGGCTGATCTCCACAGAATCGATGGTTTTGAGCTGTGGTGCTGGAGGAGAGTCTTGAGAGTCCCCTGGACTGCAAGGAGATCAAACCTATCCATCCTGAAAGAAATCAACCCCGAATGTTCACTGGAAGGACAGATTTTGAAGCTGAGGCCCCAATACTTTGGCCACCTCATGAGGAGAGAGGAGTCCTTGGAAAAGTCCCTGATGTTGGAAAAGATTGAAGGCAAAAGGAAAAGAGGACGGCAGAGAATGAGATGGTTTGACGGTGTCATCGATGCAACCAATATGGATTTGACCAAACTCCAGGAGGCAGTGGAAGATAGGAAGGCCTGGCGAGCTGTGGTCCGTGGGGTCATGAAGAGTCGGACACAACTGAACGACTGAACAATGACAAGGATTTTAAAAAATTGGAATAACTGTTTCTCATTTTTCTTCTTGGTTCTTAAAAAAAAGGTTGGGAACGGGATTTGATTTTGTCCCCACCTCCCTTCATTGATGCATGGATAGGTGGGCTTTATTCCTGGTCTCTGTGTCTTGTGTGTGTGTGTGTGTTGTGTTGTTATAGCCGTGACCGACCCCTTGTGACCTCATGTCCATGGAGTTTTCTTGGCAGGAATACTGGAGTCAGTGGTTTGCCAGTTCTGTGCCTTACATGAGGTAAAAGGAGAAAGAAATAATATCCTCCCTTAGGCACTAAAATGTCTCAGGCCACCTTCATTTTTCTTGGTCTATTATTTTTGCTAAATGTGAAGCGAGGGAAGTAAAACTGGATGTGACCAGCTCTGTATCTTTCACTTCAATGACCTAAAAATAAAAATAAAATCTAGAGCAGCACAATAAAAGTATGAAAAGAAAAATTTAGAGACATGCAATGGTGCCCTAGATTAAATTATACATATGGTGATCCTGGGCACCCAGTTGTGCTTTCCTTGGAATAAAATAGGTTAAAACTGAGGCAGGGCAGAAAAGATGGGCTGTTAGGTCAGGTCTCCTACCTTGAAGATGTAGATACACTGCAGGAACACTCCTTTTGTTTTACCTTTCTACGGGCTGAATTCATGAGGGGTCATTTCAGTCAAGGAAAGATGATGTAGATCATGTCACATTTTGAATCTTAGGAGAAACTAGACTCTGAACTATCTAGACAAAACTGGATAACACAACAAGTTAGTCTGGGAGTTGTTTTTCAATGTGTGTCCCAGTAAAAAGGCCATCCTGTGCAGCCTTGGGCAAGCTGTCCCAGGGAACCTCAGAAGAAGGCAAAGGTAAACAGCTTCTGGGTTCTTAGAAAACCCTGAGAAGAATCACCTTAAAGATGGACACCGGCCACTGATTTGGTGGTTTTTTTCTGGACCAAACAGCTGGTGTCCACTTGGAGATAGCACAGAACAGGCAGGGTGGGTCATTGACAGAAAATGAGCTCCTGCTACAGGGGTGGGGCACCAAACTGAAGGATAGCTGTTTCACTGGGAAATGAATCACGTTGTACCACTGAACCAGCAGTTCATGCCCATGTCTAGAATTGGAGTCAACTTCTCCATACATAAATATTATTATATCACCCTGATCAGCCTGTACTCACCCAAAGAAGCAAGAAAGACACAGCAGGTTTGTGGAGGTACATGTTTAACCCAAATCCTGAGGTCATGTTTAGAGATGGGCACAAAATGCTAAAATGGCATTTTGTTTCATTTTTTTGTTTCATTGTCTTCTTTTTTGTTTTGTTGGAAATGATTTTTTTAAAAAATAATTTTGTTTTTCATTTAGTTTTGTTTTTCATTTAACTTAAAAACCCTGTACCATCCCCCTAAATGCACCCGATTGGGGGAAAGTGCGGGGTTTGTAAAAAAAAATTTTTTGCCACGGAAGCAAGCAGCGATGGCCACGGCCGCTGTTTTCTTCGGTGGCAAAAAAAGTTTTAAAACCCAGTGCTTCCTCCCAATGTGGTGCGTTGGGGGGATGGTACAGGGGTTTAAAACTTTTTTTAGCCATTGAAGGGCAGTGGTATCAGGAGATGGATATCTAGTCTTGTGCACTCCCAGATGCATCTGGTGGGGCCACTGTGAGATACAGGAAGCTGGACTAGATAGGCCTTTGACCTGATCCAGCATGGCTCTTCTTATGTTCTTATGGTATTAAGGAAGTGGCAATGGCCGTGGCCCCTGCTTGCTTTGGAGGCAAAAAAAGTTTTAAACCCTCACACTTTTCCACACAATCACGTGTGTTGGGGGGGGGATAGCATGGGGTTTTAAAACTTTTTTTTGCCATGGAAGCAAATGGTAATGGCCACAGCTGCTGCTTGCTTCGGTTGCAAAAGAAGTTTTAAAACCCCTCACTTTCCCACCGAAAGCACCCCGTTTGGCATGCTGGGGGAAAACAAAAAACAACAGAACAAACGGAAAATTTGTTTCATTTTTTCTTTAAATATCGTTTTGTTTTTCATTTCATTCTGAAACAAAATGAAAAATGAAAAACGAAATTAAAAAATTCATTTCGTGCCCATGTCTAGTCATGTAGTTCCTCCTGCTGTCTCGCATGATGATGGTGAAAGTCTCCCATAAGGATCCTTTTGTGACCATAAAGTCTTCCCCTGTAACATAGAAGGCTGTGGAAGCTTAGGGTTGTAAAGGTCATCCTGCTAACTTGCTGCTGATGTCCATCCCCGCTGTGTAAATAGGCAGCAGCCATGTGGGTCTGACTAGTGACTACATATATGGACTCACAGCCCACCTCAGAGCTTGAATATAATGTATTCCAAATAAAGACAGTAGCTGTAAAACATAATGTTTTGATAAAAAAGAGTATAATAACTAGGAAAGTGTGCACATTATACAATCTGATTTATATCCAAATATTTGCAATACAAATTGGGACTGATTAATCCAGGGCTCATCTGAAGGTGGCCTGAACAAATTTCTCCTCAAATTTCTGAACATATTTGTATGTTCCCAGATCAAGAGTGGGGGAGAAAACACCTGGAAATGTTGAGGGAAAAGGTTTTAGTGTAATATGTAACATTTACTTGTTGTTCCTAAAATGATCTTTCTGTAAAAAAAAAAACATTTTGAATGACTCTTAGCTCTCTTGTGTATTTTTGTAAAAATAAAATAAAAATTAAGTAATAATGTAGTTGTGCATTAGTGCTCTTTCAGTTAAAAGCAGCATTGACTAAAACTACACACACAAACAGACACACACCAAAAAACGATGAAGAGGATATCCTTAGCTAAATAGGTGATGGAAATGTGTCATAAAGAAAATGTTATCTTTTGTTGTTCCAAATTTAACAAGATCTTGACAGAATAATTTAAAGTCGAGCAGCTGGAGTTTCTAGAGGCTTCTTCAGATATTTATCTTTTACTTTTCTAAAAATCAGACAGAATATTTATCTGACATCAGATATAAATCATAAGAATATAATACATATGGAGCCCTGAGAGCAACAGTGGTAACAAGGAAAATGTTTCAAAAGCTTCCTACAGGCTCTTAGGGAAGCCTGGCTTGATATCAAGAGCGTATTCAGTTGATCTTTTTTGCAGCCCCAGAGGAGAAGAGAAGATGAGGACAGATGTTTCCTTCCTAAAATCTCTGTGCACTAAATTTCACATTTATACATTCAATTCTCATGAGCTTGTAAGTCAGGGCTACCTTGAAAAGTTTTTTGAATAACAACTCTCTTTAGCAGTTGATGGTTTACATTTCAGGTTGCAGGTAAAATCTGAGACTTACATTTATAGAATCAAGAGGCAGTTTGGATCTACATTTAGTCATAATTAGCCTCACCACTGTTGATTTAATTAGGTCTCTGACAAACATGACGAAGGGTGCAATCAGACCAGGAAGCAACTCATATTTTGGGATGCTTGTGGTGTGATCAGGTGGGAGGTCTTTCCCAGCAATCATGTGGTATAAAAACAAGAACACTTCTGCATGACTCTGATCCTTTTTGTTGCTGGGCTGGAATTATTTTCCAGCAAAAAGAAGGGTCACGTAAATAAAGATCTCTCTCAGGAAAGAAACCCTTTCTGGTTCAATCAGCTGGTCCTCCTTTTCACCCTCTGATTGCACCCTAAGTCTGGATCCTATCAAATGCTTACACAATATATGTTTCTGTAAATAAACTCTTGACCTTAGAACATGGCTTCTTCCCCTGACCACATTTTTATTAACTGATACATATCCCATCCATGGGCAAATGTTCAAAAACAGTCTACGTCAGAGGTATTTATCAAATTTGGGGGCAACAGTATGTACCCAGTGTGGTGTTATGGAGATTCAGGTGTAACTCCCCAGGTGTCTTTGTTTGTTTTCTCCAATAGTCTCTCTACCATCCAGTACTTTCCACCTTGATGTGAGGAAACCCATGGAAAGCAGAGGGGCAAGAGAACCCATTGAGCCCACCTGGACCATTTCCCTCTTCTTCCTGGCATGCAAGCCCTTTCACCATGGTTGTACCTATGGATGGGCACCTTAAGAAAAATGACATGCTGTTTCATCATTTCGTAAGCTTAAGAAACCTTACAAAACAAAACAAAACAAAACAGCAAACAGCATGTTGTCAAGAAATGAAATGAAACACATTTTTTTATTTCGGAAATGAGACAATTTCTCCTAGCCTCTTGATCCAGCCATCTTGAGAACAGGAGGTTTATTTTAAAGTGATTGATTTGTTTTCCTTCCACCTCAGCTGTTGAAATAGCTTATCTCCAATCTTGACCTACTTGAAGCCAGACAAGAGCTGAGCTCTTCCCTTCACTGGCTGCGTCGGCAAGTTGATTTAAACTGATTGCTTGGTTTTTCTTTCCTGATTAAGTAGGACTGTGGAGTGTTTTTTGTTTTTGTTTTATTTTTAGTATTTCCCTTGCTTCCCTAGCTTCCAGCAGATCAGGTATTGAGCTTATCTCTCTGATCTCTCTGTGCAGCAGCTAGCCATTAGGTTTCTAGCTTGTTTACAGAGGGTTCTTTGCTTGAAAGCAAATTGATTTGAAGGTTTGAGGATCTTTGATTTAGGTCAGTGGGCTCCCTGTTAATTTTTTTTTTTAAAAGGAAAGCACCCATTTATTAATAGCCTTATGCAGTGTTCCACATTCATGCTGCATTGCACTCATTTTTATGCCACCCCCTCCCCCCAAAAACCATGCCCTTCTTGCTATAAATTCCAGCAGATTAGCCTGGTGTTCATGATACTAAGAATCAGTACCTAGATTTCATTTGTATACCAAAATCCATCAGCTTGAACAGGATTTTATGTATTTTACATATCTAATTAAAAAGGAAAATAAAGAATAAAAAAGATACCTAAAGTAAAAAGGAAAAGTTATGCAAAACTTCCAATCACAACAAATTACAAAATCAATCTTGGATCGTTTCAAAGAAGGTTCACCGTTAGGAAAATAAGAAAGTCTCTTTAACCTACCTCTTTCTTATTCATAATTCATGTTGTTACCTGAGTAAGGCCTCCTCTCATGTAAGCAGACCCATTCTGGAGATACACAGTTGATCCCTGGCTTTTCAATGTGTCATTCTCCTCCTGCTGCATCTCTCAGGCTTCTTTATAGAGAACAAAGTCTGATATTACAGATGCCTCAAGTACCTGCCATTATGGCTAATCCTTTGAAGTGGATTAGCTCCAATTGCCATGCCTTCTAGCGAAAAGGAACTTTCCCAGAGATGTGCACAGAATCGTGAAGTTAGAGGCGTTCTATAACGCCATGGAGACCAGCCTCATATCAAAGCCTGCTTTGAACCATTCATCCAATAAACAAACAGGATCTTTCTCCTTTGAAATGCACTCTGGCTAATTCCAGCAACAGAGGCAATTCAAACATTTACTTCCATCACTAAACATTTATTTTATTTTATTTTTCTTCCAGCAAACAACATGATATCCTTTGGCCCCCTTTCCCATTACAGGTATAGTGGATAAAGTGATGGAGGAGAACTCAAGAGACCAAGGTTCAAATCCCCACTTGGCCATGGGGAACTGGAAGTGGTAAAACTACTCCTTAAACATCTCATTTACCTTGAAAGTCCAGTTGGGCCAATATAAGTTAGCAGCACATATCTGAATGACTAATAAGAGACAGCAAAATCCAGTGCTCAGCATCTGGGTGAAGTAACACCTTAATAGATACTTTTGTGTCAATTGCAGCATTCATAAGTTTAAAAAGATGGCCAGTGATGTGAGCAGAGGTAAGGGGAAATGGAAAGTAATGATATAGATTGCTGGTGCTAAAGGAGAAGATAAGGGACAGCTGAACTCCCCAACCAAGCCCGAGAGCTCCCCTGGACGCTCAGAATGCTGAGGCACCAAAAACAACTCAAACTGAGCACACCCCACAATATGTCCCCTAGCAGCTATTTCACATGCCACATCTTGCTGCAGTAGCACAAAGAGAAAGATTTGTGGCACTGCTCTCGCACTCCCACCATTTTTTAAATTGGTGCCATAGATTGCCTAGGGAAACCAGCCTTCCCCTAGCAACTTCCTCAATGTTTTGGGTTTTTCTACCCCTGCCACTTCTTAAAATCTGCCATGTCACCCAAATAAAATACACTATATGGGTCCTCAAGGTCATAGCTGATTCCATCTTCAGTCATTTACAGAATATTTTCCCATGGTTAGGAATGAAGTAGGTTGACATAAGCATGTCCAGACTTTGGCCCTCCAGATGTTTTGAATGACAACTCCCACAGACCTTTGTCATTGGCAATACAGACTTGGAATTCTGGGAGTTGTGGTCCAAAACATCAGAAGGGCCAAAGTTTGGACATGCCAAGGATCCCATATAGCTTCTAATCTGTGCTTCATTTATTTGGGTACTAAGCAAGTCACAGCAGCTCTGCATATGACTAATATTAAATACAGTACTCAAAGCTAGACCTATTATCAACTGGTCCTTATAATATTCTTGTGAGACACCCCACATCAGTGTTCCATAAGAAAATTTAAAAACCAGGGAGATCCCAAACAAAAACTATAACTTTGAATCTGGACCTTGAATCAGCAACAAATTTGGCATAGGTGTAGAAGACAGTCTTCTCTTTGGGACAGTTGGGAATGTTTGAGCAAATTGTTTTTGTGGTATGGTTTTTTAAAAAGGAAAACTGTTTACCCATGTGCAGCTTTAAAACAGATCAAACACAATAAAAAGACCAAACATGCTTTACTTGACAGCTAACACAGGTATCAGGAGACAGAAATTGAAGGGGAAGGTTGGAAGAATCCAATATCTTCAGAGTGCATGGAACCTGTTTAAAACAACGGTAACAGAGGCCCAGCACAAGTGCATACCACAAAGAAAGAAGAGCTCATTTAAGTCCAAGAGGACACCGGCATGGTTAACGAGTGGAGTTAGAGAGGCTCTAAAGTGCAAGGAGAGGTATTTCTGTAAATGGAAATCCTCCCCAAATGAGGAAAATAAAAAGGAACACAAACTGAGGCAAAGAAAGATTTTGAGGAACACATGGCTAGCAATATAAAGGGTAATAATAAAAGCTTCTTTAAATATGTTAGAAGTAGAAAACCTGCCAGAGAACCAGTTGGCCCTCTGGATGGTGAGGGAGGAAAAGGGGAGATTAAGGAGGACTTGGAAATTGCAGAGAAATTAAATGAGTTCTTTGCATCTGTCTTCATGACAGAAGACCTTGAGCAGATTCCGCTGCCTGAACGGCCCCTCTTGACTAAAGAATTAAATCAAATACAGGTTAAAAGAGAGGATGTTTTTGGAATAATTGATAAATTGAAGATTACCAAGTCACCGGGCCCAGATGGCATCCACCCAAGGGTTATTAGGGAACTGAGAAATGAAATTGCAGATCTCTTAACGGTAATATGCAACTTGTCTCTTAAAACGGCCACAGTGCCGAGGTACTGGAGGATAGCAGATGTCACACCAATTTTTAAAAAAGGAAGGAGGGGGTACCCGGGAAACTACAGGCCAGTTAGCCTTAAATATGTCCCAGGGAAGATGGTGGAAAGCCTCATCCAAGAGAAAATCTTAAAACACATAGAAGAACAAACCTTGCTGAGAGAAAATCAGCATGGCTTCTGCAAGGGTAAGTCTTGTCTGACAAATCTTTTAGAATTTTTTGAAAAGGTCAACAGGCATGTAGATTTGGGTGAACCGGTGGATATAGTCTATCTGGATTTTCAAAAGGCTTTTGACACAGTCCCTCACCAAAGGCTGCTGAGAAAATTGCACAGTCAGGGGATAAGAAGGCAGGTCCTCTTATAGATTGAGAACTGGTTGAGATCCAGGAAACAAAGAGTAGGTGTCAATGGGAAATTTTCACAATGGAGAGAGGTGAAAAGCGGTGTGCCCCAGGGATCTGTCCTGGGACCGGTGCTTTTCAATCTGTTCATAAATGACCTGGAGACAGGTATAAGCAGTGAGGTGGCCAAGTTTGCAGTTAACACAAAACTTTTCCATGAGGTAAAACCAGAGAAGATTGTGAAGAGCTCCAGAAGGATCTCTCCAAACTGGGGGAATAGGCTACGAAATGGCAAATGTGTTTTAATGTAGCCAAATGTAAAGTAATGCATATTGGGGCAAAAAATCAAAACTTTATCTATCAACTCATGGGCTATGAGTTATCCGTGACAGATCAGGAAAGAGATCTTGGTGTGTTGGTGGACAGCTCCATGAAGGTGTCTCCCCAATGTGTGGCAGCAGTGAAGAAGGCCAATTCCATGCTAGGGATTATCAAAAAGGGGACTGAAAATAAAACAGCCAACATTATAATGCCATTATACAAAACAATAGTAAGGCCGCACCTGGAGTATTGTGTACAATTCTGGTCACCGCATCTCAAGAAAGACATAGTGGAACTGGAAAAGGTGCAGAAGAGAGCGACTAAAATGATTACTGGGCTGGGGCACCTCCCTTATGAGGAAGGGCTAAAACATTTGGGGCTCTTTAATCTGGAAAAAAGGTGCCTGAGGGGGGATATGATTGAGACGTACAAAATAATGCAGGGCATGAGTAAAGTGGATAGAGGGAAGCTCTTCTCCCTCTCACAAAATACCAGAACTAGGGGACATTCAAACTCAAATTGAGGGCTGGGAGAGTAAGAACAGACAAAAGAAAATATTTTTTCACCCAGCAAGTGGTTAGTCTATGGAACTCCCTGCCACAGGATGTGGTGATGGCATCTGGCCTGGATGCCTTCAAAAGGGGATTGGACAGATTTTTGGAGGAAAAGTCCATCACAGGTTACAAACCATGATGGAGATGTGTAATCTCCAGGCTTAAAACCAGGGTACTTTAAGGGCCAGATGCAGGGGAGTGGTATCAGGAGACAGATATCAAGTCTCATGCACTCCCAAATGCATCTGGTGGGGCCACTGTGAGATACAGGAAGCTGGACTAGATGGGCCTTTGGCCTGATCCAGCATGGCTCTTCTTATGTTCTTATGTTCTTATATCTAGTCTTGTGTGCTCCTAGACGCATTTGGTGGAGCCACTGTGAGATACAGGAAGCTGGACTAGATGGGCCTTTGGCCTGATCCAGCATGGCTCTTCTTATGTTCTTATGTTCTTATGTTCACTCTAAATGGCTTTTTAAAAAGGGCTGGGGAAGGAATCCAGACATCCATGATTCTAATACACAATCTCTACCATTCAGACTTGTTGAAAAACAGCACTGACAATTGCTGTGTGCTTGGCTGAGAGGTGATGAACTGGTAAAAGAAGGAGTTGCCTTCTGGGATTTTCCCTTGCATGCTGTTACTTGGTATTAGTTGTGAGCAGAAAAGGGTACCCTGTAAGTCATCTTGACTGCTGCCATTGGTGTTGTCAACATTCAAACTGCCTTTTAATTTGCAAAGCTGAGCATCACTTTTCCTGCTGGCAGTGCAGGCACTGTATTGAGTAGCAATATTTGGCCACTTCCTGGATTTTTGAAGCACAAGATCCCTCATTGATGAATTGGAGGTTTTTCTGAAGAACTGAATGTTCTCTCTTTTTCATTCATTTCAGTGAAATTGCTTTTTAACTCGCAAAAGCTGGAATAGGACTTAGATCTTCCATGGCATTCTATTGAACCATTATTCTGTCTCCAAGGGACAGAGGTAGTACAGGTGCAGGGAAGCAAAATATAATATTGTTTGTCACTAGCCTCAAAAACCTCTCCAGCTATTACTGGGCTGCAGATATCATCAGCTCTCTCCAGCTTAGTCAAAACGTTTTGAGGTAAAATAAACAACTTTTAAGTACAACAAATCATGCCAGAAGTGAGAATGACTCAAACTGATATTTTCTTATTTTTTTTTTAAAAAAACAGACATTGCAAGATATAGGCAACAGTCAACTTAAAATCATATGGCAAGTTTTAAACAAAATGTCAGAATAAGAGTGCATTAAGTTAGAATATGGAAGTTTATAGGATGGTAAGGTATTGAATCCAATAGCAACATCAAAATTTTGAGTTGCAGATCTATGTTTTATCTCTAATGGCCAAAATCCTATCTCACAATTACACTTCCAGAAGGCAAATGGTGTAGATTGCAGCAGAAAATTGCTGCTTATTAATGAATACCTGCTCAAATTTCTGGACATGTGCCAACTTGCAATGTGCACTCCAAGAAGGGCATCAGTGGCAATTTGCCAGTTTATAATTTTCCTTCCATTGGCATAATTGCAACAGGAATTTTGTCAAGTACGTATGACAGTTGGATAGTATAGAACACCTATAGTTACACCATTGTTCCATCTAGATCAGAAGTCGACATTCACTGGCAGAGATACTCTAGGTCTGCAGCTGCCAAAGGTTGACTATTTGTAGACAGCTCATATCCCCTGTGACTAATGGCAGGAACAGAAAGAATGGCAGCTTTATAAATAGAAGTGGGTCTGCTTTAAGAAGTACAGAAGTTCTGATTATTCCCCAATGTTATTTTTCAGCTTTGCAGTTGCAAATTAGTTTGCATTTCTTTAATGGTTTCAACATAAGGCATTACCCTAGATACAAAACTTCATTTTCATGCTGCTTGTGCAAACCATGGCAGCTCTGAAGACTGTATCTCTGGAGCCATATTCTACTTATGAAATTGCCATATAGTGTATTTTCTGCCCTGAGTAACATTATTTATCTTGGTCCACAGCCTTCTAATTTGGGGCTTACCCAGATCAATTTACAGAGCCAGCTTACCCGTTTACCATTTGCCAGTTCAGATCCATTCAGGGGGAAAGCAGCAAATAATAGAACACAGTAAATGATCGGGTATATTTTGGATTCAGTCTTTGGATAGTAACTTAAATATCTTGCTGTCATTTGTTGCAATATTCATATTTTTATATATTTAAAATAACTGATTAAGAAGACACAAAAGCCTGTGATTATATCTTAGTGAAAGGGTTAAACTGTGGCAATTTGTACTAAGTTATGACCTAATACTAAGATACTTTGGCATTTGACCACATACTAAAATACTAACTGGTTGTTTGTGCCTCTCTGTGGTGACTTTGAGGCAGGACAAAGAGCCTAACATGCTTAAGGGATGAAGGAACATCCCCTCAAGTAAAATGTGGCATATCTGGTGAAAATTCTTAAGAAAGAAAGAAAGAAAGAAAGAAAGAAAGAAAGAAAGAAAGAAAGAAAGAAAGAAAGAAAGAAAGAAAGAAAGAAAGAAAGAAAGAAAGAAATTTGATTAAAGCAGGAAAATATGAAGAGAAATAATCAATATCTTACCCAGAAGATGCTGATCAGCTGCTAAATCAGAAGGAAACACAGTTTCATAAGTCTGTGAAGCTTCTCAGTCATCCAGGTGAGTTTATCTGGAAGTTGAGTCATGGCAACTGGACTTCATTTCTTGAGAGATTGAAACCTTTTGCTGCTCATCCAAAAAGCTTTGTCAGTCTGAGGAAAGCTAGTTGCAAGTCCTCCATTTTAGAGTTCCCTTTGACCTCATGTCACGCTGGTTTGAAATAGGCTCATAACATGCACAATGGCCTGAAAAGGCTTATTAGGTGGACAATAGTCTCAATAGGCTCAACAGGTGGACAGTGGCCCACCTTTACAACCTTCCCAACACCCATAAAATATGAGTCATTAGCCATGGCCTTGTTGGAGGTGTGAAGTGTTCTTGATTTGTCTAGGGATTAGAGATGGGCACGGAACTAACATTTTTTCGTTTCCATTACCATTTGTCGTTTCCGTTACGTAACAAAATGACAAACGAAAATTGTGATGAAAATGCAATGAAATGAACAGAACCACAAAAATTGTGGTCGTTACGTTTCGTTTCCGTTAATGGCGACGCGCAATGAAATGAGCTGTTTTAAATGTTAAAAAATGCCATGGACATCCATAAAAACACAGCGATAATTATTTATATTGTCTGATAATACCTACCAGGGGGGTTGGGGTCCTTAAAACGTTTGTTTTTGTCTTCTCCCATCTTGATATATTTTTCTTTCCCCTTTAAAATGGATGTCGCCACCAGCCACAAAATGGAGGCAAGCCATGTGATGTGGGATCATGTTCAACCAATAGCATGCCCAGGTTGCAGACTGGGTGAGCAGGTCTGGCAGCCACAGAGGGCATAAAAAGCTCTGGCAGCCCCCATACTCCTTGCAGTCTCTGGTGGGAGTTTGGGTGGGATTGCTGTCTCTGCGACTCTAGCTTCAGTCCTGCAGCCTCCCTGTGTGTGTGTGCGTGCTGTGTACCTCTCGGTGAGTACCCTCCCCTGCCCCGCAGTGCAGTCACTCTGCGGCTGCCTTGCACCCTGGGCAACGCCCGCCACTGCCTTTGCAGCCTCCCTGCATACCTAGTCTATACTGTGTCTCTGCCAGCATCCATTTTTAAGTGTTTTCCCTCTGGTCTGGGACGTTGGGGGATGCCTGCGCACGGAAATGCTTTAAAAATCGCGCAAAAAGCGGGTAGAAATGACAAATGAAAAAACAAAAAACGGTAACGAAATTTTTCAAAAACTTCCCGACAAATGGAAACGAACCAAAACAGACCTCTCAACGACAAACAAAAAACCAAAACGCCATTTTCATCTCTACTAGGGATTGTTGAACTGGCTGCTTGATAAGTTTCAAGTTTCAAAAAGAATCTGAAAATCATGGCCAAATGTGGAGGGAAATAGGTGAGAGGTCTCTTGATAGGATATGATGTTGTTTCCCCTGTTGACATGCAAGGATATGTCTTCATTTGCATATTAAGTTGCAATATCTCTTTAATGGTAGCTGGAACAGATAAAAAGAGGCACATATGTTATTCTTCAGCTATTACTGGAATTCAGATCTTATTGGCTCTACCAAGCACAGCCAAAGGTGAGGACTCCTAAGAACCACACCTCAGTAATATTTGGAGGACCACACAATCCTCATCCCTGATAACAGGTAGTCACCAGAGAAAGGGCAGCAATGTAGCACCATAAACTACCATGAATCTGTGTTGATGAACAGAGAATATTGGTCCTATGAGAACAAAAGGACATTAAAAACTAATTTATCATCTAATTGCAAGCTTGCTTACAAAATCTTGACACTTGAGCTGTATTCTTGTATGCCTTGTTGGCTATGTGATTAATCCAGACACACACACTCTCTCTTTCTGTGGCACGTCTGCCCCACCATGCAGAGGGACATCTTCATGAGTTAGTCAACATTTTTGTGAAATTAAGTTAAAAATACAATTAGCTGCAAAAGAATTCAAGGGCAATGCAGGGTTGAGCTGGCAGGGTGATTAATTGCAGCTGTGCTGCCATTGTACTAGTCACCATTCTTTCCTTCTGGAACAAAGTCACAGGTTGAAATCCACTACAGTGGAAGAGGTTTTCTAGAAGAGTCTGTCTGGCAAGGACTGTTGACTTTAATGGTGCTATTTCTTTCTGCACAGTTATGTCAACAAATGTGTTTCTGCACGTGGAACAGATGAGCATATATCCTTTGTTTCAAAAGGTTGTTCTGTAGTATTTGATTAATCTCATACATATGATGGCATAAAGAATAGTTTTGTTCAGTACTTTATAGATGTATAGATATGTTCTTTTATCGTGGCAAAACATCACCCAAAACCAATTTGTGTAAAACACCTATATGTAGCATAATTGCATTAAAATGGCCTTTTCAGTGCTTTATCAATACAAAGCAATTGAGAAAGTTTTATTCCTTTTCAACATTCCCTTCAGAGTTTATTTTTCCTGCCAAGGCCTGTCACATTTCCAAGGAAAATATGCTGCAAGGATCTTTTTCAAAGTATTTGACTGTCAACCATGATGTACTGGTGCAAATGCCAACAAATTAGAGATAACATATGTGTTTTGCTTGGAATGAATGCCAAGGAGATAATATATTGGCATTTGAACATGTGAAGCTACAGTAGTGCAGTTTACTTGTGAGTTTCCTTTCCACCTGGGGATGCAAACTGCCCTGTCACTGCACCATATTAGAGAAGGGCATTTTGTTTTGGAACCAGTAAGTTGTGAAATGAACCACACAAGCCCAGGTGGTCCTCGGAACCAGCTGATACATGCAGATCCAATTGCTTTACCTTTCTCTGTCTCGCACAGGATTAAAATCCAATGAGGAAGCATGCTGCAATGTCATCTGTGCTAGATCTGTGATGCTGGCTAATCAGGAGCTGTGCAGGGACAGGCATCATCCTGCCTCCCTCTCTGATTGGCCAGCAGCACGAAGCAGGAAATATGATGTCGCAGCATGCTTCCTCATTGGATTTTAACCCTGCACAAGACAGAGAAAGGTAAAGCAATTGGATATGTGTTTATCAGCTGGGTTCCGAGGACCACCTGGGCTTATGTGGTTTGTTTTGTAACCTACTGGTTCCGAAATGAAATTCCCATCCCTACACCATATATATATTGCATGCATCATCATGTTGTTTCTTACAAGTCCTACAACAGGTTTCCGAGGTTTCTGAGTCCTGCTCTTAGTCATTATCCTATCCATCAACAAGAATGGAATAATGGCTGAACATTTGAAGCTGCAAGAACTGCTGTTTAGCCTGGAAGAGACAAGACTGAAAGGTCATGTGATCACTACCACTGGTTATTGGAAGCACTATCACTAGCAAGATGGAACAAACTTGTTTTCCATAGGAGCAGAGGGGAGGATGCAAACTAGCAGATTAAAGTTACAAGAAAGAAAATATGAGTCAAAATGAAGGAGATCTGCCTGACAGTAAGAGCTGTTAAACACTGGAAAGGAATACCTCCAAAAGTTATGGGTTTTCCTTTTTTGGAATTTGTAATAATGGAGGGTAGATAGTCATGTATAGAGATGGGACAAACAGGCCAACCACAAAAACCATGAAACATAAAATTTCCCCACTCTGAAGTGACAAACTGATGAGAGAACTCTGGGGCCATGACTCCGCAGCAATAGCCCAGAAAGTCATAAACAAGAGATTTGGTCCAGGTGCTATGTCTTATAGGCTCAGTTATCCATTGTCATAAAAGAGGAAATGCATGATGACTCCAAAAGGATGAGATTTGTATTTACATTAATAGGGAGTTGAGTCATGGCTACTGGACTTCTTTTTTGAGAGATAGAAACGTTTCGCTGTTCATCCAAACAGCTTCATCGGTCGAACCTGGATGACTGAGAATCTTCACAGACGTATTTACATTAATGTTTGCATTAAGGAACGCTTTGCAATATTAGCATGTGCTAAATTACAAGTTTGTGTGTGCACAGGCATGTGTGCATGCATGTATTTGTGAGGTCATTATATAAAGCACCTATTTTAAGTGATTAATCATGTCCTTTGGGGCTTTAGAACCTGAGAAAGTCTGTGTGCTCCTTAGAATCCAGACATTAATGTAATCTAAAATGGTTATAGCAAGCTCTGCAGATGGATACCCATGCATTCTTATTTGTTCATATCTGTTCACATCACAGATCTTAAGTTGTACTGCCTATAAATAAAATGTTGGCTGTCGCTTTGTGTTAATGCCATCTCAAGCATAACTGCAACAACCCTAGCATACAAATAGAAATAACTTAATAATATTTTTGTATTAAATGTTTCAAAAGTTTAAATATTCCAGGCAGATGTTCCTTGGGAAGCAATTACTAGGCTGGAATGGAATGTATTTATTTATTGTACTAGACTTATTTATTATTTACTTACTGCAAAAGCAACAGATAGCCTGAGTCACAGTCTGTCTTGTAGCCAAAAACTACTGGAAACTTTTAAAATACCAAAAGAAACACAGAGATGGGTTGAATTTAACTGGTTTAAAGAGAGGAGACTCTTTATGTTTCCTGTCAAATCCATCCAATATTTGCAGCACAATGCATATTTTAAAAGTGGATAATCATTCACATTTAGTTTTGTACACACTCTTCTTCAACATGCTCATTTTGCCAAAACTTTATCCATTATTTAGATTCTTACACCATATTTTCGAGCACAACAGCAAAATGAAAAGAAATGAAAATCTGCAAATAATTGTGTTCGTATTGATATATTCAATCAGTAAATATGAGCTAGGTTTAGTCACTTGAATGCAGATCATCTGTACTTCTTGTCCTTCTAAAGCAGAGGTTGGAAAAGTAATTTTTAAGACTGCAATTTGCAGAGTCTCATTGCCAGGATGGCCACAGGCCATATTTGTTCAGAGATTCTTAGACATGCTTTCCCCACAATCTGATGTACAGTAAGAAGTTTTAAAATTGCATCCTGTGGAATCTATTACATTGGTACAAATAATGATGGTCCTGGCGTTTATGCTTGTGGACAGAGGCTAATTTTGCAGTGTTTGGGTATATAGGGGATAGAAGTTTAGAATGGAAGTAAACATTGAACAACAGAAAACCTGAGTTTATGGTTCAGTTGACAAAGTAAGCCTGACTCTTTCTCTCTTGGAGGCAGAAATGTCTTTCTGCTCGAACGTTTACATTTGTGAAAATACAGAAAATAAAAACAGTAATAAGGTTGTAGTTTGCTAGGAGAATGTAGCCACCAGGAACGGGATTAGCAGATTTTTTTTCATTAACACAAATCCTTTAATTTTCCATCCTGGGAGTTCTATCTGACAACAGACACCTTACAAACACCTAAATGGGGTTCACTTGGAAATAAAGTCTCAATAGGACAGCTTTGAAGCTTAGGCAGGCCTAGCTTCATATCAGCTTCTTATTCCTGCCCTAGTGTTGTCTGGGAGCTTTCTTTCTGAATAGGAAGTTATGCAGAAGTATGCCACATCTTGGTGTTTGTAAGGTGCCTGTCGGTCAGGTACAACTCCAAGCATGGAGATTTATGGAACTTCTAGTCCAAAATAAAATAAGAGCCCCATGGTGCAGCGGTTAAATACCTGTACTGCATGTAAAACTGTGCTCACAACCTGGGGTTCAATCCCAGGTAGCAGGCTCATGGTTGACTCATCCTTTCATCCTTTCGAGGTCAGTAAAATGAGTACCCAGCTTGCTGGGGCGGGGGCAATGTGTAGCCAGCATACTGTAATTAAACTGTAAACCACCCAGAGACTACTTGAAGTGGTATGGGGCAGTATATGAGCAGAGCAGAACACTTTAAAATAAAATCTGAAAATCCCATCTGTAGTGGCCATTTATGCATGAGAGAGAGAGAGAGAGAGAGAGAGAGAGAGAGAGAGAGAGAGAGAGAGAGAGAGAGAGAGAGAGAGAGAGAGAGAGAGAGAGATCTGCATAATAGTTCCCTAGGATCATTTGTATTTAGGGAGAGAAACGTACAAAGTATTACCATCAGAAATACAATACTTAGTATATTGTTTAGGACTGTGATCAGAAATATCGTATGCCTACTGTCTGTCTACTACCCAGGTGATAAGGACTAATGGGCATCTTTAAGACTTATTTTCAGCCACCATTTTATGGTCATTTTTAAAATGAACTTGAACTGGTCAGTCTTTGAGACAAACAGATCTTCAAACACAAGATGAAAGATATTATCATAAGCTAAAACAATGTGTACCAGTTGGAGGAGAACACATCATGTTTCACATCTAACCTTCACTTCATGTAAACCTTATGATTTCTGGAGGACTGCAGCAGGACACAAAAATACGTCAGTTGCTTTAAATAAGAACAGCAGTCTCCTAAGACCAAAACAATTCAATTTGTCATTCAAGAACACAAAACTAAATTTTAAAGGGAGCGAAGAAAGTGGGAATATGAAAAGAAAAATTTAAGCATTGGGGAATAGAGATGGGCACAAAATGAAAAATGACATGCTGTTTCATCGTTTCATAAGGCTATGAAATGTTGTGAAATGAAATGAAACACAACCAAGCATTCCATCAAATAACAAAATGAAATGCTAATTGCTCGCCCATGGCTTGGCTTCTAAATAACTCACCCCCCTGACCCACAAACCTTTCCAAATTTTGAGAGCTAAGCTAGAATCTCTCTTCTACATTTCATCCTGGGGGGGGGATGGCACTTCATCATGAAATGAAACACGTCCTACCATTTCGTTAAGCAATGAAATAATTCGTTACCTAACAAAATGGCAAAACAGTGTTGTTTTTTGTTTCTATCTATCTATCTATCTATCTATCTATCTATCTATCTATCTATCTATCTATCTATCTATCTATCTATCTATCTATCTATCATCTTAGAAGAGCTTTATGTTTTATTTAAGCTGCAGACTTTGCCATAATTATAGCTTCCATTGGCGCAGTTAGATAATTTTCAACTTTGGATTTCATAGTAATCTTCCCCAGTGCTCCAGGCAGCAATGTTTATTTTTCTACTGACTTAAAAATGTTGTTAGCCAGTTCTGAAGAAGTCGGGGATCTTATACTTTTTCTGCCACATGAGAATTTGGACATCTGCCCCAAATGCAGCACCACCATTGTGGTTTAATGACATCAAGGTCTCTCTATAAATCCACAAGTGATCCTTCTTTTATTGCAGCCACTAGCTTTGTGCGTTTTACAAGGCAGCCAAGAGGTTAGAATGATATGCTTTTTTAAAAATGAGACTTGAAGCTTCCATGGGTTTATTGCACCTTATGTTAGTTTTAGGCTAATTGTTTTAAAACTGTGATGATGCAAATTTAAAAGCACAGCTAGAGAGAAAAATGCTTGTCTTTTATAGCAATGAAGTGGTAGGGTAATGTCTTTATAAAATCCATTCATCTCAATAATGGTGGGAAAGGTTCAGGGCAATCATATGAAAGGAACAGCAACCTTAGTTAATAGTGGCAAATACATACATCCTCTCTTGGTATTTACAGTGCTATATAATTAAATGAAGCCTGGGCAGCCTAAATCTATTGATTTTCATCAGTGGCAACCTTGATATGTTATCAGAAGTGAATAATCCCCTCTCTGTAAAACAGACTTTGATAGATCAATAAGGGGAATATGCTACATCTCCTGGCAGCTTCATCAGCCTTGGAGGACGATCTGTCAAGGGCAACCTTGTTTCTGATTTTATGTTGCATTTCTTTCTGACTTTACTCTTGGTTGTTTCAATTTGTTCCTTTACGTTTTGCATCCAGGCGTCATTCCAACAAATAGGAAGCTTCTACAAGTTGCACAGTGGGCATTTTAAAATTTGTAAGGTTCACAATGTTCTAATTCCAATGATAATCCCATCTAGACTACACCCTGTTTTTGGATGGTGAGTCAGTTCCACCCCTCCATGGTTCTATTTCAGCTAGCATTCCAGGTAAGCAGCATTTTTATGGAATTCATGGGCCAAAGCAGACATTGCAAAAAGTAAGTCTGTGACAGATGGACAGATCTATCTATCTATCTATCTATCTATCTATCTATCTATCTATCTATCTATCTATCTATCTATCTATCTATCTATCTATCTATCTATCTATCTATCTATCTATCTATCTATCTGCCTGCCTGCCTGCCTGCCTGCCTGCCTGCCTGCCTGCCTGCCTGCCTGCCTGCCTGCCTGCCTGCCTGCCTGCCTGCCTGCTGCCTTTCTGTCCATAGGGGATCCAAGGCGGCTCACAACAACAATACAACAAACTATCAAAAAATCAACATGGCCAGTTACCATGCCTAATTCTTACTAAGCTCTTGGGGTATGGGTGCTCCTTAGGTTTTCTTCCTTTGAGAAGGAATGCCTTTGAGAAGGGCTGAAAACCATTGGACACTTAACCCTACTGATCTTTGTGTACATGAGTACTTCTCTTTGGGTCACGAACTGATCCATGTACCCCACTGCATTCACCTGTCTTTCTGTCTCTCTACCTAAGTTGCTTCAGTTCTATGAGAATAAGGAACAGGAAGTGCAGTGGGGTATTCAATAAGCATCCTGTTTAAAATAGAAAATCCAGAATCCGTTTAAGTGTTTTGCAGGCATTGTAACAAAGGCAAATTAAAGGAGGGGCTTAGATGAGATCTAATGCAGCAGCTCTGCAGATGTTTAATAGGATGCCATACTTGAAAGGTGAATGAGGCAAACTCAGCAGTAAATTTCTTGGATGGAGAAGTAAGATTTTAGTCATTAAGAACATGGACAGCTTTGCTGTGGTTCTGTGTCATAACCTGAGATACTGAACATGACACCACACTATGATTATCCATAACAGTAGTATGGCATGCTTATTTGTTAATAAAGAAAGACATGGCTCTTAAGTGTTATCACCTGTACCTGAAGGCTGTCCTTTGGTGGAATGAGGAATTTTCTCTTTGCAGTGAAGTGTTTGAGTGAAACATTTTAATTCCTCCCTGAAAGCAGCATTGTTGGGTGTGTTGAGATTGTTATTTTAAGGGCTTGGGATCAATGGATGGACATAAAACAGAAGCTCTTTCCCCCCTTATCTGCAAAGCTTGGAGGCTATCTCGCTATCTAGCCATTCCTGCCATATGTGATATGGTCTCTGAGGTGTGTTTAAACTGGTCTTATATCAAAGATCTGGAGATCTTTGGTCTCCCAAGTGTTTGGGGTTTCAGTTATCACACAGTATACTACTGAAGGGGCATATAAAATAAAATAAAATAAGATGAATAAGGAAATGTGTATGCATGTCATTGAGTTGGTGGAATAGTATTCATATTGCACAAAGTCTGGCCCAAGATATTGTGCCCAAGGCAAAATAAAAAGCAACATCTTCTTTCTCCAATCCAGGTATAGAAGATGACCAGATTTGAAGACATACCTCATTCAGCACTGGCAACTGGACAGCGCCTTCCACCACACTGGGGCACAAGAGACAAAATCCTGAATGCATCTGAAAACTGCCTTTGATGATGATGATGATGATAATAATAATAATAATAATAATAATAATAATAATAATAATAATAATAATAATAATAATAATAATAATAATAATAATAATAATAATAATAATGCTGGCATAATAAAGCGCTGCATGGGCAGTTCCTTGAAAAAGTCAAAGGAAAAGTAGATGAGGAAAAGACTTGGTTATGGCTCACCAATGGAACACTGAAAAAAGAGACAGAGGCCCTGATTTTTGCAGCTCAAGAACAAGCTATCAGAACAAATGCAGTTAAGGCTAGAATAGAAAAATCAGCTGAGTCCCCCACATGTAGACTCTGCAAAGAGGCAGATGAAACTATTGACCATATATTGAGTTGTTGCAAGAAAATTGCTCAGACTGATTACAAACAGTGTCATAATGTAGTTGCTCAAATGGTCCACTGGAATTTGTGTCAGAACTATCATCTGCCCATAACAAAGAACTGGTGGGACCATAAGCCTGAAAAAGTGACTAAAAATGAGCATGCAAAATTACTTTGGGACTTCCGAATACAGACAGACAGGGTTTTGGAGCATAATACCCCAGATATTGTGATTGTGGAGAAGAAAAAAGTGTGGATCATTGATGTTGCTATACCAGGAGATGGTAGAGTCACTGAAAAACAACTTGAAAAAAATTAACCGATATCAGGATCTCAAAATTGAACTTCAGAGACTCTGGCATAAACCAGTACGGGTGGTCCCAGTGGTAATTGGCACACTGGGTGCGGTGCCCAAAGACCTAAGCAAGTATCTAGAAGAAATTGGAGTGGACAAAGTCAACATCAGTCAGATGCAGAAAGCCACCTTACTGGGATCTGCTCGCATAATTTGCCGATACATCACTGAGTCCTAAACGCTTGGGAAGCGTTCGACTAGTGATTGGTAATATAAAATCCAGCGCAGATAGCTGTGTGGTTAAATAATAATAATAATAATAATAATAATAATAATAATAATAATAATAATAATAATAATAATAATAATAATAATAATAATAATAATAATAATAATAATAAACTTTATTTCTATGCCGCCTTTCTCCCCAAAGGGACCCAAGGCTGTAGAGTTCACAAAGAGACTTTTCAAGCTATTTTCTTTTTTAAAATTAAGGTGTGAAGATTACACAGTGGAAGATGGTTAAAGCTGTGTCTGGGCTGCCAGGGAATGCTTGAAGCCTGTGAGCCACACAGGCTGCCTACAGTTGGTGCAGGAAAGAACTAGATGGGCTCATGAGTATAGGACAGCAAAAATTACAGGCAAAACCAGCCAAACTGTTGCCATCTCACTCTGCTGTGTCGATGCAAACCCACCCAGATAAGCTAATCAAAATAGGAAGCAAGAGTGACTGTAGTGGAAGCTCCCTTTCACATATTCAGTCATCCACCCATCTATTGTCTAGTGTGGCATCAGCCCTCTTGTTCAGATTTTAGATGGAGACCCTTTCCTTCAGGGCTATCTATTCTGTTGAACTCAGGGGTGAGCAAAGTGCATCTTTGCCCTCCAAACCCCAGAATAAAGAGATAAGATGACTTCATTTTGGGATAATTTGGGCCACGATTTTATTCATAACATATTTACTTACATGCCTGTAACCTGTTAAGGGGACCTGAAGCCATAGTGCAAGCAGGTAATGGGCGGAAATAATCCTCTTTTGGCCCATAATGTATTCAGGGAGATTTGCCCCTGGAAAGATGCTGCCCACCTGTTCAGCATTGTACCAACTTGAGTGAATCTGCTAGCCCACCACAGCCCTCGATTCAGCCTAACATTAACTTGCTGACTTTCTTTAACTCCCAAACATACCAATGATTTGTAACTTTATTCGAGGGCTGTCTAGCACCTTAAGGGCAACTTACTTGGGCCTACCTGAATACCATTACCTCTTGCACTACCCACCTATCCGGGTTGTGACCAGTGAGAAGGATAAACGATACCCATCCCACATGAAAAAGAGAATGGGATGGGCAAGAACATATGGCTACTCAATGCCAATCCAAGTGGCCACCAAAATTCCCATCCGGTCCCGTAACAACCAGCTAATCTCATTCTCCTTTTGTTAGGGTGGGAGGGTGGGGCTGATGATCTCGCTGAGAAGAGGCTAGGGCAGGGAGGGAGCCACCTAATATAGGCTCCCGTCCCTGGACAGGAAGAACCAGATCAGCACAAAGCCTTCGTGCCAAAAGTCCAGTGCGAGCGGGCAAACACATCCTGCCCCCAAACTCCGTCAGGCTTGGAGCTGCCCTCCTGAATGTTATTGGACTGCGGCTCTCATCAGGACACACCAGCAGGATTGGCAGTGCATGGTATTAGCATGTGGAAAGGAGCCATTTTCATTATGTCCACAGGTAACATAAGTTGCCTATGTTACATTATCTTTGTAGAACATCTCAGGTTTTCCCAGTTTACATTCTTCAGAGTGGAAAGTACCTGGTGGGTTCTAATGAGCAGCCAACAAAGCAGTTATGCAAGGTTAATGATGCTGAGAATACTGAGACTACAGTCTTGTTTTGTTCACAATAATATGATATTTTCACATAAATAAATTAAACTGAAATATTGTGCTGGAGGGTGTATACTGGGGAGGAATGCAGAGAGAACAGAGAAGAGAGAGACAATCTTTTTGTATCAAGGGAAAAGCTTATTTTCTAAGGAACAGAAATGAAAATCTATGTTTCCAGAATTACTTCCAGAATTTATACTGAGCAGGGGAATCCTTCTAAATCTGCCCCAAAAGTACTATAAATGTTATGAACTGAACAGTTCTCAGACCTCATTCAACTTGGGGCATAAAATGGTAAATAAGAATATAAAGGAACAATTATTAATATTTCATTTATAGCATTTTTGATGATTGGGGAAAAAAGAATACTTTGCATGCAAATAAACAAAACAAAGCGGCAGTAAGGAAAATTATTTTACCACCAAGGCATTTAAAATAGTGAAGATGCTTCTTCTTATACTCTGATTTTTTACAGTTTTATCTGCCTTTCATTTATTTTTAATGCTTTATTTTATTTTATTTTAATGGGTCCAATGAATATTAGTCATAACTTTAACTCTGTTGTGGAATCCTGCTGGGTGACAGCTGTTATATGCTGTTAAGTTGCTTCTAACTAAATGATCATCAGAAAATCCTGTCATTAGCAGCCCTGCTCAGGTAAAATAAGGTAAAGGCCATGGCTTCTCTTATGAGGGTAATCCTTCTGATATTTGGTCTTCCTCTTTTCTACTATCTTCAGCTTTTTCTAGCATTATAATCCTTGCTCATAACTCTTATCCCATGATAAGTCAAAAGTATCACTTTTTACTTCTTCATCTGAATCTAACCCATCTTTCCTGCATATAAATTGAGTAGCTAGTGAGGTAAAATACATTGTTTTCTGATACCTTTTGTTGCTTGGCAGTCATTCCGCCTCCCATATTCTGTTGTAAGAGGTGCTTCTTCTCCAGTTTATAGGTTTCATATTAAGAAAGTCAAATGTTGTGACATACTTGTTTCTTTTAGAATGATCCATAGCTCTTCATGATCCACATGATCAAAGACTTTGCTATAATCAATAAAGCTCAGATTTTATTCTGAAATTCTTTGATGCATTCCTGCAGCCAGTGTACCTTTGGAATACGATCTCTTGTCTGTCATCATTTTCAGAATCCAACTTTGCAATCCAGCATCCAGCAATTTTGATTGTTATTTTGCCTGCATCGGAAGTTAGAAGAACTACAGAATAGTTCTATAGTTTCTCTATTGGCTGGAGAGCTCAGGGCCTTTTCACACGACCCCTAAGATCCGCTGGCCACTTAAATTCGGACCAGAGATCTTAAGGGTTTGTCGCGGTTCCTGCGTTCCCACCCCCTCCGCACTCCTGGCTGATGGCTGCATGAGGGGAGGGAGAAAAAAAGGAAGAAAAGAATGCCGCTCACCTCCATTCTGCCATCTCGCTTTGCTCCCAGCACTGCATTCAGATCTCTTAAAGGGGTGGGGGGGGGCAAAAAAAGAACAAACAGAAGCAAGGAGAGCCTGTCAGTCACTACTGTTATATCCGCATCAGGAATTTTCACCCTCCGAGAGCAGGTACATGAAAAGTGCACTGGGACGCGCTTAGGTGGGCGTGGTCGCGCTTAATTATCTGTAAACTCCGGAGCTGGTGGGGAAATAATTTTAAGCTTCGGAGCTGGGAGCCATTTGCCGCGGAGTTTAGGGGTCGTGTGAAAAGGCCCTCAGTGTGATTTGTAAGAGGAGAATAGAAGAGCCAGCCTCTATTGTCCTGGCCTAACTACATGGTCCTTAGGCACCCGCAGAAGAAGAAGTTGGCAAAACTGCTTCTGAGTAGTCTGTTCCTAGAAAGCCATAGGAAGAACAAACTTGGTTGTATGCAATTATTACTAGAGATGGGCACGAAACGGAAAAATTGTGTTCCGTTTCCATTCTGTTCGTGGCCCATCTCCCTCTGTTTCCGTTTCCTACAGTTTTTTAAAAACATTCATTTCCATTTTTTCTTTTTTCAGAAACGGGGGTCTAACTTCGCCGTGCCGGATGACAGCGCCCTGTCATCCAGCATGGGAAAGATCCCTCTCTCTGCCCTCCGCCTCAATGCATGGCAGCCCTGTGGGCTGTCATTTCCGGGGCAGAGATCGCTGGACACGGGGCTCCGATCCGGCCTCCGTGCGCGGAGACTGGATTGCAGGCCCCTCCCACTGCCCGCCACCATGCATCTCCGGAGGGCGGAGAGAGGGGCCTGCAATCCGGTCTCCCCGCGCGGGGGCCAGGTCGGAGGCCTGTGTCCAGCTCTCTGCCCCAGAAATTACAGCCCGGCGGGCGGCGGGAGGGGCCTGCAATCCAGTCTCCGCGTGTGGAGGCCGGATCGGATCCCCATGTCCAGCAATCTCTGCCCCGGAAATGACAGCCCGGCGGGCTGCCATGCATCGAGGTGGAGGGCAGAGAGAAGGGGCTGGGATCTGGCCTCTGAACACAGAGACCAGATTGGAGGCCCCTCCCTTCCTGTCCAGCGATCTCTGCCCCTGAAATGACAGCCCGGAGGACTGCCATGCATCGAGGCGGAGGGCAGTGAGAGGGAGCAGCCCGTTCTCGACTCCGCCCCCAACTGGACCAGGAAGCCGGAAGCTGGAAGCCTGGACCAGGCAGGAAGGCCAGCAGCACCAGCAGGTAGGAGGACTCATTCTCATCGCGCGGCCAGGCCAGTAACGGAAACGAACAGAACGAAGCCAAGCCTAGCCCATCCAAATTGTCGTTAGTCGTACCATTACGTAACGGTAACGGTAACGGAGAACGGAAATGAAAAAATGGTCGTTTCGTGCCCATCTCTAATTATTACCATAGTTTTTGAAATCTTTTCTTTCTTTGAGATCGGAATGTACATTGAATATTTCGAACTTGTGGGTCACTGTATTCCCTGACCCCTTTGGCTGTTCTTTTCTATTTCTTTGACATGATTTTTATAATAGTTTTTTTAACCCCATGTTCAAGTTGCCAAAATGTTCCATCACTCTGCCAGTGACACTTTTCACCAGCACTGCTGCCCAGTAGCTGCCCTTCAAGCATTTATCTTTCCTTGGAGTCCAGCCTTATGGTGACATTGTTTTCAGTTTCTCCGAGACTTAAACTGTGCTATGTTCAGTTGTGCTTGAATGGTTCTTTAAAAATATTTTGAATCAATACATCTTAAAACTAGTTAAAAGGATGCAAAATGATGAGTGAAGACAAACCAGTTGCCAAATGCCAGTCTTCTCATTCTGCTGGGATTTTGTTTTTAAATTTCCATGTGTTTTTCTAGCTTGAGCAGGCAGAATGTCTAAGGACAGTCATCACTGCAGGTGATGCAATAACCCAATAATCTATGGGCAAAGTAGAAGGTATATCAGAAAGGGGATTGGGTCTTAGCAGATCCAATCACAAGGGTCCAGAATTAGCTACCAGCTAGAGTTATGACCAATGCCCTACAGAGATTTAAGGAGTTCAGCGTGTGTGCAGGTGGAGTTCATTTTCAGGTCTGCTTGCAGTGAAATAGTGCATATGCCCTGGTCTCACAGGTTATATCCTGAAATCCCTAAGTATCCATTTAAGACTGGAGTTTGAACAGGAAGTTCCATTTTCTTAGATTGAGATGTGAAGGTTCAGCAATTCTGATTATTAAGCCTGAGGTCCACATTATCCATTCTGGGTAAGGGCAATCAAATGTCAAGGTTAGTTCAACCATTTCCCATGAAATTGGGTCCACACTGAGTTTAGCTGGAAAAAGGAGAAATACAGCCTCTAACAGTAGCTTTCCTTCCCCCACAGCACATCAAAATTGCTCAGATTCACAGCTTGTTGCAAACACAGGAGGAGGAGATAACAGCATATCACTTGGAAAATCCCTGCTTGGGTTATGATGGAAGCAGTCTGGTAATAATGATTCATGATTCATGTTGCGCAACCTGGGAATATAGTCCCTAGACATGCCATGGTCTTCTTATTGATGGTGGGTGTGCTATGGCATATTTGTTGACAGCAGATAGCTGCTAGTGGAGAATCAGCAAAATGGATCACTACAGTCTGAGATGACATCACATTTGTGGATATACAGCACCACCACGAGTGTCCCTTGGTATCAGATCATCAGGTCAGGTGATGGCACTGGCAAAAAGGCATTGTCAACCTACTCAGAACAAATTTAAACCATCTCCGTTGACTGAGCAAAAACAACAAAACACTATTCCCTACTCAGAAAACACTATTCCACAATGGGCTTCTCTGCTCTGAGTCTTAGGTTGAGTAGTCAGTGAGTATTCACTGGATTTCATCAGTGCCAAGCCAAAGGTAACTTGCAAAGTAAATGACCACAATGTAGTCGCCCACTCAGATATAGTTTCCCCTCTCCAATGCAGAGATCAGTACTGAAACACATTGTAAAGGGCTATAAACCACCCTGGCATGGGCCTAAGAAAAGTTCAACCTATCTATCATCTCACACTGAAGGTATTCCCACCTTAATGGAGGAAAGAGGAGGGGAAAAAACACTGAAAGACATGGGGAGAGCTTTTGCTCTCCTTTCCAAGCAGTTTGGGCTGGGTATGCCAAAAGTTCCCTTTACCCAGTTTGCTGTCAGGGTGGATGTTGTTTCATCTCTCATTGGTATGAGAGCTCTGTGGCCCTCCAGTTATGTTCTCTCACCTTTGTCTGTGGTGGCTTGTGGTGGCAGGAGTTGTAGCCCCACAGTGTCAGAGGAGTTGTACATCCCACACCTCAGAAATATTGGAAGTCTCCTTAGCAGATTCAGGGGATAGTCTTCCCCTCTTTGAAAACCATAGCAAAGCTGGCATTAACATTGCAAGTGTACCTTTTTATTGTACACTCCTGATATGGTTGGTCTTATTCAGGTTCTTCAGTAGGCATGGAACGTAGGTTTGGTTTGAAAGAGAAGCAGGGTAGCTAACCAGTTTTAGGTGTCTTCTTCTACCTCCATTCCCTGTTGCTTTGTTCCTTCAGTCTGCTTAACAAATATTTGCAGTTTCACAAAGTGAAGGCATAAGAAGCAAACAGCAAACACAAACTACTGAAAGCAGCACACATGTTACCTTTGTCCAGAGTGGAGTCTTAGCTTTTGCATCTTTTTTGCACCAGGCACTGAATGGAACTCAAAGCTGGAGGTAAACCCTGTGTAAAATTTTTACGGAGTCTTTGTAGTATTGCCAAGGAGAATATTGAGTGATCTCATTGTTTAGTGGATTTCTGAAGTCCGCCAGATGGAGGCTTGCAGCTGGTGTTATTATTTCCAAAATATTGTTACACTGTGGGTTGTCTCCTTCCTTTGTTGCATAAATTTTCTGGTTAACAGTCCTGGATGGTCACTGATGCTTCAGCATCATATCAGGGGAATGATATCAGAGCCCTTTATGTGACAGTGGAAGAAAATATTCCTTCAGATGAACAGCAGGCATAGATCCCAGAAACATATATAAAAAATAGGAGTTGTACAGTTTGCATTTGGAATAGGAAGAATAAAAGCTCACAATAATTTACCTTATAATAGCATATATGCCTTCTCAGGATTTTGTTTGTTTTTAAATCTTGGTCCTTGGTGAGGTGGGATTTCTTCTGGCTCAGAGTCAGAAAGGAATGGGAAATTTAGCCCTTTCCTCCTTCACTGTGACCACAGTGAAAATATCCTCCCCCTGAGTTGCAAAGAACAACATTCTTTGCCCACCCAGCCTGGAATATAGAGGCAAGACAAGGTATTTGGATTAAAAATGAGCCAGACTTTATTAATAAACATATTTAAATCTAACTGATAACTAACTGTTAATTGATAAGATGACCTGTGAAGAAGTGCAAATAGGAATCCACAAATGATGACTATTGACTTGCCACCCCTAAATGAGATTCCTATTTCAGGAGGGTGCTACCCACCTGTTCAGCATCCCTCCAAATTCCAGGAATCTACTTAGCCCAGCGCAGCCCTCAATCTCACCTCACATGCTCTTATTTCACTTTTTATATCCCTAATCATACACTTCCTACTGTTAAGTGTAAGATTAGGGATATAACATTAATTTAACATGAAGGTAATAATTAACCTGGTGATAGGAAACCTGACATTGTAGCTTCTCAAGTCAGCAATGACTTTAAGAACATAAGAACATAAGAAGAGCCATGCTGGATCAGGCCAAAGGCCCATCCAGTCCACCTTCCTGTATCTCACAGTGGCCCCACCAAATGCTTCTGGGAATGCATGAGACTAGATACAGTATCAGTCTCCTGATACCACTCCCCTGCCTTTGGCCCTTCAAATACCATGGTTTTAAGCCTGGAGATTACACATCTCCATCATGGTTTATAACATGTGATTGACTTTTCCTCAAGGAATCTGTCCACTCCCCTTTTGAAGGCATCCAAGCCAGATGCCATCACCACATAGTCTGGCAGGGAGTTCCACAGAGCAACATCACACTTGGTAATTTTTTTCTTTCATCTGTTCTCACTCTCCCAACCCTCAACTTGAGTTGATGTTCCCTAGTTCTGATATTTTGTGCGAGGGAGAAGAGTGACCCTCTATCCACTTGACTCATGCCCTGCATTATTTTCTACATCTCAATAATATCCCCCTTCAGGCACCTTTTTCCAGACTGAAGAGCCCTAAATGCTGTAGCCCCCAGCCCAGTAATTATTTTATTCGCTCTCTTTTGCACCTTTCCCAGTTCCATTATGTCTTTTTTGAAATGTGGTGACCAGAACTGTGTGCAGTAGACATGGGCACGACTTGGCGAAATTGTCATTTCCGTTTTCGGTTATTATTTCCGTTACGTAACGGAAACGGTAATGACAATTAAGCTGTCAGAACTCGAACTCGAACCGAAAAAAGAAAATTGGGTCTGATTTGTCGTTGTTATTCCTGGCATCGCGCGGCGATCGCGCTATGCCAAGCGGCACAGAAAAAAAGGTTTAAAAATTTAAAAAACCCGATTCCCAGCCAAAAAAGCAGGCGAAAATATGCCTGCCTGAGGGCACCTACCAGAGGGGTGGTTTCTGGGGAGGGGGGTCCCCAGCCTTCCCCCCCTCCTGTCCTGGGCTGCTGGTACCGGGCTGGGAGGGGGCATCCTCGGCGTCTCCATTTGCCATGCGGTGCGGGGGGATCCAAAATGGCGTCTGCAATATTTGTTTTGAAATCGTGGTCCAATAAACCACCAAAGCACCACAGAAACATGCGAAAATTAGCTATTTTAAATGCTTGAATTTTTACAGTAGCAGCAGTGGGTTTTTTATAGCAGTAAAAGGTCGCACTGATTTTATTTTATTTTATTTTTATTTTTTTACTCCTGCGCAATGATGGGCTGGCCATGGGATGGGACCATGCAAATTTTTGGACCCATTCTACCAATCGCATGGCCAGGTTTTGACTGACACTTCTGGATGTGCAAGAGGGCATAAAAAGCCGAGGCACTCCCAGAAGAGTCGCAGTCCAGGCTTGGATGTGGGTGGGAGAGGGCTGTGTGTAGCTGGCTGCTGTGCTAGACTAGTTTCGATTTCGCGGAGCCTTTAGATTTCAGTTAGGCAGGCAGGGAGGGAATTGATTCAATTGAATTTTTAGGAAATAATAATAATTCCTTTCATTCTCTGTCTGATGTGGGGAATAGCAACACAGTTTATTCTTTTTTATTCTCCTGCAGTTTGTTAGGATTTCTTTTCTGATAGTGCTTCAAAGGGGGGAGGTTTGAGTGGGAGGGGAGGTGTGGATTTCTTTTAAAAATTTCATTTGCTTGGTGGCAAGCCAAGGTCCTTTCATACCCTGCCTGCAGCTCTGCTGCGGGTGCACTGCCCACTTTATTTGCAAAAATTGCAATTGCTTTATTCGATGCAGTCTTGTGCAGAAAGTCAATTTAAAGTGTTTTCCGCCTGCTCTGGGTCATTGCAGGACCCGCGCCCGCCGCCCACGCGCCCGCCCCTCCCCCCTGCCGCTGCCGCCGCCCACCCATACACCCCCGCCACCCCGCCCGCCGCCTAGGGCGCAAAAACACCTAGCGCCAGCGGGACGCCACTCGCTGGGATGTCAAATCGCGCGAAATCGCGGTGGCGGTAACAACAAATGACAAACGACACGACGAAATGACAATTTTAAAAAAATTTCACAAAAAACGGAAACGACCGGAAACGGACCCGTCCCGAAAAATGACAACTCGAAAAAAAAATCTGGTTGTGCCCATCTCTAGTGTGCAGTACTTCAAGTGTGGCATTTGTATCATTTTGTACAATTGGCTGTTTTATTTTCAATCCCCTTTTTGATTATCCCTAGCATGGAATTGGTCTTCTTCACTGCTGCCACACACTGGTTAGACACCTTCATTGTGCTGTCCACCAACACACCAAGATCTCTTTCCTGATCTGTCACGGGTAACTCAGAGTCCATGAAATAAAGTTTTAATTTTTTTTTTGCCTCAGTATGCATTAATTTACATTCCTACATTGAAACAGACAGTAGCTTCAATCAGCCATAGCCCTTGTGGTCAATGATGAAGAATGCCAGTCACGAATGAAGCAGAACACTTGGTTCATCACTCGACATGTAACTCTACCCATCCCCATTTGCACCTGCACTCGGTGTCTCAGCTCAATGTGTTGGCATGTGTGTTGCACTTGGTTCCCTACTAACAGCTGCCTGTTCCACCTCTATGGTACACAAAAGCTGTCCTCATCACATCACAAGGACTCATCTTCTAGCCCCAGTTCTGCCCTCTGAACCATTAGGGAGTGTGAAGTGTCTGACCTTCTAATCCTATGATGCAGAGATTCCTCTTGTGCTAGGAAACGTGACTTTCTTACTCCATTGGCATTAACTGGAGCAGTACAGCCCCATGCTTGACCATCATGCCTATGACAGATTTGGTATGAAGTCTACATTTGTCCATATCAAGCTACAAGAAAATACCACTAAAAGGAGAGTACAGGATTTGTCTGTTTGCTGATGGCAGCAGGTGGTACAGAATGTGTTGGGGGAGGGGAGGAAGGAGGCCAGCTTGACTCAAGCTAATGCCTTCTGGGTGAGTTGGAGCACATCTTCATCTAGCTCAGTGGTTCTCAACCTGTGGGTCCCCAGATATTCCTGAACTGCAATTCCCAGAAATCCCTTCTAGTACAGCGAGTGGTGGAGGCTTCTGGGAGTTGCAGTCCAGGAACATCTGGGGACCCACAGGTTGAGAACCACCGATCTAGCTCTTCTTCCATCACTCCCAGCCTGCCCTCTATAGGCCACATTTGCTAAAAGTGGTGACAATTGTAGTTTGTTACATCTGGTGAGGATGGTACAATTATATTTATATGGGAATTTTATCTCAGTGGAACCATACTAAATGAATGTAGAGAAAGATCCATATGGACATCTATTTTAGATGGAATTATATTATATTCTGTACATTTTTGTAGCCTGCCTTGGAGCAAATAAAACAGATGCCGCATGAACATAACTTGGCTATGAACAGGGGTAAATTCACACTATCACGCTGAGACCCAACAGCAACTAAAATAAGGATGAGAAACCCTATGTTGGCTTCCATCAGTTGTGCTTAGCCTTTAAGACATTTGGGGACTCTTTTAAGTTATTGCTTTTTTTTTAACCAATGACATTGCAAGAATTTCTACATGGGCTTCCCATAATAATGGAGTAATATAAATTGAACTGGCATATGGTTAAAGCAGAACGGTACTGGCTTCGAGGGAACAAGGGAGGTAGCGGAGATGTAGGCAACTGTCCATCTGGAGGGAACAAAGATGAGCAAATCAATCCAGGCAGGATCAAAGTGTTTCTTGTTGGTTAAAAGACAGTTCAGGGCACAAGAATCCAGCCAATGCTCAGTGGGGTTGCATTCCTTTTGAAGACGCAGATTTTCACTTTGGATATTTTCCTGTGCTCAGCCCTGGGTCTAGTTTCCCAAATTTTAACAGTGGCGTGATTGTAGCTGAAACTCAAATACCAACTGTGCCTATTAGAGATGGGCACAAACTGAAAAAATGGCAATTCGTTTTGGTTCATTTTAAGGTTCATTTCATTTCATTCCATTTTAAATGATTTTTTTAGAAAAAAAATCATTTCATTGGTTTGTTGATTTGTTATTCATTTTGTGTGTAGTGTGTGTGTGGTGCTTGTGCAACTGTGGCTGGGGAAAATAGTGGGCTTAATCTTTCCCCCAGCTACTTGAGGCCAGTACCTCTCAACTGCTCTGTGCTGGCCCCAAGCCAGCGCCTCTCAGGTGCTCTGCTGGCTTCCCTGCACCCCGTTTCCCCAGGAAATGAGGTGCAGGAAGTGCTCTGCGCTGTCATGGGGAATGGGGGAAATGTTTAAAGATTGGGGATTTCCCCCCCTTCACAGCTGAGAGGTGCTGGCTTGGAACCAGCACCTCTCAGCTGCAGTGCACTGGTCCCAAGCCAGCACCTCAGTCTCAGATGCTCCGTACTGGCTTCCCTGCGCTCTGTTCCCCCAGGAAACGAGGTGCAGGGAAGCCAGCAAGGAGTAGCTAAGAGGTGGGGTGGGGAAAATAGGTTTCCCATTGGGAGGGGGAAGATTAGTTTAAAGAGCCCCCTCTTCCCCCCTCCCCAGGGGGTGGGGGGAAGGGGGGGCTCTTTAACTTATCTTCCTCTTCCTGATGACAGCGTTGAGCAGGCACTCGGCATTGTCACCGGGAGCAGGAAAAATGTTTAAAGAGCCCCCTCTTTCCCACTCCCCATGGGGTGGGGTGGATAAGGGGGATCTTTAAACTAATCTTCCCCCCTCCTGATGACAGTGCCGAGTGGGCGCTCAGCGCTATCATGGGGAGTGGGGGGAAATGTTTAAAGATCGCCCCCCCCTTCACAGCTGCTGTGCGCTGGCTTGGGGCTAGGCAACTAGTGCCTGTCTAACTTGTTGCTTCTTTGCCTTTTTTTCCTATTGCACTAGCAAGTCCCAGATATTATGTAATGCTGGGTGGGTGGGGTTTCCTTTCATTTCATTTCCTTTCCTTTCCTTTTCTTCCCTTCCCTTCCCTTCCCTTTCCTTTCCTTTCTTTTATTTTTTATTTTATTTTTGGGGAGCTTTACTGCTTTCTGAATTGATTGGTGAATGAATGTGGTAGTCTTTGCTCTGTGCACTGGACTAGTGACAATCTTGGCTTGAAAAGCCTCTTTGTGTTGCTCCTGGTGGTGTTGTGCATTGAGAGTTGGGCCCTCCTAGAGGTTTCATCTGCTTGTGTTGTGCACTGAGATTGTGCTTTGGAGTTGAAGCTGGACTCAGCTTGGTACTGCTCTGCACTGGTGGCACTGCAACTTGGCCTAGAGAGGATTTGGTTAGGTTGGTCAGCCTGCAAGACGTAGTCTTACCTCTGCGTTGTTCTTTTATCATCTTTATTTGGAAGTTTCAGTTCTGTTTCTCTAGATAGCCTGGTACTGCATAGGCCTATCAAGTGGTTGGGTTCTGGCCAGGTTGCTGGCTAGGCTAGCTGCTAGGGCTGTGCTGCCATGTACTACTGAATGCTTTTGGAATGCACTGAATATCTGTTGCCTTGTCTCTACTTTTTTGAGTAGCACTGAAGGGATTTTTGGAGTGCCAGAAAACATAAATGTGGAATCACAAAAGAGAACATGAAAAGGTTTTCCCTTTTGTTTGAAATGAAAAGACTGGTACATGAAAAATATGAAAGAACCTCAACAGAAGGAAATATGAAAAAAAAAATCACTATTCACATCGCTACTCACATGCTTTGGATTTCTAGCAAAATTCATATATAGATATTTGTCTTAAACAATTTGTAGTGTTTGATATTTCATTACATATTCTGGTTAAACCTTTGACTTTCCCTGTTCCATCTGCAATACGGGGGCAGGGTAGGGACTTACTTGGGACAGGATTTCCAAGTACAATCCATTCTGTCTGCATTTAATTTACATTTTTTTAAAAGCACAAAAACAGTACACATTTTAAGTCCAGTTGCAGATAAAATATGTATTTCAAATGTGAGGGAAACAACACAATAAATTATATTTGCATTGCATTTAATTCAATATATTTTAGATATCCTAAAATTCACAGAAGTAAGCACTTCAAAACATAACTGAAGCCAGATTCCCATATTGATCCTGAAATATGAAGCAGACTAAGTAGTTACTGGAGAGATTTATCTTCTACTGTACAATTATATCATCCCTAAGCCCCAGTCAGCATGGAAACATAGGAAGTTGCTCGGTTCCAACTAGGAGACTTTCTCTATCTATCCCACTTTTATCTGTCTTGATCACCAACAGCTCTGTACGGTGCTGAGCCAAAGTGTTTTCAAACCATCTCTTACATGGCTGTTTTAAATGGGGATGTCGGAGGCTGAACATAAGAAGTCTGTATGTGCAATGCAGAGGATGGGGGTTGGGGAACATAATTGGTGGATTTTACATTCTTCAGGTAGGTAGTGTTTTAATGCGTCCTGAGTGTTTAAAAACATCCATACATTAGAAGAAACATACCAAAAGTGTAGGAATTTCAGTGTAGGGCATATAATAATAAAGTTTCATTATCTGGTATGATACAAGATGAGGAAAAAAAATGCAGAGGGATTTGGAGAAAGGTGGCAAAATCTTCACCTTAATGGTTCACAGTGTGGTGTAGTGGATACAGTGATGGACTAAGGGCACTTTTACACGACCTCTAAAATCCGAGGCAAAGGGCTCCCAGATCCGGAGCTTTAAAATGTTTTCTCACCAGTTCCGGATTTAAAAAAAATTTAAGTACAACCATGGCCACCTAAGCGCATCCCAGCGCACTTTACAAGTACTTGGTCTGCGTAGGTAAACAATTTTCTGATGCGGAGTATAAAGCTGTGGATGACGGGCTCCCTCACCTTCTGTTCGTTTTTTTCCCCCTGCCGCCCCTTCAAGAGACAGGAATCACTACGGGGCGGCTCGGGGCTGCTTCGACTGACAGACGGAGGTGAGCCTGCATTTTTTCTCCCTCCCCTCACCCAGACAGGAACAATGGAGTACGGAGGGGTGGGAACACAGGAAGAGTGACAAGCCCCCACGATCTCTGGTCCAAATTTAAGTTGCCATCGGATTTTGGAGGTCGTGTAAAAGCGCCCTAAGGCTCTAGAGAACATGGTTTGAATCCCTGCTTGATCATGGCAAATCCTTCTTCTTTAAGTGTCATATCCTTGTGGAACATTGGCAATCAGTAGCATGATCTGGTTTTTATCCAAAGCTATTCTAAGTAGAGCAGCTGTGCTCCCTGCAATCCATTGGCTTAAATTCTTAAGCCATAATGTTCTTCTATGCCCCGGGCCATGCTCCCTATCTATTTTTCCTTGAACGATAACGTACATCCGATGGTATCTGTTATTGTGCAATATGTGACCAAAATATTGCAATTTTCTTCTCTTTAAAGTTTTGAGAATTTCTAGATTTTTATTCATGTGCTTTAATATGGCCACATTAGGGACTCTTGATGCCCAAGGTATCTTCACAATTCGCCTGTACATCCACGTTTCTAATCCTTCCCGCTTCCTGCATAATGTGTCTGTAAGTGTCCAAGTTTCAAGACTTGGGGGAGTGAAATTGGTAAAGCCACATCTTAAAATATATCACTTCCCTTGAAAGCCCTATTAGAGTTGCTAGAAGCTGGTTACAAACTGACAGCACAGAACACACACATACAGTGTAAGGAAAGTGCTCTCTGATGAGTTATGATTCTGCTCCAGTGTACTGGATTTTATAACCCCTACACTCTGCAGCCATTTTCTTCCTGTCCCTTGATTTCTGTAAGTGTGTATTAGAGATGGGCACGACTTTAAAAAAAAATTTTTCGAGTTGTCGTTAGTCGGGCCGGTCCCGTTTCGGGTCGTTTCCGGTTTTCACGAAAATTCGCAAAAATTAGTCGGTTCGTTTTTTCGTTTTTTTGTTGTCGTTAGTACTGGTTTTTGGGGGGGAGCGGGCTCCTGGAGGCACCTCTGTGGGGTGGGTGCCTCCTCTGGCCCGCTATAAAGGGAAAGTGGGCTCCTGGAGGCACCCGTGGGTGCCTCCTGCCACTAGGAAGGGGAAGCAGGCTCCAAGAGAGACCCCTCTACATGGGGGTCTCCCCTCCTCACCTGCTGCTGCTGCAAAATGCTATGCAATAGCCATATGGATATTGCATAACATAATGTGCAGACAGTGAGACCAGTGTGAGAGTGATAGCGTCATGCCTTCCCTGCACAAGGCTCCCGCACCACCATGTCTCACACAGAAGGGAATTGTACTTGCTGCGTGTAGTGCAATGCAAGCAAGTAGATCTGGCTTTAAGGTGGCTTAGTGCAATGGCTAGGGTTCGGCTAGTGACGGGTAAAGTTACGGTGGGCTAGTGGGTTGCACATCTGGGTGCCTCTCTGACCCACTAAGAAGACAGTCTGTGACGTATGTACGGAGTCATGGGTTAGGGTTAGGGCTAGGGCAGGTTTTAGGGGGCTTTTTGGCACATCCCAGAAGTCTCCATGGCCAAGTGGCCATGCGACTGCTGGGATGGCTCCAAAAATTTGCATGGTTGTCCACTCCCACATGGCTGGCCACTCGGCCAGCCCATCATTGCGCACTGCGCAGGTGTAAATAAAATAAAATAAAATAAAATCAATGGAGGACAGAGGAGGAGAGGAGAGACATTTTGTTGCAAGAAAAAACCCACTGCTACTGTGAAAAATCTGGCAGTTTATAAATTTTCGCGTGTTTCTGTTGTGCTTGTGTGTTTTTGGACCACGATTTCAAAAACAATATTGCGTTTGCCGCCCCATTTTGGATCCCCCGCCCGCACCGCATGGCATGGCGAAATGGCGACTCGAGTCCGGCTGCCCAGGACGGGGGGGAGGCGGGACCCCCCTCCAGAAACCACCCCTCCGGTAGGTGCCCTGCGCCCTTAGTCAAGCAGGCATTTTTCCGCCTGCTTTTTTGGCCCGGGAATGGGTGGGGGGAGAGTTTAAAAGTTTTTTCCTGTGCCGTCCGTGCCGCTTGCTTGCGCTTTAATTGCGGGTGGGCGGCGGCGAGACTGGGCTTTTTGCTGGCTGCGAGCCTGCGGCGAGTCCCACCAGAGCAGCCCAGGACGGGGGATGAGGGGGGAGGCCGGGGATCTCCAGAAACAACCCCTCTGGTAGGTGCCCTGAGGCACGGCAGGCATTTTTCCGCCTGCTTTTTGGCCGGGAACCGGGTTTTTTTAACTTTTAAAAACTTTTTTTCTGTGCCGCTTGGCATTGCGTGATCGCCGCGATGCAAGTAACGAGCACGACAAATCAGACCAAAATTGTTCGTTCGTCGGTTCGAGCACGAAGTCTGGCGGAGTAATTCCCGTTACCGTTTCCGTAGAGTAACGGAACCGAGTAACGGAAACGGAAACGGGAATACCGCTAAGTCGTGCCCATCTCTAGTGTGTATAATTATGGCAGGCAGGAAAAGCCCAGCACCAGACTGCTGCTACTATGGTTTCAGACCTTAAGGCTGTTGTCAGCACTTTCCTCTACAGTACTGCTCTTGGCTTATGCTGTTTGACTGGAAACAACATGTTACAATGTTTTCATTATGCATGGCAAGTTCCCCCCAATCCTTCTGAAAAGTGCATTTTCAACGTCCTTTGTCTCATGGGGATTTTTGAGAATGGATGTATGCAGCAGGTTGTGAGTTGTTGCGTTTTGTTTTGTTTTCTCAGCTCTCCTTGTATTACTCCATTAACCTCTCTCTCTCTCTCTCTCTCTCTCTCTCTCTCTCTTCTTTAAGTGTCCCTTAGTACTGGGGGAAGGGGAGGGTGAAGTTGGGGCTGAGTAATTGGAGGCCAAGAGGGAAAAGTCTCTGACAGAACAAAATTGATTGAAGCTTTTCACTGGAACACTTGGAAAAATCAATGCCTGTTCCCTCTGTTATAGGGCTGTGTTTACTGTATTCAGCAGCCAGCTAACATTAAAAGTGAATTCCAGCAACTGCAATTACAGCTTTCTGCTCACCCCGCCCCCACCCAGACTTCCAAGCCCTTTTATTTGTCAGGCTTTCGTTTGCTCTGGCTTTGGCGCTCCAAGCAAAGCAAATGGAGTCCAACTGAAAGCGGCTTTATAAATTGCAGCTTGCCCCTCTTCTTTTCCCTTGGGCGCTTCTTTTTCTTGAGCACTGTCAAACTTGATTCAGCTCACAGGCATGGAGCTGCCTTGCCGAGGAGACTTCAGGGCTGCAAGCCATGGCTAGAGCATGGTTCAGTTAGGTGCACAGGCAGAGTATGTTAATCCTAATGCTGCCTGATCTCACCATTTGATTTCCTAGTGCCTAGTGGCACAGCTTGCAAACAACACAGTTCTAGAACAAGGAGCTGACTTCATATGTGTGTGTGTATGTGTGTGTGTGTGTGTGTGTTTATGTATGTGAAAAAAATTAGGGTGGAGAATGAGCAACTCTTGTTGATGGATATACAACTGCTTCACACATTATAGATGAGTGTGACATACCAAGATACATTTTAAAAAACACACACATCATTGTGTCTAAAACAACTCTCTCTAGGGTATAAATACCATAATAGGGGCTTATACCCAGTTTGAAGCACACATCTCTGTACTGCATATTCTCATCTATGATGAAGTCCTTGAGCTACTTACTGCATTCTTCTGCCACCCACTTCATATGCAAGGCATACATGAGGCACAATCCAGCTGATGCCAGGCTGCTTTAAGTCACTTTTATTCTTAGTATTTGTATTTAGTGTTCCCTTTGTAATCAGCGGGCAGGCCTGCCTTCACATGATGGAAGACCTTGTGCAAGTCCATTCATTGTCCTTCCATGTTACTCACTGGTCACTCTGATGGTGGTGTAGCAGCTCTCCTGACATCTCCTTCCCACACTATACTGTTGAGGGATTTGTGGAAGGTGTGCCATAGCTAGAAACCAAGAAGCACCCAGTGGCTGTTTTATGTTATCTTGCAGAGCAGGTGGAAGCTGAGGCCATGCAACTTCACTTCAGGTTTCATTTTAGTGTTAGCTCTGAGCCAGGGTGAGGGTATTTTATCCTCTCCTCCTGTCTACACCAGTATACCAGTCTTTCTTGATGTTAGAGATGGGCACGAAACGAGCAATGTTTTCGTTTTTGTTTTTGTTTTTTTATTGTTTCGTTATGTAACAAAACGAAAAATGAATTTTGTCTCCAAAATGAAACGAAACGAACCGAAACAACAGAAATTTTGTCGTGCGTTTCATTTTTGTTGCGGCAAATACATTGAACTGTAATGAATGCTAATGAAAAACCAATTTTTCATTTTTGTTTTCATTTTTTCGTTTTGTTATGTAATGAAACAAAAATGAAATTTTTTGCAAAAAAATCACAAAAAACAAAAACGAACCGAAACGGACCCCCTAAACAACAAATGACAAACGAAACACCATTTTTTTTGAGTCGTGCCCATCTCTACTTGATGTGCCTTCATAGATTAACAATACATATAAGCAAATGCAATTAACTGGGACCCTGAGGATTGGGCTTGTCAGGTCAAAAGCCCCCCATTTTCTAATATTAAAGTTTGGGACTTTTTGATATTACATAGTGGAAGACCCTGGATTCCTCATTGGAGGCAGATCCCCGTGTAACACCTGCAAAATAGAATGTATGCATGCACAAATAGCCTGAAAAGGCTGAAGGAGCATAAAACTCTCAGCTGACACTTCCAGGAGCCATCTTGGTCTAGATGGAAACTGCTCCAGCACCTATATTTCCTGTGTGACAGCAAAAAAGTGTCTCCTGTGGAATAGTGACTATTCTCCCTCTTTCTACTAAAACTAAAAGCAAAGCAAAAGTGTGCTGCATAGTGCTTAAAGCACTCTCTAAGCCAGGCATGTCCAAACTTCGTCCCTCCAGATGTTTTGAACTGCAACTCCCACCGTCCTTAGCCATTGATAATCTAAGATTAGAATTCTGGGAGTTGCGGTCCAAAACATCAGGAGGACTGAAGTTTGGGCATGCCTGCTCTAAGCAGTTTACAGTTGGAATTATACAGACTACACATTACCGCTCCTTTCCACAAACTGGGTACTCATATTAATGACCTCAGAAGGATGGAAGTCTGAGTCAGTCTTGAGCTGGCTGCCAGAATCCAGTGGATCAAATACTGACACTGAGCAGAGTTTGGAGTGCAATATTGCATAAGAACATAAGAAGTGCCATGCTGGATCAGGCCAAAGGCCCATCTAGTCCAGCTTCCTGTATCTCACAGTGGCCCCACCAAATGCCTCTGGGAGCACATGAGACTAGATATCTGTCTCCTGATACCACTCCCCTGCATCTGGCCCTTGAAGTACCCTGGTTTTAAGCCTGGAGATGACACATCTCCATCATGGTTTGTAACCTGTGATGGACTTCGCCTCCATGAATCTGTCCAATCCCCTTTTGAAGGCATCCAGTCTAGATGCCATCACCACATCTTGTGGCAGGGAGTTCCACAGACTAACAACAAGCTGGGTAAAAAGATATTTTCTTTTGTCTATTCTCACTCTCCCAACCCACAGTTTGAGTGGATGTCCCCTAGTTTTGGTATTTTGTGAGAAGGAGAAGAGCATCCTTTATCCACTTGACTCATGCCCTGCATTATTTTGTAGGTCTCAATCATACCCCCCTTAGGCGCCTTTCCTCATAAGGGAGGTACCCCAGCCTAGTAATCATTTTAGTCGCTATGTTTAGCACCTTTTCCAGTTCCACTATGTCTTTTTTGAGATGCGGTGACCAGAATTGTACACAATACTCCAAGTGCGGCCTTACTATCGTTTTGTACAATGACATTATAATGTTGGCTGTTTTATTTTCAATCCCCTTTTTCATAATCCCTAGTAGAGATGGGGACGACTTAGCGGTATTCCCGTTTCCGTTTCTGTTACTCTACGGAAACGGTAACGGGAATTACTCCGCCAGAATTCGAGTTCGAACCGACGAACGAACAATTTGGTCTGATCGCGCAATGCCAAGCGGCACAGAAAAAAAGTTTTTAAAAGTTAAAAAAAAAACCCGATTCCCGGCCCTAAAAGTAGGCGAAAACTGTCTGAGGGCACCTACCAGGCCAGAAGGGTGTTTTATTTGGGGGGGGGTTCCCCGCCCCCCTCTCCTTGGCTATTGCTACTGCTGCGCTGCTGGTACCAGGCTGGGAGGGTGCATCCATTTGCCATGCAGTGCGGGGGATCCAAAATGGCGACCACAATATTTTTTTTGAAATCGTTGCCCAAAACCCCACCAAAGCACCACAGAAACATGCGAAAATTAGCTATTTTAAATGCTTGAATTTTTACAGTAGCAGCAGTGGGTTTTTCTTGCAAAAAAGTATCCGTTGATTTTATTTTATTTTATTTTATTTTATTTTTTTACACCTGCGCATTCGCAATGATGGGCTCGCCCATGGGAGTGGACCATGCAAAGTTTTGGAGCCATTCCACCAATCGCATGGCCAAGTTTTGCTGACTGTACCAGGCTGGGAGGGCGCATCCATTTGCCATGCAGTGCGGGGGATCCAAAATGGCGACCGCAATATTTTTTTTGAAATCGTTGCCCAAAACCCCACCAAAACACCACAGAAACATGCGAAAATTAGCTATTTTAAATGCTTGAATTTTTACAGTAGCAGCAGTGGGTTTTTCTTGGAAAAAAAGAGTCTCTGTTGATTTTATTTTATGTTATTTTATTTTATTTTATTTTATTTTATTTTATTTTATTTTTTTACACCTGCACATTCGCAATGATGGTCTCGCCCATGGGAGTGGACCATGCAAATTTTCCACCAATCGCATGGCCACTTGGCCAGGCTGACCACAGAGACTTCTGGGATGTGCCAATCGGGCATAAACAGCCCACTAATCGTAGCCCAAACCTGAACCCTAAGCCTAAGCCTAACCCATACGCCAGTACACTGTCCTTCTGAGTGGGTCAGAGAGGTACCCAGAGGTGCACCCCAATACTCACCCTAACCTCACCCGTAACTAGCCTAACCCTAGCCCTTGCGCTAACCCATCTTAACCCTAAGCCAGATCTACTTGCATTTCACTACATGCAAGTACGTGAGACACAGCGGGTGCAAACAGTCTGCCAGTCTGTCACTTGTGGCTCTGGCTGACTCCTGCAGCCCGCTACCCCCCCAAACCAGTACTAACGACAACGAAAAAATGAAAAAAACGAACGACTAATTTTTGCGAAATTTCGCGAAAAACGGAAACGAGCCGAAACGGACTGCCTCCGACACACGACAACTCGAAAAACGTCATTTTCCCTAGTCATGCCCATCTCTAATCCCTAGCATGGAATTGGCCTTCTTCACCTGAGCAGAGTTTGGAGTGCAGTATTACAGCTTAACCACTCTGCCAGGAAGTGTGGAGCTGTAAAATAAAATTAAAAACTCCTCGATGAGTCAGCCTTGTATTCTGTACAGGCCAGATATGCTTCCTCTCCTTCACTATATGCAGCTGTGGATATTGGATTCCACGGTGCCATATACTTGAGTGTAAACTGACAATTTCTGATTTAAGAGTCCTCTGTCAGTGACAATGTCATCTTGACCTCAATATTGCTTAGCTTACAAGCAAAACAGAAATCAATCTAAAAGTTGCCAGTCTTGAAGCACCAAGAATCCCCTCCATATTAAATCAATGCCTGTAAAACAGAATATACTGTACAAGGCACACCAAGACAGTGCATTGTGGATTCTTTTAATCTGTGCAGTAGTTTAAGCTGGCATTGTTTTGTCTGTAACTACTGTATTTGTGTTGTTTTCTCCACCAGCAACTATTGCACCTCACTAACTCATGTAAAATAAATGTTATATCCTTAGAAGGAACCATGCAAATTGTGATAATTTGCAAGTTTTCTCTTCTGTATAGATTTCATTCATAACCAAATAAGGTTAAAAAAGACCTTGCAGAGTAACTGATTGATTTTGCAGATACTATTAGAATACATAGCATATTAACACATGTTTTTAGATTTACATTGAGTGTCAATAGATGGGATGACCAATTAATCTCTTTTAAAGTAAATAAAATATAGCATGCAATGTATTCATATTGAATCAGGGGTATATGCATGATTCTAGGGCAGTGCAAAAAACCACCGCTTGCTTATTGGGCAGAGAAACACTTCCACAAATTTTTGTGTGCTGTACAGCATTTGTGGGGTTTAAAAGTTCTATGCAAAAGATGTCCAGGAATTGAACTGATAAAATGGAAATTGAGAAGGCTGAGCCAAAGCAGAAGATGAATGATGGCTGAACCTCTCAATAACTTTTGAAGTCTCCCCTTGATACTATAACCAATGAAACAGGAAATGGGACTCAGATTAAGGTCTCTGGAGACTATATATCCCAAGTCTGAGTCTGAGTCTTTAGTACCAAGTCCGAGTCTCCAAGTCTCTATTAAAAGTGTTTTCTCCCAGGAAAAAAGGGAGGGATGGGTGGGTTCCAAGTCATAGGTTTAATAGAGACTCTAGAGTCAAGTCACTGGTACGATTAACATTTTTCTTTCTTTTCTCGTTTAGTCAGTTTACTAAGTCAGTTTACTACTAGGACTGACTGTGTGCAAATATTTTGGTGAATGTGTGTGTGTTCCTTTTGTATCGGCTTTGATTGGTAGGTCAGAATTACTGTGTTAGGGTGCACTTTTTCTTCTTCAACCCCTGCCTACATATTTTCTTTGTGGTGGTTCAGTTCTCACTGCTTTTCGGCCTCTATGTAATTCCTTGAGGCATGTGAGTGAATAAAAGTATACTCCTGTCCACCATGTCCCCAAAGCTGATGGTGCTGGATAGAGATGGGCACGACTTGAAAAAAATTGTTTTCGAGTTGTCGTTAGTCGGGCCGGTTCCGTTTCGGGTTGTTTCCATTTTTCGCAAAAATTTGCAAAAATTAGTCGGTTTGTTTTTTTGTTTTTTGTTTTCTTTAGTACTGGTTTTTTTTGGGGGGGTAGCGGGCTCCTGGAGGCACCTCTGTAGGGTGGGTGCCTCCTCTGGCCCGCTATAAAGGGAAAGTGGGCCCCTGGAGGCACCCATAGGTGCCTCCTATCCTCACCCACTAGGAAGGGGAAGCAGGCTCCAAGAGACCCCTCAACATGGGGGTCTCCCCTCCTCACCTGCTGCTGCAAAATGGTATGCAATAGCCATATGGATATTGCATATACCAGTTGCAGACAGTGAGACTAGATGGCAGTGAACCCAGAGCCATAGGTGATGCCTAACTAAGGCTCTCGCACCACCATGTCTCACACAGAAGGGAATTGTACTTGCGTGTAGTGCAATGCAAGTAGATCTGGCTTAGGGTTAAGGTGGGTTAGTGCAAGGGCTAGGGTTAGGCTAGTGACGGGTAAGGTTACGGTGGGCTAGTGGGTTGCACCTCTGGGTGCCTCTCTGACCCACTAAGATGACAGTCTGTGACGTATGGGTAAGGACTGGAGTCAAGGATTAGGGTTAGGGTTAGGGGGCTAGGGCAGGTTTTAGGGGGCTTTTTGGCACATCCCAGAAGTCATGGCCAAGTGGCCATGCGATTGGTGGGATGGCTCCAAAAATTTGCATGGCCGTCCACTCCCACATGGCTGGCCACTCGGCCAGCCCATCATTGCGCAAGTGTAAAAAAAATAAAAAAAATAAAATCAATGGCGGACAGAGGAGGAGAGGAGAGACATTTTGTTGCAAGAAAAAACCCACTGCTACTGTGAAAAATCTGGCAGTTTATAAATTTTTGCGTGTTTCTGTTGTGCTTGTGTGTTTTTGGACCACGATTTCAAAAACAATATTGCGTTCGCCGCCCCATTTTGGATCCCCCGCCCGCACCTCATGGCATGGTGGCGACTCGAGTCCGGCTGCCCAGGACGGGGGGGAGGCGGGACCCCCCCTCCAGAAACCACCCCTCCGGTAGGTGCCCTGCGCCCTTAGTCAAGCAGGCATTTTTCCGCCTGCTTTTTTGGCCCGGGAATGGGTGGGGGGATAGTTTAAAAGTTTTTTCCTGTGCCGTCCGTGCCGCTTGCTTGTGCTTTAATTGCGGTGGCCGGCGGCGAGACTGGGCTTTTTGCTGGCTGTGAGCCTGCGGCGAGTCCCACCAGAGCAGCCCAGGACGGGGGATGGGGGGGAGGCCGGGGACCTCCAGAAACAACCCCTCTGGTAGGTGCCCTGAGGCACGGCAGGCATTTTTCCGCCTGCTTTTTGGCCGGGAACCGGGTTTTTTTAACTTTTAAAAACTTTTTTTCTGTGCCGCGGGGCATCGCGCGATGCAAGGAACGAGCACGACAAATCAGACCAAAATTGTTCGTTCGTCGGTTCGAGCTCGAAGTCTGGCGGAGTAATTCCCGTTACCGTTTCCGTAGAGTAACGGAACCGAGTAACGGAAACGGAAACGGGAATACCGCTAAGTCGTACCCATCTCTAGTGCTGGATAGCTGTGCCTCCATCCCAGATTAAAATTGATTTTCTCCTATTGACAAGACTTGACTTTTTCTCAGAGACCCAGAAATGTACAAATACTTGCAGGAAGAATCTGTCCCCCTTTTGGCTTTGCTCCCATATCCTTGAAGTGCTGAACTAATACATTGACTCTTTGGTCATCAGGTGTCTGATGATGGGTAGAAATGGGCACAAAATGAACTTTTGGTTCATTTTGATATTTGTTATTCGTTTTCTTATGTAACAAAATGAATAACAAACTGCCCCTTCTAAGAGAAACAAAATGAAGCAAAATTGAAATTTCCATTTCGTTGTGGTTTGTTTCATTTGCCAGTGTCTCCTACCTGATGCTGGTCCTTCCTGCTCCGGTCCTCCTGGCTGCAGGGAGGGGGCTCCAGGGAAAAAAAAAGCCAACTAGTCGCACTACAGCTGGTAGGCGGCCATGTGGTCAGCAATAATAATAATAATAATAATAATAATAATAATAATAATAATAATAATAATAATAATAATAATAATAATAATAATACAATACAATACAATACAATTTTTAAAAAGATATGCCATGCGGGTCCCAGTACCAGCTCGTGAGCACCACACCCATCCCGCAGGCCGCAGAACCAGCCTGCAGGCTGGCTAAAACAATAACAAACAAACAAAAAACCAATCTGGTGCACGGGCCCGGTACCGGCCCGTGAGCACTGAAACGGGCCCGTGGGCCCCAGATGATTTTCCTCGCTCTCCTAAAACAGCAATCCCTGGTGATGTCATCCAGTGGACTCAAGGGACAGCCCATGATGTTTTGTGCTGTGTTCACTTCCTTCTGTAAAGTCTTTCTGTCTATGGATGTCAAACCAGCATACCAGACTGTAATGCAGTATGTGATGACACTTTCTATTGTAGACCTGCAGAAGGAGGCCATCAATTGCTTTTCTATGTTGTTCTTCTGCACAAGCCTGAGAAAATGGAGTCTCTGTTGGGCTTTCCTGGCCACCTGGATTCTTTTAATTTTCTAGGTGAGATCGTCACTAAAATGAACTCCCAGGAGGCTCTCACCACACAGCCTCCCATGATGTAAAATGGAGCAAGTTCTTCCAGAAGTCTAACATCACCTTTGTTTTACGGATATTTCGGTGTAAATTATTTTCTAGGCACCATGAGGATAATTTTTGGCCCTCCCCCGTATGCTGATTTGTCTCCACCTGTAATAAGACCCATTATGGTAGTATCATATGCAAACTTAATTACTACAGTTGATGGGTCAGATGGTACTTCTCCTCTTCCGGAAACAATCAGTAAAATTAATTGCCAGGAGGAAGGATGATGGGACCATGACAGGAGATGTAAAGGACAAATGGGTGAAGAACCTCTCAAACAGGGAACTTACCCGGGCACAGCGGAAGGTACTAGCCTAAGGCCTACATTTTGCCATCACACCCAAACAGGTTCCTGTTGTGGATTTCATCAGAGCTACAGAATTGGCCATTCACAGCAACAAGTTGCCAGCAGAAGCTGAAATACTCATGCTAGACGTCTCTGCCACACTCTCCAATGCTCAACCACTACCATCCAGTCTCACCAGCCAGGACAGAAGTGCTCTGACACCCCTCAGCAGGGATGAGAACATCATCATTCTGCCTGCGGAAAAAGGAAGATGCACTGTCATCCTCAATACTGTGGACTACCATGAAAAGGTTATCTCACTTTTAGATAACCAAAATACATATGAAAAACTAAAAAAAGACCCCACCAGCAATTACAAGAAAAAAGTATTAGACTGTTTAAAAGACTTGGAGAAGGATAACGCAATTGGCAGGGTGACTTACCACCACTTATATCCTGGAGAGACCTCCTGTGCTTTTATGGACTTCCCAAGATCCACAAGCAAGGACTCCCCCTCAGACCCATCATCAGTAGTATAAATCTAGTGACTTACAACATTGCAAAATGCCTGGTGACTATCCTAGCCCCACTGGTTGGACTCACGGACCACCACGTGCACAATTCAGAGTTTGTTTCCAAAGTCAGGGAGCTGTAACTTGGATACAGACAAAATCATGGTATCCTTTGATGTCATGTATCTCTTTACTAGCATTCTCACCACCAAGACTAAGAGAAGACAGCACCCTCACTTCCAGAAGCAGCCTCAATCCAGAGCAGATATGCCGGCTCCTGTACCTGTGTCTGAATGCCACGTGTTTCAGCATGGTTGTGCCATGGGTTTCCCAGTGTCACCCATTGTTGTGAAACTATACGTGGAAGAAGTCTGTGAAGATTCTCAGTCGTCCAGGTAAGTTTATCTGGAAGTTGAGTAATGGCTAATGGACTTCTTTTTCTTGAGAGGTAGAAACGTTTCACTGCTCATCCAAACAGCTTCATCAGTCTGAATCAGCTAGTGTAAGCCCTTCATCTTATAGTCAGCTTTGACCTCTTGTCACCCTGGTCTGAAATAGGCTCATAAGATGAACAATGGCCTGAATAGGCTTGTTAGATAGACAATAGTATCCATAGCCTTAAGGTGAACAATAGCCTAAGGTGCTGAAACCTATCAAGAATGGGTCGTTAGCTATGGCCTTGGTGGTGAAGGCTTTCTGATTTGTCTGGGTATTGTTGAAAGCACACCCTGATAAGTAGCAGAGAGACTATGCCTGAGGCGCCACCTCTGTTGAGAGAGGGGGTTTCAATGCTCACATGAATGGCTTCCCTGACTCCAATTTCAATGCTCACATGAATGGCTTCCCTGACTCCTCTCTCAAACCACCTATCTTCTCTGTCTAAAATGTGTAAATCCTCATTTTTAAATGAGTGCCCTTTGTCCTGCAAATGGCAGAAGAACAGAAAGCATCTCCACCTCCACAGAAGCCAAGAAGAAGGAAGACAGGCACCTGAAGACAGCACTTAAGGCCTGTGGATATCCAAATTGGGCTTTCCAACAAAGCAGTGTGCCGACCCAGAAGAACATTTTCCAACAAGAACTCAACTAAGCTGTTATCTGTGAAGCTGCATGGGGTGGAGAGAGAGAGAGAGAGAGAGAGAGAGAGAGAGAGAGAGCAAACCAGTCCCCGATGCAAAGAGTGACCAAATAGAGCATGAGAGAGAGTGTGTGCGCACACTGGTGATGCCACTAGCAGCACCACCACCACCACAAGGAGGAGGAGGGGAAGGAAGAGCAGGAGCTGCCCTTTCCTGCCTGCAGGGGATCATGCTGGTGGGCGGGCCAAACATCCCCAAATTGATGCACCCAGGGCAGATGTACCCTTCCTCCCTCAGATATGCCCCTGCAAACACACTAAGGCAGAGACTAATCCACCCAAAGGACCCGACACCAAAACACAAATGGAGCAATATAGCATATGCAGTTCAATGCAGTAAGGAGTTTGCAGACCTTTTGGTTGGAGAAACTAAACAGCCATTAAACAGGAGAATGGCCCAACATAGGAGGGGTATCAGGTCAGGACGAGAATCAGCAGTAACACCTCCACTTGAAGGACAAAGGTCACTCATTCAAAGATGAGGATGTACACATATTAGACAGAGAAGATAGGTGGTTTTAGAGAGGGGCCAGGGAAGCCATTCATGTGAGTATTGAAAACCCCTCTCTCAACACAGGTGGGGGGCCCCTCAGGCACAGTCTATCTGCTACTTATCAGGCAGTGATTTTAACCATCCACAGACAAATAAAAAATAATTCACACCTGAACCCCAATGACCCATACTTTATTAGCTTCAGCACCTTAGGCCATTTCCCACCTAATGACCTATTGAGGCTATTGTCCACCTAATGAGCCTACTCAGGCCGTTGTTCATCTCATGAACCTATTTCAGACCAGGGAGACATGAGGTCAAAGTGAACTATAAAATACAGGACTCACAACTAGTTCTCCTCAGACTGACGAAGCTGTTTGGATGAGTAGTGAAATGTTTCAATCTCTCAAGAAAAGAAATCCAGTTACCATGACTCAACTTCCAGATAAACTCACCTGGATGACTGAGAATTAGAGATGGGCACGAATAGGAAAAAAAAAAACAAACAACAACAAAAAAACAGCCAATGATGGTACCGCTTGGTCGGCAATAAAAAAAAATTAAAATAAAAAATAAAAAATAAAAGGAGCATGAACAGGGTGCCAGGGGTGGTCTGGTTGGCACCCTAATATCTTTAAAAACATAATAAAAAATCCCCAGCTCTGACGGGGCCACAGGGGCCGTGCAGTGGGCGCTGAAAGAAAATAAAAAACAAACAAAGCCCCGCGCTACAGAAACCCGGAAGTGAAAGAAGGGCCCGCCCAGCCCCAGGGGACACAGATAACGGTAACGACAAATTGGTCGTTTCGTGCCCATCTCTACTGAGAATCTTCACAGACACATTGATTAACAGAATTAGTTAGAACTTCTAAAGCAAGCTCAAGACTGGGAGAGAGAGAACTTTATTGGGAGTTGCATAGGCACAAGGAATCTTATCAATGATGGATTTATTTATTTATTATAGTTTCTTTCCCTGTTATTAGTTATTAGATAAATATATGATAAAGTTTGAATTTCATTTATTAAAACTTTTGAAGTGCAATCAGTGTTAAAAATAGCAATGCTAAGTTCTAGGTTTAAATCATCAAAACAAGTCTAAAATGTTCCCCCTTCATTTTGAACCCCATTGTTAACACCCACTTGTTAGATTCAACAGATGACTTTTATGAGTCACCTGGACACTGCACTTCAAGAAGGATGTTGACAAACTGGAACAAAGGAGTGTGACAAGTGTGATCGGGCTGAGGTGCTGAAAGAACTAGGCATGTTTAGCTTTGAGAAAAGAAGACTGGAGGGAAGATATTGAGAGCACTTTTCAAATATTGGAAAGGCTGTCATTACCAGAGGAGGTGCTGGATCTGTTCTCAATCAACCCAAGTGCAGGACACATAACAATAGACTCAAGTTTCAGAAGTTTCAGAAGGTGAAATTTTGGTTTAATATCAGGAAAAACTTAGTAAGAGGATGTTTTCATGGACTAGATATAACCATTTGGATTCATCCCTTTGTGCATTCCATAGTTCCTGTTTGTAAGGGGCTTCCAAACTAGTGCTTCACACACACCTTCCATATGTACACAAAGCTGCATAATGTTCTGGGATAGCTGGGGTTTGTATTGTCCTATTAGTTCTCATGCATAAAAAAATGCATCCATGAAATTGCAGGAGTAGGTTTTTGCAAAGATTTTATAATTAGGCCAGCAATCAAATTGTGATTTTTGAAAATGTTGCTGTTTTGAAATATTAACAACAGCATACTTTAAACAGATGAAATGCCCTGAAGTCAATAAAAAGTGTGTTGTTAACTCTTTTGAATAATGTACAGTACTTATGATCATGTAACCTTAAAATGGGATGTTTTTTTGTTTGTTTCATTTCTAACTGTGTAATCTACTCCCATAAACATTCAGTGTAAAAATGCTTTGCTTTAATAAACTATTTATGTTTTTTCCTTTGAAGTGCTTAGCCTTTGAAAGTGATTTTACAGTGTTTAGGGGTTTTAAAATGATATCCTACATAACAAAACTAATTCTTGACTGTTTCTTTTTGTTATTTTTAACTTGCTTTAAAAAATCAGGATCATAATTCAGATTATGAGGACCATCCCACTCATTCATGGTTATTTTGGTATATAGAACATTTTATGACTACCTTACCCATCCCTTGTCTGTAAAAATACTAAGACGTGTACTAATACACCATTCCCTGCCCTGTTAAATGATAAATTCTGCTAAATTATAAGACTTGTCCTGCTTCTTAAAAATGCTTGCTGGAGCTTTCAGTGCTGATACTGAGTGCTGAGACCACAATGAATACATTGGGAAGGATGACCAGCAGCACTAATAATGGGCACTTTGGAATTTATATTTCCTCAAAGTTCTGGAATTCCCCTAATTTAACTTTCATCAAGAGCATTTTCAATCCACTGGCCAGTTTTTCAATTGTGAAAAAGAAAGCCCCAGATATGAAGATGAGTCCCCAGATGTTCATTGACTGCAAGTCCCAGAAGCCCTTGCCAGCACAGCTAGTGGTGGGGACTACTGGGAGTTGCAGATCTATGCTTGGGGACCACTAACTTACAGGAAATAGACAACATTAGGAAGCCATACGACAGCCCAGGAACATGTCCATGGATGCAGGGTCATACCAACCCTTTTCTTATATATTGTGATTGGTGTATGGCAGAATGTATATGATATGACATGTCAATATGAATTTCAGATGTGGGGTCAGTCCCAAAGAATTATTGAACAATATGCCTGATTGATTGATTGATATCCCGTTTTTATTTCAGTACTGTGTCCAAGGCAAATAACCTGGCCACAGTCTTGTGCACTGTAGTGAGAAGTAGTGTATTTTGACTTATAGTAGCAATGTCCAATTGTGACTATGTTTGCATATATTAGTTTAAGTTAGTATGTGAAAATTTAAAGCAAAGCCATCTTCCTTTTTTTGTGAAGAATGACCTCCTTTTTTCACCTTTCTTTTCTTCCAAGTCTTTATTTTTGGTGATGGAGCTGGCCACCCCACGTAATGGTCCAATGGCTATCCTGGGAGTTGAAGGTCAAAGGAAATGATTGTCCCAAGCTTTGGAGCACAGCCTATATTATCACAGCCAAAATTCTGGCTTCAATTTCTGGCACTGGAAACTAGAAATTCAGCCTAAAGGGCAGCTGCCAACTGAGTGAGATCAAAAGGCCAGGCTCTCATAATTCTAGGCTCAACAGTCCAAATAACTCATTCTGTTGAGGCTGACATCATAGAAGTTGCCGCTTTCAGTTCTCTTCTTTCTATTCGATGGGAATACAAAGAACTTTGCTAAAGGAAAGTATTAACTTCAGCAATGCAAGAATATACCATTGACCATCCTAGCAGAGAATGGTTCCAGATGTCACACAACATGCACAGTAAAATGTGCCACGCTATAAGCCAGGGGTAGACTACTTAGCAGGTCAGTTATTCACATGGTGGGGGCATAAGTTGGAGACAACTTAAACAGGACTTGACAACAAAGACTGCCTTGTGCTCTCTCCAAATGTTTTTTAAGATCCCAGGAAACCTAGATAGCATGGCCAATCATCAGGGATTATGAGTAGAGATGGGCACTTTGACCTTCTGACAGCTTTGTACAAAGCTGTCAGCATGGCACCACAGCATGGCTCCATTCCTCCATTCCCACCCCTGGTGGGCAGGCCACTCACTGAACTCAGCATGCAACCAGAACCTTTCTTCTCCAGTGGTGCTCCGCTCTGGGGCAAGAGCCTGGCCAGCCCAGCCCTGCCTCCTCAGGCAGCTGAGCTATCCGATGAAGAGGCAGAACAGGGAAGCTTCCAGAAGGGCAAAGCTATCAGAAGGGCAACATGTCCATCTCTAATGATGGGAGCTATAGTTCATAACAGCTGGAGGCTACGAAGTGGCTTAATGGTGCTCATTCTAAGAGCATGTGTGGATCCTGGGAAAGGTTAACAAAATAAGAATGTCCCCAGCTCCTGAACTTCATGCAACAAGATTTTGTTAGCCATTGCAAGACTGAGGCAGCTGTCCCAGGCTTCCCCACAAATAACAGAACTTTTGACAATTCATTATTATTTCTTCTTCCTGGTGCTCCTCCCCTGTTGCTTGGTATGTTATTCTGTTTTCTGGCACCCACATTCCTGTTAAATGACAGCAGAGCTCTGCTGGGCCCAAGATAAATAGCTTCTGATCCTAATTGCACAAACTGGTTTACAGTGATTGAGAATTGAGCAGGGAAAGGTACTATAAAGGTGAGGGCCAGGCACTGGCTTGTTTAGCTGTAATTAGGATAAAAAAAGCCACCTTTCCCTCTCTGCAACCCGTCTCCCACTCCTTGTTTCCATCCTGTTCCACAATGACTGAGGAGGAGGGGGTGGAGTGCCCTTACATTCTCTTGACTCATGGCTGATTTAAATGGAATGAGTTCATTAAATGCAGCATGGGCTTTAAGGATGCAATTATGCTTTAATTATACAGCCCACTGTTCGTGGCGGCATGACAACTTCCCGGCGTGCATTCCAGGAGGGGGGAAGGGAGCTTCTACACTTCTTTGTGCAAAACCAGCTCCCTCGTGCTGAGGAATAATTGTGAGGTAAGAACTGAGGTAAACAATAAACCTAGATCCTGACTAATCTGTCTTCTGTTCCTTAGAGAATGTGCAAGAAAGGACTGGATTAATTACTGAGGAGATTAGGGAGGCTTCAGTTCCTGATCTTCCTGGGGTGGATAAAAAAGGATAATGAACAAAAAAGGTGGAAGAGTGATAAAATAAAAAAGAGTCTGATAACAGTTTAGAAAAATTTCACTTTTCTCACTGCACTACTTAGTATTTCCAGGCAGTCATGTATTTTTTATTGTTAATTTTATCATACAAGTAACTTGTGGCATCATGTGATGTTAATATATTGTGTTGTTAATACTGAAAAAATACAGTGAACATTCTGTGGTTCTCTCTAATGGCCGGTTTTGATATTGCCATTTGTAAGTACATAAAACAATTTAAAAACAGAAAACAAATTAATACTTTCCTGGACACTTTAGATTGATAAGAGTCATGGAATGAAAAAAATTTTTTATCAAAGTGGCTCTAAAAGTGCCTGAAAATGTCTTTGAAAAACACTTTTTGAAAGTAACTATAAATTTTTTAGAAACACATAAAAAGGAACTTTTCTAAATATGTGTCACATTAATTCTACAGTAACCTTCCACATCCACAGTAGATCAGTTTTACCATCTACTGTGGATGCCTGAAACTACAAATATGAGGTAACCCAAGGGACAGGAAAAAGGTCAAAAGGGGGGGGTGTTGTATGTTGTATATAGAGATGGGCACGACTTAGCGGTATTCCCGTTTCCGTTTCCGTTACTCGTATCCGTTACTCTACGGAAACGGTAACGGGAATTACTCCGCCAGAATTCGAGCTCAAACCGACGAACGAACAATTTGGTTTGATTTGTCGTGCTCGTTACTTGCATCGCGGCGATCGCGCAATGCCAAGCGGCACAGAAAAAAAGTTTTTAAAAGTTTAAAAAAAAACCGATTCCCGGCCCTAAAAGTAGGCGAAAACTGTCTGAGGGCACCTACCAGGCCAGAAGGGTGTTTTATTTGGGGGGGGGGTTTCCCCACCCCCCTCTCCTTGGCTATTGCTACTGCTGCACTGCTGGTACCAGGCTGGGAGGGCGCATCCATTTGCCATGCAGTGCGGGGGATCCAAAATGGCGACCGCAATATTTTTTTTGAAATCGTTGCCCAAAATCCCACCAAAGCACCACAGAAACATGCAAAAATTAGCTATTTTAAATGCTTGAATTTTTACAGTAGCAGCAGTGGGTTTTTCTTGCCAAAAAAAAGTCTCCGTTGATTTTATTTTATTTTATTTTATTTTATTTTTTACACCTGCACATTCGCAATGATGGGCTCGCCCATGGGAGTGGACCATGCAAAGTTTCCACCAATCACATGGCCACTTGGCCAGGTTGACCACAGAGACTTCTGGGATGTGCCAATCGGGCATAAACAGCCCACTAATCGTAGCCCAAACCCAAACCCTAAGCCTAAGCCTAACCCATACGCCAGTACACTGTCCTTCTAAGTGGGTCAGAGAGGCACACAGAGGTGCACCCCAATACTCACCCTAACCTCACCCGTAACTAGCTAACCCTAGCCCTTGCGCTAACCCATCTTAACCCTAAGCCAGATCTACTTGCATTGCACTACATGCAAGTACGTGAGACACAGCGGGTGCAAAGAGTCTGCCAGTCCGTCACTTGTGGCTCTGGCTGACTCCTGCAGCTCCCTCCAGGAGCCCGCTACCCCCCCCAACCAGTACTAACGACAACGAAAAAATGAAAAAACGAACTGACTAATTTTTGCGAAATTTCGCAAAAAACGGAAACGAGCCGAAACTGACTGCCTCCGACACACGACAACTCGAAAACATCATTTTCCCTAGTCGTGCCCATCTCTACCTGCAACAAATACAAATTAAATAAAATCACAGATACCAATCCCACATACATGGGCTCCTATACAATAATTTTGTAACTAATTACATTAGTTACTACCACAAAGTAACTACAGTGGTACCTTGTATAAAGGAATTAATTCATTCCAAATGAAATTATGTTAAGCAAATTTTCCTTTATACAAAATCCCATAGGAATGCATTGAAAATGGAGTAATCCCATTTTTATGTTGTACGGATTTTCCCCATAGGCAATTATGTTAAGCAAATTTCCCCTATCTCCAGAATTTTTTATGTTGTACAGATTCTATGTTATACAAGCTGTTTGTTATACAAGGGTCCACTGTAGTTATTTCTACATTTTGGCAAAATCCAATTGGCTTTGGAAGCAAGCTGATGCAAGTTTATTTGCTGTGTAATATCTGAGTAGGCCATGCATTAGATTCAAGGAGGAAGGAAACAGCAAATGCTTCTTTCTTTCTTTCTTTCTTTCTTTCTTTCTTTCTTTCTTTCTTTCTTTCTTTCTTTCTTCTTCTTCTTCTTCTTCTTCTTCTTCTTCTTCTTCTTCTTCTTCTTCTTCTTCTTCTTCTTCTTCACGTTTGTCCCACTTGGTGGTGGGATCTGATATTCTTGCTTGGTGTGGTTATGGGCTAGATCCAGGTGAACCTGGACAACTTCATGTCATTCTTTGGGGGGGGGGGGTTCATCCAGCACTGTTTTGGACAAACCCTTGGTTGGGATTTGCTGACCTGCAGGGTGAGACCCTTTTTGGCAAGAATTTCCTCATCAGCACCCTAACCCTAACCCAAACCAACACAGGAAGGAAAAAGCAAGTTTTCCATAAAAATGAAACATGTTGCGTTGTATGCTCTTGGTCTGATGTTGGCATGTGGGACCCTGCCCCCTCAACTTCTTCTGAACAAAAGGCATGCAGATCAGCTCTGATCTGCTATGTATACTTTGGAGACATTCCATTCCTTTAGGATCGATGACATAGCTGTTGTGAGTTTTTCAGGCTGTTTGGCCGTGTTCTGTTAGTTTTTCTTCCTGACATTTCACCAGACTCTGTGGCCAGCATCTTCTGAGGCCAAAGAGTTCCCTGAGTTCCTTGCCCTCTGAAGATGGCAGCCACAGAGTCTGGTGAAACGTCAGGAATAGAGATGGGCACGACTTAGCGGTATTCCCGTTTCCGTTTCCGTTACTCGTTTCCGTTACTCTACGGAAACGGTAATGGGAATCACTGCCCCAGACTTCGAGCTCGAACCGACGAACGAACAATTTGGTCTGATTTGTCGTGCTCGTTACTTGCATAGCGCAATGCCAAGCGGCACAGAAAAAAAGTTTTTAAAAGTTAAAAAAAAACCTGATTCCCGGCCCTAAAAGTAGGCGAAAACTGTCTGAGGGCACCTACCAGGCCAGAAGGGTGTTTTATTGGGGGGGGGGGGGGGTTCCCCGCCCCCCTCTCCTTGGCTATTGCTACTGCTGCGCTGCTGGTACCAGGCTGGGAGGGCGCATCCATTTGCCATGCAGTGCGGGGGATCCAAAATGGCGACCGCAATATTTTTTTTGAAATCGTTGCCCAAAACCCCACCAAAGCACCACAGAAACATGCGAAAATTAGCTATTTTAAATGCTTGAATTTTTACAGTAGCAGCAGTGGGTTTTTCTTGCAAAAAAAGTCTCCGTTGATTTTATTTTATTTTATTTTATTTTATTTTTTTACACCTGCGCATTCGCAATGATGGGCTCGCCCATGGGAGTGGACCATGCAAAGTTTTGGAGCCATTCCACCAATCGCATGGCCAGGTTTTGCTGACTGTACCAGGCTGGGAGGGCTCATCCATTTTGCCATGCGGTGGGGGGGGGGATCCAAAATGGCGACCACAATATTTTTTTTTGAAATTGTTGCCCAAAACCCCACCAAAGCACCACAGAAACATGCGGAAATTAGCTATTTTAAATGCTTGAATTTTTACAGTAGCAACAGTGGGTTTTTCTTGCAAAAAAAGTCTCCGTTGATTTTATTTTATTTTATTTTATTTTATTTTTTTTTTTACACTGCGCATTCGCAATGATGGGCTCTCCCATGGGAGTAGACCATGCAAATTTTCCACCAATCGCATGGCCACTTGGCCAGGTTGACCACAGAGACTTCTGGGATGTGCCAATCGGGCATAAACAGCCCACTAATCGTAGCCCAAACCCAAACCCTAAGCCTAACCCATACGCCAGTACACTGTCCTTCTAAGTGGGTCAGAGAGGCACCCAGATGCACCCCAATACTCACCCTAACCTCACCCGTAACTAGCCTAACCCTAGCCGTTGCGCTAAGCCGTCTTAACCCTAAGCCAGATCTACTTGCATTGCACTACATGCAAGTACGTGAGACACAGCGGGTGCAAAGAGTCTGCCAGTCCGTCACTTGTGGCTCTGGCTGACTCCTGCAGCTCCCTCCAGGAGCCCGCTACCCCCTCCCCAAACCAGTACTAACGACAACGAAAAAATGAAAAAACGAACCCACTAATTTTTGCAAATTTTCGCGAAAAACGGAAACGAGCCGAAACGGAACCGGCCCGACTAACGACAACTCGAAATTTTTTTTTTCAAGTCGTGCCCATCTCTAGTCAGGAAGAAAAACTTCCAGAACAAGGCTGCCTGAACTCATAAGCCAGTTTGATCCATTTTTAGCAGGTCACATTTCAAAATATGGAAATTCTGGCAAAGGATATCCTTCTTACCTGTCTAAAACCACCTGTGAGGAGCTCATTCAACTAATGGCAGAAAAGGTCCATGCATCCATTGTTGACAAAGTAAAATGTTCTTGTTATTTTAGTTTGTCAGTTGGTTCAACGCCAGATGTATCACATATCAATTAGTTAAGTGTTATACGTAGGTACTTAAAAGATGAACAGCCTATTGAACACTGTTTAACTTTTCTGGAAATGAAAGGCCATACTGGGGAGGAAATGGCAAATCAGGTGTTGCAGTTCTTATATGAAGTTTGTAGGCTAGACTTTTCAAAATGTAGGTGTCAGTCTTATGACATTGCTGCTAACATGTCTGGGTATTATAAGGGGATGCAGCAAAAAACCAAAAACAAAATAAACATTATTTTCCATTTTGCTGTAAGGTTTGTTTAATTTTGATAAATAAATGGTTATTTTATTGTTTATTATTGTTTATTACTGGTTTTCTTTTGTCTTGTTTTATTGTTAGCCGCCCAGAATTCCGATCCGGAAGATGGGTGGGATACAAGTGTAATAAATAAATAAATAAATAAATAAATAAATAAATAAATATTTTGAATGACATATATATGGAGGAGGGGGACCAAAATCTTTTGAGTGCTTATAGGGCCTCTAAGGGTCTTAATCCAGCCCTGCCAGCAGAGCTTTTCTTACGATTGTTGAAGAACTGAAAATGGCGTCTCCTTGGTGGTGCAAACAATAACAAATATAACCCTTCCAGAGAGTTGTTTCCCAAGCTCTGAATTCCTCTGCAGTGGGAAAATGTCAGGCATCTTTGGGTGTTTATACACGACCCCTAAGCTCTGCCGCAAATGGCTGCAAGCTCCGGATGATAAAAATGTTTACCCACCAGCTCCGGAGTTTGCAGACAATTAAGTGTGACCCCGCCCACTTTATCAAGACCAAACAGCAGTTTTCTTGTACCTACTTTTTGGATGTGACAAATATTTGATCCGGTGTAAGGATAGTGAGTGCGGGGCTCTCCTGGCTTCTGTTTGTTCTTTTTTTGCGCCCCACCCCTTTAAGAGATCTGAATGCTGCTGGGAACAAAACGGAGGTAAGACGGCATTCTTTTCTTTCTTTTTTCTCCCTTCCTCAGGCAGCCAGCAACCAGGAAGTGCGGAGGGGGATGGGGACAGAGGAAGAGCGAGGAACCCCTAAGATCTCTGGTCCGAATTTAAGTGGCCAGCGGATCTTAGGGGTCATGTAAAAAGGCCCTTTGGTGCAGTCAACCCCTTGTAACAGGGACAAGTGAGGAGCCAGTCAACCCTGCTTATTCTACAATTTGCATCTTGGTTTCCCGGGGGTTGTCTGGGAATGCCAGGGCAAACAGTCCCATTCACTGACAGATCAATCTGAGTTGTTTTGCTTGTACAAAGCAGGACCTATTGCATCTCATATCTGTTGCAGTAGGGGTGGATATGGTGATATTAACTGCCTGTGAAAGCTTCTCCCCAAGTGCTTCCATCCATGACAGTATCTGTGTAATCTCAAAGGGGAGCAACATGTGAAAAGCAACAATCTGCATTGTAAATGAACTGCCCAGTTCATCATAAATTGATTTCCATCGACAGCAACTCATGACTTGGTGAGTGTTGGATTGTGCAGGAGGAGAATTGCTGGAGGCTTGAACTAGTTGGAAACTGATGCCAAGATGAGCCTCATCACAAGCTGTAAAGCAGAAATGATCTGACCAAAACTAGATAGTAAATAAAATTGCATTTAGACCACTCTCTTTCAGCTAAAGAGACGAGCAACCTGTATCCCTCCAGTCCCCCCCCGGTTCAAATAACCCCTCTCCTGTACTGGCCACAACTGCTGGCCCTTGCAATAAGCTCATCTTGAAGGCCATGGATTGCCCAATACAGTTTTCAGTCTTGTGCCCCTTAGGTGAGAGTAATTGTCATTGAAACCAGTGATCCTTATGTTTGAGATGACTTTTATTCTTAAATCTTAAAACTGGCATATTAGTTTTTCATGCATTATTTCCCTTATGGTATTCCTTCTCAAGAAAGAAAGAAAGAAAGAAAGAAAGAAAGAAAGAAAGAAAGAAAGAAAGAAAATTGTTCAACGTTGTTTGAACTGCTTGCAATTTACTGCTTTCTTAGCGCCGTACTATTAAGCTAAGAGCAGAAGTAGGAAAATGGTTTATCAGAAGTTGTAAAGGCTATGTTATATCTGAAGATTTAGGAGTCTCTGTAGATGTTATAATGACAACTTTACTAGCTTTGTGTGTGCCAGGCTCTTTGTCATTAACTCTTGGAGGTAGGAAGGAGTGGCAGGCAGTTACAAGGTTTATAAAAAGTGATTTTGCCCCTAACAAAGGCAATAAAAGACAGAATGGTCATTTGGGGCTGAACAGACATCACTTTCCCACATGCTGGCTTTTACTCACTCCAGGTGTAATCCAGTTGGTAGCCGCACCTGCAGTAGACCCACAATACATGGGGCATGTTCTGTCAACACTTGATTATGTTCAACTGATACCATTGGATCTAATCTGATGGAAACAGCTAGATTGAGCTCTATTTCATTAAGCACTTTACTTATGAGTAGCTCTACTTACAAGCAATTTGACTTAAGAGCAGAAAACCATTGGTGTTTTAACTGCTGCCTTACCATTTTAGATGGTGTTTTAACTGCTGCCTTACAAATTTTAGAATATTTTAATTTTTTCCAATTATTTATTTATGTATTAATTTTTGATTGTTTTTAAAAAGATACTACTTATGAGTTGTTCAACTTATGAGCATGCATTTGGAATGGATTAAACCCGTAAGTAGAGCCACTACTGTATTCTTTATTGAATATTTCTCATGGAAAATGTCTTCTGTCTGCTTTGTCTCTTCATTTAATTGCTGAAGCACTGTCAAATATATACTTCTCAATGATGCAATACAACATCCATGGTGTTATAAGCAGAGGATCCAAGAACAGTATTAACACCTCTAGCATCACAGAGAGGACCTGCATAAAGGTGGGGGGTGGAGCGGGAAAGAAGTACTTTCACTTCATACAATACAAGAGCCAATACCATGGATGGCTGCTTCCATCTTGGGAACCACAAGAGCCTTGAATGACTATGTGGCACATAAAGTTGGTACTTTGGGGGAAAAAACTTAAAGACTCTTCAGAAATTAAACTGTGGCATTTGCTACCACATGAGGCAGGGACATCTGCCAGTTTGGTTGGCTTTAAAGGGGACCGGAAAGCAATAAGGAGGATAAGGTTACCAATGGCAACTAGCCCATGACTTTATGTTGCCTCTGGGATCAGAAGCAGTTTGCCTCTAAATATCAGTTGTTGGAGCAGAGCTTGAGATACTCCTTTCAGAAAGTGAATGGTTAGAATCGACATCCCAAGGCCTCAAGTTATAAAAAAAGCAATTCTTTGCTTTTGTATTTCTCGGAAGTCAATGACATTTTTGTTGTTATTTTCCAATCTGAATGTTTCAAGCCACTGCCCTGTGGTACAAAGCCAACTGATTGGAAGCCTCTCTTCCTGGATAACTCATTTTTAGCTGCAATGTCCACAACAGCAAAACATCTAGCAGCAACAGTAGCATTTCAAGGCACAGTATTGAGCAGAATCTGAACATGCAGTATTCCTCCTCCATTATTTAGTGAGACTAGCCACACGTCAGTTGCTGTAATCATTGTTAGAATAGGCTGCCATATCATTTAAAATGTGATGTCCCTCATTTAACCTATAATCATAATGGAGTGTAATTACATTTTTGTTATTGAAGCAAGGAATTATTTTTAAAAAACCTCCAGTTTATGAATATGGGACATTGTGCTTCTGTATTCATGATTCAAAATGCCCCAAAATGGCTGAGTTTTGCTGTATCATATTGTGCCTGCATTACCAGCAGTAAAAAGGATGACAAACTTTGCACAGGACAGGGCATCTTGAATGATGACAACACCAATGGCAGTAGTCAAGATGGTTTACAGAATACCCTCTTGGGCTTGCTATCATTCCCACATATCTAAAAACAGCCCTGACGTTTGCATTGTGTTTCAGTGAGAAGTGATGAACAAATGGGGGGGGGAGAGTTAGCTTCTGGGAATTGCCCATGTTTGGTCTCACTTTGGAAACCAATAAATAAGGGAGCAAGTTTAAGAAAAAGGACTTCCTGGAAGACCTGAGGCTTTAAATGCTGAAACAAAACTCACATATTGTCCATATTTCCCCTCTTACCACTGCAGAGACATTTTTTAAAAAAATGCTTCTGAGATTACCCCACTTAGCTGTTATTAATTATTTAGGATATACCTATGCTAAAGATTTAAATAGATTTAGTAATTAAAGTTTAATGAATGTATTTATTTTAGAAATGTATATACTGCATCAATGATTAAGTTTCACGGATAGTTTATCAACATTAAAATAAATAAATGCAGCATCTCAAAACAATGTCTGAGAGCACTGATTTAAAAAAGAAAGAAAATTCAAACCATTAAAATTTTAAAAGACCTAAGACAGTGACTGAGACCAAGTCAACCAAAAGGTGATTCAGAACCCACTAATTATTCTCAAAGTGCCAATACAACAATTTAACCTCAATACAGGTGGCTGTGAAGGGGCGATGTCTGGTGCCCACAGAAAGGGCTCTGAGTGCCACCTTTGGCACCCGGGCCATAGGTTCGCCAACACTGACTAGGAGAATAAAAGAATCTTCACTTGGTAGAGAAAAGATGAGAAGATACCCTAAAAACACAAGGCTCCCACGTGTGGCACCATAGCCATAAAGGCTATGGCATAACAAAAATCTTGCTGTAGACTAGGGTTGGGGGACCTTTGACCCTACACATGTTTTGGACTGCAGCTGTCAGAATTTTGACCCTATATTCCTACTGATAAAGGACTGTGGGAGGGACTGTCCAAAACATCTGGAAGGCCAAAGGTCCCCCACCCTTACTGTAGACCTATGTACCGTCTGTCCTATTGCCAAGCAGTGCAAAATGTGAGAAGTCTGAGATGACTAAAGACTGGATTTGTACAGCAGGTAGACCAGGCAAGGAGTTCTCATCAAGCACCATCAAGAAGCCAAGTACAGATCAGCAAATAGAAATCTGCAGATGCGAGTTCGGTGAACAAGGTGAGGGAGGATTCAAGGCCAAAGTCTTGTAGCAATCCAGTCAAGCCAATCAAGCTGTAAAAGAAAGTAAAGAGAAAGACTGCAAGAGATGTAACCAAAATCTCAGGAAACATAGGAGTCACAAGGAGAGGCAAGATGAGGACAAAAGTAGCCTTCTGGAATTTTATTTGAAAACTGCTGGCTGTGGGTTGGGTATCTGGGACAGAATTTTCAAGGTTAGGGTGACTATCAGTCTATCTAGAACTAACAAATCATTCCTTTCTGACTCTGAATTCAAAAACAATCCTGCTTCTCTATAATCTGTTGGAACGAGTGTTGTTTTTTGTCTCTCTTTAATCTTTTGGAAGCCATGTTGTTTAGTTTGCTGTTGACCTGTTTCCAGTTGTAATTAATGAAGCATTTTATTTTTTTATCCTACAAATGTCTTAACATGAGTTATTGAGATGTTAAGTGCTATTTAATGAGAAAGGGATGGGCTAGCTGGGGAATGTATAGTTGTCCCCCTCTGAGAAACCCTGTACTTCTACTGCACAATTCTGGGAAATTTACCAGAAATTCGTAACTCTAACAAATACAGCAGACAAAATCTGAACCTTCAAAAAGACATTGTCTCAAGACTGAGGTTTATAAACCTGCTGAACTGCTGGAACCCCATCCAGATCTCAGCTGCACCCATTGGGCAGCTAATTTTCCTTGCAACAGTTGCTGAGTTATAAAATTTTGATGGCTGGGGGGGGGGAGAGAACTTTCCAGTGAGATCAGTATTAGCAGTTGCAGTGCAAAAATGACTTTTTTGAACACTGAGAAAGATGCAATTGAACTAGAAGAATTGGAAATCAAAAGCTATTGCAAAACACAATTTCAGACGTAAGTATATACATTCTAGGTGAAACAGCATTCAGAAAAAGAAGGGTACAGTGCAGAATGAGTTTGTGGCATAAGAATGGAACAGAATAGAGAAAATGGGCTTGTCCATACACAGTATAAGACAGATCTGAGTTTCAGCTATAGAAGAGTAATCCAAAACTGAGGGCACCTTGACATTAAGTAGGTTACTGCTTGCTCATCCTAGTATTTTGGAAGTGAGAACCTGAAATTAGAAGGAAAAAGTGGATCTCCCCCCCCAGTTATTCACAGACATGTGGGGCTTTTTTTCTACTAAACAATAGGAACCACTCATCTCTATTGAGTTTAATGCGGAGATCACAGCTAGTGCAGAATATAGCTGCCAGACTTCTAACGGGGGAGAAAGGCATCAACATATTACCCCCATACTGGCAGCTCTGCACTGGTTGCGAGTACACTACCGCCTTGACTTCAAGGTTTTGATGTCAGCATACAAAGCCCTAAACGGTTTGGGACCTCAGTATCTGACAGAGTGGCTCCCCCAAGAAGAACTGCCAGGATCACCCGTGCTAGACAGGCAGGACACCTGGGAGTCCCAACCCCAAGGGAGGCCCGGAAAGTTGTAACAAGGAGTAGGGCCTTCTCAGTGGTTGCTCCCCAGTTGTGGAACCATCTACCCCCTGAAATTCGGCTGGCACCTTCGCTTCAAATTTTTAAAAAACTGTTGAAGACTTGGTTGTATAGAATGGCCTTTCCTGATTTCCCAAACATCCACTAAGACACTATTCTTTTTACCACTTATCTTCTCTCTCCCTGATTTTATCAATTTCCTGCTATTTTTATCTTTATTTTAGCCTAATTTTAGTTTATTGCTGTTGATTTATGTATATTTTGTTTTATTATGCTCCTTCTATTTTGTTGGGTTTTTTAACATGTATTCCTTTGTTAATTTGTTATGTGATTCCATGTTGTAAACCACCCAGAGTAGACCTAGGGCTAGATGGGCGGTATAAAAGTCAAATAAATAAATAAAATAAGAAATAAGAGGCTCCACTGGCTTTCACAAAACTTTGTGCCAGACTGAAACTCTTACACAAAGGAAATCCAGACACCGCAACAAGAACACAGGATGACTAAACTGAAAGGAAGACACAGATGCTCTATGTTCACAGGACAGTATCTACAAGTTCTGGTTTTCCACTTTGATCAAAAAGCTGTCCCTGTGAGAAAGCCCTTCTTTTGCAACCAGAGAGTTAAATCCAATTATGGTTCTAATTAGCAAGATGGAGCAATTAGAGTTACCCAGACTGAGAAGATGCAGACATTTGCTGCTGAAAGAGAATTGGTGTATTCACTCTTTGGCGTTTCCAGTTGAGAGGCCAAGACACAAAACTGGTGGCAAGATTAATGTGTCTATCACATGCTCAAGACAATGGTGTTCTTCCTCCAGTCCTCTTCTACTGTATGCCAATCTCATGAAACCAAGACCAGAACACTGAAGCCATGGGTGCCAAAGGGGCTAGTTCTAGTTCTGCTGAATAAAGACTGAGATTTATCAGTGCCTGTCTCTGTGTTTGGGGTGTTAGATAGCCATTAGAGATGGGCATCAAACAAATTAAAAATGTGTTTTGTTATTTGTTATTCATTTTTACCTAATGAAATGAATAACAAACCACCCCCTCAAAGAAAAACAAAAAGAAATGAAAAAGAAATGTTTATTTCATTTTATTTTGGTTTTTGTTCCCCCATCAGCGTCTTCTCTTACCTCCCAGTCATTGCTGGGCCAGGCACTTGCCACTGCCACTGACAAGCCCCCACGAGAAGGGCTTCCAAGGTTGCCAGGAGGCCCCCCTCTTGCAAAAAAAGAAAAGGAAAGGAAAGGAAAAGGAAAAGGAAAGAAAGAAAGAAAGAAAAGAAAAGAAAAGAAAAGAAAAGAAAAGAAAAGAAAAGAAAAGAAAAGAAAAGAAAAGAAAAAGCCAATCAGCCCGCACTACAGTTGATGAGCACTTGAACAACAGCAACAATAAAAAGCACCAACCTGGCCCGCAGGCCAGCTGGCCAGTGCTTGAGCAGTAAAATAAAATAAAATAAATCACCAACCTGGCCACGAGCTGGCCAGTGCTCGAACAACAAACAAACAAACAAACAAACAAACAAACAAAACTGCCAACCTGGCCCGCCGGCCAGCTAGCTGCTGTTTGAACAGTAAAATAAAATAAAATAAAACCGCTGACTCAGTCCACGGGCCAGCTGGCCAGTGCTTGAACAAAAAAAGAAAACAGAAAAAAACCTGGTCAGTGCTTGAACAGTAAAATAAAATAAAATAAAATTTAAAAATGCCAACCCAGCATGCGAGCTGGATGGAGCTTGAAAAAAAAAAAGTGCCGACCAGCCCACGGGCCAGCTGGCTTGCACTTGAACAGTAAAATAAAATAAAATAAAATAAAATAAAAAATAAAATAAATAAAGTGTCGACCTGGCTCATGGACCAGCTGGCTGGCACAAGGAAAAAATAAAAATAAAAATAAAAAATGCGCTGACCTGGCCCCTGGGCCAGCTGGTTGGCATGAGTTTAAAAAATAAAAAATAAAAAACATATAGCAAAACAAATGTTTCATTTTAAACAAAAACAAAACGCCATTTTGGCATTTCGTGCCCATCTCTAATAGCCATACTACCTGAGATCCTTCATCTGGCCATGACTGAACATAGGAGTTTACACAGACCAACTGCAAAGCCTAAGCACAACCTCTGAACAATTGAGGTACATCATAAAGCACTGACTAGAGATTAGGACCCTGTTCTCCTTTACAACAGGGCTATCTGAGCACAGGCAAAGGGAAAGGCCACCTAAGACTCACCTCTATGCTTTTCCAGAATTGAACCATTTTCTAATAGAATGCAGAGCCCCCTTTCAGCAAGTAGATTATTTCAGACATTCAAAATTTTTCTCTCTGGAACAGGGGCAATGGGTAGGATGGCACTGGCAGAAAATCATTCTCTTAGTTCTCCAGAATTTTTAAAGTGTAGGGTGAAGCAATTTCCAACAGAATACTATAGCATGCTAATGATCAACAGTGAATCTGAGATGTCTGGATGGTGAAAATATTATTGCAGCCCTGCCAGATGTCTGTCTGAGTGTAGAAACTGGTAGGTTGCCAACTGATCAATTTAGGAAAAAGAGAGAGATGATAGCAACTGATTTCTTCTTGTTCCATTAACTGCAGCTTAATATATAAGAAGTAGAGATGGGCACGACCAGGAAAAATTATGTTTTGAGTTGTTGTGTGTCGGAGCTGGCCCGTTTCGGCTCGTTTCCGTTTGTCACGAAATTTTTCAAAAATTTGTCGTTTCGTTTGTCGTTTGTCGTTAGTACTGGTTTAGGGGGGTAGGGTAGCAGGCTCCTGGAGGCACCTCTCTGGGGTGGATGCCTCCTCTGGCCCCCTACAAAGGGAAAAGGAAGGGTACATGACCGTGTAGCCATTGCGTACCAAGTGGCACTGGCAGAGGCACCTCTCTTTTGGGTGCCTCTAGCTCACCAAGAAGGACAGCATACTGGCGTACAGGTTTGGAGTTTTTTGGAACTTTGGACTGTGAGCGAGGTGAGAGAAGAATGCCTCTGCTGGTCGCCCTCTGACTCACTAAGAAGGACAGTGTACTTGCGTGTAGTGCAATGCGAGTACAGATCTGGCTTAGGGTTGGGGTTAGGGCAAGGGCTAGGCTTAGGGTTATTACGGGTAAGGTTAGGGTGAGTTAGTGGGCTGCACCTCTGGGTGCCTCTGACCCACTAAGAAGGACAGTGTACTGGCGTATGGGTTAGGGTTAGGGTTAGGGTTAGGGCTAGGGCTAGGGCTAGGGTTATAGTGGGCTTTTTATGCCTGACTGGCACATCCCAGAAGTCTCAGTCAAAACCTGGCCAAGTGGCCATGCGATTGGTGGAATGGCTCCAAAAATTTGCATGGTCCCATCCCATGGCCAGCCCATCATTGCGCGGGTGTAAAAACATAAAAATAAAAATAAAATAAAATGAAATCATGGAGACATTTTATTGCTAGAAAAACCCACTGCTGCTACTGTAAAAATTCAAGCATTTAAAATAGCTAATTTTCGCATGTTTCTGTGGTGCTTTGGTGGGTTTTTGGACCACGATTTCAAAAAAAAATATTGCGGTCGCCATTTTGGATCCCCCCCGCACCGTATGGCAAATGGAGACGACGAGACTGATGCCCCCCCCAGCTTGGTACCAGGTCCAGCAGCCCAGGACAGGAGAGGGGGGGAGGCCGGGGACACCCCCCCCCCCCAGAAACCACCCCTCTGGTAGGTGCCCTCAGTCAGGCATATTTTCGCCTGCTTTTTTGGCCGGAAATCGGGATTTTTTTATTTTTAAAACTTTTTTTCTGTGCCGCTTGGCATCGCGTGATCGCCGCGATGCCATGAACGACAACGAAAGATCAGACCCAATTTATCGTTTATCGTTCGAGTTCGAGTTCTGACGGCTTAATTGTCGTTTCCGTTTTCGTTGCGTAACGGAAACGAGGAACGGAAACGGAAACGAGAATTTCGCCAAGTCGTGCCCATGTCTAATAAGAAGTATTAGCCCATGCTCTTCATAGTATGGAGAGAAGCATGATCACCTGCTGGCATCTGTGCTTTGAGCTGCTTTTATTGCTCAAGGTACATTGGCCAACTAACAAGATTGTAAAGTTAGAGCCAACTGTTTGTGTATAGTGTTGCCACCTGCTTTTCCTGGTAAGCGTCTTGTGTGTTTTGAGACAGAGAGAGAGCATCTGTGCCAGGGAACATATGTCCCGTGGACAACATTTAGCAGATATATTCCTTGTGTCTTATATTTCTATCTTGTTTCTCTGTCAAAAATGGCACTCAAAGTGGCTACCGATAATAGAATGAAAGTGGAGGCAATGATTGCCAACATGGAGACATAAAGATTAAAATTTGCCTTCCCAAATGCTTCTTTCAGGGAAGAATGTTGAGTGAACCTTAGCATCTTCTGTATACAGAATTACCAAAGGGGTTGTCCTGGTTTGATCTGTTGTCTTGAGCATAAATGAGAGAGTTTTCCTTAAAAGGTATGGAGCCTTGTGACACAGTCCTGCAGTATTGCAGCCAAAACTCTGCTCGTGACCCGGGTTTGATTCTGACAGATTTGGTTCAATATTGACTCAGTCTTCCATCCTTCCAAGTTTGGTAAATTGAGTACCCAGCTCACTGGGTGGGGTGGGGTGGGGGGTAGGCAGTGTGCAGCCTGCATAAATATGCTGAACTGTCCAGTGCAGTTTAGCACTTTGGGGCAGTATGTAAACTGCACTCTTTATGTAAACACATGAACACACATACATCCCATACTGATTTGTTGGAAGATGAAGCAGAAAACTGCTTTGAGTACATGAGGAGTGAGGAGCCAGGGCATAAATGTAACAAACAAGCAAACAAACTTGATTATTTGAGAAAAATCCTAGCCTGTGATACTCACCAGACAGTGGAGTTTGTCTTTTCTACCCTATGCGGTGGCCACACCTAAAATCCTGATCCTTTCTGAGGCTCACAAAGAGTATGGGAAAAATGCCACCACCACCCTTTTCATTGCTAGGATCTCATGTAGTTCTCCCCAGCCCTGGAATAAATTGTCTGCATATTGATCCAGCAGCTTTGAGCTGGAGATCCCTGCAAGCAATAACATTCATTGGCTACAGAAAAGGTTTGCTTGACTATTAAAAAAAATGTGATTTCGAATGCTATAAAGACAGGGGAGCAAGATGTGAACTTATGAGTAGAGATGAGAATGAAACGCCAAAATTGTGTTTTGTTTCATTTTCATTTTTTTTTTTATTTGTTTTTTTTTTCATTTTGTATGAAATGAATTTTTCTAAAAAAATCATTTTGTTTTCATTTTGTTTCATTTTTCATTATTTTCCTTTTTTTTTAAAACAACTGTTTGGGCCCTGCAAGCCAGTCAATGCTTTTTTTTAAACTAGTGCAGACCAGCTGGCTTGTGGGACCCTGCTGGTCAGTGGGGTTTTTTGTTGTTTTATTTTTAAATATCGCCGATCAGGTGGTTTGCGAGCCCCTTCCAGTCAGCACTTTTTTATTAGTGCCAAACACCTGGCTTGTGGGGCCCTGCTGGTTGGCTTTTTTTTTTTTAAAGATTGCCAACCAGCTGGATTGCAGGGCCCTGCTGGTCGGCACTTTTTTTTTGCCACCCCAAACACCAATCAGCTGTCACGCGGGGCTATGGGTTGCATAATTTTTTTTTCAATCCCATGCTTTTCTTGCACCTGATCAGATGGGGAAAACTGTGGGATTTTTAAACTTTTTTTTTGCTGCCCGAAGCCCCGTGTGAGAGCTGATCAGCGCTTGGGACAGCAAAAAAAAAAAAGTTTTAAAAGCCCACAGTTTCCCCCACCCGATGAGGAGCATTGGGTGGGGAACCATGGGCTTTCCCCCATAGGAATTTCTTATGGAAAAATGAAAAATGAAATGGAATGAAATGAACATTTCCATTTCATTTTGTTTCATTATTCTTTGATGGGTCATTTCATTTTTCATTTCATTAGGGAATGAAATGAAAAAAGGTAAGTGAAATAAAAAAATTGTTTCATGCCCATCTCTACTTATGACACTCCTTGTTAGAGGTGGGAATGATTTTTGTTTCCATTCCTTAGGTATTAATTTTGTAAGAGTTTTAGATGCCTTATGTTCAGGGTAGGAAAAACATGGCCTCCTACCCACCACCCCCTAAAGTGAGTCTCCTGGGAATCAGAATTGGCAGATTCACCCCCTCTTCCAGGCCTCAAGTATTGAAATTATAGTACCTGAGCTGAGTTCTGAAACTATGGATTTGAAACCTTCTGTTTACCTAAGTGGTGGATTAGGAATTTCTTAATTTTTTTTCTTCAAAGGCTTCTCAGATACTCCACCCCCGCATGGCAGGTGAAATATGGCCTTCTCCATCCTTGAAAAAGTGGTACTTTATAAATTTGTTAAGTACAGATAAGGGAGAACTCTATTCTTATCCATTTTTGAAGAATTTGCTCATCTTCTCAAATTTCTTCATATTTGGTAAGGAAGGAACACGAGGTTTTAAACACATTGAAATAAAGAAACAACTGAAAACTTTAATCTCTGTGAGTGCAACATTTTGTTGTGAGCATAGAAGAGAATATTAAGGGTTTAATTTGAAAAGCTTTAGCTCATTCCCTGGGAGCCGAAGTAAGTGAAATACACACTTATTAAACCTGCCTTCTCTAAGAAAAAATAGCCAGCCATACGCTGTGGAGCATTGATCCTACCAGCCACCCAGTCACCAAATATTTTACTGTCCTGGTTAATATTAAGTTGAGCTGGAAGCTATAGCTACTACTGACCACCTTTAGGGACTAAAGTGGCTCCAATCTCCTCTCCTATGTAATAGGATTTTCTTCATTTGTGAATGTTGGCTCTTCTAAAGCCCATTTTGTTCACAGCATAAAACTATGTGTATATCTAATCAAAAGAACTATTGAGGAAAATATAGGACTACAGGATTCTTATCTTTTGAAGGTCTTTCATAACCACATTTCTGTGTTTGTGTGCATGTATTGCACCAGCTAATTCCATATGTCTTTTTCGTACTTCTGTGTATCCAAACAGGGGAAAAGAAACACAAAAATGTCTAAGGTTCTTGCTCCTCAGTCTATATTCCATAAATACAGCAGGCAAGAACAGAAGTGGGTACCAGATGCTGCACTCCACATTAAAAAATTGGGAGGGAATTCAAAGCTCCGAGCTTTTAAAAATTAGTTCAACATTCCATTGTGTAGGAGATCCATCTGCCTCGCCTTATGAGCCTTTTGGTCTGATGGTTCATGGGAAATGATGGGAAATCACCTAATATTCTAAGTTAATTGGTGACATGGTGCAGAAAAGAAGCACTGGGAAAAAAACTTGGGTAGTACTGATAAAATTATTTGTGTCCCTTTGACACAGAATTCTCAAGCAAATACTATAGGAAAAGAGAATGAAAGCTGCTGCAATATAAAATCAGACCAATATTTCTGTTGATCCTCCCACATCTCTGACCAACACATGATAAATGTAATCATAACATCAGATATGGGGGTGGGATAGATGCCAAGAGTTAAACTTGAGTTAAACTTGAGCTCCAGACCTTGAGATAAAAAGCGGAGGCTTTGCTGAGATTGATCAATAGAAAACACTTTGGTATAACTATGCCTCAGTTAGGCTGCTTATGTTATCAGCAAGGGATTTTTTTTGAAAGTTGACTTCCTACTTGTGTCCCATGGCTCCCACACTTCCCATGTAATCCCTTGATTTTTGTGGAAGGCATGGGAAATGCTGAATTGGAGAAGGAAGTCTTTGTTATAGAAAATCAACCCTGATGATGAAATCATCAGTTTTTCAGAGGTGTAGCTAGTCTAGCATGATTTCAGCCTACATGTTAAATGACACTGCTCAGAATAAGAAAAGTTTGTAAAATTCATTCTGCCCAGAGTAGCTGTGTAGCTAGATGGAGCGGTATATAATTTAATTAAATAAATAAATAGCTCACAAAGAACAAGTTCACACATAGAATCATGCTGAAAAGGCTTTCTTTACCACGTAAAGTTTTCAAGTAGCAGTCAGTGGCCACAGATCTGGGGGTGGATGGGTGTAGTTTGTCTTGTGCATGAATTAACTAAGCCCAGCAAATTGCTACATAGACAAGAAGGGATGAGAGGGAAGTGGATCTTGCTGCAGTTGCAAAGCACAGGCTCTGTACAAAGATCCCAGTTCAATCCCAGAGTTTCAAGCAGGGGCAGGCAGAGCAAGGAAATAGACCTGTCCCTCCTTGAAACTCTAGAAAGCTACTCCCAGTCAGTGCAAACAGTCCTGGGCTAGATGAAACAGTGTTTTGACCTGGTGCAAGATATCCTTATTTTCCTAAGAGATTTCAACATAAATATATGTAGGGGAAACCAAAAGTGACAGATTTGTCAACCCAGGACCAGCACTTTGAGTTCTTAACTGTTAAAGAGTTTGAAAAGATGCAGTGTAGTCATCCATGTTCACAATGAATTTGGGTTCCCCTAGATGCCCTAAGCACATCCGATCTCGCTCGATTTCGGAAGCTAAGCAGGGTCGGCCCTGGTTAGTACTTGGATGGGAGACCACCAGGGAATACCAGGTGCTGTAGGTGCCTGGAGTAGGAACTGGCAAACCACTCCAGTATTCCTGCCAAGAAAACTCCATGGTCATGGGGTCACGAAGAGTCGGTCACGACTGTAAGGACACAACACACAATTTTTAAGAGGTCCCTTGTGTTTAGGGTTTACAGGGCAGGCATGTACAGCATTGCCCTGCTCTTGCTGGAAATATTTGCACTGTTAAGATGGAGGTGTTAATAGTTGCACTGTTAATATGGTTAAGACTACTATTTCAATCATCTACAATTGGAGCTTGAAGATGGCCTTCATTTGGTGCCCAAGATTGTGGGATGAATGAAGTTGGCAGCAATGAAAATGATACAAGATTTTTCCGGAAAATATTGGGTTTTGTGAATAGAGTTTACTCTTCCTTTTGGTACAATTGCCTTTCGAAAGATATTTAACCTCTCTGAAATCCTATCTGCTGCTAAATGTTAATTGTTCCTCTGTGTATGATGTGGTAGAGATAATCAATCTGGAAGCTAAATATCATTAGTGAAGTGCATACCATTAATATTAAAAATAGTGCATTCTCATTGTTCAGCTCTACTACCAGAGAAATGCATCCGCTTACTTAGAGATTCTGGGGGGGAAAACCTTTTATTTCCTTCTGCTGAGTCTACAGACTATTGTCTGGCCCAACTAGCAGGATGGTAAAGCAAAATAAAGGGCAAAGATGGCATTAAGGGAATGAATATATTAAAGAAAGGGACCAAGGTCAGGATCAATGCCTGTCCATTAATTTGACAAAGATCCAAATTTGCTGTTATCCAGAACTGAGTCTGCAAATCTGCATCCCTTGGAGTTCAGACTTTGATGACAATGAATCTGTTTTCCTGTAGCCTAAAGACAAATGTGTGTGTGTGTGTGGGGGGTGACAGTTTGGATGTATTGTGCAACATTATGCATCTCTTCTCAGAACTCCAACCTGATACTCCTGCATCTGAATACAGAGAATATATAGCTATAGTATCCGGTCTAGGGATGTGCTTTGCATTCAGAATGTATTCAGAAAACAAAGTGAAACAGAATATTTGTCCATTTTTGAACCTTCCAATAGGAACAAAAGAAGCCCAAATTATGGCTTTCTGAAATGCCGAATTTTGCTTTGTCACTTTGGAAGTTAAGAATCCAAGCCAAGAGTTTCCATTTCAAGATGTGAATTACAGCTGAGCCACAGTGCCCAGTTAAATGGGATGGATTCAAAACAGGGTGGGAGTGGGGAAGAAGTAAATTGCAAAACCCCTGGTGGGAAAAAAGAATGAAACATTTAGGAGCCTTATCTGGACACTGCAGATCAAATGCTGATTGTTGGCACTGAACCCTGTCCCCATGCTGGCTGAAACATTCTAGGAGCCATAGTCCAACAAAGTAATTTTTACAATCTATTTACCTATCACTTCACAAATGCAAATGTGCCATTCAGGTGCCAATCTAGTCAGCTTCTTTTAATGGAACAATCAGGTATGCTCTGGTCAGACCCCACTTGGAGTACTTTGTCTACTTCTGTGCACCTCAATTCAAATGAAGAGTCCTCCATGTCAATCCAAGCTTTCAGCAGCAGCCTTTATTACTGGGACTGAAGCCCTTTCAGATGAAGCCGTACTAGAGGGAGAAGTTGAAAGGGCAAATGGGTCAGGTTTAAGTTGTCATGAGTCATAAGAACATAAGAACATAAGAACAGCCTTGCTGGAACAGCCATCCAGTCCAGCATTCTGTCTCACACAGCGGCTCACCATTTGCTTCAGGGTATTCCCAAGCAGATCTCTTCACCTGCTTATGATTCCCTGCAAATGGTATTGAGAGATATCCTGCCTATCTCTCCAACTCAGAGGTTGTCCTTAGGAATCCATAATAAGAGCCATTTATGCCCTTGTTCTCAATGAACTTGTCTAATCCTTTCTTAAAGCTGTCAAGGCTGACAGCTGTCACCACTTCTTCTGGCAGGGAGTTCCACAGACCAATGATCCTCTGGGTGAAAAAGTGCTTCCTCTTATTTGTATGATATCTAGCACCTAATGTTTCATGGAGTACCCCCTAGTTCTAGTGTTGTGCAATAGGGAAAACAGTTTTTCCTTATCTACTTTGTCCACACCATGTATAATTTTATAAAGTTCAATCAGGTCACCTCTTAGGCGCCGTCGTTCAAGAGTGAAGAGGCCCAGCTGTTGCAGCCTCAGATGGTAAGGTGGTTTTCCAGTCCCCTAATCATTCTGGTTGCCCTCCTCTGCACTTTTCCCATTTCCACAATATCCTTCTGGAGTTATGGTGACCAGAACTGTACACAATACTCCAGATGGGGCCTCGCCATAGATTTATTTATTTATTTATTTATTTATTTATTTATTTATTTATTTATTTATTTATTTATTTATTGCACTTATATCCCACCCATCTTCCAAATAGGAACTCTGGGCGGCTAACAATAAAACACAGCAAAGAGATAAAAACAATACTAATAAAAAGAGGAGGAGAGCAAACCCAACAAGGGAGGCGCAAGAAAAAAACAAAAAACAAAAACAAAACAAAACCGCAACTTAGGTAAGAAGGTCGCCAAAAGCCTCCTTAAACAGGTAGGTTTTCAAAGCCCTTTTAAAGGCAGGCAGGGACTCTGCAAGGCACAGCTCACTGGGGAGATGGTTCCAGAGCGTAGGGCCCACCACAGAGAAGGCGCGGTCACGCGTGCGCGATTTCCGCACCTCTCTGGGTGTGGCCACCCTCAGTGAGCGTGCCTGAGCCATTTTCGTGGGTCTGGTCCCAGTTGATCTATGAAAGATACGCTCTGCCAGGTACTCTTGTCCCAAGCCATGGAGGGCTTTGAAAGTCAAAACCAGGACCTTGAACCTGATCTGGAGGGCAATGGGTAGCCAATGCAAGCGGGCCAGAACTGGGGTGATGTGCTCAAATCTACGAGCACCTACCACCAGCCTGGCTGACGCATTCTGCACCCGCTGGTGCCTCCGGACAAGGGTCAAGGGCAACCCCATGTAGAGTGCATTACAATAGTCGATCCTTGAAATCACTAGGGCCTGCACGACTGTCCTCTGGGATGACTCGTCGAGGTACGGACGGATCTGGACGATTCTGCGGAGGTGGATAAAAGCGGCCCCGGAGACAGCCATCACTTGGGCTTCCAGGGAGAGGGCCGAGTCCAGGACCATGCCCAGATTCCTGGCCCTGTCTGTAGGCTGGAGGGAACCCCCCCCCCAGACTAGGGAGGGGGCCATTGTACCTGGGCGAGGACGCCTCCATCTTCTCCAGATTCAACCTGAGCCGGTTAGTCCTGGTCCATTCCAGAACCGCCTCCCGGCACAGGTCGAGGGAGCGTACTGCCTCCCCTGCAGAAGACGAAAAGGAGAGATTGAGCTGTGTGTCATCAGCATACTGATGACAGCAGACTCCAAATCTCCTGATGACCTCCACCAGCGGCCTCATGTAAAGAGGCAAAATGACACTTGCTGAGTTATATTCAAGGCTAACTGGCACGAAAGAGAGCCAAAATGAAATTTTGCTGAAATGCAAACTGCCATAACAGTTAGAAGGTTGCCTTTTGCCCATGAATGTGATGATAAACTGAACCTGTTTGGGTTAGTAGCATCATCTTTTCAAATGACACTATGTATACTTGTGACAAGAGAGTGGTGGGGATGATTGGTGAGAGAGCCGATGGCGTAAACAGACTGGGAACTTTTATTAGAAAGTTATAATAATCTGATAAATGAAAAAAATGACATTGCAGCAAATGTCAATAACATCTGCACAGGAGTAGAATCTGTAAAACTCCTAATGCCAGCATTCCTGATGCAATACAAAATAGGCATGTGAATTTCACTAGAAAAAAAAATGTTCTTGAAAAAAGATCTCTGGGCAAGATATTTGGTAGCGGGCGAGGAGGAGGACTGGCAAAATAATCTTATGGATTTCTCATGATTTCCATCCAGTTTTATCACAAGAAATGAAAGTGTGTTCTGAGTTCAGTCTTTTTTGCTTACAATGGCATTCTCCTTGTGCAAGATTTAAGCCTTTTATTTTGCAAAGAATAGTGTTACTTTGCACAAAATAGTTTGGTCTGTGCAAAGGCCAAAAATGTCCCTTGTCATTAAAACAACATAAATATGATGTTTTTACTTTGATTTAAATTTATTTTATTTATTTAAAATATTTCTATCCCAAGTAAATGTCCTTCAAGTAACAGGCCTATGTCGGAGAGACAATTTCTTCACAAATGATATCAATTTTCACCAAGAATCTCTCCAACAGTGTCATTCTGTGGCAGTTGTAATAGATGCATAGTTGTTCTAGTGCTTTCTGTGCAGAAAAAAGACCTGTACTGTGTGCTGGACATACAGTACTTGAAATATCCAATGTAAAGAACATTTTGTTATACTTCTGCACAAAAGAAGCGGGGGGGGGAGGGGAGAGAAGACTGTAGAATGCAGAAGCTCCACTGAAACTAGTTTAACTTGTAATTGACTTTGACTGGACAGCATCCTCATCATCCTCATTAAAAGAGGGCTTCTTTAAAAGCTATCCTGAAATAGTTTTCCTCCATATTTCATGCCCACTATCACCTGATCCTGTGCAACAGTTCTGTAGCATGGAGAGTAATTGCTGCTTTCTGTGCACCATTTTGTGTTTTGTTTGCTTTTTGTTTTTATTTTTAATTTTGTAATAAGGAACAGGGATAGGGTAAATAGAGAAGGAAATAGGGTTCTTAGGAGAGGGATGGCCCATTAATGCATCCTTACTCTCATTAATATTTTACAATTTTGCATCTTCTTTCTTATTACATCTACTATTTTGATGCTCTTTCTCCAGATACACTGTACACTGTTCAGTCTTATTGCTTCAAACTTATTTTGCATCCATTTACATACCTGTTCCCAAATTTATTTTGCTTTTTGGGCTGATTGTTCTTTAAAAACCTCAGATTAAATTCCCATTTCCGCCACCTCCAAAATAATCTCAAATCTTCTTTCTTGGGGTATCTGCCTTCTTATACTCTCTGGCATATAATGTCCTTGTTGCAATTACTATATGTTTTGTCTTTACATCTGGCACCTCAGGCATAATATTCAACAGAAATAATTCCAGTGTGGACAGTATAACAGAGGATAATGTTTTTGTAAAAGTTTTTGTAAAAGTTAATGTACAGTTTTCCAGTAAGTTTTGGGCTCACTACAGTCCACTCCATATGAATAAAAACTTCCCTCCTGCTTATTACAGAGCAATTGCTGCTTTCTGTACAGCATTTTGTATTTCATGTACATATATACAGTTACACACAACTAAGCAAGAGGGAAAAGGAGAGGTAGGGAACTCTCTACAGGCATTGAGAAATCTGATGGGGAGTTGCTTCAGCAGCAGGTATGTAAATCTTGCGGCCTCTTGTTACTCTAGCTTCTTTTCCTCGCAGAAAGATTTCTCTGTGAGATCCATCCAAGAAATGTTAAAGAAATCGCCTGGGATTTCTCAAAGTCTCGTGGTTACTTTACTGGAAAAGAAGCTGCACAGGACTATTATCATTCCTGCACTGAGTGTTTTATCTTCTTTTTGTATATAATTGCTCTGGAATTGTAGATGAAAGACTAAGGTGCACAGGATTTTTACAGTCCTGCAGGCATCTTTCTGAGGCAGGATTCAATTGGAAAAGGTAGAAGAAAAAGCAAGTTATGCAGTAAAGTTCCTGCACAGAACCTGTTTCCTGTGTAGAATTCTCAAAAAAAGCTGTACAGTGATTCGTGTTTTCTTTGCAAAAAAAATTCCAATCCTCATTGTTTCAGGCTGTATGAATGTCACTGTCTTATTTACTTTGCAAAAGAGTTGGGTTTTGGTGTGCCATGGCCACTGTATAGTCAACATTTTAAAAAATGCTTAGTGATAAGCAACAGCAGCAACCACCACCACCACCACTACCACCACCATCACCACCACCACGACAACACAAACTACATTGCTCTGAAGGAGACAGCCTTTAGAATAAAAGGCCAGGCATTTCTGTCTCTGAAAACAACTGGCGGAAGGCGGAAGGGGGACTAACGTTTAAGAATATACAAACTGAAGCTCTTTATTTTGTCACTGGTGTTGCCACCTCCTATTCATTAATTTATTAACAATTATATTCCACCCAACAAGTAGCTAGGCTACTACTCGAGGCATAAGTATCTCCCCCTCCCCAAATGCTGTCCATTGTCCCACCACAGGTTATCTTGTCACTTAGAATATGTACATTTCCATGATTGCTTATGAATGTCTGATAAAACAGAACTTTGCATGTTGTTGTTGGCTTGTTTTGTAAGGAATAGAGATGGGCACGACTTAGCGGTATTCCCGTTTCCATTTCCGTTACTCGTATCCGTTACTCTACGGAAACGGAAACGGGAATTACTCCACCAGAATTCGAGCTCGAACCGACGAACGAACAATTTGGTCTGATTTGTCATGCTCGTTACTTGCATCACGGCGATCGCGCAATGCCAAGCGGCACAGAAAAAAAGTTTTTAAAAGTAAAAAAAAAAACGATTCCCGGCCCTAAAAGTAGGCGAAAACTGCCTGAGGGCACCTACCAGGCCAGAAGGGTGTTTTTTATTTTTGGGGGGGTTTCCCCGCCCCCCTCTCCTTGGCTATTGCTACTGCTGCGCTGCTGGTACCAGGCTGGGAGGGCGCATCCATTTGCCATGCAGTGCGGGGGATCCAAAATGGCGACCGCAATATTTTTTTTGAAATCGTTGCCCAAAACCCCACCAAAGCACCACAGAAACATGCGAAAATTAGCTATTTTAAATGCTTGAATTTTTACAGTAGCAGCAGTGGGTTTTTCTTGCAAAAATTCTCCGTTGATTTTATTTTATTTTATTTTATTTTATTTTTTTACACCTGTGCATTCGCAATGATGGGCTCGCCCATGGGAGTGGACCATGCAAAGTTTTGGAGCCATTCCACCAATCGCATGGCCAGGTTTTGCTGACTGTACCAGGCTGGGAGGGCGCATCCATTTGCCATGTGGTGTGGGGGGGGGATCCAAAATGGCGACCGCAATATTTTTTTTGAAATCGTTGCCCAAAACCCCACCAAAGCACCACAGAAACATGCGAAAATTAGCTATTTTAAATGCTTGATTTTTTACAGTAGCAGCAGTGGGTTTTTCTTGCAAAAAAGTCTCTGTTGATTTTATTTTATTTCATTTTATTTTATTTTATTTTTTTACACCTGCACATTTGCAATGATGGGCTCGCCCATGGGAGTAGACCATGCAAATTTTCCACACAATCGCATGGCCACTTGGCCAGGTTGACCACAGAGACTTCTGGGATGTGCCAATCGGGCATAAACAGCCCACTAATCGTAGCCCAAACCCGAACCCTAAGCCTAACCCATACGCCAGTACACTGTCCTTCTAAGTGGGTCAGAGAGGCACCCAGAGGTGCACCCCAATACTCACCCTAACCTCACCCGTAACTAGCCTAACCCTAGCCCTTGCGCTAACCCGTCTTAACCCTAAGCCAGATCTACTTGCATTGCACTACATGCAAGTATGTGAGACACAGCGGGTGCAAAGAGTCTGCCAGTCCGTCACTTGTGGCTCTGGCTGACTCCTGCAGCTCCCTCCAGGAGCCCGCTACCCCCTCCCCAAACCAGTACTAACGACAATGAAAAAACGAAAAAAACGAACAGACTAATTTTTGCGAATTTTTGCGAAAAACGGAAACGAGCCGAAACGGAACCTGCCCGACTAACGACAACTCAAAAATTTTTTTTTCAAGTCGTGCCCATCTCTAGTAAGGAATAGAGGAAGTGCTGCCACCTGTCCATCTGTAGCATGAAACGTCTTCTGAATTTAATGTTAATATGCAGGTATTAACCCTCCCAGGCACGAACTGTGTCCAGCTCCATCTCTTTTCTCTGCAGAAGCTTGCAGATTCTTTACATATGTAGCAGTCAGCAATCATATTATGCAGGTCTTGCTCCCTTTCCCCATTATCTATTTGCATGTTAGACTAATAGCTTGGTAATATGGAGCACGAGGTGAAGACAATGTTGCAGTGAGCCTCAAGTCACACCAAGATGGAGCATTTGTGACCCTATCTGTTGCAGATCATTTTGCAATTTCCCCAAAATGCATCTGAATTATGCTTTTTCTCCACCAGCGTTTGAGTATATATCCACACTTAACACAAAGCAATATAATCGCATTACATGATGCTGATAAAACTGCTGGAACCAGCCAAGACAGAAAACTATTCACTGTGCTGGTATCAAGCAAAATAAACAAGAGTTTATATCTCCTTTTAAACTACAGGGTTGTGGCAGCAGTGGGAAGTGTTCCATAAAAATCCCATTTTATTAAGCAACTTTATCATTGATGCTTTTTCATACTGGCTGTACTCCACATGCAAAAGAAACAATGTCATTAAAGGGAAAGGTGTTAGAATTGATAGAATATGGGATGCCAATAAATCTAGCTATTCAGTAAAGTGAGATATACTTTCTTTTCTCTTTAATCTACCTTTCTTTTGAGGTTATATTAATATCCTAATAGATTCAAGATGTAAAACAGAATGCCAGGTATTCTGTAAGTGGAGGAAAAATGTTTTGTTGAATGTAGTTAGATAAACTTAGGAAAGAATTGAATAGCTGTTTCTATGAACAGAACAGCTGCTGGAGCACAGGAGTTAATGAGACTGGACACAAAAGTCCCAGCATGGGGACACAATTATTAGTTAATTCCATTCTCAGCCCTTGACCAACTCCTGCCTTGCAACTGTGTAACATAGACAAGACTATTGCTGACCCCATTACCTTAAGTGATATTAGAAAGGCCCCGGGTGGTGGCTTTTTGTTAAGAGGCTATGAAGAATTGTGCATGGTGGGCAATGTGACTTGTTGCTGGATCATCTCTGGCGGTCCTGAATTCAAGTGGCATTTGTGATGGAAGACTCCCTTGCCTCATTGTGAGGCTCCCAACAGCTTCCCTGGGACAAAAGGGAGCCCTAAAGAGCCTCAGAAACTGAAATAAGGGGATAGAAACTCTTGATTAATTTTAAAAAACTACCTGAACTATATGATGAGGTAATCAGATTCCAGCATCATAAATTTATGCGGTAAATTTCCTCAGTGTGTGTTAGTTCAGTAATAACATTAATAGTTTACATTTCATTGAAATACCCACTCATTCACCTGCCCAGCAACCCAGAACCTGGAAAATGCACATGATTGGAAAGATTTGTGAGGAGTTGTAGCTAGAAAGTACACAGTTTGAGAACACATTGCAGCTAGAATGGTTGCAGGCATTGACTAGACAACCTTCCAAACAGAGAAGAGGATTGTCCTGTAGATAGAACAGATAACTCTCCCCCACCCCCAAGGTAAAATAAGCCCTCTAACTGGCACAAGGACACCCAACATCATTCTGAAACATTTGTATGTGATATAGCAAAAGTTGTCTCTCAGGGTGAATAGCACAGTGGAAGTTCATTTCTGGAAGTGGCAGAACATAAGATCCACCATTTAAGTGTTTCAATGTGGGTAAAATTGAAAAATATATTACAGATAATTATTTCATTTTGAGATCCCTCTTTTGTTGCACAGTTCTTGATTGAGGCACCATTCGCTTCCCATAAATGTTAGGGTATTTTACATCTTCATTTCATAGACCTTTCATTTTCAGAAAAGCCGGTATATACCATACTGTTTTGCTACACAAAGTGTAGTGTAACCCATTACATATTGTGCAAGAAGTGTCATTAGTCTGTAATGAAAACACCTCAGATCAGATAAAAATAAAAGAAATATATGATTCTGAGTGCCTTATCTCTATGTATGCACCCATGAGAATGTTCAGAGATCAAGGCAATAATTATTACTTTAACACTTCTACTCCTGGTGTAGTGTTAAAGTAAGTGTTAGAGGTCTTACTATTGCTTGGTCCAATTACTGCCACACAGAGCAAATAATGAGTCATATTATAGACAAAAGGGGTTATTAACATTTAAATAGAAACAAATATTCCACATTAAACAGTCTGTATTGAAGAATGTCCCTATATTTGTTACACCATCCCCTAAAGCTGGATGGCATGCATGAAGGTAAGATTCTCCATCTCAACAGCCATGCGGAGAGATTAAAACTGTCATTTCTTGTCTGTTTAACCGACAGACCCTTTCAGAAAGGAGGGGCATAAAAGAATGTTAATATAGACAGACAAACAGTAGGTTAAGTTGAATGACATCCTGCATTCTGAGACTATTGATCTGCATACTCTAACACCCTTTCTCAAATCAATGTGTTTCAGAATCAATTAGATACATTTTTCTCCTCAAATACTGAAATTCTATCTTTAGCCAGAGGTTTCGTCAAAATATCAGTAATCATGTCCTTAGTAGGACAATACCTCAATTGTACTAATCCTTCACTTTGCACCTCTCTTATAATATTATGTTTGACATCAATATGCTTTATATGCCCACCTGTCTTTTCTACAATGATAGTCTGACACAAATTTGATTATCCTCATACAGTGTAATTGGAGTAGGCTCATCTATTTTGAAGTCTGCAAACAAAAGCTTGAGCCATGCAATTTATCACACGCTGCTGCAGGTGAGATGTCCTCTGCCTCTGTAGATGAGCGAGCTATATTACCTTGCTTGCGGCTAATCCAGTCTATAGGACCACACCCATATAATAATACATATCCACTAGTAGATTTATGATCAGATTTGTCTTCTACCAAATCTGCATCAGTAAGCCCCGCTAGTATAGGATTTTTTGTTGATGGTAATTTAAGTTTAAATTGTGCAGTACACTTTAAATACTTCACCATCCTCTTAATCCCATTCCAGTCTCTTTGGGTAGGTGAACTGGTCCTTTGACAAATAATGCCCACTGCCACTGCAAAACCTGGTCTTGTCATTGTAGACAGATATAACAGTTTCCCTATAACTTCTCTATATCCATGGTTGTTGAGCAAGAGTTCACTTTTGCTTTTGACTCAGAAGAAAACTTCCATCTTCTTCTCTGTCTATTTGTATTCCCAAATAATAGCTGACTTCTCCAAGTTGTTTTATTTCCACTTCTTTGTTGATATTGGAAACCATCTCTTTGGTCTCTCTCTGATCTTCAAAATAAAGCATCAGGTCATCTTCATACGTTAGGATGTACACAAGTCTGTTGTCTTTGTTTCTTGTGTAGAGACAGGGATCTGCTCTTCTTTTGATAAATCCTTGATTTAATAACATTTTGTATAGTTTTTCATTCCAAGCTCTTGCAGCTTGTTTCAAACCATAGATCCCCTTATGAAGTTTATACACTAGATCCTCCTTCTTGGCATCTGTGAATCCAGGAGGTTGTTGCATGTATAATTCCTCCTCAATTTCTCCATGCAAAAATGCCTCATCTTGTGCACCAGTCACTCCATCATCTGAGTCTGGTGGAGTAACAATATGAATATCCTCCCCTCTCTGGGTTTCACTGTCAACTGTATTTTGGAATATAGGATAGTGAAATTCAGCTAGTTCCTTCATATCTTGACTTTCTCTTTGATACACATTAGCATTCTGATAATTGAACTCTGATCAAAATACACCATTCTGCAAATGTCAACTCTTTATGTTTTTGGTTATAGCATCCTGTATCTCTTGTAGCCTAGTGCATAGCCAAGTAAAACTCCTTCTTCAGCTCTGACATCTAGTTTGGACCTTTTCTCTTTTGGTATGTGTGCAAATGCTTTGCATCAAAACACTCTCAGATGTTTAACACTTGGCTTGCGTTGATGCCACAGTTCAAATGATGTTTTGTTGACTGCTTTGATTGGCAATCTTTTCTGCAAATAAAACTGCTGTCAATGCTGCATCTGCCCAGCATTTGTTAGGTAGTTTTGCTTCAATGAGGATACACCTGACCATTTCCATAACTGATCTGTTCTTTCATTCTGCGGTGTCATTTTGTCCCGCTGTGTACAGCACTGAAAACTGATGGTGAATTCCTTGTTCTTTGAAGTAATTTTGTATTTGCTGTGAGGTATATTCTCCTGTATTGTCTGATCTCACAACCTGAAGCTTCCAGTTAAATTTGCTCTTTACCATTTCTACATATGCCTTCATTGTGTTGAAGGTTTCAGAGTTTTCTTTAATTATATTAATTACACAGTACCTCAAAAAATCATCAAGAAATGTAATAATGTAGTTGCATCCTCCTGCTGAGGATGGAAGGGGTCCACACAAATCCGTATGAATTAGCTGTGGTGGCTTTGTACTTCTTGTTTCACAGTTATTGGGAAAAGATTTTCCTTTCAGATAAATTTCATAACTGGGATCACAATCAGCATTTCCATCAATTTCAATTCCTGTAATGAGCTGATTTTTCTGTAATTTCAAAATTTCCTCCGTTTCCCTGTGTATGATTGCACTGTTGTCTTCTTTTCTCTTGTGAGCCATAAAGACTCCATGTTCTTTCTCACAATTTAATTTAATTAATCTATTTCTCTGGACTCTCAAAATCAGCTGGGAGGGGCGGGGAGGTGGCTTTTGAATATCCCACTGCAACAGCTAGAGCACTGGTGCCATGGGGGATTCATTTCTTTTTATTTTGTAAGCAACAAAAACTTTTTTGAAAATTTTCTTATTTGGAAGATTACTTATGATACGAAATGAAGTAATTCTTAAAAATTACTTATGATACAAAACAAAATGCAGGGGGGGATGAAATGGAACAAAACAAAACACAGTTTTTCCATTTTGTGCCCATCCCTACATCACATGCTTCTCTCTATAATGATTTATCTAGTTTTGTGCAACAATTTTTTAAAACTTCTTGTTTTATTTGGCCTTTGTGATACTAAGCATGCACATGTGCATACAAATAAATGCCCACACCCCAAATACAACAGCACAGGCTGATAGATTACAAAAACAATTTATCCAGTGCTGCTACTTTTATTTTCAAAGCAACAGTTGTTACATGTTTCAGGGGTGCACATTTTACAATGATCCAAAAATGTGCAAATCCTCTCTCAAATTACTCCCCTCAGCATCCTATGACCTTTTTTAAATTTGGCATGTTTTGCATGCAAAGAAGAATGGACTCAGGATGAATATCACTACCCACATTTTGCTGACTCTGGTAGGAGTGATATGTACACCATCAAATGCTGGACTATGGGATTGCACCTCCATCTTAAGATAGTGGTTCTTCTGCAGATTTGATCACCTGAAATCTAAAATGCCTCCCTTGTCTCACTAAAGAAAAACCACACACCCCTTCTTGCTTTACATTCATTTTCTCTACTTGTCACTCTGCCTTTCTATAATTGTTCCTTATTGAGGAAGAATTGCTTCTAAAGTGGTTGCCTGTTTTGCGACCAGATCTCCTCCTTTGTTTTTTCACAATAAGAGTCCTTCTCCTCCTTTATTTTTCACAAGAAGAGTGCTCTTCTTCGATTGCATGGAAACTCATGCTGCAAATTGGAGTTGCAAGCTGGGAGGCAAGCTTTGCAAAAGCAAGGGAAATCAAGGATTCCCCTCAATATGAACTCAAGAGCACTCAGAATGTGATGTTGTTCTCTAAAAACCATGACAACCTGTGTCCATTAAAAGTAAGTGTTCCCATAATATCATTGTATGTAAATTCTCATGTGTTGTAACTAGAGATGGGCACGACTTAGCGGTATTCCCGTTTCCGTTTCCGTTACTCGGTTCCGTTACTCTACGGAAACGGTAACGGGAATTACTCCCCCAGACTTCGAGCTCGAACCGACGAACGAACAATTTTGGTCTGATTTGTCGTGCTCGTTACTTGCATCGCGAGATCGCGCGATGCCACACGCGGCACAGAAAAAAAGTTTTTAAAAGTTAAAAAAACCCGGTTCCCGGCCGAAAAGCAGGCGGGAAAATGCCTGCCGTGCCTCAGGGCACCTACCAGAGGGGTTGTTTCTGGAGGTCCCCGGCCTCCCCCCTCATCCCCCGTCCTCGGCTGCTCTGGTGGGACTCGCCGCAGGCTCGCAGCCAGCAAAAAGCCCAGTCTCGCCGGCCACCGGCCGCCGCAATTAAAGGCAAGCAAGCGGCACGGACAGCACAGGAAAAAAACTTTTAAACTCTCCCCCCACCCATTCCCGGGCCAAAAAAGCAGGCGGAAAAATGCCTGCTTGACTAAGGGCGCAGGGCACCTACCGGAGGGGTGGTTTCTGGAGGGGGGGTCCCGCCTCCCCCCCATCCTGGGCAGCCGGACTCGCAAGTCGCCATCGCCATGCCATGCGGTGCGGGCGGGGGATCCAAAATGGGGCGGCGAACGCAATATTGTTTTTGAAATCGTGGTACAAAAACACACAAGCACAACAGAAACACGCGAAAATTTATAAACTGCCAGATTTTTCACAGTAGCAGTGGGTTTTTTCTTGCAACAAAATGTCTCTCCTCTCCTCCTCTGTCCTCCATTGATTTTATTTTATTTTATTTTATTTACACCTGCGCAGTGCGCAATGATGGGCTGGCCAAGTGGCCAGCCATGTGGGAGTGGACAACCATGCAAATTTCTGGAGCCATCCCACCAGTCGCATGGCCACTTGGCCATGGAGACTTCTGGGATGTGCCAAAAAGCCCCCTAAAACCTGCCCTAGCCCTAACCCTAACCCTTGACTCCGTACCCATACGTCACAGACTGTCTTCTTAGTGGGTCAGAGAGGCACCCAGAGGTGCAACCCACTAGCCCACCGTAACCTTACCCGTCACTAGCCTAACCCTAGCTCTTGCACTAAGGCACCTTAAAGCCAGATCTACTTGCTTGCATTGCACTACACGCAGCAAGTACAATTCCCTTCTGTGTGAGACATGGTGGTGCCAGAGCCTTGTGAAGGGCGGGTATGACCCTATCACTCTCACACTGGTCTCACTGTCTGCACATTATGTTATGCAATATCCATATGGCTATTGCATAGCATTTTGCAGCAGCAGCAGGTGAGGAAGGGAGACCCCCATGTAGAGGGGTGTCTCTTGGAGCCTGCTTCCCCTTCCTAGTGGCAGGAGGCACCCACGGGTGCCTCCAGGAGCCCACTTTCCCTTTATAGCGGGCCAGAGGAGGCACCCACCCCACAGAGGTGCCTCCAGGAGCCCGCTACCCCCCCAAAAAAAACCAGTACTAACGACAACGAAAAAACGAAAAAACGAACCGACTAATTTTTGCGAATTTTCGCGAAAACCGGAAACGACCCGAAATGGGACTGGCCCGACTAACGACAACTCGAAAAAAATTTTTTTCAAGTCGTGCCCATCTCTAGTTGTAACTATCCCCAAACACCTGAGAAAGGAACTAAATAGAATGTACACTGCTGAAACATCATCTATTCCATAGACCTCATGTCTAGCCTAGCTGCAATTCATCTAAATAGAGTCCGGGCTGGCAGATTTTCAAAGAAGCTATCACAAAGCATTCTAATTGGATTATAAACTCTTACTATCATTTATGTATAAAATCACAGAATTGCAGAGGTGGAAGACACCAAAGAGCAATCTATTCCAACACTCTGCCAATGCATGAAAACCTTAGCTAAATTGTCCCTGATTTCTGGCCACTCAACTTTCAAATCTTCAGTGAAGAGAATTCACCACCATCTTCTGAATCTAATCAGTGAAAGCCACCCATCCCTTGCTGCCCTTCTTCTGCAAATGTAAAAGCAGTACTCCTTGTCTGACAATCTAGGACACCAAAAATCATCTTCTTCAAGTTCCATGTCCTTGTAGAATATTGGTTATCAGTAGCATAATCTGGTTTTTATCTAAAGCTGTTGTAAATAGAGAAACTGAGCTCACTGTGAACCATTGACTTAAATTCTTAAGCCAGAATGTTATTCTACACCCTGAGCAATGCTTCCCATCTATTTTTTTCCTGAAGAATAACCTGCAGCAGATGGTATTTGTTGCTGTGCATTATGTGACTGAAATACTGTAATTTTCTTCTCTTTATGGTATTGAGAATTCCTAGCTTTTTATTCATACACTGTAATATGGTCACATTAGTGGCTCTGGTATCTTCAGAATTTGTTTGTACATCCACATCTCAAATGCTTTGCACATAATGTGTCTGTAAGGGTCAAAGTTTCAACATCATAGAGAAGTATACTAAATACCCCATATTCTATGCAATAAATCTGCAATCACTTAAAGATGGCAGACATATCATTTGTTTGTTTTTGTTTGTTTTTATAATATTTATATATTTTAGTTAGTGAATATATGTATTTTATGTAATATTTTAGTTAAAAATACATGTAATTTTTGTTAGTGAATATTTGTATTAGACAGGATGTTCTATATATATTTGATATGTATTTGATTTAAAGATGGAGTCTGTAAAAGTGAAAAGTCACAGTGACTCAATGTATAGTTTTTTCTCAAGGAGTGCAGATGTTAAGAATGAGCATAATGAATTTGGCTGATGCAAGGGGTTGCAATAGCTATGAGGTAATGTCATTCATGATTGGACAGAGACATGTATAAAAATGTTCTGTAAATCATTGTACATTGGGCCTTCTGTGAGTAAAGCACCCACTTTGTTTCTCTGCCATATATTCTGTCATATGTACTGAATGCTGTTATGCTATTATGCCGTTGAACTTTGTATACGTTCTGTGATGCTGTGATATATTTTTGTTCATATGTAATATAGCTGTTTTGGTTTTAAGAAAACTCTGTCTCTGGCTAACTATTTATTCAATAAGTATTTGCTTCCACTGGCTGATTAAATAGCACACAACTCTGACACAAATACTTTGTACATGATGTGTCTGTAAGGGTCAAAGTTTCAACACCATAGAGAAATATACTAAATACCCCATATTCTATGCAATAAATCTGCAATCACTTAAAGATAGCAGACATATCATTTGTTTGTTTGTTTGTTTTTATAATATTTACATATTTTATCATCTCTCAATCATGCCCTTTTCAGGATAAGCATACTCAACCCTTTCAAATGTTTCCCACAAGAAGTAATACTACTCTATTCTGCTCTGGTCAGACCCCACCTGTAGTACTGTGTTCAGTTCTACGCTCCTCAATTTAGAAAGGATGGTGATAATCTCGTACAGAGGAGGGCCACCAGGATGGTTAAAGGTCTGGAAGAAATGTGTTATGAGAAGTGGCTTAGGAAGCTAGGAATGTTTACCCTTTAAAAAGAAGGTTGAGGGGGATATGACAGCCATGCTTAAATATTTGAAAGGATGTCATATTGAAGAGGGGATAGGTTTAATTTCCATGGCTTCAGAGACTAGGACTTGGAGCAATGGTTTCAAGCTATAGGAAAAGAGATTCCATTTGAACATTAGGAGGAACATTCTGATGGTTAGAGCTGTCTGACAGTGGAATATGCTGCCACAGAGGACGGTGGAGTGTCCTTCTTTGGAGGTTTTTAAGCAGAGGCTGGATGGCCATCTGTTGGCAGGGTTCTGGCTTGGCAGGCGGTTGGACTGGATGGCCCTTGAGTTTTCTTCCAACTAGGGATGGGCACCAAAGAAAAAATGAATTGCTGATTTTTCGGATCATTATGTAACGAAACGAAACAAAATGAAATGAACCGAGGAAGCAGCAATTCGTTGGTGAGATTATTCATTTAAAATGAACTGGTTCATTCTCTTTAAAAGGGCTCCCTTGAGTCCTAGAGGCACCAGATTTGGTGGATTCCTTTCTTGGACTCTCCCATCTATCCCTCCAAATTTGAGTGATTTGGGGTTCAGGTGGGCGTTATTCAACTCCAAAGGGGTGCCCCAGGGGAAAAAATTGTAACTTAGAAGTATTGGGGTGGGTTGTTTTCTGTCTCAGTCCTTCAAACAGCATGCATCAGATCACGTTCACACTTTTACATCCCTTTCCTCTATGTGGCACATCGAGGTCAATAACCCCTTGTTGGCCTGGGGGGGGGGGTTGGTGCAGAAGACTCATGCATTTCATTTAGGACCCGAGATAAAATTTAGAAAAATCCAATTATAAATAAAAATAGAAATCCACTAGGTGTTTCCAATTGTTTCAAATTAAAAGGAAAGAAGTTATCTAGTGGTTGCAGTCTTGTCCTGCCTCCATTGATGTTCATTGGCCTCCTTCTTGGTACATGGGGGCGGGGGAGTGGCTCATTCTTGCTATCTCAATATTTTCAATTGAAGCAAAAGAAGTTCAGCAGCCGTGTAGCTGGAAAACAACCCACCCCGAATCCAAAGGCAGCTTCATTACATCTCAGCTCCGGGCTGCATACAAGCAACTACCTGGCTTTCTCCCCCCCCCCCCCATCTTGCCAAGAACTTTACATCTAAGAACTTACTCCTGAGATCTCCATCTTTTGTCATGTTTTAACTTTGGTACAGATCTGAGGAAGAGGGTGTCATCCTCAAAATATTAGCAACTTTTTTTTATTTTACTGGCAGCCTCAAGGTATCACTTGGTCTATTTTTGTATTTAATTTTTTGTGATGGCTACACGGCTTTTGAACTTGTTTTGCTTCAGTTGGAAATACTGAGCTATCAAGAATGAGCCACTCCCCCCCCCATGTCAAGAAGGAGGCCAATGAACATCAATGGAGGTATGACAAAACTGCAACCAGTAGGTAACTTCTTTCTTTTTTATTTGAAACACTTGGAAACACCTAGTGGATTTTTATTTCTCAACGAGGGGGGCCCTCCGGCACAATCTATCTGCCACTTATCAGGCAGCGATTTCAACAATACCCAGACAAATAAAATAAAAAACTTCATGCCTCCACCACCATAGCCATAGCTAACGACCCATACTTTTTGGGTTTCAGCAGCTTAGGCCATTGTTCACCTAAAGGCCTATTGAGACTATTGTCTACCTAATGAGCCTATTCAGGCCATTGTTCATCTTATGAGCCCATTTCAGACCAGGGTGACAAGAGCTCAAAGTGAACTATAAAATGAAGGACTCACAGGACTCACAACTAACTTTCCACAGACTGATGAAGCTGTTTTGAGGAGCAGCAAAATGTTTCGATCACTCAAGAAAAACTAGGATGAGGTAATTAAGACACCCCATGCATTAACCTTCACACAATGGGTTCTCTGTTATGCATTTTTGAGAACGCAGTACTCAGTGGGAGAAACGGGGACCCAAATCATGACCGTGCAAAAGGTAACTTTTGCAGCTTAGCATGAATTGTACAGACAAATGCATAGGACTGAAAGTGAAAATCAAATCTCTAAATTTAAAGTGTGTGGGTGGTAGTGGAATATGATAGGTTAGAACAGCTAAAGATTTTCATTTCTCTAAATGTGATGATAACCTTTCACATATGCTACAACCACATCCTCTCCATTCTTGGGATGATGGGAATTTAGAAGAACCCCTCTTCCCCTCAGTGTGTGGTTTTATACTGGGATAGCCCCATTACATTGATAGACATTCAGTCACAAACAGAGATCTTGTCACTGGGACTCCGGTGAACCTCAACTGTTGGGTGTTTATTTCACCGTTCCTGAGTTGTGACAATGACTGCCACAGAATTTTCTTGACAAATATAATGTTAAGTACCTCTGCTTTCAGGGAAGTTGAAAATTGCATTGATATAGACTCCAATAGATATTTCAGCCTTTCAGTATCTAATGTTTGAGAGCAGATACTGCAGCTAAGAAGAAAATGTGTGTAGAAGACAGAGAATATCCAACCATTTTGACTCCTCAGAATGCTGCCAGAAGAAGCAAATGGTAAATGACTTCTGAGTGCTTTCTACCTAGAAAATCCTGAAAATGGTTGTCCTAAGTCAGAACTGACTTGATGACACACAATTATGACTTTTAAGAAGGGCTCATCTTGACATCTTACAACAGATGCATGAAGATGGATGGAAGTTTGTCTAGCTTACTTAGTACTTACGCTGATTACATGTAGAGGTAGAAAAGCACTCACAAGCAGCTTCCAATCCTCAGCTACAAAATAGTAATAGATGTCATTTTAACTTACAAGATCATTCTGAGGCCAAATTTTCATTCACAAACTACTTGTCGCTGTAGTCCCCTTGACTCAAAAGTCTTTACATGTTCTGCATGTAAAGCCTTGTGGAGCAGTGGTTAAATGCCTGTACTGCAGCTAAAGCTGTGCTCACGACCTGGGGTTCAATCCCAGGTAGTTGGCTCATGGTTGACTCAGCCTTCCATCCTTCCGAGGTCCGTAAAATGAGTACCCAGCTTTCTGTGGGGGGATGTGTAGCTTGCATAATTAAATTTAAACCACCTAGAGCAGTGATGGCAAACCTTTTAGAGACCGAGTGCCCAAGCTGCGATTCAAAACCCACTAATTATTCACAAAGTGCCAATACAGCCATTTAACCTGAATACCGGTGGCTGGGAAGGAGCGATGTTGGGTGCCTACAGAAAGGGCTCCGAGTGCCACCTTTGGCACCCATGCCATAGGTTCACCAACATTGGTCTAGACTAGAGAGTGCTTAAGCACTATGGGGTGGGGTAAATAAGCAGAAAACTTTTTTTTTGCTTTTTGCTTTTGCAGTAGTGATTATATTTCTAGACAAGGAAGCCTATTTCTTATTCACTCCTACAGGTGCATCTGAACATTATGCACTTTTACAGTATACTGGTCGTACCAGACTACAAAATTCTGACAGCCTCTTTTAGGTTTTCCTTATATATGTGCAATAATATGTGGAGTAGAGAAGGGCATGAACTGCTGAACTGGTACTGGTTTGTTTTCCGACCAAAACAGATGTTCGGTGCTTCTGAGCCTTACCTCCTTTGGCAGGCACTCATTCAAAGGCAGCACCTGGAGGAGGCAGGGAAGCACTGAAAAATAGAGATGGGCACAAAATGAAAAACGAAATGCTGTGCTGCCTCTGAATGAGTGGCTGCCAAAGGAGGTGAGGCTCAGAAGCACCACACATCTGTTTGTGTCGAAAAACAAGCCAGTATACCAGTTCAGGAGTCTGTGCCCATCTCTAATGGGGAGTCATGGAGTCCTGAGAGACTCCACAGGCAAATGGTCAAGGTGTTGAACAGGATTCCCCCAGCACTACTACCATTTACAAGTGAATACCACACAAAGGAAAATCCCAGCAGCTGACTCCTTTTTCATCAGTTCACCTCACCCAATCACAGTGGAATTGTCAGGGCTGTTTTTCCAACAAGTATGAATTGTAATGAGCAGAACAGGGTATCTGGTAAACCATCTTGACTGATGCCACGGGTGTTATCAAAATTCAGGCTGTCCTTTGTTAAGTAAAGCTTGGCATCCTTTTTCCTGCTGGCAATATGGGCGCAATATTGTGCGGAGATATTGGCCCATTTCCTGGCTATTTGGATTGTGGGTACAGAAGCCCAATATCCCACAACCATAAATCAAATTTTTGTTTGACAATTGAATATGATTTATGAGTGAGAGAAAGAGTCGGAAGTGGTTTCCTCATTTTTTGATATGTCATCATGACCTATTGTCCCCCCCCCCCCAAGAAAGCTAGGTTTCAGGAACAGTGGTCCTTGGGCTGAAAGTGGTCCTTGTAGAGAAGTGGGATAATTCATGAGAGAGAAAACCCACAGATGGGGAGAAGTTTCTAGTGGAAGAGATTCCTCATGGACAGACAATGATTCTACTTTTCTTTCTGTTATGCCTCTAAGTATTAGTTTGCATAGGAAAGAAGTATACAGTATCTTTAAGGGCAACGTGGAAAAATACTTAACTATATTTAAAGTGATTTTAGAAATTTAAAAAGTACCAGAGGACAAAAGATTGAATTACACAACAGCACCACACTGGCATTTTAATATCACTTTGTATGAAAATGTGTATCAGGAAAGGAAGACATTTAGCAGTCTGCCTTAAAGGAATCTGAAGATGTGTGGCTAGAGCTTTGGGAGCAGGAAATAATTTTTTTATGGTCCCACAAAGTGGCATTGTAACAGGAGGATCAGCAAATAAAGCAACATAAATGTGTTTTCATGTCACTTTTATTAACAAGTGAAATAGAAAATGCAATTGTTCTCCTATATTATATGGAGCAATTTTTAACACCATGTCCTATACCTATTTGCAGATCATTACGGATGGCTAAAAGAGTTGAAGACCATGAGTCAATCTAAATTGTGCATTTACACAAGTCGTAAGTTTAGGAAACATTCATTTGCTTTTTCTTCTGTAATAATATACTGCATATTTATTTATTTATTTTACAGTATTACCCTGCCATTCTCCTTGGAAAAGGACCTAAGGCGGCCTACAGTAATGAAGGATAATATACAGTCCAGTACAATTCAGGTATGTTCAAGTATTTGAGAACAAGGAATTGAGGGACATCTTACAGCATTAATAGACAACATTACATTAAAGCTATAAGGTTATAAGTACTGTAGTTATAAACACAAAGTCTATGTGAACCTATAGATTCATATGAAATACACATGGTAGTCCATCATTCAGGGAAAGCTTGCCTGAAGAAAAAGGTCTTTGCCTGTTTCTGGAAGGAAAATTCTGGAAGGAAGTTAAGAATCAGTGAAGGACATGTGAAGCTTTGGCCTTCAACGGGTTGGGCAGAATTAGAAAACACACGAGCCAATATTTTGCAGTGAACTATTGCGATCTTTAATGAAGAGTTTATGCACACTGCTTTTTAACTGACAAGGAGGATGCCAATGTTTTCCTCACTTTCTCCCTCGTATGTGTGGCTATGCATTTGTACCCATTCTTCCTAGCTGAGCCCTCATTCACATGCCCATTTGTTTGCCTCCATTGCAACACAGCTGGATCCTTCTTTTCTTGAGCAGATTTATGTATCACCTTTGTTCTTAATCTCTCTTTGCAGTAATGGTATATGCTATGGTGATAACATGGTGGTGTGATCACCACGACTGACTCACAATGCATGGCCCAAGGTGTCAGTGGCAAGTTCTGTTCTCACAATGTATTTGATTCATTGTGAGCCTTTGTTGACACTAGACATGGGCACGACCAGAAGAAATGACGTTTCGAGTTTTCATTTGTCGGAACGGGTCCGTTTCGGCTCGTTTCCGTTTGTCGTTTGTCGTTTCCACTGCGATTTAGCGCTATTTGACTTCCCAGAGCATAGGGGCGTCCCGCAATCAGGGCCGGGGCTAGGTGTTTTTGCACCCTAGGCGGCAGGTGGGGCGGTGGCGGGGGGAGGTGCGGGCGGGTGGCGGTGGCGGGGGGCCATGGGTGGGCTGCGGCCGCGGGTGGGCGAGTGGGTGTGCGGCGGCACGGGCAGGCGGGCGAGTGGGCAGTTAGGATATCACTTAGGAAGGATAGAGGTTCTGTTCTTGGATTGCACCCCAAATGTGTGTGTGTGCAAGCAAACTGAAGTTGGGAAAATAGAAAATAAATGGTAGTATATAATATATATTTAAAATAAATCCACACCTCCCACTCCCAGTCGAACCTCCCCCTTTATCCAACATCAGAAAAAAATCCTCAAACTGCTAGAGAAGAAATAAAGAATAAACTGCTATTCCCTTCAGCAGACAAAGCTGCAGGGAATCAAAGAAATTATTTTCTAAATGTCTGTGAAGATTCTCAGTCATCCAGGTTCGTTTAACTGGGAGTTGAGTCATGGCTACTGGACTTCTTTTTTGAGAGATAGAAACGTTTTGCTGTTCATCCAAACAGCTTCATCGGCCTGAATTTTCTAAATTCAATTCCCTCCCTGCCTGCCTAACTTAAATCCTAAAGCCTCCAGCCTCCCTCCTCAATCTCGATCAGATCACACCAGCACCAGCAGCCAGCCCTCCTCCCTCAACCACATCCATACACCCGTCTGTGATTTCTGGAAGGTGCCGGCATCCAGAAGTGTCAGTCAAAAACCTGGCGATGCCATTGGTGGAATGGTTCAAACAATTTGCATGGTCCCATCCCATGCCCAGCCCAAATGGGCCGGTCTAAAAAAATAAAAATAAAATAAAATAAAATAAAATCAATACGACGTTTTATTGCTATAAAAAACCCACTGCTGCTACTATAAAAATTCAGGCATTTAAAATAAATAAATTTCACATGTTTCTGTGGTGATTTGGTGTGTTTTTTTACCACAATTTCAAAAGAAAAATTGCGGTCGCCATTTTGGATCCCCACCACCACATGGCATGCAGTGAGACAGATGACGAGGATGCCCCCCCCCCAGCCTGGTGCAAGCAGCCCAGGACAGGAGAAGAGGGGGGGGAAAGGCCGGGGACCCCCCAGAAATCACCCCTCTGGTAGGTGGCAAAGCCTCAGGCAGGGATATTTTCGACTGCTTTTTCGGCCGGGAGTTGTTTTTTTTAAAAAAAAACTTTTAAAACTTTTTCTGTACTTCGCATTGCGCGATCGCCGCGATGCCACAAACGGAAATGAAAAACCCGACTAAATTTTTCTTTTTTCGGTTCGAGTTTGAGTTCTGACGGCTTAATTATCGTTACCATTTCTGTTACGTAACGGAAATGATAACCGAAAACGGAAACGACAATTTCGCCAAGTCGTGCCCATGTCTAGTTGACACTATGGTGACTTGATAACATAATGGAAAAGGAATATGGTATTATTCTGAATTAGCACACACACATCCTCACTCCTCAGTAAGTGCTGACATACAGAAAGGGAGTCTGTCACACATACCATTTGACACATAAAGGTATGGGCCTGGCAGCTGTAGGCATGGCTTCATAGGCTGACTCCTTAAATAATTCTACAGGGGAATATAAAGCAAAGTATTCTGCTTATATACCGCTCCATATCACTTCAAGTAGTCTCTGGGTGGTTTACAGTTTTAATTACACTATGCAGGCTACACATTGTCTGCCCCCCCTTGCTGGGTACTCATTTTACCAACCTCGGAAGGATGGAAGGCTGAGTCAACCATGAGCCTGCTACCTGGAATTGAACCCCAGGTCGTGAGCACAGTTTTACTTGCAGAAATGGAATTTAACTACTGTGCCAATAGAAAGAAAACCAATAACATTGGTCAGATTCCTATAAGAATCTTATTCCTAAATACAGTAAATAACTTGTGTATGCCATTGAGACAAGTTTCAGCACTTAATGAGGTGCTAGTGCCACCCTTGGTCACATCACACATGCGACTTGAACTTTGTACACAGTTGCAATTTGCTGCTATAACATGTGTGATTTCATTTTCTCTGGAACAGACATGGGTATGAATCAGCAAAATGGTGGTTTGTCTTGGTTCATGGTCCATTGAAGTCCATGAATTTCTGAACTTTTCCCGAATGAACAACAGAGTGATTCATGGACTCATTCAGGAATTATTTTTCTCTTCTTAGAGAAGCTGTCAGCCTTGGAAGCCAGACAGGCTGCCTGTCAAGATGGTGGGGGTGACAGCAAAAGGTAGCGAGGTGACATGGCAGTGGGATGGGGTTGAGGGACAGGCTGTGAGAGTGAGGGGTAAACAAACTAGGAAGTTCAGGAAAATGCTAAAAAAAAATCATGTTTTGGGTCAGTTTGGGCTCTCTGGTTTGGATGAATCTGTGAACCAGTGATTCTCCACAAACTTCCAGGACTGTTGTTTTGGTTTGTGTCCATCTTTACTGTTGAGTAAAATCTTAATAGGATTCTGATAATTATTTCCTTGTTCCAGATAAGGGTAGAGAGTAAGGTGTGTCTAGAAAGAGAAAAAGATTCATGTGGAAGCAACACACTGAAATTTAAAAAGAATTTGGCAGCTGGCTCTCTTCAAATGAAATGTGTAAGGAATTTGGAAGAAAGACAAAGTACCATAAGAACAACACATTTTTTCAGGTGGGTTTCTATAGATCCATAAGCTAAGAACATTTACATTTCAACTGAAATGTTTGATCTGGAGTTCATAATCCTTTATCTAATGCAATGCTCAAATGATCACGATACTTACAGGTGTTTGAATTCCTGCTCTTCTTTCCCCCCCTTCCCCCCCTTGCTTTTTTTCTCTTAGAAATTAACCCAGGGACTTCTCTCAGCTGACACTCAATAGATTTTACCATCAGGTATTGGCTGCTTCGAGAAGCAAATTAAAATACAGAAAAATTCAGTCCTCCGAGTGCTATCACTAATCATTTTTATGGGTGTGGGATTGCTTGTTAGCACACTTGTTTACTGATTGTTAGGCCAAGGAGAAATCTATAGACACATTCAGAAGGTATAAGAGTGGGGTGGAATTTGGAAGATAAATTTCCAAGGTTCTTCCCAGGGAAGCAATAAACTTAAAAAACAAACAGATATTGTGTGAGATTTGGTTGGAAAAGATGACTCCTGCTGCCAATAAGCTAGTTCTCTTGTGGGAATGAATGCCCTTTGGAATGTGTTTGGATGACTTTCTAGATCTCTTCTCTTCTCTTCTCTTCTCTTCTCTTCTCTTCTCTTCTCTTCTCTTCTCTTCCTTCCTTCCTTCCTTCCTTCCTTCCTTTCCATTTACTGGCCATTTTGCCCAGGAATCATAGAATCATAGAGTTGGAAGATACCTCAAGGGCCATCTAGTCCAACCCCCTGCTATGCAGGAACCCCATCACAGTATTTCCGACAGGTGGCCATCCATCCTCTGCTTAAAAACCTTCAAAGAAGGAGACTCCACCACCCTTTGTGGCAGCATATTCCACTGCTGAACATCTCTAACTGTCATGAAGTTCTTCCTAATGTTCAAATGGATCTCTCCCTGTAGTTTGAAACCATTGCCCCACATCCTAGTCTCTGAAGCCATGGAAAACAAACCTGTTCTGGACTTTGCATGTCAGTGAAAGGACTTCCCTAAGCTCCAATATCTACTCAGCTATCTTCTTTTACATCTGTTTGCTTTCTTACATGTGTCCCTTTCTAAGGTGCTATCCCTACCATCTAAAGAAAGAATGCTTCAAAAGCACTCTGAAAGTAGTAATCCAATGGCAGCTCCATTGAAATAACTGATCCCCTCAGCACTTGGGCTGCAAGAGAGACCATTGCTATTTTAGAGGTGGCCCCGTCTAAGAGCTTAGAAAAGTGAATTTTTCAGACTGCATCTCCTAGAACCAGCCAGCCAGCTGGGCAACTGAGAGATAATGGCTGAAAAGAGAACATTTACAAGCTCCAGGTTTTACTAAAGGCACCAACCTTCCTGCCCCATTTACAAAAGCTGTGAAGATTGGTTTTCAAGATTGGTTTTCAAATGGCTGGGGCACCAGTTCACCATCTCAGGGGTCAGCCCCCTCCTGTGTGTGCTATATCACCCTCCACTCGCTGTCACAGAGCATCCTTATCTACCTGGGCCATGGCTGACCTGCTCCCAATATCAGCAATCAGTGGATTAAAAGCAGTTTATCAGTTTATTAGGGGACAAAAGACACTTAGCAGAAGGATTCTGAGGCAGTGTGAGAGGCAGATAACAGTGAATGCTGGCTTTGTAGATATTCTGTGCAGGGCACATCACAGGATATGGGAGCATGTTTTGTTCTAAAAAAATTAATAATATATCAAATGACTTCAGGAGAATTATCAAATTTACTTTACAAACCAAATGCAGCTGGGCAGAAGTAAGGCTGCCTCATCCCATTCAGCCAATGAACCTCCAGCGCAGCCTGCTTGTTAAGACAATTTACCCCAGTCCCCCTTTTCCTTAACATCACAGCCAAATTACTTTAAAGCCCATCACCAGGGCCTATTGCTACTAGTATACTATTGCTACATATTTTGCAAGTATGTTAATTCCAAAGATAGGAACTTGGAAGAGATAAATTACAGAAGACTTGGCCATGCATCATGAGTAAATGAAACTCTTTGCTTTTGGAAAATGAAGTTGCATATCCTTTTTTTCATGGTCTGCCTGTCTGCCTGTTGTTGTTTTAATCTACTTGGGCGGCATTTCCACATGGGTGGCATTTCCAATTATTTAGTTTTGAAGTGTGGCAGTACCTTGAAAAGTTACTGTTTTGGAGTACAACTCCCACAATTCCCCAGCAAGTGTGAATAAGAATAAAAGTCCAAAAATGTAACCTTTCCAAACTCAGCTGTTATGTTCAATTTAACCAGAAGTGTGAATTTGCTGCTTTCCTATTAAGAATCTGTCTGCTTTAACCATGCTTTCAACCACATCCAAAACCACAACTGAACACATCTTCTTAATGGTACTGGGTACCACTGTCATCCTGGTTGATCTTTCAAAGGGTTCAATTTTTATTTGTGACCCGTTGGAATTAGCCTGGGATGGTGGTGGCAGGGTAGAGGCAAAGGAATGAGCATCTTCACCTAGGTGACTACATGGTGAAATCTATAAAACTTCTTCCAAAGTTTTTAACTACCAGATGACTTTTCCACCCTGGTCCTGTGCTCTCTTAATTAAAAATATAATGAAACATTTCCACTGCAATCCATTCTGGCAAGAAATGACTCTTCTAGGATTCCAAATAGCCAACTTCATATGGTTACAGCAGCCATAAAAGAAAAAGTGAAAATTTTCAGCTTTCCTTTGTTAATTATCTTCTCTTCTCTTCTCTTCTCTTCTAAACAACCTCACTTTTGTTCCGCTAATATGGGTTGAATAGCTGCTCACACTGTGAATGGCAGCTGCCTGTGAAGGCAAGAAGCTGATATTGGAAAGTTTCTTCACGCCACAACTGCCCTTGTATTAAAACACCAGTTTATCAAATTTGTTGCCTTCCAAGAGCGCACAGAATAAAAATGAATTCTTTCTACTGAGGCATAACAGATCTTGTCAGCGCTTGTGAAATAGGTTGAGATTGTGATGTTATCATAATAAGAAAGCATAGAGAAACAGGTGGGCTAGCAGCAAATGCAGTTTTTAATAGGTACAGAGCAATGGGCTCAGCAGGTAAATAACAATAATTATCTTCTAACAAGCTAGCATCTTTTAGTACAAACACATTTTAAAAAAGACGTCACTGAACCACTACAATCTATAGTCTGGCCATATGCCCAATGAATTTAAGTGCCCCCTGAAGAGGTGTTCGACAGACATTTTCAAAAGGTCATGAAAGATTGTAGAGATCTAACTCAGGGCACATCCAGATGGGGGATGTTGCAGCAGTCTGGTTCACGCTTGCTAGGTTCTTATATTTAGGGTGATCTCTTTGATATTGCACTTGAGCCAGCGAGAAACACCGGTGGCACAGTGGTTAAATGCCTGTACTGCATGTAAAACTGTGCTCAAGACCTGGGGTTCAATCCCAGGTAGCAGGCTCATGGTTGACTCTCAGCCTTCCATCCTTCCGTGGTCGGTAAAATGAGTACCCAGCTTGGGGGGGGGATGTGTAGCCTGCATACTGTAATTAAACTGAAAACCGCCCACAGACTACTTGAAGTGGTATGGGGTGGTAAGCAGAACACTTTGCTTTTGCTTTGTTTCCATGCTAGTTTCTATCTGTCATAATTTTTCTTTTTCTTTTTGTGTGTTCTTGGAAGCTCCTCTTCTAATTCCCTATTCTTAACTTGAATATGTTTTGAATGCTCTGGACTGTATTCTGTCCCTCATTATTGTAAGCCACCTTGGGTCCTTTTCCAAGGAAAAAGGTGGAGTAAAAAAATTCAAAATAAATAAATAAATAAGCAAATGGAGTGCTCCTCTCATTCACATTGATTGATCTTTCTTCTCTCTTCAGAAGGGTCTAGAGAGGTCTTCAGATCACCCCACATCTACTTTTAAATAATGCTTTCCCTCCGTTTTCATGTAGACATCATTCAGCAGGCCATGGTGCCTTTCTTGTGTTTATGTGTGTATTAAATAAAGTGAGAGAAAGATTACTAAAAGTTCCATCATTTTGTGTCCTATGCACCAGATAATGATGGGAAAGTCAATTTGAGGTGAAGAGGAAACTTAGTACTGCAAATTACTTAATTGAAAGAACTGAAAGTGGAGTTAAGGCAATCGTTTATCATGCCAGAAGGTTATCTTACCAATGGTTTAAAATAGACATGGGCACGACTTGGCGAAATTGTCGTTTCCGTTTTCGGATATCGTTTCCGTTACGTAACGGAAACGGTAACGACAATTAAGCTGTCAGAACTCGAACTCGAACCGAAAAAAGAAAAATTGGGTCTGATTTGTCGTTGTCGTTCCTGGCATCGTGCGGCGATCGCGCGATGCCAAGCGGCACAGAAAAAAAAGTTTTTTTTAAAAAAAACCCGATTCCCGGCCCAAAAAGCAGGTGAAAATATGCCTGCCTGAGGGCACCTACCAGAGGGGTGGTTTCTGGGGGGGGGTGTCCCCAGCCTCCCCCCCCTCCTGTCCTGGGCTGCTGGTACCGGGCTGGGAGGGGCCATCCTCGGCGTCTCCATTTGCCATGCGGTGCGGTGGGATCCAAAATGGCGTCCACAATATTTTTTTTGAAATCATGGTCCAAAAAAACCCCAAAGCACCACAGAAACATGCAAAAATTAGCTATTTTAAATGCTTGAATGTTTACAGTAGCAGCGGTGGGTTTTTTATAGCAGTAAAAGGTCGCACTGATTTTATTTTATTTTATTTTATTTTATTTTTTATTTTTTTACACCTGCGCAATGATGGGCTGGCCATGGGATGGGACCATGCAAATTTTTGGACCCATTCTACCAATCGCATGGCCAGGTTTTGACTGACACTTCTGGATGTGCAAGAGGGCATAAAAAGCCGAGGCACTCCCAGAAGAGTCGCAGTCCGGGCTTGGATGTGGGTGGGAGAGGGCTGTGTGTAGCTGGCTGCTGTGCTAGACTAGTTTCGATTTCGTGGAGCCTTTAGATTTCAGTTAGGAAGGCAGGGAGGGAATTGATTCAATTGAATTTTTAGGAAATAATAATTCCTTTCATTCTCTGTCTGCTGTGGGGAATAGCAACGCAGTTTATTCTTTTTTATTCTCCTGCAGTTTGTTAGGATTTCTTTTCTGATAGTGCTTCAAAGGGGGGGAGGTTTGAGTGGGAGGGGAAGTGTGGATTTATTTTAAAAATTTCATTTGCTTGGTGGCAAGCCAAGGTCCTTTCATACCCTGCCTGCAGCTCTGCTGTGGGAGCACTGCCCACTTTGTTTGCAAAAATTGCAATTGCTTTATTTGATGCAGTCTTGTGCAGCAAGTCAGTTTAAAGTGTTTTCCGCCTGCTCTGGGTCATCGCTGGACCCGCACCCGCCGCCCGCATGCCCACCCCTCCCCCCTGCTGCTGCCGCCGCCCACCCATGCCCCCCCACCACCTAGGGCGCAAAAACACCTAGCGCCGGTGCGACGCCACTCGCTGGTACGTCAAATCACGCGAAATCGCGGTGGCGGTAACGACAAACGACAAACGACACGACAAAATGACAAATTTTTAAAAAAATTTCACGAAAAACGGAAATGACCCGAAATGGACCTGTCCCGAAAAACGACAACTCGAAAAAAAAATTTCTGGTTGTGCCCATCTCTAGTTTAAAACCCTATGTGACCAGAGATGAAATGATTCTTGCACACATTACTTGAAAGCAAGAGAAAAGAGTAACAGATGGGTGATGAGTGAATGGTGATGGTGATGATTTTGCTGTGGAATCATTCTGATATTCAAGTTATGATCTGTTTTCCAAAATTACTGTTCAGACTTTTGATGTTCTGGTATGTCCCATGGGAACCCATGAAAGGGCCTTCTGCTGTGCCCAGACTCTGGAACTCCCTCTCACTGGACGCCAGGACTGCCTCATCTCTGTTGTCCTTCCGGAAACAGGCAAAGACCTTTCTCTTCAGGCAAGCTTTCCCTGAATAGTGGACTATTTATTATGTGTCTTTTATATGAATCAATAGGATCACATAGACTTTGTGTTTATAACTACTTATAACCTTTTGTGTTTACATTGACACTATGCTTTTGATGTTAGTTTCCATCAATCATAACTTTTACATAGAATTTTACTCTCTTTTTAACTGCATGTTTTCTTGTAGTTTTAATGTAATGTTGTCTATTAATGCTGTAGATGTCACTCAATTCCATGTTCTCAGTACCTAAACATGTCTTAATTGTACTGCACTGTATATTATCCCTCATTACAGTAAGCCGCCTTGGGTCCTTTTCCAAGGAGAAAGGCGGGGTAAAAATACTCTAAAATAAATAATTAATAAATATATTTCAAAGCTAGTCTGAAAGTTTTTTAAATGTCAAGTTTAGTCATAATTGATTGCAATGTCTGTAATGGGTTTCCATGTGTATATGGTAGCTGTACAGTATATGAATATAGACAAGCATCTATCTAACATGGTATATATAATACCACCAGTGTATCCTGTTTACCTGGAGTAGTGCTGCATCAATAGGAAATATATTTTTAAAATTTAACTGCTGGATAGCTCAGTGGTTTAAGTATCTGTTTGCAGACCCAGAGGTTTGGAGTTCAGTTCTCTACTGTGCCTCTTTTATAGGTGTTTGACACATCTGAATGATGATGATGATGATGATAAGAATAAAATTATCTAAAAAAATTGTTATTGATTGGTTTTCTTTGTTAGTTGCCAATGCACCATTATAAGTTATAAATGCATCATTGGTGGTTCATCAAAATTGCCACGCTGAGTTAGTTATATAGCAAAAGGTTTATTAAAGGCAAATAGAGTTATAACACAGAACAATACAGTACAGAAAATAGGTTAGTTTAAGAGATCCTAGGAGCAGCATGGCCAGAGGCCTTGCTGTCCTGGACTCTTACAGTAGGTTAGTCTAAGGGATCCTAGGAGCAGCACGGCCAGAGGCCTTGCTGTCCTGGACTCTTACAGTACAGAAGGTAGGTTAGTTTAAGGGATCCTAGGAGCAGCATGGCCAGAGGCCTTGCTGTCCTGGACACCGAGTGATGGTTTTCCGTGGTCCTTTTATACTATTTTGCATGATGTGGTGACGTATTTTAGTACACATACAGGTGTTTGTTTATGTTGGCCTATGCCCATCTGGATGCCCACCACAATGACTTCATCCTATTTCGGGTTGGCCAGCCGACTTTCTGGTGCCATGGATAATGTCAACATTTCTATGTGGTTTTGCTATCTTGTCTCCTGCCTGAGATCTTCGCCCACGGTTGCCAAGTTCCCAGCTATGGCGCCAAGCCTGCTGGCTCAATTTGACCTTATGCCCTGTGAGCTCATTTGGGTCTATTTTTGATTTTGAGGAATGTTAACCCGTTCCTATCAATGATGATGATGATGATGATGATGATGATGATGATGATGATGATGATGATGATGATGATGATGATGATGATGATGATGATTCCAAAGTGTGGACATGCCCTAAATATGTGCCGGGATCCCCATGGACTACAGCAGAAACACTGGGTTTCATTACACTTGTAACGTCTGGATTTCAGCCTTCCACCGCACTTGAGAAGCCTTTTATTAGAAGAACTATCTTCATTGTATTGTGCTTCTTCACAATAGTCTCCACTTGGGACACACACACCAAAATCTAATGCAAATCTTATCACCTCAGAACCTCCATTCTGATATTGGTGGTCAAAATATATACATGTTGCTTTCAGTCCAAAGTGGCATTTGATGCTGGTGAGTAGGCACTAAATAATCCTTAGCTTATTGATCCAAGGTCATCCATGCCAAGGGTTGATCAATAGAAAAGGACAGCTGAGTGGTTCTGTAATAAAGTACCTCCATCCTACCAGATTTGGAAGGGAGCGGCAGAAGGAGAGATTAAATTCCATTGCCATTGACAGCTCATCAAATCAAAGATATATTAGAAAAGAAAAATTATACTTTCTGAGCACTGATGGGAAGAATCAAACAGTAAGGAACAGCTTGTGCAACTTCGAGTAAATCTTGGCAGAGCCAAGACTACTTGGTATTCCTTCAGCCACATTCAAACAGAATTCAGTATTGAGTCCCTGAGTTGGAGATAGTTTGGATCTGGTACAACACAGTTCTTCCCTTTCTCTGCCCATGAACTGCCATTTTCCAGCAAAAACTAATCCAAAGAAGCAGGTGTAAGTGCCTGTAGATAAGTTGTCTTTCTGAAAACCGAGATAAGTCTGTTGTGTTTTTTGCTATTAAAGTTACTTCATGTCCCAGCACCTGACACACACTGGAAGTTTTTAAAATGTCCAGTTTATATAAAATATCTGATGCTTCAGGAAAATAGAATCATTGGGGTTACTTTATGGGGGCATTTTATTTCCTGGAAATACTACGAATCTAGCTTGGGAGAATGAAATAACTCCCAACTCTATTAATGTCAATTTCCTTGTTTCTGTTTGTGAAACTCTGTGGGGTTTTTTTTTAAAGATAACTCAGCGAACAGTTTTCAAGACAGCAAGAAAGTTTTGTCAGAAATGTGTAGGAGATCCATCAGTGAAGAGAAGCTTTTAGCCAAGCTATTATAAGGATGGAGGGGATGAAGGGGAGAAAGCAGCAATCTTCTGTCCCAAGAGGTTCCCTGGAGGCAGTTAGATGGCCATCTTGCCCATTCCATTCTTTTGGGACAATTACTGCTATTGCTCTGCTACAAGTCCCCCTATTATTGAACACTTTCCCCTTTAGCTTAACTGTAAAGAGAAATTGGCACCAACGCTTCAGTGGACACTTTGGCCTGGCAGAGTCCAGCCTGCCGATGCCTCTGGGGTTTTATGGCCCCTTCAAGCCCCTCTATCACTCTGACACTTACATAATTACATATCGGAGCAGAGAGGATGAAGCATCCGGCACCTCCTAAATGTGTCAACATGATTTGAAGGGTTTGGTCTGTGCTGGACTTTTTCAGTCATTTGATTTCTGATGCCAGCGAAACAGGCCTTTGCAGGATCAATAGCTTCAAGGCCTTAGGAAGTGAGCAGGCCCCTAAAACAGACCATCACCACACTGCACTGGACAAAAAAAATCACACACCAAGCAATTCAGGGGTGATTAGCAAGTGGTTCTTTTTTCACTCTGTTTTCACAGAGTGGGAAATATAATACTGTACAGTATTTATGCTTACACTCCCTGCTGAGGAAATGGGCACACAAAATGTCTGACAGGTAAACACATTATAAGTCTTGTTCATTCGTTTTAAACACACACGTATGCAGTTGTAAACAGTGGAATTCATTTTAATGGGGTTTGGCAGAAGTCAGCAACATGATGGGATGGTATTAACAATGTATGTAGTATGTCAAAGAAAAGGAGAAAACAACTGTTTAAAAATAATATATTGCATGAGACAAGAGTAGTAAGATCCAGCTCTGCAGTTCTAAAATTATTATTGTTAAAATGCAAGGAAATCAATGGTATTATTATTTTTTGCAATTAATTGAGTTTTCCAAATGCTCAAATGCACTAAAGCTGCTAGAACTCCAACCAAATTAAAATTGGGAAATTATACCCAAGAAAATTATGCTGCCATATATTTATTCAGAAACTCCAAACATTTTCTACATCATACCCACTTATGTAGGTGGTTGGCATTAGACATTGCCCATCTAGCCAGAAGTAACAAGGTGAGACACAAAGATTAGGCGTAAGTATGGGCCAAACATTAATTTATAAACATAGATATCCCCTTTAAAGGAAAGGGGGGCCTGCAGTAGGGCAGAAGTATATCTGTGTCTGGAGCTGGCCAAGCCCCAGACTCAGACTTGCAGGTGAGTTCAGAGAATGATAATTATGTGACTCCTGCAGGCAATCATCATCCGAGGCTTCCGACTCTGGGCAACCACCGTCCAGGGGACACCTGCCTCCTACCAGTGAGGTGGAAGAAGGTGTCCTTGAACTCCCTATAACCTTCTATCTTCAGCCGCTCCCTGCCATACATGGACCAAACACCTCACCCTGTTAGCAACAAACCTTTAAGAATGTGATGGGTGAAAACACACCTGCCCCAATTAAAGCCAATCATGGTGCAGCCCAAAAATTCCCATCCAGCCCCAAAGCGATGATATACACTGCTCTTAATACTGGGTGGGGAGGAAATGATCCCAACAAAGAGAAAAGAGGCCAGGAACTGGGTGAGGCTTCCTTAAATAGGTGAACCTCACCTTGGCTCCTGCCAGCCACTGTCCCGGCCCCTCCTGTCCTCGCCCCACCTGGACAAGTAGGCAAATCACTCCTGTGGCTCATTTTGGCACAAAAGGAAGCTTGGAAGGACAGACTGCAGATTATCTATCTATCTATCTATCTATCTATCTATCTATCTATCTATCTATCTATCTATCTATCTATCTATCTATCTATCTATCTATCTATCTATCTATCTATCTATCTATCTATGAAAGGAACCGGGGCAGCTTACTATATTAAAAGTAGCAAAGTTAAAATCTAAAATAATAAATTTGATGTGGGCTGGGGGGAAAAGTCAAGTGAAAATTGTATACACAATTGGCTACAGAATCACACTCAGAGAGTGATGATTAATGGCTTCTTTGCAACTGTCTTCAAGGGCAGATTCTGCTGCCCAAATGGTCCCTCTTGACTTAAGAATTAAATCAAATACAGGTTAAAAGAGAGAATGTTTTAGGACTAATTGAAAAATTGAAGATCCACAGGTCACTGGGTCCAGATAGCATCCACCAAAGGGTTATTAAGGAACTGAGAAATGAAATTGTGGATCTCTTAACGGTAACATGCAACTTGTCTCTTAAAATGGCCACGGTGCCAGAAGACTGGAGGACAGCAGACGTCACCATTTTTTTAAAAAGGAAGGAGGGGGGAACTGGAAAATTACATGCCTGCTAGCCTTATCTTTCCCAAGGAAGATGGTGGGAAGCCTCATTCAAGAGAAAATCTTAAAACACATAGAAGAACAAACCTTGCTGAGAGGAAATCAGCATGGCTTCTCTAAGGGTAACTCTTTCCTGACAAACCTTTTAGAATTCTTTGGAAAAAGTCAACAGGCATGTGGATTTTGGTGAACTGGTGGATATTGTCTATATTGATTTTCAGAAGGCTTTTGACACAGTCCCTCACCAAAGGCTTCTGAGAAAATTGTACAGTCAGGGGATAAGAGGGCAGGTCCTCCTATGGATTGAGAATTGGTTGAGATCCAGGAAACAAAGAATAGGTGTCAATGGGCAATTTTCACAATGAAGAGAGGTGAAACGTGGTGAGCCCCAGGGATCTGTCTGTGATGGATCAGACAAGAGATCTTGGTATGCTGGTAGATAGCTCAGTGAAGGTGTCTACCCAGTGTGTTGCAGTGGTGAAGAAGGCCAGTTCCATGCTAGGGATCATCCAAAAGTGGATTGAAAATAAAACAGCCAATATTATAATTCCATTGTACAAAACTATAGTAAGGCCCTGCCTGGAATACTGCATACAGTTCTGGTCACTGCATCTCAAAAAAGACAGAAGAGATTGACTAAAATGATTACTGGGTTGGGGGACCTCCCTTATGATGAAAGGCTACAGCATTTGGGACTCTTTAATCTGGAAAAAAGGCATCTGAGGGGGAATATGATTGAGACGTACGAAATTATGCAGGGCATGAGTAAACTGGACAGAGGGACACTCTTCTCCGTCTCACAAAATATCAGAACTAGGGGACATACACTCAAATTGATGGTTCAGAGAGTGAGAACAGTCAACACAAAATATTTTTCACCCAGTGTGTTGTTAGTCTGTGGATGTGGTGATGGCACATGGCCTGGATGACTTCAAAAGCAGATTGGCCAGATTCCTGAAGGAAAAATGCATCACAGGTTAGAAACTATGATGGAGATGTATAATCTCCAGGCTTAAAACCAGGGTATTTTAAGGGCCAGATGCAGAGGAGTGGTATCAGGAGACAGATATACAGTAGAGATGGGCACGAAATGAACATTTTTTTGTTTCCATTTTCGTTTTTTAATTTCGTTACGTAACGAAATGACAAACAAATTTTGTCTCTAAAATGAAACGAAACGAACAGAACCACCAGAAATTTTGTCGTCCGTTTTGTTTTCGTTACGGCAGTACATTGAACTGCTGTAAATGCTAAAAAAATCACAAAAATTGAAATAAATGGTAATGAAACGGTAACAAAACGAACAAAAATGAAAACATTTTTTTTGCAAAAAAATTCGCAAAAAAGGAAACAAACCAAAATGGACCCCCTAAATGGCAAACAACAAACGAAACACCATTTTTTGATTCGTGCCCATCTCTAATATCCAGTCTCATGCACTCCCAGACACATTTGGCAGGGCCACTGTGATATACAGGAAGCTGAATTAGATGGGCCTTTAGCCTGATCCAGCATGGCTCTTGTTATGTTCTTATGGCTCCTTCTTTAAGTGGGAGGAGGTAACAAGTCTTGGGTCAGTCCTAGATCCGGTGCTCTTCAACATTTTAATTAATGCTTGTCAGATTGGGTGGAATAGTTAATGGAAACAGAAACAAAATCCAAAATGATCTTGATAGGCTGGAGCACTGGGTTGAAACCAACATAATGAAATTTAACAGGGAGAAGTGCAAAGTACTGCACCTTGGAAGAAGAAACCAAATGCACAGTTACAAGATGGGGAATGCCTGGCTCAGCAATACTGCAAATGAGAAGGATTTTTGAATTCTTGTAGTATAGATCATAAGCCGAATATGAGCCAACAGTAGCCACACACAAAAATGCAAATGCTATTTTAGCCTGCATTAACAGGAGTATAATTTCCATGTCCTGTGAGGTGTTTGTCCCCCTCTATGCAGCACTGGTTAGGCCTCAACTTGAATCTTGTATCCAGTTCCGGGCATCATAATTCAAGAGAGATACTGACAAATTGGAACAAGTTCATAGGGGGGGATTAGGAGGATGATCAGGGACTCGAAACGAAGTCTTGTGAAGAAAGACTAAAAGAATAGGGCATGTTTAGTCTTGAGGAAAGTTGACTGAGGGGATATGATGGCACTTCTCAAATATTTGAGAAGGTGTCATACAGAGGATGAACAGGATCTATTCTCGATCATCCCAGACTGCAGGATGCACAAGAATGGGCTCAAGTTATGAGAACCCAGCTTTTGGCTGAATATCAGGGTGGGGGGGAATCCTGTTAGATAGGTGTGGAAATGGAACCAATTACCTCACGAGGTGGTGAGTGCTCTTATACTGGGAACATTGAAGAGACATTCAAGAGAAATTTGGACAACCACCTGGCAGATATCCTTTAATTTGTATTCCTATATGTAGGGGATTGAGCTTGATGACCTTGTAGGCCCCTTCCAACTTTACCATTCTATGATTACAATATTCAAAAGGAATTAAACAAATATTATATTAAAACCTAAAACTAAGGGCAATATTAAAAACATAAGTGAAACAACAGAGTGAGCCCCTTTAAGAAACCCCTTGGTCAACCAGTCCTTTAAAGGATAGCCTGCCTAAAGAGAAACATTGTGTGCTTGAAGAAGGATAGCAAAGAAGTTCTTTCCAGCAAAGAGATGAGGATTATGTGACATAATCATTTTCAACCATCCGCAGCACAAACATAAGGGGGTGTTGGTATTCTCAGCAAGGAGAGGCCCACAATCTACCTGCTAGCCAGTCCTCTTCAGGTACAGTCAAAAGGAAACAGTGACATGCAAACTCAAATGGCCTAACAATGTAGGAGCTGGTAGAGCTCAGTTCAGTTGCAGTCCCTGGTTGTGGAGCATGGGAGGATGGATGGTTCCTCCCCCTTGCTTCCTGGAAGTGGTGTCAGCGAAGATAGCAAGGAGCATATGTGGTTGATGGGGTTATGCATAGCAATCTCAGATGGGCATGAACCAGAAGAATTGTGGTTCCTGATGGTTTGTGGCTAACCATAAACCACCATGTAGCACCTGTGAAACAAACCTGTTTGTGGTGGTTTGGGCACATCTCTGCTCTCCACTCCACCCCCACTGCCTGGTCAAGCTTCCACCACCAATGCTACCAAGGCCACCATCACTACCACCATTGCCTCGGCCTCCCATGATTCTAGAATGTGATGGCAGGAACAAGGAAAAGCCATGCCTTTCCCTGGCAACCACCTGGACAGTGGGTGCATGGACACAGACTCTGCCCCTATCCCTTTCAGTGGCTTTTCTTTACTGCTCCCATTGTCTCTCCAGGGGCCCAGCTTATACATAGGCACACATACAGAGGCAGCAGGCTGGCTGTTAGAGATGGGCACGAATAGAAAAAATGGAGTTCCATTTGTCGTTTGTCGTTTAGAGGTCCATTTCGGTTCGTTTCCGTTGTTCGCGAATTTTATGCACAAAATTCATTTTCGTTTTGTTACCGGTTTGTTACCGTTTCGTTACCATTTATTCGAATTTTAAGTGATTTTTTTAGCATTTAATGCAGCTCACTTCATTGCTGTAACGGAACCGAAATGCACGACAAAAATCCCCACGTTTCTGTTCGTTTCGTTTCATTTTAGGGACAAATTTCGTTTGTCGTTTCATTGTGTAATGAAATGAAAACTGAAAAACAAAAATGAAAATTTGTTCGTTCCATGCCCATCTCTACTGGCTGTGGGAAGGGAAGCTCAGCATGTTGCCTCTGAGGATGGCCATGTCAGCAGGAGGAAACTGGGTGTTGACAGAGGCTGAAGCAAAATGAAGCACCAAGTGGAAAAAAATGCTTTGTTTGGATTTGGCACAATGGGATCTTTGAACTGGGGCATAAATGAACCATGAATCAGCCCAATTTGTTGAGTTCTCTGGCTCATGGTTCAGTCTGAGCCTGTCTCTAGTTATGCACCCTACCACCTATGTGCAACCTGTATAGTGCCAGAGCACCACAAGAAGGAGGGACTGATAAACAACTTACAAGTAGGGTTTGGTGGGGTTTCTGCAAATCAGAATTGTCTTGCTAACCTATCACTGTTATAAATTATTTCTACTCACCAGGCCTTACAATATAAGGTGCCCAGGGCTCTGGCTTTGCTGGGTATGTTAAGATAGTTTTAATTTACTAGAGAAAATCTGCAGACTATGTACAGCCATCAACAGGGGGTATTTTTAATGGTATGAAATATAATTAGAGCAGTTTTTGTACAGCAAGAGATAAACCTTTAGCCATACCTGATAATAGGGGAAATGTGCTACATATTAGAATTTCAGGGTTGCTGTCCCCCCACCCCACCCATGTCTCATACAGCCATTCATTGACCTGGTCAGCTCTCTGGGATGCTGGTACCCATCCAGACAACAGATTACTGTTATCCTAAAACTTCCTGTCTTCAGCTCATAGAAAAAGCTCCTTTTAAAAATATTATGCATTGGTGTGGAGTACCTGCGGGCAAATGCGTTTCACATGACAGCACCACAAATCTGGCCTTATTTGTTCAGAGATTGTGTTTTCAAGTTCTATTTCATAAATAAGAAAACCTAGCCAAGCAAAGGAAAATTTGCCTTGAACTCAGCCTTTCTGGGGGTTAGAAATATGCTAAACACTCTTACAGGACCTATGCAGTAAATGCATTTCATTAGTTGATGTATTTGACTGTAAAAGGCTGATTGCATTTTACTGCTGAATAAAAAGAGAGTCAATATCTGATTTTAAAGTGGGTTGTGATTTCATTGAAGGTTTGTAAGACTGCTGTGGGACCCAGTGTGACAGACAAGGACTCAGGAGACCTGGGTTCAAATCCCCACTCAGCCCCAGAAACTCACTGGGGGAGATGGAACTGGAAAAATTACTCCCACTTATAGCTGTTCTGAGTTTGTCAGGCTGTTTGTCCATGTTCTGGAAGTTTTTCTTCCTGATGTTTCACCATGCTCTGTGGCCAGCATCTTCAGATGGCAAGGAGCTCAGGGAACTTGGAGTTTTCTCTGTGCTCTGGGATATAGAATGAGTGAGACTATGGAGTTTTAAAGTTGTGGGAAAGAGGAAACTTGTCCTATGCAGGAGAATAGGTGTTAGTAATTGTATTGTGATGGAGGAATTAAGAAGTTTCACTGCAATCGGGGGGGGGGAGCAATCCTTCTCTGTAGCTAATGGGTGTCCTTAGCTGTTCTATTATGTGAACTGATCACTGGTCCTTGTGGCTAGGTGGGAATCACAACAACTCACAACAGCTATCAGATCCCAGCCGTGAAAGCTTTTGTGAATACTTTACTCCCACTTACCTTAAAAGACTTGATGGCAAATAACCATAAAGATAAAAACAGGACCTTCTAGTCCAATTTGGATTTTTTTCTACTAGTGTCTGCTATTAAATCCTATTAAGAAAAAATATGGTAGATGCCATTCTCGTTTACATTTGGGCAATTCCACTCTACCTGAAGTCTAGTCTTATCTCCCTAAATAGAACTGTCAGGTTTCAGGGAATTATTTTGCTTCTCCACCTCTCCTGAGTAGAAAGAGAAATCTCGGTATTGGCAAAAAGAAGAAATTCCATCTTCTCCCAACTCTTCCCTAGATCACCCTTGTAATATCCCAAACAGCTGGAAGACAAAGGAATAGTAAACACAGGCTATAAAGCCTTTGTGCAACAGCAATGATCAGCCTTTTTGTTCATTCCATCATACAAGCTGAGAGAAATCCTCTGCCATTTTTACCAGCAGGAAATAGTCAACCATTCTGCTTATGAAAGAAACCAAATACTTCCTGAGTTTCTTTCAATAGGCAGGTCACTAGTAGTCCATTCGACAGGCCATATATCTGTACGACAGTGCAATGCATACGTCCTCACACTTTTTGCCCACTGTACATGTGGGCTTTCTACTTGAGAGGTAGGGCCTGATTGACAGTTCTGGGTGCTCAGTCTGAGGGAATTGAATGCAGCTCATCCAACAGCTCTATGCTTAATTCCTGAAATTAATGTGTATTTAGGGTCCCGACTCATTCAGAATCTCTCAATCACTAATATGCTGTAGGACAAACCAGATGGTCTGCCCTCAAGAGCTCTCTAAGTCTCTAATAAATAAAAAAACTCATTCCCTGATTCAACTAGCAGTCGTGGGGCTTGGAATCATCCATAGGAAGCTTGGAAGTAGGGCAAAGGGCTTAAACATCATTCATGTCATATCTTGCAAATTTTGTGGAATCATCCATCTGCATTAATTTCAGTTCAGTTCTTCCTAGTTTAAAAAATAAAAAATAAAATAAAATAAAATAAAATAAAATAAAATAAGGGCACAGTGCACTGCATCCTTCTCTGTATCTATTTGTTTTCAAGTGTGGCAGGTCTCTGTTGATTTACAGTGAAAGTCAATGGGTGGCTCAATGGACTTCTGAACTGTGGTTTAGATTTTGATCCAGATCAAATAAGTGGCCTCTGAGGGCGCTTTTACACGACCCCTAAGATCCGCTGGTCACTTAAATTCGGACCAGAGCTCTGAGGGGTTTGTCGCTCCTCGTGCGTCCCCACCCCTCCGCACTTCCTGGCTGCTGGCTCCGTGAGGGGAGGGAGAAAAAAAGGGACAAAAGAATAAAGGCTTACCTCCCGGGGCCCCGTCACTTCCTGGTTCCTTCTCTTAAAGGGGCGGGAGGCAAAAAACAACAACAAAAAGAAGCGAGGAGAGCCCGGCACATCCGCATCAAGATTTTTCACGCTTGGAGAGCAGGTACAAGAAAAGTGCGCTGGGACCTGCTTAGGTGGGCGTGGTCGCACTTAATTTTCAGTAAACTCCAGAGCTGGTGGGTAAACAATTTTAAGCTCTAGAGCTGGGAGCCATTTGCAGCGGAGATTAGGGGTTGTGTAAAAAGGCCCATAGTTACTCCAGGCTAAATGAGGGTGCTTTCCAAATCATCAAATGAGAATCTGAATGGATTCTTATGAATGGTGTGCATGTCTCATTCCAGCCATTCAATTAGTGTTCTTATTCCAGGTGTATACAACCCTGTCTACAGCTGTAGCAAAGTTTTACAAACACACCAGGAACAGAGTAAGAGCTGACAGCACCAGTATGCACCATCTCTCTGCCAAACATGGAGTCAGACATACTGAAAGCAGCCAAAGCAGTTCTGCAGTGTAATGAAATGCACCAAGACCTAAAATCAAGTTGGCTCTGCAAATTTAATAAATAAATAAAATAAAAATGACTGGGCCTCTCAAATGCAACAAGCAGCTCCCTATAATGCTGTAGAGGAATCCTGTCTGCTATATATCTTGCTCCTTGGTACCATGCAATGTTTATGGCATCATATACCACCAACAATACTGTGAATATGACCAATAGGAAGCCAGTGGTGAGATATCATGGGAGATGTATTCCATTGCCGAGCCAGGTTGAAAGAAAGAGGCGACACACATTCCGCTTGGGTTAAATAAGGGCCACAACTTTATTAACTACAGTAACGAATTTTAAATTACTTATCAATGAACAATAACTTTAGGAGGGCCTGAGCCGTAGCGCATCATCAAATGGTAACAACAAATTGATTAGGTCCCGCTACTCCACCAATTTCCTGCGGCCCGTTGAACTGCCGCAGTGAGGATGCCAATGAGATCTTTTGGCATCAACGCTTGATTAAAGGTTGGCAGCCCTCCTAGGGTTTGGGGTTATTATTATTATTTGCTCCCTAACTAAATCCTATTGGGTTATTAATGGAAGGCTGCCGAAGACGTGAAGATGTAATTAGATCCGGGACCTAAATGGTTAACTTTTATGCGCTACCCGCCAGTCGTGACCGGGGTTATTACCTACAACACCCACCGCCAATATGTGAATGGTGGGATGGGTGAAAAAACACCACCGCTCAAGGCCAATCAGAGAAGTGGTCAAAAATTCCCATCCGGCCCCGAAGCGACCAGCAAAGCATCACCAGCACATCGTAAACAGTGGCGGGAGGGCGGGGAAACCGGCGGTTGCGGAGGCAGGCTGAGGGGAGCACGCCAAGGACTTATAAAGGGCGCGCTCCCCTGCCGTAGGCTACGCTAATAGCGGAGCCAATAGCCGCCTCCGTCAACCGGCCGGCAAAGGTGCCCCTGCTCGGCACGAGGCCGGGCGGAGCAGCCATTGCCGAGCCAGGTTGAAAGAAAGAGGCGACACACATTCCGCTTGGGTTAAATAAGGGCCACAACTTTATTAACTACAGTAACGAATTTTAAATTACTTATCAATGAGCAATAACTTTAGGAGGGCCTGAGCCGTAGCGCATCATCAAATGGTAACAACAAATTGATTAGGTCCCGCTACTCCACCAATTTCCTGCGGCCCGTTGAACTGCCGCAGTGAGGATGCCAATGAGATCTTTTGGCATCAACGCTTGATTAAAGGTTGGCAGCCCTCCTAGGGTTTGGGGTTATTATTATTATTTGCTCCCTAACTAAATCCTATTGGGTTATTAATGGATGGCTGCCGAAGACGTGAAGATGTAATTAGATTCGGGACCTAAATGGTTAACTTTTATGCGCTACCCGCCACCAAAGAGGCGCACTGCGGCTCTTTACCCCACAGCCGAACAAATCGGCCCTCAGGCCCTCCTTAAGTTTCTGAATAAGGATATCCAGGCCCTTATCCAATAAATGCACACCATCCGGACGAATTAAGGTGGTTTCCCAGCAGGGATGTTGGAGTGCCAAAGGACAGCTCCCACTTCGGCCTACACAACGCGGGCAACTAACGCAACGGATAAGGTTTATCAGGTCCACTCCTGAAGTAATTTATTGCAGCCAGTTATGCATGCAATGAGGATGCCAGAGTGTTGTGGGCATCCCCCATTCCCAATTTCTAGGCAGGCCACTTGATCACATTGGGGTCATTATTACTGAAGCCTACCAGCTACCAAACTGGTTATTACGATAGGACTGCCGAGGACCTTGATTATTTTACAGAGATCTGCGTGATGTTTTTATTAAATTGCGCTACCCACGGTGGCGCGAACCCCCGTTCAGCCGGGGAAAGATCACAGACTAAACAACACGAACCAATGAGCGAGTACGCTGGAACGCTCTCAGATCCACGAGGATCTTGAGAATGAGAGACTTGCCCACCGTGCGAGTCGCCAATAGGCGAGCATGATGTAGCGATCTCAGATCCTCGAAGATCTTGAGAATGAGGGACTTGCCCGAGTTACAGGTCAAGTCAATTCCTCCCAACATGGGCAACCACGATGCTCGGCAAGGTGGCAAGGGGGGAGGTCACTGGGAGCCACAGTAAGAAAGGTGTGTCAAGGCATCACCTTCTTGCCCTTCCACAGGAAACCGGCCCATTGGCCAAGGCCGAAAGTGCGGCCACGTCCCAGGCTGAAAGCGCGGCCACGTCCCAGGCCGGATCGCAGCCACGTCCAAGGCCGAAAGCGCGGCCACGTCCAAGGCCGAAAGCGTGGCCACATCCAAGTCCGAAAGCGCGGCCACGTCCAAGGCCGAAAGCGCGGCCACGTCCAGACCGGGTAGCAACTCGAAGTCCCAGTAAACAAAAGACAGAGGCTGTAAACCAACGCTCGAACCCGGCTCCCGGGGGGTAGAAGCTGTAATGGAAAGAAAAGAACAACTGGCCCGGTGGTACCGGTCCATTAGTAAACGTACACAAGATTTAAAGTCTCCGGATCTCCATCACCCAGTCCGTTGGTTGCCACCCAATCGGCGCCAAAGGCAGCTGCTGCGGAAACAGCGCCTATCCGGAGCGAATGACGCCCGAAATGCCAGCCCGATACGCCAGCGACCTGCAGTGCCCTCAGTGCACTTGTCCAATATTGGCCACTTGTCAAATGCGACCCCTCTTTGCGCAGGAATAGGTACCCACGATAATTGTAAGCGAGCAGGGCGGACCTATATAACGCTAAGACCGGGCAAATTTGAAGCACAGAACACCTACGAAGGTGTATCGTGCCGGCCTTACCGCCGATCAGTCTTCAATCTACAAATATGCTGAGAAACCAGATCCTGCGCAGACCATACATGACCAACGTAATGCATAAGCTAGGAGTTGGTTTCTTGGATTGGGGAAGCAGCTCACTGACGTGTGGGGGGCGAACAAAGGGGGTACCAAATTGGCGGCTTGAAACAAGGCAACCTCATAACTGGCAGAACAAACTCAAGGCTATGCATTAGCCAGCCTACATAACCTATGAGGGGAGAGGAATCTTCAGGAAAACTCGAAAATTGGATTAGGTCCGGGTAATACCACTGCACCGCCACCCCAGGGGGCACGAGGCAGCACACTAAATTTCGGCTGAAATGCGGCGCGTACGATGAGGACTACGAAGTCCCACAATACTATAGCACCATCTGCGCCAAAATGGACGACCAGGTGCCGCAACTCCATGAAGGGTAGATGCTGAACTGCTGGAGCCGACTTACCACGCGAATACACAGCCCAGGCCGAAACCAGGGCCGGAAGCAATGACTCGTCAGCGGCAGGCGGGAACATGACTACGTTGGGAGACACAGCAACTGGGGGGGGGTCTGAGCGGAGCATGCGATGACGCGGCTACTTCTGTAGTCACAGATGGCGTGCCTAAAGAAACGATACTGGCAGATCCTGTTAAAACGGACTCAAGAGAAGAATTGCATGTCACCATTAACCATTATTAGTGTACGCTCCGCCCCCTCTGAGACTTAGCCCCACTCGTAGAAAGCCTTCTCCCATAAGACACGGCCGTCCCCTGCCTCTCAGCGTGCTCGCGCTCAAACGAGGCCGCTTCTACCCAGCTGCCAAGAGACTAGGTGACTCATCACCTGATGAAGAGGATGGATAAGTAAGGGGCTGCTGACTAGGCCTCTTCCTGGCAGGGGCTTTACCTTTCCCCTTCCCATTAGAACCTGCCTCCTTAAACAGCGTAGCTGAATGTACGGGGCCAACAGGTGAAAAGTAACCCATAGCGTGTGCGTGGCACAAACCAAAAACGGATTCAGGAGAATGGGAAGGGTGGCCCTGGTATGTAACAGCCAACCCAGATTGTGGCGTGTAACAGCCCCCACGATTCATGGCGCCTGACTTCATAACAGAGGACCATGAGTGGAGTCCGCTGCCTGAGCCGCCCCTCTTGGTTAAAGAATCAAATCAAATACAGGGTGAAAGAGAGGGGGTCTGAGGACTAGTCGGTAGATTAAAGATTAACAAGCATAAATGAGCTGGAGACAGGGATAAACAGTGAGGGGGGGCACGGTTGCAGAGGACCCAAAATTGTCCTGTGCGGTGGAAACCAGAGAGGATTGTGAAGAGCGCCAGAAGGATCTCCCCAAACTGTGGAAATGCTGAGAAATGGCAAATGTGTGTAAATGTAACCAAATGTAAAGCAATGCATATTGGGGCCAAAAAAAAAAATGCAAACTTCATCTATCAACTCATGGGCTCTGACCTATCCGTGTCGGACCAGGAAAGAAGTCCTGGTGTGTTGGTGGACAGCGCCTTGGAGGTGTCTCCCCAATGTGTGGCAGCAGCAAAGAAAGCCCGTTCGTTGCTATGGATTATCAAAAAGGGGGTTGAAAATAAGACAGCCAACATTATAATGCCATATACAAACAATAGCAAGGCCCCCCACCTGGAGTATTGTGTACAATTCTGGTCACTGCATCTCAATAGAGACCCAGTGGAACTGAAAAGGTGCAGAAGAGAGCAACCAAAATGATCACTGGGCTGGGGCGCCTCCCCCATGCAGAAAGGCAAAGAACATTTGGGCCTCTTTCATCTGGAAAAAAGGCGCTTGAGGGGAGGGGGCCATGATTGTGACGTACAAAATAATGCAGGGCATGAATAAAGTAGCTAAAGTGGGGCTCTACTCTCCCTCCCAAAATATCAGAACTAGAGAGGGGGGGGCTGGGCAGACTCCTGGGGAAACAGTCGAGCACAGGTTACAAACCATGACGAAGAACCAGGGTCCCTCAAGGGCCAGACGCAGGTGAGTGGTATCGCGAGATAGACATCTAGTCTCATGCGCACCCAAACACATCTGGTGAGGCCCAGACGGCATAGCCGAACAGAAGGGCGAACAGGCGACAAGAAACTCAGCCACGTGGGTGCGGCACGGGGCCAAAATGGGTTCAAAGGGTATCCGAAGGATGGCCCTATTATGTGACCGCCAAAACAAATCGTGGCATGGGTAGAACAACAATGAATAAAGAGGATGGATGCAGATTACACCAACCCCCCCATACCCACTGACAGATGATGTGCACGGAATGGCTGAACGGGTGGGCGGGCATGCCACCAGCGAAGCTGAAAAATTACCGCCAATTAACTTTGGATGAACAATCCAAGCACGCTAGACCCCCCTAATAAGTCAACCAAGAGACAGAGGGGTTCAGGGCCACTCGGAGTGTTCAGTCGGGCAGATAGACGTAGATCGATGCCTAAGGGGTGAGCCAATGAGGCATGGCCAAAATGGCCACCGATTGCCAAGCCAACTTAGCCCCCCTGAGTCACCCCCGCTAGAAGGGTGTAATATCCCCTAAACAAAGCTAAAAGCCTACAGCCCAGGATAACTGGAGGTAGATAGAGCCGCCCAGTGTGCCCAGCCCAGCGGATGGGCATGGATTTAGGAGCTAAGAGTAGGCCCAGAACGTCGAACCAAAATGGCCGCCGAGTGGCAAAGCAGAAAATGGCCGCCCAACCCAAAGGCACAGGTTACAAGCCAAGCGGGAGATATGTAATCTGCAGGCTTAAGAACCAGGGTACTTCAAGGGCCAGATGCAGGGGAGTGGTATCAGGAGACAGAGATCTAGTCTCATGCACTCCCAAATGCATCCAGGGGCGCCGTTGTGAGATACAGGAAGCTGGACTGGATGGGCCTTTGGCCTGATCCAGCATGGCTCTTCTTATGTGCATATGTTCGCATGTCCACTGGCCCAATCCACCTTACCCAACTAAGGTGATAATACAAGAAATTCGGGCGGCCAGAAGGAACCCCAAAAGACGACACCCCTGGCAAGCGCAACCAACTACCCCCACGGGACTAAGCTCGCAAGTTCAGTCTCCCCGACCGCCCCACCAAGCCAGTAACTCCAGCCGGCCAGGAGCCGGGGTTTCCCGGCTCAGCCGGCGCTCGGCAATCCTGCATGCTTGACACAGCCGAAGAAGCCAGGTGCACCACTTCCCTAGGGATAAAGGGAGCCAGAATGCTCCGACTGCTCGCTTCCGCCCGCCCCCGCACGCTAAACCACCCATCACCCGAAACACCCCGGAGCGACCACCCCTGGAGCGTCGGATATCCGGGAGGCAAAGGGACAGCTGCTCCCGACAATCAGGCGATTGTCAGGAGCCGAAGGGGGAGCGGCAGCCCGAACCCGAGCGTAAGCCGCTCCGGGAGGCTGCAAGGCAGCCCATGCAAGACAGCTGCAGACAAGGAGCTGAAAAAGCTCCGCAGCGGCTCCGGCGTACCCATCCCCGTAGCGAAGCCCCAGCCGCCCGTCGGAACCACCGACAAGCGGCTGAGCAAAAGGGGGACGCAGAGAGCTCCCGCTCGCCGCTCCCGGGGCGCCCCGCAACCGCACAGGCTCGAAAGAGCCCGGCCAGCCGACCCACCAGCCTCCCGGAGCCCCCCTCGGAAGAACTCGCCTGTCACCGAGGCTCCGGGAGGCGCGGCCCAGCAAAAGCCCTCTGTGCCGTAGCTTGAAAACAGCTCCTCCCGACAATCAGCTGATTGTCGGGAGAACGTGGCCAGCGGCGCTGGTTCTTCAGAGGGAGCCCGACGGAGCTTCCAGCAACCGCTCTGTCGGACCCTGCCTGAAACCGGCGGTTGCGGAGGCAGGCTGAGGGGAGCGCGCCAAGGACTTATAAAGGGCACGCTCCCCTGCCGTAGGCTACGCTAATAGCGGAGCCAATAGCCGCCTCCGTCAACCGGCCGGCAAAGGTGCCCCTGCTCGGCACGAGGCCGGGCGGAGCAGCCATAAAACGTAGAACTATACATATTTCTATTTTTAATGTGCATTCTCCATTTTTTCTCTGTATGATTTAGAAAAATTAAACGTAGGACAGCACAAAATCACTTGACAATAGAATTCTGAAACAAACTGCTGTTTTTAAAGGAAATTCCAAAATAATTTAAGTTCACATTCATTGTACACTAGTAATTGCCTGTTCTTGGTGAATGCCTCATTTTGTGTAGGTTGTCTCAACAGGACAGGATAACTTTATGAGGAATATTAAAGCCCTGAGAGATACTTCTCCAGCTGAGAGTGGGACAAAACTTGTGTTTGGTCTCAAGGTCTCTATAATTTGCATAAAATGCCTTATCTATCTATCTATCTATCTATCTATCTATCTATCTATCTATCTATCTATCTATCTATCTATCTATCTCTATAAAATTCTCTCTCTATAAATTATAAATATATAATTATATACATAATTCTTAACAGAACTAAAATGCTCTCAAAGGCACCAGGAACTTTCCCATCATAATCAGCAAGAGAAATGTAATGAGTGAGAATTTATACCTTGGTAGGTCTTACTACTACCAACTGTGAGGGTGGTGGTGTTATACTACCCGCACACACCACATTGCCTCTAGTAATTAAATACAGTATTGCTGACTGGCCTGGAAAACGGGATAAAAATCTGCTTCCTGCTTTCTAGCAGAGAGTATTAATCATTCATTTCTTATATGTGGACACATATGCTAGTAAAAGATTAATGTGGACTAGCAACTTGGCTGAACTTCTTTTACAAGACTGATCTAAGAAGACTAGAATGACCTTAATGGAGCTAAAAGAAGCTATAAGAGATACAAAGACATCCACAAAGTGACAGAGTTGGATGTAACTGAACCACTAGGTCAAGCATGTCCAAACTTCAGCGCTCCAGATGTTTGGGACCACAACTCCCCGAATTCCAAGCCTGTATTTCCAATGGCAAAGGACTGTGGTAGTTGCAGTCCAAAACATCTGGAGGGCCGAAGTTTGGACATGCCTGCACTAGGTAATCTAAGAAGTTCAGCATCACAAGGAAATTCTGTCTGAGGTTCTCCTCCTCTGTTGACTCCACCATTTTGTTTACTTAATTTCTCCATGAATACTACAAAACTGAACATTCCAGGACAACCACCAAGTTTGCCTCCATACCTGATCATGTAGCTGTAGGTGTATCCCAGAATATGTTTCTGAGAGTCCACTTGACTTGATAAATTAATTTCATTCAGCAATGAAGCACCACTTAAATCTGATGACCTAAAGTAGCCCAGCTGGACTTGTCAAAGGATAGGTCACAGACTCCTGATTCTTGCTCCACTCCACTAAATTACTCTGCATGACTTAAAGGAAAAACACCTGCAAACAAATTGAACATTTCCAACTGCAAATTGGATTTTCAATAGCCCTAGATTTAAAGTGCCACTACAGGAAAACAAAATTGTTTTAAGATCCCTGCTTCTAGAATACTAATTTATTTAATCTTCTACATTTATGATATTGTTTGTTTCTGTGTGAATGTAGCAAGGGAGAGATGTACAGAATTTACAAGGGGGTGTTTGGAATCTTAGTTAATTTGCTTCAGCTTAGTAATTTCATGGGCAGTAGAAAAGTGAGGAGGGGAAAAGCAACATCAAATATGCATATGTGCATAAATGAATTGCTCCTCTTAATTTATTAGACAGATGTACTGTAAGCTTTATCTGGGAGCTCACATGCTACAAAAGGAAGTACACATTACACCCTCCAGGATTCATTCACAAATGAGGCAACTTTAATTTTCTCTTGGACATTTCTTCTCTTCCCAAATTGTATATAAAATCAAGTTTCCTGTAGTGGTGACTGTCATCAACATTCTGGGGAATGATAAAGATTTTGTGCTCCTTGGAGGAGTGTATTTTGAAGGCATAAAGTAGGACCCTTGAAGAAAAATTATGGTTGCATTCAGATCTCAAGTTCCCAACTAATGCCAATCACAAGTCATAATAGAGATGGCCATTATTTTGCAGAATTATTGTCACAGGTTTTGCACGGAACTGTTCCAGTAAATATGTTTGGACTCTGGACACAATTGCATATTGCTGAATATTTTTTTCAATTTTTTAAAAGGGTCCCTCTCTCCAAAAAGGACTATGAGGCTGTAACTGTGTTGAAAAACTGATGGCATTTTGGGGTTTAAGTCTGCCAACCTCCCACTCTGCTATTAGGCCATTAGCAGAACATTAAAAAGTAATACAAAGACATTATCAATATGTTTTCCCTTTTTCTGAGACAAGTAGAACCTTGGGTGTGTGTGTGATTTTTTAAAATATCTTGAAAGTGGTACAAAAGTGTAGTTTTTCAGAGTATCTGCCCACCTCATCTGAGAAGTTCTCAAAATTCACACGACTCCAATTAAAAGGCCCTTGTTCCCTAATTTAATTATGTGCCCTTCCCCTGCCATCTTTTAGTCCAGCATATTTACTATCACAATAAGAAGCAGGACAGGGCTGGAGAAACAGGGACCTTCCAGATACTGTGAGACTCCCAATTCCCACTGGCCCTATCGAGCTTTGTAACAAGGGAAGGACTAAGCCAATGCTGGTTCCAGGTCTGAGCAACCAGTCTGTTCTGAACTGGTGGGCAGGGGAGGGGGCACTATCAGGTGATTGTGACAACACCTCCCTTTTAAGTGTGTGATTGTGATGAAAATGTGAAGTGTAGGGAACCAACTTATTAATCTTCACAGAATCCACTTGGTAATTCTGCCACCATTTAAATCATCGCCTTATGAACTGGGACAGACTCAGATGTATAACATAAAAATAATGATTATGTTTATTGAGAAAGTAAATAAATACAACAATGACTGAAGTTGGTATGTGTTGCCTTAAACATAGAATAGATTAAATCCAATCTTCAAGCCTCCCAGTCTTTAATAAACAGTAAATAGTAAAGCCCTCACACCTAACCTGCCTGACTGAACTCTAACAGAGCTGTGCTCTCTCAGCACTTTCAGCTTTCAACTCTCAACTCTTAACTCCCCCTCACAAACCAGGCTCCACCCTTTTTATACCATACAATCCCCCGCCCTCCTGCTGGGATTGGCTGATGATTTACATATGTATTTATCCTGCTTCCAGGTTATTGTCACAGTGATCACCACAGCAATGCTGGAATAAGTGTAGAGCAGCTCTGAGCCATACTTTTAACATCCCCCAACACTATATCAGTTGTCCTGTAAGAACATGAAATGGCTGTGATTTCCAGTCCAGCTAGCAGTACAGTAAGTGGGTGGGGAAAGTGTCAGTGCAGCAGTCAGTAGAACAGACTGGGACTTTGAAATGCTGGGACCTGCCCAGGAAGACCACATGGTTACACTCAACCATTACCTAACCAGATGCACATTGGAATGAATGGTTTGGCTGAAGATATTCTAGTCAATAGGCTTAGTTGCACGGACTTCTTCATCAAGCACCTGAGATGAGCTTGCTGAAATTGTGGCTATTCAGCACCTCCTTGTTCTGAACTAAGCATCAGCTGAAGGCAAATATCTTTGAGAACATCTTATTTTCCTTACAGAGGCACAGTTCACCTCCTGGCAAGGTGGAGTGAATCATCCTTGTCATGCACTAGGACTAGAGAAGGCACTGAAATGCATACCCTCTACTCCTAGGCCACTATCTCCAGGCCGCCTGCCACCACATTGCTGGAGGCAGATATCATGATGTCTGCTTTGGCAAGTTCCACACATCAAAGTGCCACTACAGGTTTGCCACTAGTGTGGCTTTCTGGGGCAGTGTGAATTTTGAGAACTTCTCAGATGAGGTGGGCAGATACTCTGAAGAAGTATTCCACAAACTATGTCTGGCAAGGGCCACCAGAGATCCAGAAAGATCCAAATGCCACCATCAAATATCCTATTGTGGCTCTCCTTCAATTAAGGCACTGTGAAGAAGGTGGCTAGACAAACCACCTGAGGTCTTCAGAGTAAGGAACTATACAGTAGAAAGTTGCCACATGGGAAGTGATGTAAATAGAAAGTGGTACAGATGTGTTGTCCTACTTCAAGCATGGGGACATATTTCTTTCTGATTACACACAGCTTCTATATTCTCCTGCCCTTTCCTACTCAATCTTCAGAGTTAGTCCTGCTTAGAAAAAGAAAGGGCACACTCAAGATATACTGGATCATCTGTTATGACATTCACTTCCACTTGTGCCAGGATGTGAGACTCTTTAATTCACATGTTGCTATGATACTTGTCAGTCATTCTAGCCTTTGTGAGTGATATCTGTCATTCTGTGTGAACGTTACCTATAATACCATCAGTGCTGTGACAGTGCAGACCTGTGTCTCAGTTCCAATATGTGAGTTTTCTCCTCTGTTGGGATGCAGTAAAAAAAAACAACAACACAGCAGCAATTGTTTAACTGCTAGTCACTGAGAGTGGGAAGCATCAGCAAAACTATGGGAATCTTGTGGGGTCCCCCCAGCTGCCTACAAACTATCATCTTAGCAAGAAGAGAAAATAATGTCTGTAAGTCAAGTGGAGGAGAAAGAGAATTAGGTATGCAGATGACTATGATTTGCACCTTCTACCAGTAATCAGTTGAGCTGTTTGGGGTGTCGTGACTTGCTCAAAAATATTCTAACTGCTCAGGAGAAAGCTTATAGGAGTGGCATGCTGACAAGAGTACAACAGAGAGGAGTCTTGGAAGAAAATCCTTCACAGAGTTTAAGGGCAGGAGAAGACATACATTGTGGAAAAAGGAGAAATGGAGGATGGGGTATACATAGACAGCAGTGCAGGGTGAGTGGTACAAAGCAAGGGCTGTGGAAAAAGATGTAAAAAAACAGGTCCCTACCTCATGGCTCTGGAAGAATGTGCTAGAAAAGAAAGAAAATAAGAGGAAGACACCTCTTTGTATGGTAATCAGAAAAGTTAATTATAGTAATCACTAGCAGCTTAAATTAAATATGGAAGCAAAAAAAATTGCAGGCAGTGCACTCAGCATTGTCTAGGTATTATATGCTGTCAGTAGTCCACACCTTAATACAAGAAGAAGCTGATAACAGAGAGGAAGTATATAGGCAGACACAATAAAAGGTAGGTCAAGGTGAGAGAGAAGCTGATGGAAATCTATGGGAGGGGTGATGTCAAACAGACAAATGAGTACCTATCATCATGTAATGCTGTCAATACAATAATGGCTTGTGCCAGAATAAAAAGCATGTGGATTGGATTTGATGCCATCTCTGCCCTTTTAGGGACATTCCAACCAATCCTTGTCTGAGTCCATGGCAGTATTTGTGTTTCTTGTGTTGCAGAAAGCACTGTTTCTGTGAATGGGAAAATGTGAATGGCAAGGCCAGGTCGCAGATGGAACTGGGCAGGCAGAACAGAATGGCACCAATGGCAGCCTGCAGAGCTGTCTACTTTGTTTGATTCCTACCTCCCTCTTTTCCCTACCCACCAGGAGGAAAGAAGTCATTTGGGAGGGCGGGCGGGAGAGGAAGACTTGAAAAGGCGAATGGTTACATTTGCCTTTGATTCCTTCTGAAGAAGCAGTGTAGGAATCCTGTTCTTCTGCACTCACATCCTTTCTCTGGCTGTTATTACACTGACAAATAATGAAGGAAAAGCTATGGGATTGGTTTGCTTCATTTTCTGTTGACTACCTGACATAAAAGTCAATGTGAATCAGCCCAGAGCCCCCCCCCACACACACACAGACACACACACACTTCCTGCCATGCATAGATTTTTCCTCTGCTGCTGAACTCCTACTGTTTTTGGAACTGAATGTTTTCTCTTCAACTCATGCAGTATGATTAGTTGTGCCACTGTAAAGGGGGCTGTAACTATTGTGTTTAAAGCCACTTGAGCCAGCTCCAGCTGCAGTGAGAGAGCCAGGGGCAATGGAAAACTGGCTTACATTTGACCCCCACCCCCACCCCCATATTTGCATTCCATTCAGTGGTGTTTACCTGTTATGATGAATACTGTATGAGAGGTGTCTGTGATGATTGATTGGTCTGTAAACCAATGAGAGGGTCTGGGAAGTGGCCTGAGAGGATTTAAGGCACTGCTCAGCATTGTTTTGTCAGATAGCATCTTACACTTCCTGAACAAAAGTCCAGAGAGGGTTAAAGGACATATAGAGTCTGGCACCATCTGAGAATCAGAGAGCGTTAAAGAAGAGAAGGGTTTAGACTGTCTGTAAGGAAAATTAAGTGTCTAGAGTTTGTGAACTTAGGAACTGGGTGTGCATTTATTCATCTTAATTAGTAATCAAATTTAAGTGGGTTAGAGCAATATTCATCTTTTTGATTATTCTTTAACATGTTGCCATTAATGACTTTTATTCAACTTTGTAATTGATAAACTTGAAACCTACACCCCGGGTTACCTTGCCGCTATTACGGGAGCCGAGAGATGAAAGAAACACGCCAAGGTTCAAAGGCACGGAGAAAAGGCTTTAATTCGCTGCAGCGAGGTGCCCAGCCGAATTCAGTCGGAAAACTGGGGCAATGAACAAAGAAACTCTATAGACTTTATAGGAAACATTCCCTCAGTACTCCCCCTTTATCAGAATAAACAAGGATACATCTGGACGCCGTAAATCGCCCGCAAAACAACAAAGAAACTACAAAGGATACATGGTTATCACCTAGTTACAAATCAATTGTCAAAGGAAACACACAGAGGATACTATTAATCTTGCCCGTTGGCGCCACCTGTCCTGCAGTTCTCGGAACTCTGCGCTTTGCAGCCGAGAGCGTTTGACAGCTCTAGCGATATATCGATGTTTCGACGGAGGTCTGGCTTATCTCTCTTGTGGACCCCCTTTACCAGTGGTCTTCCCACACAGATAAGTGTTTACCCAGCAATTTTATGGCCTGGTATCTCACGACACAGGCTTGGGGGAGAAATGTAGTGCTTTGAGTCACAGTTCAGTGAGGGGAAAGGGGTGAATTAAAGGACACAGAGCTGAATTAGAGATAGAACCAAAGTACTGCCATTTTATCTACAATGGCAGCTTATAGACTACAGACTGTATCAAAAACCACTTCTATCAAACTTATTTTATTTTTATTCAGCTTAAAAACCATCTGAAGGCTTTAATTTACTACCTAAGCTAATCAGAAGTGGTGTTTGTCAATAGTCTGTGAAATGACCAGGGACAAACACGTTAACACTACACATTCCATTCCATTTTCTCTTTCTTTCTTTCTTTCTTTCTTTCTTTCTTTCTTTCTTTCTTTCTTTCTTTCTTTCTTTCTTTCTTTCTTTCTTTCTTTCTTTCTTTCTTTCTTTCTTTCTTTCTTTCTTTCTTTCTTATTTAAAGGCTTGCTGATATATCACTAAGGCAGTTGTTGACTAAAGGGGTGCAAACGGGAGGATGTTTTAAGGCAGCCATGCTTCCTTTAAGGGGACCAAAACTGAAAGCAAGGCTGAAGTGAAAATACTCTCTCACACAACTTCTTGTTCTCCACCCTGTGGTCACTTAGCTGGCCTAGCACAAGAACAGCAAGCCTTTAAAAGAAGAAGGGAAAGGAAGGGAAGGAGAAGGGAAGGGAAGGGGGAAAGAACCAAAGCCAGTCACTACAGTTGGTGTTGGAGGAAAGGATTCAAATGGTTAACAAACTGCAAAGAAGGCTATTTTCCTTCCTTCCTCTGTGTAGCTGAATGAAGCAATTTCACCTGGGGAAATCAGACTATTCCAGTGCAACTTCTTTTCCATTTCTTTCCTGGTGCATAGCTGCACGCTCTGTCTTCCTGATCTTCCTTTTCCCTACCTCTGGGTGATGCTTTGGTCACGTGACTTTGGTTATTTAATCAGTGATTTTGCAGCAGGAAGGCAAAGTATATCATCTTGGAGATATAGAGCATACACTCTTTCTCAGTTGCCCCCAATCCAGCATATTTCTCAATTCTTCTCCTCTCTGCTTGATGTGATTGTAGTTCATGAATATCAAATTTATCATAGGGAATTTTGAGGATACAGGTCTGCCTTGTGAATGCGTCTGTGGTTTATGCCTGCACCATCATCCCATCAGATACACACACATTCCTGCAACTCAGTTCTTATTGATACTTTTATCCAAAGACAGTTCCCCCCCTTAGGTACCAGCCTAAATTCTTCCAACTTCACTTGGAGCTGTCCATGGTTCTGTTTCCTAGTCTGAAGCCTTTCTTTGCTGGCTTATTGCCCCCCCCCGCACGCTTGGAACTGAATATGAATAGAAGTTAAGAGTCAGATCACAGGTTAAAGCAAATGCACCCTCTCTCCTCTTATTGTGTTATCCCTCTTGGCTCACAAATATTTCAGTGCTGCATACCAGGGACCTGCAAACAAAACTGAGCTATCTCTTGAATGATCAGTCACAAAACAGAAACAAGGCAATTAGCCAAAAGTGTCAGTTCAGAATCAACCAGGCTTGTTTTCTGTCTTAGGAATGTATTGCTTCCAGATGTGGAACCAGCATCATATTTAATAAGCTCTTTGCGGTAGGCTGGCCTTCAGTACTACATATGCATACATAAGTATAACCCATGGTATACTTGCAAAGAAGTTAGTAGAATGTGGGATAGATAGTGCCACTGTTAGATGGATTTGTAATTGGTTGACTGATCGCACCCAAAGGGTGATAATAAATGGCTTCTCTTCAGCTTGGAGAGACTTGACCAGTGGGGTGCCCCCAGGGTTCTGTTCTGGGTTCTGTGCTATTCAATACCTTTATTAATGACTTGGAGGAAGGAATAGAGAGTAGGCTTATCAAATTTGCAGATGATACCAAATCGGGTGGTGTTGCTAATTCCCTACAGGATAGGATGAAAATCCCAAAGGATCTTGACAGATTAGATTCCTGGGCCAAAGCCAACGGAATGGGGTTCAAGAGGGAAATGTAGGGTGGTGCGTCTAGACAAAAAGAATGAATTGGACAGATATATGATGGGAAACAACTGGCTGGAAAATAGTACATGTGAAAGGAATCTGGGAGTCTGAGTGGACCACAAATGAACATGAGTCAGCAGTGTGATGCGGTGGCCAAGAAAGCCAACGTGATTCTTGTTGTATCAACAGAAGCATAGTCCCTAGATCAAGGGAAGTGATATCACCACGTTATTCTGCTCTGGTCAGACCCCACCTGGAGTACTGTGCCCAGTAGAGATGGGCACGAAATGAGTGATTTTTTGTTTTTGTTTTTGTTTTTTCTTTTCGTTACGCAACGAAAATGAAATGATTTTTTTAAAACAAAACAAAAATGAAAACGAAATGACCAAATTTGCCGTGTTTTTCATTTTCATTGCAGCAGATGCATTGAACTAAAAAGAATGCTAATGAAACAGCAATTTTTTTTTTTTTGTTTTTTTGTTTCGTTACCTAACGAAACGAAAATGAAATTTTTTGCGAAACGACAAACGAAACACCATTTTTTTGAGTCGTGCCCATCTCTAGTGCCCAGTTCTGTGCAACTCAATTTAAAAAGGATGTTGATAATCTTGAACAGGTCCAGAGGAGGGGGACCAAGATGATTGAGGGTCTGGAAGAAATGTCTTATGATTAGAAGCTTAGGGAACTGGGAATATTTAGCCTTAGAAACAGAAGGCTGAGGGGTTGGGGGGATATGATAGCTATGTTTAAATATTTGAAAGGATGTCACATTGAAGAAGGGACCGGTTTGTTTTCCATGGCTTCAGAGACTAGGACATGGGGCAATGGTCTCAAACTACAGAAAAAGAGATTCAATTCAAACATTAAGAAGAACTTTATGACAGTTAGAGCTGTTCGGCAGTGGAATATGCTGCCACAGAGGACGGTGGAGTCTTCTTCTCTGGAGGTTTTTAAGCAAAGGCTGGGTGGGCATATATCAAGAGTCCTGTGATGGGGGTTCCTGCATGGCAGCGGTTTGGACTAGATGGCCCTTGAGGTCTCTTCCAACTCTATGATTCTATGATTCTATTATTTTTATGTGGGAAACCATGTCAGATCTAAATGGGTGGCAGGCAGGGCTGTTAAAGACAAGAGCTTTTAAGGGATACTAATTCACAAGATCACTCTAAGGTGGAACCAACTTAAAGACACATAGTTACACAAAAATATGCATTTGATTTGATTTTTATACCACCCATCTAGCTCAAATGTGTGGTGAAATCATGAATGTAGGTTTGCAAAAAAGCTGGGCAAGAAATGAGTAGGGACCCAAGTGGAGAGTGTTGGCACAGTCTTGGGTATGCAGTTATAATGCAAATGTTGATTTATTTTTTTTATCATTTTTATGTTCAAGTATTTTTACCCTCCCTTTCTCCTTGGAAAAGGACCCAAGGCAGCTTACAGTAATGAGGGACAATATACAGTCCAGTAGAATTAAGGCATATTCAAGTATTGAGAACAGGGAATTGATGGACATCTTATAGCATTAAAAGACAACATTACATTAAAGCTACAAGAAAACATGAGCAGTTAAAGAGAGAGTAACAACTCCATATGCAAAAGTGGAACAGGTGATACATTTAGGTTACTAGAAAAAAACATTGCTAATATTTCGAGGTTGAAACCCTCTTCCTCAGAGTAGTACCAATAGGTTATAACATGGCAAAAGATGGATTTGCCAGGAGTTACCTCTTCGATGTAAGGTCCTTGGCAAATGGGAGGGGGGCAGCAGGCAGTTTCTTAGTTGAGGCTCAGAGCTTGAATATTGTAGGCAGCCTACAACATCCAAGCTCCAAGCCTCAACTAAGAAACTGCCTGGCTCCCCCCCCCCCCCCCATCTTGCCAAGGACCCTAGATCTAAGAAATAACTCCTGGTGTTTCAACTCATTGACCCCGTCTTAAGTGTACAGATTTTCAAGATGTTTTAGGGCAACCTAAATTGTAAGGGCCTGTTAGTATTACACAAGGTTTGTATTTAAGAGAGGCCCCAACAGTGTTTACAATACCCCTGGGGAAAGCCAAACTTCTTATAAGACACATCCAAAAGAACAGCAGAGAGCTAATTGGGTGGGAAACAGCCAGATGTCACTTGAAGGATTGCAAAGAACACCCAGGGCCCTCATCTCTTCTTTGCTGGCAGGTACCATTACCGTGGGTGTGGGGTGGGTTAGCTATGCATGTGATTGCTCTCTCTCTCTCTCTCTCTCTCTCTCTCTCTCTCTCTCTAAAAACTCAACAACAACATGATGTCAAACCACCCCTTTTCTCTGCACAGCAGGATAAGAGCAGTTTTTCAAAAGAAATGACAGAGTCTGGAATGACAGTCTCTTCTTTTTAATAGAGCATGTTGCTCCCCCTTCTACATAAGCAGAGTAGCAGCCTTTTATTATTTCCCCCCATGTTCCAAGATAATTAGCATCAAATGTAATTAAAAGCTGATACATTCACCAGGTGCTAGATAGTAATTTTCTTCCAGGCTGTATGCTGGCTCCTTCACTTCTTGTTTGTGTCAAGGGATAATTTCCCCCTCCCCCCCTCTGAGATTTCTTCCCTGCACCCCCAGTTCAATGTTATTGTGATCTAACTACCTAAGATGGCCCCTCAGAGCGGATGTTCTTGGGTCCAGGAGGTGGCAGCTTCCATACAGAATGTGGGGAGCTTAAAAAGGGTGTTTGGGAAGTTGCGACATTTACAACCTTCTCCTAAAGCTCCTTTGACCTCCTTCTGTGGACATGAAATGAATGAGTCACAGAAAGATGGAAGGCTTTTTCAGTGATGATGGTAACAAAAATTGTGGTCATCCAGCTGAGAAGTGGCATTACACATGGTCTAACTATTATCTACACTTACTGGCACCAGCTTCCTGGGGTTTCAGACTAGAGGCTTTCCATAATTGGCTCAGGGCTTTATTTTTAGGGATTATACCTCCCAGGATCCAACAGGCCAGCATGGCCAGTAAAAAGTAACTTCCTAAACTTCAGCACTGCCTTTTTAAACATAAGAATACCAGACGATACCTGTATATTGACATGTTAAGTTGACCTAATGGAATATTGCTGACACTCACTGGCATCTTTTCCCAGCCCTATCTGGAAATGTCAGAGATTGATTCTGGGAACATCTGCACACAAACCATGTACTCTACCACTCAGCTGTGGCTCTTTATGTGAACAATCAGCTTTCAGCTGCCCAGGTGATAAGGGCTAGCTGTTTTTGTGTGCACATATATCATTCTCCACGCATATGCCAAGAAGGGAGTTGAATTTCCAAGCTGCTCTTCATGATTATGGGGAAGAACTCATACTGACATTAGTGTTAGCCTGCATACATACTACTACCATCATGAGTTTGAAGAGAACTCTTAACAGAGAGGAGTGATTCTGAATACCTGTGACAAAATGTTATAGAATACATAATAATGTGCTGTCAAGTCAGTTTGGCTAATGCTAATCTTCTTCAGGGTTTTCTATATGGAGAATACTCAGAAGTGGTTTACCAGTCCCTTCTTCATAGGGCATCTTTGGACTGCTCAGCTTGCTGGAGTCCATACAGACTGGTTCTTCGTCATGGAGGTACAATAGGGAATCAGATTCCCAACCTGTGGCTCCACATCCACATATCTAAACCACTGAGCTATCCAGCCAGTACACTATACTGGGGGCATTTTGAATTGAGGAGACGTAAATATGTTGTCAACCTCTAGATCCAAACTTTTACTGCAAAAATGAGCCTTGTGAATGTCCCAAGGTGTTCACAATGTTCTGAATCAACCCATGTCTGGAAATGTTTGCAGAGTGGACCTGTAAGTGCATTTCCATGATGAGCATGGGGAATGAAGAACTCTCAGGAAGTCCTATTCAGCTGGCTTTGTTCTTTAAAGAAGTGTATGAATGAGTTCAAAATGGTGGATGGAGGAATAGAATGCCAGTTCACCCTGCATTCTAAACTCAAGTAAAATCTTTGCCCTCCCATCCCGAAATAAAGAGGTGTTCTTGCTTCCATTTTAAAGCCTAGAGTTGCGTGCTCTTTAAATTTTTTCCTTTCAGAAGCAAGGAGGAGCTAGGAGGAGGGGTTTCAGAGCCCTTTACAAATTTCTGGGAACACATGAGCAGAGGCTTTTGCTATTGCTTCCATTTTAAAGCCTAGAGTTGTGTGCTCTTTAAATCTTTTACTTTCGGAAGCAAGGAGGAGCTAGGAGGAGGGGTTTCAGAGCCCTTTACAAATTTCTGGGAACACGTGAGCAACTAAAATAAAATAAAATAAAAAAAGGAAACAAGGAATTTTTAAAAAAAATATTTATATAAAAAAAGAAGAGGAGAAAGGCATATACCTTAATAAATTAACAATATTGAGTTATAAGTAACTCACCTTATTTAGTCAAGATGGAGGGTCACGGGGCTGATGTAGTTACTTGTATCATTTGCGGCTTGTTTGTTTTTTTTGCAAAAACAACTGCCAGCTTTCACATGCTCAAAGTGCAAGCTAGTAGCCCTCTTAGAGGACAAGGTCAGGCAGCTGGAGGCCTGTGTTTCTAATCTTCGCAAGGTTAGGGAACAGGAGGTTTTTTTGCAGGAAGCAGATAAAAACTTTGCCAACACAGGGGACAGGGGTAATCTCAACCAGGACGAGGGCATTTCACAAATACAGGAGACAGACACTTGGAAGAATGTCACAGTCAGAAAGGGAAGAACTAGGAAACAGACAGAAAGTTTGCAGTTGCAAAATAGATTCCAACCTCTCTCCCTTATCAACCAGGAGAAGGAACTGCACCAAGAGCAGCCTCAAGACTTTGCACAAAGGAATCCGAACCCTACAGCGCACCAGGAGGCATCTACTAAGCCTCCGAGGAGGCGGGTGGTGGTGGGTGAGGATTCCTTGCTTAGAGGAACAGAAGCGGTCATCTGCAGGCCAGACAAAATGAACAGGGAGGTCTGCTGTCTCCCTGGAGCCAAGATTCAGGATGTAACTGAGAGACTGACGAGACTCATCAAGCCCTCTGATTCTGATTCCTTTCTCTTGGTCCCTGTAGGAACTAATGATACTTCCAAACGCTGCTTTCAGGATATCGCAGAAGCATACAAAGAAATGGGTAGGAAGCTGAAGGACCTGGTTGGGCAGGTGGTAATCTCATCTCTCCTCCCTGTAGAAGGATGTGGCCCACAAAGGCAAAGAACAATAGTGGAAGTTACCAATTGGCTTCGGAGATGGTGCCGGCAGGAACGATTCAGATTCTTGGACCATGGTTTGCTTTTTCATTCAGATGGGATATTGGGCCAGGATGGGGTGCACCTCACCAATGCTGGTAGGAATCTCTTTGCCAAGAGGATTGCAGATTTAATAAGGAGAGCTTTAAACTGAGTTTGCAGGGGGAGGGAGAAAATTCTTTTAACGGTAGAGATCCAGGAGGGGTTGTGGAGACTAGCCCAAATGTTGCAATAGGAGCAGGACAAGAAGTAGCGCAGACTATCAGTGCGAGGAAAAACAGGTTAAGCAAAGGACATGTAAGAAGCACACGCAGCCTCAAATGTCTCTACACCAATGCACAGAGCATGGGGAACAAACAAGAGGAGCTGGAACTCCTAATATAGCAAAATAAATATGACATAATTGGCATCACTGAAACATGGTGGGATGAGACGTATGATTGGAATGTAGTCATTGGAGGGTATAACCTGTTTCAAAGGAATAGGACAAGTAAGATAGGAGGAGGTGTAGCTTTATATATTAAGGACATTTATACTGCTGAAGAAATACAAGATAAACAGCAGAGGAACCATGCTGAGAGTATTTGGGTGAAAATCAGGGGTGAAAAAACCAGGAGGGATGTCATTGTGGGGGTATATTATAGACCAAGCCAGTCGGAGGAGTGGGATGATGCCTTCTTTGAGCAGATGGCCACACAGTCAAAAGGGAGAGATGTAGTACTAATGGGAGATTTTAACTATCCTGATATATGCTGGCAATCCAACTCAGCTAAGAATGCAAGGTCTAACAAATTCCTTACTGCCCTTGCAGACAATTTCATGGCCCAGAAGGTAGAGGAGGCAACAAGAGGCAAAACCATTTTAGATCTGGTCATAACCAATAAGGAGGACCTCGTAAATAGGGTCGAAGTGGTGGGATCATTAGGTAAAAAGTGGCCATGCCCTCTTGGAATTTGTTATACAGTTGGAAGGTGAGGTTAAGCATAGTCAGACAAGAATCCTGGACTTTAAGAAAGCCAATTTTTGTAAACTTAGGGAATTATTGGCTGTGATTCCATGGACCGACACACTGAAAGAGAAGGGAGTCCAAGATGGATGGGAGTTCCTTAAAAGCAAGATATTAAAGGCACAATTTAAAACTGTTCCAACAAGAAGAAAATATAAGAGAGGTCTAAAGAAACCGCAATGGTTTACTAAAGAACTTTCAACTCAGCTAACTATAAAGAAAAACAAGTACAAGGAATGGAAAAATGGGAAATGCACCAAAGAGGAATATAAGCAAACAGCTAATATATGCAGGGGGATGGTAAAAAAGCTAAAGCGCAAAACGAACTTAGACTGGCCAGATACATTAAAGATAATAAAAAGGGTTTCTTTAGTTATGTCCGCAGCAAAAGGAAAAATAAGGAAATGATAGGCTCTCTGCGTGGCGATAATAACCAGTTACTAACAGGAGACAAGGAAATGGCAGAACTATTCAACACCTTCTTTGCCTCTGTTTTCTCCAAAAAGGAAGAAAGAGATACACTGGGACAAAGACTAGATGAGGTAGGATGGGAATTACAACATAGAATAGGTAGAGAGCTGGTACAGGAACACCTGGAAACATTAAATGAATTTAAGTCTCCGGGGCCAGATGAATTACACCCAAGGATATTAAAAGAACTGGCGGAAGTAATTTCAGAACCATTGGCAATAATATTTGAGAAGTCCTGGAGAACAGGGGAAGTCCCCATCGACTGGAGGAGGGCTAATGTTGTCCCCATCTTCAAAAAGGGAAAAAAAGAGGACCCAAATAATTACCGCCTAGTCAGCTTGACTTCAATTCCTGGAAAGATCCTAGAGAAAATTATTAAACAGACAGTCTGCAAATATTTAACAAACAATGCTGTCATTACAAGAAGTCAACACGGGTTTCTTAAAAACAAGTCATGCCAGACTAATTTGATCTCTTCCTTTGATAGAATTACAGGCCTAGTGGATGAGGGGAATGCTGTGGATATTGTTTATCTGGACTTTAGTAAGGCCTTTGATAAGCTTCCACATGGTATTCTTGCTAAGAAGTTAGTAGAAAGTAGGATAGATAGTGCTACTGTTAGGTAGATTTGTAATTGGTTGACTAATCGCATCCAAAGGGTGACCATAAATGGCCTCTCTTCAGCTTGGAGAGACGTGACCAGTGGGGTGCCCCAGGGTTCTGTTCTGGGTCCAGTGCTGTTCAATATCTTTATTAATGACTTGGAGGAAGGAATAGAGAGCATGCTAATTAAATTTGCAGATGATACCAAAGTGGGAGGGGCTGCAAATTCCCTAGAGGATAGGATGAAAATCCAAAAAGACCTTGACAGACTAGTGTGCTGGGCCAAAGCTAACGAAATGGATTTCAACAGAGGGAAATGTAGGGTACTACATTTAGGGAAAAAAAATGAATTGCACAAATATAAGATGGGGGATACTTGGCTGGAGGATAGTACCTGTGAAAGGGATCTGGGAGTCTTGGTGGACCACAAATTGAACATGAGTCTGCAGTGTGATGCGGCGGCCAGGAAAGCCAATTCGATTCTTGGTTGTATCAACAGAACCGTAGTGTCTAGATCAAGGGAAGTGATAGTACCACTCTATTGTGCTCTTGTCAGACCCCACCTGGAGTACTGTGTCCAGTTCTGTGCGCCTCAATTTAAAAAGGATGTTGACAACCTCGAGCGGGTGCAGAGGAGGGCTACCAGGATGGTTGAGGGTCTGGAGGAAATGTCTTATGAGGAACGGCTTAGGGAAGTGGGAATGTTTAGCCTCTCTAAAAGAAAACTGAGAGGGGATATGATAGCTATGCTTAAATATTTGAAAGGATGTCATATTGAAGAAGGAACAGGTTTGTTTTCCATGGCTTCAGAGACTAGGACTTGGGGCAATGGTTTCGAACTACAGGAAAAGAGATTCCATTTGAACATTAGAAAGAACTTCATGACAGTTAGAGCTATTCGGCAGTGGAATATGCTGCCACGGAGGGTGGTTGAGTCTCCTTCTTTGGAGGTTTTTAAGCAGAGGCTGGATGGCCATCTGTCGGAAATATTGTGATGGGGGTTCCTGCATGCCAGGCGGTTGGACTAGATGGCCCTTGAGGTCTCTTCCAACTCTATGATTCTATGATTCTATGATTCTATGAGACAACTGCTTGTGGGTTAAACAAGGGCCACAACTTTATTAAATCTTTTTAAAACTATGGGGAGTAAAGATGGGCATGAAATGAACTTTTAATTTGTTTCGTTATTAGTTATTCATTTCGTTAGCTAACGAAACAAATAACAAATGAACCCATCAAAGAAATACAAAATGAAATGAAATGAAAATTTATGTTTCGTTCGCTTTGTTTTTCATTACCCCCTCCTACCTTGTCCTTGCTGCAGTCCTCCTGGTCCTGGCTGGGGAAGGTACTCAATCAAAATGCTCTACAAACAGTGGCTGAAATGGGGACATAGCATGTAACCACAGTGCGTCATGAGTCCTGTCCTAGGGCAGGTTGGGGTGGGGGGCAGCTCTCATCCTAAAGCCCTCATCATACCTCAACCGTGCTGTGCCAGGGAGATCAATGTGGGGCCTATAAATAAGATCTATATATTGTATCAATGAAAATGCCTGCTCAGGGTGAGCTTGAACAATGATGCCAGCATAAATTTAAAAAATGCAAGAAACTAATTCTCGCAGCAGTGGACAGGCTTCTTCCTCTTGATCTTCTCCTTCTCCATCAAGTGTATCATATTTCTGCTCTCCTACTTCCCTGTTCAATAGCTCAAATACATTGATATAGTCTCCCTTCAGGATATTCTCTATGGTAGCTGGGGATAAATGGTCACCCAATGGTAAAGACTCATTCCCATCAGGTAAATCTGCATACAACACCTTGCTTGCATTAGTGCCTGAATCTGCACCCACACCCACTGGCTTATCCAACTGCCCCTCCTCCATTTGAGTCTCCACTGATGATGGCACATCTGGTTCTGCCACGGTTTGTGTGGCCAAATATACTAGCAGGCTATGTGGTGAATATGCCACAGGGGGCAAGGCTGAAGGAACCAGCACTGACTAACACCTGGTAACTCATGGCCAATGCCCTGTCTGAGGTGTATTATAAGTTAAAATAGCCTCACCTCGCTCCACATTGCATGCAGCCACTGAAATACCTCTGTGGGCACCTGAACACCATACACTCAGCTTAAAATAGTGGTGTGGGGGCAATGGGGGGATCCAATAATGCCCCACTAAGCCCACCAAGGTAGAATTAGGCCAGCATCCCCATACTCTCAGCCCCCCAAAGTCATCTCCACCCAACGCACCCAGAAAACCTTTTAATGTGCTCGAACATCCCCCGTCCTCAAGGCCTCACTGGGGGCTTGCACCCCACCTACCCTTGAAACATCCAAAAAACCCTTCTTCTGGCCTTCAACAAACAACCACCCCTACTCCCTCTCCTTCCTCCCCACAAACCATCCGGGCTGCGCTAGTTCACAGCCCGCTCCGAGGAAGCTCAGCAGCCACGTGGTGGCAGTGACAACGAAAACAAATCCTGCTGCAACACTGAGCTCCAATCATCTCTGCAGCACCCGGGTAAAGACAGGGAGTTGGTTGGAGCAGTCCCTTATATAGGCTGCCCCACCTAAGATGGATGCCAGCACTACCATTACAAGCCTCTTCGAGCAGGGGAGACAAAGACCCCACACACTGGACTTCACCAAGCCTGGAGGTACCATTGTAGCCATTCTCTTTGGTAGCAAAACTAACTCCCATTTCTTTCTGCCCCACACTCTTTCCATGACTCACATTCCTGGCAAAGAGTAGCTTATGAAGAGAACTAATGTGTAATGCCTGCTAACTTAATAATGGCTGTAATGTTTGGTTTCATTCCCTTTCCTATTGAAGTACTTACTACTGGTTGTCTGTGTCATACAGTTCTTTCAGAAGTAAAACCTGACCTATTCAGCCAGGGGAAAGTGGAAGGAGAGTTCACATAATACCTGGTTTCTTTATCATCTTGGGGCACTTAGAAATGTGACTGCATGAAGCTCAATATTTTACAAATTGAATAAACTATACCTGCGGATATAGGCAGTATTCTTCTCTTGTCCCTAAAATCACTGGGAGTAAAAGACCAGCTCTGTGAAGCAATTACTGAATTATGTCATACGAAATAAAAAGTAGACCCACAGAAAAGACTGAATGCTGAAGCAAATTCCCATGCTTGAACTCCCATCCAGGAAGGGGGGGAGGATTATAAAAGAGAAATTGATAAAGCAGAGAGCTGGAGAGAGACGCTTTAATGGATATTAAGTGATTTGTGAGGCTGTTATGTGCAAACACAGCTGTAAATAGAACAAAAACAGGATGTGGGGAAGAAGAAAGGGCTGGTGCTGTTTAATGGAGCCAGTGAAAAATGGGGGTGAAGGCCCTTGACCTGAGCTTTTAAAGAAAGAGGAGTATTGGCAACCACTCATATACTTTATGTACTCTTTGTACTTAATCTTATTTAGTTCCTCAATTAAATTTTAAGACACTGCAGAAGAGCAGTCTCCTACCCACTTGGATTCTTTGCAGATTGAATTATTTAATAGAGAGTGTAGCAACTCCATGATCTCTGAGCTATGGCATCAAAAGCAGTGAGGCAGAAAGTTAATAAATACAGCCTGCCATTGCTGTATCTCCCCGTCTCTCCCCTGTTCTCCCCTTACCACTAGAGATGGGCACGACTTGAAAAAAATTTTTTTCGAGTTGTCGTTAGGCGGGCTGGTCCCGTTTCGGCTCGTTTCCGGTTTTCGCGAAAATTCGCAAAAATTAGTCGGTTCGTTTTTTTGTTTTTCCGTTGTCGTTAGTACTGGTTTTTTTGGGGGGGAGCGGGCTCCTGGAGGCACCTCTGTGGGGTGGGTGCCTCCTCTGGCCCGCTATAAAGGGAAAGTGGGCTCCTGGAGGCACCCGTGGGTGCCTCCTATCGAAGCAGGCTCCAAGAGACCCCTCTACATGGGGGTCTCCCCTCCTCCTGCTGCAAAATGCTATGCAATAGCCATATGGATATTGCATAACAGAATGTGCAGACAGTGAGACCAGTGAGAGTGATAGCGTCATGCCCGCCCTTCACAAGGCTCTGGCACCACCATGTCTCACACAGAAGGGAATTGTACTTGCTGCGTGTAGTGCAATGCAAGCAAGTAGATCTGGCTTTAAGGTGGCTTAGTGCAATGGCTAGGGTTAGGCTAGTGACGGGTAAGGTTACGGTGGGCTAGTGGGTTGCACCTCTGGGTGCCTCTCTGACCCACTAAGAAGACAGTCTGTGACGTATGGGTACGGAGTCAAGGGTTAGGGTTAGGGCTAGGGCAGGTTTTAGGGGGCTTTTTGGCACATCCCAGAAGTCTCCATGGCCAAGTGGCCATGCGACTGGTGGGATGGCTCCAAAAATTTGCATGGTTGTCCACTCCCACATGGCTGGCCACTCGGCCAGCCCATCATTGCGCAGGTGTAAAAAAATAAAAAAAAATAAAATCAATGGAGGACAGAGGAGGAGAGGAGAGACATTTTGTTGCAAGAAAAAACCCACTGCTACTGTGAAAAATCTGGCAGTTTATAAATTTTTGCGTGTTTCTGTTGTGCTTGTGTGTTTTTGGACCACGATTTCAAAAACAATATTGCGTTCGCCGCCCCATTTTGGATCCCCCGCCCGCACCGCATGGCATGGTGAAATGGCGACTCGAGTCCGGCTGCCCAGGACGGGGGGGAGGCGGGACCCCCCCTCCAGAAACCACCCCTCTGGTAGGTGCCCTGCGCCCTTAGTCAAGCAGGCATTTTTCCGCCTGCTTTTTTGGCCCGGGAATGGGTGGGGGGAGAGTTTAAAAGTTTTTTCCTGTGCCGTCCGTGCCGCTTGCTTGCGCTTTAATTGCGGGCGGCCAGCGGCGAGACTGGGCTTTTTGCTGGCTGCGAGCCTGCGGCGAGTCCCACCAGAGCAGCCCAGGACGGGGGATGAGGGGGGAGGCCGGGGACCTCCAGAAACAACCCCTCTGGTAGGTGCCCTGAGGCACGGCAGGCATTTTTCCGCCTGCTTTTTGGCCGGGAACCGGGTTTTTTTAACTTTTAAAAACTTTTTTTCTGTGCCGCGTGGCATCGCGCAATTGCGCGATGCAAGTAACGAGCACGACAAATCAGACCAAAATTGTTCGTTCGTTGGTTCGAGCTCGAAGTCTGGCGGAGTAATTCCCATTACCGTTTCCGTAGAGTAACGGAACCGAGTAACGGAAACGGAAACGGGAATACCGCTAAGTCGTGCCCATCTCTACTTACCACTCCTCCCTCTTTTGCCCTCCTCCAGATCTCCCTGAGGCTTTTCCCTTTCATGCTGTTCCAGTATTCCCTCCCTGTCTGTCTCCTTTTGTCATATTTCCATCCTGTCTGCAAACAGCAGCATCACGTTATAGTAATAATGATCCAAGACTTCTCACGCTTACAGAACTGGAGCAAACAAACAACAAACAAAAAACCCTGCTCCACAGAGAGACATGTCAGCAGACTCAGGGTGATCCATGCTTCTGCAGATGTACGAGATATATCATTCAGAAAAGCTGTGTGGAGAAGGGTAGAGGAGGAAACACACAAGCACCATTATAATTCAAAAGCATGGGATACTGAAAGAGTGAAGGGGGGGTGACACAAATAATCTGACAGCTGGATGGGAAGGAAAATAGGAGGCAGTAGCTGGAAGGACAAGAGAGATAGCACATCTACATTAGATGCTTACAGCCGTTTGATGCTACTGTTATCCTATTCAGTCAATGAGATTTGAGTTACTCACCATGGGAGCAACAGTACTGTTCCGACACCATATTCCTTCATAACCAGCTCCACCTTTATGAACTTGTGGAGAGTGAAGAGTGTGTACAGGAGAGCTTCTGTTATCGGACAAAGCTTTGTCCTTCACGATCCAGGGATGCATTAAATACAAAAGGAAGGAAGAAGGGGGAGGGGAGAAATACCCTGGTGCGGTTGCAGGCCCTTTGTCTGGAAGAACTGGGAGACACATTTCACCAGAGGTGGAATTGGAAACTTGCACACCTTCAGGCTATGGAACTCATGTTGAAATGTGCTTTAGGGAAACAAAAGCCTGGCCTACACATATTTTGAAACTTTTATAGGTTTTGTTTTCCTGCACTGTACACACAGATATCCCAAGTCCAGCCTGATGAAGTTCTGTGGATTGAAAGCTAGCTTCTGTGTATGCATCTCTAATGGTTTTAGAAAGGTATTACCCAGCCTCCCCTCCTGATCTGTGTCTTGCTATGATGCTCAGAATTCTCTGCTAGCGAACTGAACTGTGATTGTAATAAATGACATTTGATAAGTAAATATCCAAGCTCTGAAAAGAACCAACACATTGTCTAGGTAGTCATTTACTGCTTCATGCTGAGTATTAGTTTTTACATATCCCCACTGATGAAATGGAAAAATCCAAATTTGTTTAGCTACTTGAAATGTGTTCTCTCCACCTTGTCTTTTTACAGAGAGTGGTGACAAAAATGGCCTCACTAGACAATAACGTGCTGATATGGGGGAAGGGAAAACTGGGAATGGATGTGAAGGGGCTGGAACCAGAAGGAAAGCACTCCTCTTTCTGCAATTTCACCAAGTAGTTTCTCATTTGTGTATGAAGAAATGTGATTTATATAATAATATCATCTATACAGGAGCATTTTCTGAACCTAATTCATAACTCTAGAAGAGAAAATGCAATTCATTTTCACATGTGTTTCTCTTTTGCATTTATTATTTTATTATATAGGTACATGGAATTGCATACAGGAATCTGTGACTTAAGAAAGTAGCCGGAAGGTCATCTTAAATAGTTCATATTACCCACTGTGGCATGTTTTCAATGTCTGCAAAGCAACCTTTTCAGGAAACTACTTCTGTTTAGTTATTATAGTGAGAAGCAGTTGAAAGATCTAGCCTCCATGAACATCTGTAATATGTTATTTCTTAAAAGCCATCTATGTTAATGGTCATCTTCATTAAAGTGGGTGGCTTTTTTAAAATTCAAATTTAGATTGCAGAGCATCCATTATCCTTGAGAGAGAACTGACAACAGCAAGAGGATTGGCTAAAGACATGAGCAAAACACAGAACATGAGCTCGGCCATGAACTAAATTAAATACTTGAACAGTGGCATAATGGCACATTTTGACATGTAGATGTTCACCAGCTTCCTTGGCCCCTTTCAAAGAGTGTAAAAATATCTATAGCCAGATCAATCCATATAATCCATCTTTGTTTCCACACTCATCATAAAATCCTACTCAGATACTTTGCAATACAGTGTTTGTGCAAAATAATTAGTTTCCTTTCTACCTACTGTGAGGATTGCAGTTAAAAGGGAAATGGGGCAGGGGGTCTTGGGAGAGAAGGTTTCATATTAACTGCTAACCCTAACCCTAACCTTATCCCTAACCCATACCCCTGATAGTTCAGCAAAGACAGTAGTAGCTAAGCATCAGTTTGCCCCATCTGCCTGAGCTCTGTACTGTCTAGAAGCATTTGTCATAAGCAGTCCCACTTTTGACTGAATTTTCAAAATCACCTCTAGTTCTTTTATGTAGCAAGAAATGTACAGATTTATCAAGATGAACTGAAAGAAATTCTCAACCATCGGCATCAATCAAATTCAATGGCCATGGCTGTCAGGATTGGAGAGGCTCATATACGTTTAAAGATAAGAGGGCCTGGCAGAGGAAAACAGGAGAAATTCAATTCAGTCCCACAAGCACAGCTGACCAGTGTCTCTATGTTTCAATACCAGGGAGGCAAATGTTTGCTTTCTTCATTCTTTTACACAAAAGTGATGAATTCCAGCCTTCTGCCTGCTGGTAGAGATGGTGTGGAATTTCTGGGTGGTTTCAAATAGAGCTCACAAAATGGTGATGAGCTATGTTTCCTACAAAAACAAACTGCTTCATAATTTGTACAGAGAGTACCTATTTTATCTAATGCTACACAGTCTGGGCACCTACACAAATGTCCCAAATTGCTATAGACTCAGTTGACTGCTGCTTTATTTAAGACTCAAGCACACTAGTTGGCTACATGGACTCAAATCGTTCAGCAAAATCCATCTCTGCTAGCCTTGTCATGGGTGTGTCCATGACTTGCTTTTATATCAATAACAGAGATTTTGAAGAGATGAAAAGGGCTGCCTGTTTCACTTTCAGCTTCCCAATGGGAGGAATCGTAGTGGGATTTAAAATTCCCCTTCTCAGATGTCTCATCATATTGAGGCAGCCTAAATTGATGAAAACAAGGAATTTAACAAGTGTCCTTCCCATTCTTATTCTCTACAGAAAGATTCAGCCCAGGTGTTTTGAGAGATAAGAATGCAGAGCGCTTTGCCTGGCCAGGTATAACTCTACCCAGCATTCTTCTGACCCCACTGTCTCCTCTCATCTTCAAATTCTTTCATGTTTATGAAGACACTAGTAAAATTTGGAAGATTCCTTTTAAAAAAATCCTGAATGAAATAATCTCCCATCCTTAATCATGACCACTTTTGCTTCGTATCTATCAATATGCATTGATACAGTGAGATGAGTCTTCCCGAGCTCTCATCTCTAAGCCCAGTTGCTCCATGGAAGGGTGCAGTTGCCTGTCAAAATACTTTTTCATTTAGTATGCTTGAAAGTGACATTAAAATATTATGTCATATGCCATCAGATTCCACTGGAGGATCTGAATGTCTTCACAGAGCCCCTGCCTCAAACAGACTCCCCATGAGAGATGTACAAACCTGTGTTTCACACACAACTGGCATTGAATTTATCTGAAGATTCAGAAGACTTTGCATCCCCTTTATTGCATTAATTCAAGTCTTTCCCCTATTTATCTCCTCAATATTATAAATTGAAAGTTCAAAAATAAGGTTTTCCCCCCAAAATTTATTTAGCCAGCAAACATGTACAGTAGGTATGTTGTTATTTAACTCAAATTGCCAGTGAATATGTTGTGCTACTGTTATAATGAAGCAAAACAAGATTCGGAGCTGTGTAGCCATCAGAAAAAACAAACACAAAACTAGACTAGGTGATACGTTTAGGCTACTATTAAAATAGTGATGTCTACACAGCTCCCCAACTTGTTTTGCTTCAACTGGAAATACTGAGATACCACGAAAGAGCCACCGCCCCCCATATGTACCAAGAACGACGCACAACAAAAATGCACCCACTTGGTAATATTTATCCTTTTTATTTGATCCAATTGGTTGCACCTTGTGAATTTTTCTAAATTTAACCCCAGGCCCCAAATGAAAAGAATGGGTCTTCTGCACCAACCCTCCCCCTTCTCTGGCCAAGCAGGGGCTATGAGCCCCAAAGTGCCACATGGAGAGGGGATGTGAATGTATGTATGTGATCTATGTCACTTTGTTTGAAGGACTGGGGCTGTAAACACAACCCATAACTTCAAGATGCAGCTTCACAACATCTCTGCTCCAGGCTTCATCTAAGAAACTACCTGGCATTTATTTCCATCTTGCTAAGAACTGTACATCTAAGAACTAACTCCTGGCAATTCCATGTTTTGCCATGCTTGAACTTTTGGTACAGCTCTGAGGAAGAGGGCGTTGCCCTCGAAATATTAGCAACTTTTTGCTATTTTACTAGTAGCCTAAAGGTATCGCCTAGTGTAGTTTTGTATTTTGTATGAATGAGAGGCAAAAGAACAAACAAAACAGGTCATCCTTATGACCCTTTCAAATTCTACAGGGTGATTTATGCTTGGCCCCTTCTTGGCACTCATATGGTTGGCCTCATATTGAACTTTATCCATGAGCAAAGTGCCAGCCTTTAAACTCACTGGAAGGGAATGGGCTCCTAGCGGTAGACATCAACTTGAGTTTCCACTGCTTTAGCCAGGCTCACGTAGACAACCATTTTTCTGAAGGCCAGATGCCACTATGGCATGCTCGCTGTCTACTTCATAAAGGTTTACTCATCTGATAGATCAGTAAACCTTGCCTCAAAGCAGCTCCCATTGCTTTGTTCCATCAGGCATTCCGTGTCTCATTGTTTCCTGCTCCTTTGGGCCACTCATTTGCCATAAATATGTCTGGAGCACATCAAGTCACTGTAAAATATGGAAGTAATTGAGGAGACATTTTAAAAGAGCTAGTTAGGGGCTGAGGATATTTCCGGGGGATATAATAGTTTTAAAAATACTCAGTTTGGATTGTGGTTTACACATTGAACTACAGCTTAGCTTGTGTTGTGTTTTGATTTGAATGCACAAAATCAATTTAAAAATCTCTCTTTACACAACAAACACCTGAGTACACATTTTTCCCCGAGGGAAGTGTGATTTCTGTTCAGAAAGTTAAGTCTTTTAAACAGTCTTCAGAGGTTTGATCATTTTAATATGAATGTGGATAAGATTAATTTTGAATCGTATTGGTATGTCACCTATGTTAGAATTGTCCCAGCTGGAAAGAAATAAAACAAATAAAGCCCATTTGCCAGTAAGAGTGTGGGCACAACAAACATGTGGTGTTTGTGGCTTTGTCTTGCACTTGCCCATCAGCTCTCATGCTGGCTGCCTTGCACAGCCTCTAACCACTTCCTCAAATGCAACATTTGTTAAAATGGGTATAGCCACCCAACTGATATGTATGTGTGTGTGTGTCGTTACAGTCGTGATTAGAGATGGGCAAGAATCGAAAAAATTACGTTTAAGTTTTTCGTTTTTCATTGCGGGTCCATTTCGGTTTGTTTTCATTTTCCGTGAATTTTTTGAAAAAAATTCATTTCTTTTTTTGTTTTTTGTTTTTTCATTTTTACCTGCTTTTTGCGCGACTTAAAGCATTTCCACGCGCGGACGTCCCCCAACACCCCAGACAGGAGGGAAAACACTAAAAAAATGATGCTGGCAGAGACACAGTATAAACTAGGTACACAGGGAGGCTGCAAAGGCACTGGAGGGCATTGCCCAGGGCGTAAGGCAGCCACAGAGAGACTGCACTGCGGGGCAGGGGAGGGTACTCACTGAGAGGTACACATGCACACAGGGAGGCTGCAAGAGAAATCTCTTCTTTCTTTCCCCTAAGAACCAGGCTGCAGCCAGCAGGAACACAGAGACACACACCTGCCTGGGTGGCCTAAAGTAACAAGTCTCAGAGACAGCAATCCCACTCTAACTCCCACCACAGACTGCAAGGAGGACGGGGGCTGCCAGTGCTTTTAATGCCTTCTGTGGCTGCCACACCTACCCAGCCTGCAACCTGGGCATGCTATTGGTTGAAATTGTCCAAGAATTTACATGATCCCATCACATGGCTTGCATCCATCTTGTGGCTGGAATCCATTTTGTGTCATCCTTAAAGGGAAAAGAAAAAATACATCGCGATGGGAGAAAGACAAAAACAAAGGTTTTAAGGACCGCAACCCCCTGGTAGGTAATAATTTCAAATAATTATCTGCATTTTTACGGATGTCCAGAGCGTTTTAATACCCAAGAAATCAATCAATATTAGGCATCTGGGGGCCATTTTGGGTCGATGTCCCCTAACTCCCCTTAAAGGGAAAAAATACAGCGATCTGAGAAAAGACATAAATGCACCTTTTAAGGACCCCAACCCCCCTGGTAGGTATTATCAGGCAGAATAAATAATTATTGCTGGATTTTTACGGATATTCAGGACGTTTTTTAACATTTAAAAACAGCTCATTTCATTGTGCGTCGCTATTAACGAAAACGAAATGTAATGAACCTAATTTTCGTGGTTCTGTTCAGTTCATTCCAATTTCATCACAATTTTCGTTATTTATTTCGTTACGTAAGGAAACTAATAATGAATAATGGAATGAATTTTTTTCATTTTGTGCCCATCTCTATTTTTGATGGAGATGACCCCAGTTCCATGGAGTTTTCTTGGCAGAAATACTGGAGTGGCTTGCAGTTCCTACTCAGGTACCTACAGCACCTGTATTCCCTGATGGTCTCCCATCCACGCACTAACCAGGGGCGACCCTGCTTAGCTTCCAAAATCAGGTGAGATGGTATGTTCTTACGGAATCTAGGAAACTTTTGCCTAACTGATAGACAACACAACTTAAGAAAAGGTTAAATGTTGTCCCAAGAAAACACACTTATCAACCCAAAACCATGTCACTATCATGTGACTCTGAACTGATTTCAAAACCCCCAATCTATCATCAGATTTTTTAAAATAGTGACATTGTTCCCTTGATTTGGTATAAATAGATTAATTTTGTTGGCTGTCATTCAGATGTTTCTTTCATTTGCAAAATACAGTGCTCCTTCAACCTTCAGAGCCAGGGGAGGTTCTACAGGCTGGGTTTTATTCCCCTGTTGGCATTTCTTGGCAGCAAATACATTGAATTGAAAATGTTATCAACTCCCCTTTTTTGTCCCCAACCCCAACCCCCTTTACCTTCCCCATTCCTTTCTCTTTGCTTTACAGCTTTCCTAGTGAGCAAATCCCACCCAGCAATTATGCAGCATGTTAAAAGAGAGCATTAAACCAAGAGAGGTTTCTGCTGAGGATGTTGCTGTAGCGTTCAGAAAACAGAAATACAAAAGCAGTCTATGAAAGTCAGCAAATTGCTTCTTGGATAAAGGCATCCATTTACAATGCTCTCAGATCCCTTAGAAATTATCTGAAGAAAAATCAGTTTGTTATTTTCTCCCTTTCCCCTTTTACAAAGAAGGAAATGTAAAGGTTTTAAAATTGCTTCTAAAGAAGGTATTCAGCCTCTCCTTCTAGAAGATGCCAGCAGTTCTTCCTAAATCAATCCCACCGTGATTTTAATTTTTTTTTTGTTAGCTCCACCTATCGCTGTGCTTTGCTGTTTGATTTGTCATCATTTCTCTTGCACCTTTCTGTCAATTGCTACAGTGGGTGGCAATGTAATTTTTTACATGACCTCTAATGATCTCCCTTTGATTGCATGCTTATTGAGCAAGGAGCTATACAATGCTTAACATTGTATATACTGTGCTTTAAGAAAAAAGAAAATGTAAACAGCTTTCTGCCTCTTGGCAGTCCAGTATCTGTGCCTAAAACAGCTAAATCCTCCAACCTCTATACATTGTGCAATGGAGCGCATGAGAAGAATTTGATGGCCTACCGCTAAGCTTGCCTCCATCTAGGGGTGGGGGTGGTGAGGAACACACACAGAGACACACAGACACACACACACACACACACACACACACACACACACACACACACACAGAGAGAGAGAGAGAGAGAGAGAGAGAGAGAGAGAGAGAGAGAGAGAGAGAGAGACAGACAGACAGACAGACACACACACACACACACACACACACACACACACACACATTCTACAGAAAAACAGGCCACAACTTTATTAATTTATTCTTCTTCTTCAAGTGCCATGTCCTCCTAGAACATTGGTGATCAGTAGCCTGAACTGGTTTCTATCGAAGGCTATTCTAAACAGAGCAGTTGTGTTCACTGCGGACCATTGGCTTAGTTCTTAAGCCAGAATGTTCTTCTAAGCCCTGGGTCATGCTTCCCATCTATTTTTCCTTGAAGTATAACTTGCAGTAGATGGTATTTCTTATTGTATAATATGTGTCCAAAATATTGCAGTTTTCTTCTTTTTACAGTATTGAGGATTTCTAACTTTTTATTCATGTGCTGTAATACAGCCACATTAGTGACTCTGGCTGTCCAAAGTATATGCAGAATTCATCTGTACATCCATATTTCAAATGCTTCCAGCTTCCTGCATAACATGTTTGTAAAGGTCCAAGTTTCAATGCCATATAGAAGTGTGCTGAATACATAGGATTGAAGTATTCAAGTACGAAGTCTGATAGATAAGTCATGGTTTGTCAAGACTTTCCTCATTTTCTGGAAGGAATTTCTAGCTTGTTCAATTCTACAATGAATTTCATATGAAGGATCCCAGTTATCTTTGACAAAGCATCCCACAAGTAGTTATAATATGATACTCTCTCAATTTTATCACTGCCAATCTTGAGAAGGTTCCGTGAACCATTTTGTTTTTTTACTGATAACCATCCATTTTGTCTTCTTCATGTTAAGTCGCAATCCATGGCACTGCTTTCTGCAGCCATGGAATCCAATAAGCCTTGCACATCTGCCAGACTTGTTGCAAGCAGGACAGTGTCATCAGTGTATCTTATGTTATCAACAAGAACTCAATTCACTTTCACACCTTGGTTCTTTCCTTCAAGAGCATCCCAGAAAATTCTTTCTGAACAGATATTAAAAAGTAAAGGTGAGGGAATACATCCTTGACAAAAACCTGCAAAGAAATGTCAACAGGGAAATACAACCCATCTGGAAATACGTATTTGCTATTATAAGTTCCTTTTCTTGACATAACTGAATTAATCGGTCACCTCACTCATTGCCAGTTCCTAATCCATATTTACCTATTACTTCAGCCTGTTGGCCTTGTCCTACCTTTGCATTGAAATCACCCATAACTATGGTAAATTCCATTGATTTGGTAAATGACATAGCAGACTTTAATTGAATATAATTCTTCTATATCATCATCTGATGCATCACATGTTGGTGCATAGCATACACCTGGATTAGATTTAGCAAAATGGGTTGTTCATTAAGTTGGAGAAAAATGACTCTGTCTGACACTGGTACAAACTTTCTGACAGTCTTGCTGATGTTTAGATGGACTATGAATCCCACTCCATTAAAGTGATGAGGTTAGTTATTACCAGCATGTGTGTGTTGTGTCATTACAGTCGTGACCGACTCTTCGTGACTCCATATCCATGGAGTTTTCTTGGCAGGAATACTGGAGTGGTTTGCCAGTTCCTACTCCAGGCGCCTACAGCACCTGGTATTCCTTGGAGGTCTCCCATCTAAGTACTAACCAGGGCCGACCCTGCTTAGCTTCCGAAATCAGGCGACATCGGATGTGCTTACCAGCATAGTGTACATGATATCCACAGTTTACATGGTATCCATCATCTCCTAAATTAGACCAACACATCTCACTAATACCAAGGATATCAATATTAAGTCTTTCCATTTCCCTGATGGCATTGTGGGTTTTTCCACTTTGAAATAAGCTGCAAATATTCCAGAGGGGTATCCTTCTCATGGCTAGCCCTCTTGTCCACTTCAGTGCCATTACTGGCCATTATGTCAGCCACCCATTATGGATGAGACACTGTTTGAAGTCACCCACTCTGGATCATATGCTTCAGGGGTGGACACTGTTAGTGTGGTTTCTCCACTGAGATCTGTCTAGCTTGGGAGACCCTTCAGGTAACAATGCTACTGCCAGCATAGCTCTCAGTTTCACTGAAGCACTCAAGCCCCTCCACCTCATCAAGGCCTGTGTCCATTGAGGGGATTAATTAATTACAGCACAGTTATTATGGCCATGCATTGGGTTGGATCCCCTATTGATGAACCCAACTGTTCCTCAATGCCAGACCATCTAACTTCTGGAAATCCTGGATGAAACTGACTCTCTTGATCCATTCCAGTTGGGGCTCAAACCATGTAATGGAATGGAATCAGCATTGGTCACCCTGCATGATGATCTTCTGAGGGAGGCTGACAAGGACAAATTGTCCTTGCTGGTCCTCTTTGATAGCTCAGCAGCCTTTGATACTGTTGACCACGGTAACCTCCTAGGGAGGCTCTTTGAGTTAGCAATTGGTGTGGTTAGTTGGAAGCAAAATGTGGGCTGAGATGAATTCTTGGTATGATCCAGTAAGGTTATATTTTGTTGGTTTATTCATTCCTTTTTTTCAGAAGCAAATAAGGAAAGACATAACTTGGAAATAACTAGAAATCACTTGTTACAGAGGTATTCAAAAAAATCTCCGTAAAAGACCCATGAGTTTTAATTTATTCTTTAGATTTATGTACTGTAAGTGAGAAGCAAAAATGCAAGCATCTAATACTGTTGTCCAAAAGACTGATGATAAATTTCAGGAAGATGTTCTCCAGCTAGGCAGGTCATGACTTAATTTGCATTTTTCCCTCTCTATGTCCCATTGCTTCCCTTTCCCTTTTAAAAATTTGCTTCTCATTTGGGTGGGTTTGGAAACCTAAAAGAAATGTCAGTTCTAAAAGAATGTAATGATGCATGCTGGAACCTACAGGCAATTCGAAAGATAGCTCAGGGAGAGGGGAAGTGGGCCATTCATCTAAATTGAGAACGGTTCCATTTAGGGTTGCATCCTTTGGTTTTGGTGTCCTGTTGAAAGAGCCTCCAATCTAATTTTGGTTCAACTGTACTGGGCTGAACCCTTCTATAGGCTATTGCAGTGGGTAATTACTTTTGCTGTTCAATATTTTTGGCCTATTTCTGGGGTGAAATTCAATTTCCCTCTGGCTTATGTTACTCTCTCTCTCTCTCTCTCTCTCTCTCTCTCTCTCTCTCTCTCTCTCTCTCTCTCTCTGTATTGTACTTTATGAAGTTCTCATCCGAACTGAGCTCCAACCTCAGCACGAAACGCTGGCTCCCATAGACAGAACAGCACAAATCATGTGTATAATTGAATTGTCTCTTCAAATATTTAGCTGCTTTTAGATCACAATCTTTTTTAAAGAAAAATTGTGCTTGAAATTTTCCTTTGTTGTCAACATTGTAAACAAGAGAAAATAGTTATATGTATTTGCAAGGATTACTCTCACCTAATTATTAGACATTGGGTAGATAAACAGAGAGACAGATACATATATTCCAAAGATTTCCAACAAAGCAATTGTGCATTTCAGGAAAGGGCAGTGGTAGCAAACAACCCCACCCCACCCCATTGCCCAGAATCTAACTGGATAAAGCTATACATGTAACAGCGATTTCCCTCTTTGCTTACCATCCAATTACATCCAAGCATGTAATGCAGGAGGGGTTCTCTTCTCAACCCAGAAAAGCAGAGGAATAGGACAGAGAGACAGCAGCATAGGTAGGCTTGCTTACATAGGGCCTTTTTACACGACCCCTAAGATCCACTGGTCCCTTAAATTCGGACCAGAGATCTTGAGGGTTCGTTGCTGTTCCTCCGTCCCCACCCCGCTCTCTGCACTTCTTTGTTCTGTCTGTGTGAGGGGACGGAGAAAAAAAAGCCTTAGACAGGGACAAAAGAATGCATTCTTACCTCCGGTGCCGGTGGAGGTTGCTCCGACCTCTGTTTACTTCCTGGTTCCTCTTTAAGGGGCGGAGGCAAAAGAAAAACAACAGAAAGAAGCGAGGAGAGCTCAGGCACTCTCCGCATCAAATATTTTTCACCATCAAAAAGCAGGTACAAGAACAGTGCGCTGGGTCGCGCTAAAGTGGGCAGGGTCGCACTTAATTGTCTGCAAACGCCGGAGCTAGTGGGTAAACATTTTAAAGGTCCGGAGCTTGCAGCCATTTGCGGCGGAGTTTAGGGGTCGTATATAAACGCCCATAGTTGCCCTCTTATGTTTCATAAGCCCTAGCACTTGGACAATGGCAGCAAAGCAATACTTTTCACAGCATACTGCATATCTAGATGAAGGCCAGGCCTAGCATTAAAGAAAAAGAAGGCGAGAGAGGCAACTACTCTAAGCAACAGATGTGTCAAGTTGAAGGTGCTGCTTGGATTCCATTGTAGTTGCCCCTTGAATTTTCAAGCTCTGTTGGATGCCACATAAACTTCCCAGGGCCTCTTAATCAGTTGAAAGGAAGATGTTGTTAACTACTGGTATCACCTGGAAAAAAATAGCTTGCTGGGCCCAGTTTCTCAACAGGACCAAACAAAATAAAACTAAATATGGAGAGAAAGCAATATAAGCCAGTTGGAGAGGATCAGTTGTGAACTGAATAATTCATTTCAGAGAGAAAGAGCTATTAGAAATGTCAGTCTTATCTTGATTGTATTTATAGACAGGAACTTTTGACAAGGAAATTGCTCTAAATTGTTTTCTTATTATTTCCCCCTCCTCACTGCCAAGGAAATAATCAGAGAACAGGATCTTTTTTCTTTACCTCTGAGGAGGATGGGAACATTTGGTTTTTTTCTAGGTCAAATGTGATCTCCTGTGACCTTTTTTTGAAAGCCCAGCAGAAGCACCTTCTTTGGTGGAAATAAGTATCCACTTGAAAATACTGTGCTATGCAGGTAGAAAAAGAAAAAGTCTGCATTAACAAAACAGTGGGTGCTTCTGCCCCAGGTATGGCTGCAATAAAAACTCAGCAGGAACCCTCTGATCACAGCTAGCACGCTGGCTTTATACATTGTGGTTTTACCACAAGGAGTACCCTGCTCATGGAATGCAAGAACATGACACAATTATGCATAAATACCGTGTATGGCTTTTATTTCAAAATATTTATATTTCTCAACACTGTTCTATTTCCCAACATTGTGTCCCCAGATCCTGAAGACTTCATGTCTTATACCTCACTTTCATTCCCAAGCAAAATGAGAATGACTTTTCAGCTGCTTCTCTTGTATAAATTACTTATATAGGCAGAGCGACAGACATCTTTTCATCTAGTTACAGTAGATAAATAAAGCAAACAAGTTTATACATTTTACTGGTTTCCCTACTCAGAATCGGAATATCATTCCTTTCTTGCAACTTGACATTACTCTTTCAAAAGGTGGTAGACCCAGACCTAATAAAGAAAAAAGCTTTTCAAAAACAGAACGACAAAGTGCAGTATTCATGGTGTTTAATCTCCTTATGATAACACGTATAATTTTTTGCTTATTATCTGCTTCTATTGTACTTACTGTATATATGGACTATGATGTGCTAATGAAGTTGTTTAAATTATATTGTATATGGAAACATATTTATTTCACTAGAGGCTGTAAAATATGAGCATTGCTCTTCTTATATGTTCTTATATGTAACTCGATGAAATGCTTAAAATATTCTCCCTAGTAGAGATGGGCACGAAACAGAAAAATGGCATTTCGGTTTTTCGTTTGTCGTTGAGAGGTCTGTTTCGGTTCGTTTCCGTTTGTCATGAAATTTTTGAAAAATTTCGTTACCGTTTTTCGTTTTTTTCGTTTGTCGTTTCTACCCGCTTTTCGCGTGATTTTTAAAGCATTTCCGTGCGCTGCACAGGCATCCCCCAAATGCCCCAGACCAGAGGGAAAACACTAAAAAAATGGATGCTGGCAGAGACACAGTATAGACTAGGTATGCAGGGAGGCTGCAAAGGCAGCAGCGGGTGTTGCCCAGGGTGCAAGGCAGCCACAGAGTGACTGCACTGCGGGGCAAGGGAGGGTACTCACTGAGAGGTACGCAGCACGGACGCACACAGGGAGGCAGCAGGACTGAAGCTAGAGGCGCAGCAGAGACAGCAATCCCACCATAACTCCCACCAGAGACTGCAAGGAGGATGGGGGCTGCCAGAGTTTTTATGCCCTCTGTGGCTGCCAGACCTGCCCGCCCAGTCTGCAACCTGGGCATGCTATTGGTTGAACATGATCCCATCACATGGCTTGCCTCCATTTTGTGGCTGGTGGCGACATCCATTTTAAAGGGAAAAGAATAATACATCACAATGGGAGAAGACAAAACCAAACGTTTTAAGGACCCCAACCCCCCGGTAGGTTATCAGACAATATAAATAATTATCGCTGCGTTTTTATGGATGTCCAGGGCGTTTTTAACATTTAAAACAGCTCATTTCATTGGCGTCGCCATTAGCGGAAACGAAACGTAATGACCACAATTTTCGCAGTTCTGTTTGTTTTGTTGCATTTTCATCACAATTTTCGTTTGTCATTTCGTTGCGTAACGGAAACGACAAACGGTAACGGAAACGAAAAAATGTTCGTTCCGTGCCCATCTCTACTCCCTAGACAAAATATTGTTAGAAATGTGTCCGTGAAGTATAAAATGGAGGACTCACAACTAGCTTTCCTCAGACTGACAAAGCTGTTTGGATGAGCAGTGAAGTGTTTCAGTCTCTCAAGAAAAGAAGTCCAGTTGCCATGACCCAACTTCCAGATGTTATAAATGTGTGTGTGTGTTTTCTGTTCCGTTTTAAGTGACATAGCTTTTGTAGAAGGTTAAAAAGCCAAGCCAAAATGTGTTGGATGCTTATTTTGTAATGAAGTGCATACTATAAATATTACATCCTACTAACCAATATATAAACTGGCATACTTTCAAGTATCACAAGACTGCTCGTCAGACTCAATACTGTAGATTTTGGGAATATCACCTAGAAATGTATATTTAGGAAGTAACTGGAGTCATAGATTCATAGAACTGCAGAGCTGGAAGGGACTACCACTTGGAGCTACAGAAAAAATAACTTTCTGTTCCATATGGCAGGTAGTGTCAAATATTTGACAATTTCTCTTATCTTACCTGCCAGCGTTCTCTTCACCACCTAAACATACCCAGAACCTTCAATTGTTCCTTGCAGAATTTGGTTTCCAGACATTTTATCACCCTAGCTGCCTTCCTCAGAGCTTGTTGATGCCTGCTGTGATGCTCATAACGGGACATATTTTTCCTAGTGTGGCACTATTACTTCTCTTGATCTTGATACTATACTTCTACTGATGCTTTTCTTTGTTTGTTTTGCTGCTGTCAATTGCAGAGAGGTTATTTGAATATGTAGATGGAGAAATGAATAATTAGAAATATACATATAATGTAAAAGAGAAATGTGGGAGTAGGAAGTTAACACTGAATTAACCCAAGGTGCTATGGGGGGATTATACATTACAGATGGGAGAAGCAAGAGAAGAGTTTTTGACCCTGTTTTAGAATGTAGTCTGAAGGCATACTATTGACACCAACTAGGTCTGAATCTAGCATAACAGTTAGTTAGGAGATGCCATGGGAACCTTGGTGCTGCCTTGATCTCCACCATGACCCAACTGAGAATATTATATGGCTATCTTAAGGCAACACAAGAACATGGGAAACATTCTTCTCCTGAACTATATCCATGGGTCATCCTGTGCAGTATCTTGATCCCAAAAGGGCGTTATTTCTGATGCACATTTCCATCACACTGCCTCAAGATATCAGAGATAGACATGGAACCCATTACAGACAAAATATGTGCTCTGGTATTTAACTAGATGCCCTAAGCACATATGATCTTGCCTGATTTTGGAAGCTAAGCAGGGCCAGCCCTGGTTAGTACTCGGATGGGCGACCACCAGGGAATACCAGGTGCTGTAGGTGCCTGGAGGAGGAATTGGCAAACCACTCCAGTATTCCTGCAAGAAAACTCCATGGACATGGAGTTACGAAGGGTCGGTCATGACTGTAACAACACCACACACACACACACACACACACACACACACACACACACACACACACACACACACACATTTAACTATGGTCTATAACATTTGGATTTTCTTCATTAAAGATACAAGATGTACAGTAGGGCTTCTCCCAGTTCCTGAGCATCCTACTAAAAATACATGGGAAACTATTTTGAGTAGGAAATCTTGTCAAACCACCCTCACTTCAGGACTTCTTCCTTCCTTCCTTCCTTCCTTCCTTCCTTCCTTCCTTCCTTCCTTCCTTCCTTCCTTCTACTGTGGCAAAGCTGCAGTCTGAGACTTTACAATTGGTACAAACCCAGAGTCAACATTTCAACTTTGTCCCCAAAGTTCAGCAAAGGAACAATTTTGTAGCAGTTATCCTGTTCCATTTTTTTCTCTTCAGATAATTTATCCATCTTCTGCTATTGATTTTTAAAAACAGTCTGAGGGCATTTCCAGATGGCAGTCTTCTCACACTAGTAGTCAGTAGGCTCTGTAGCTTTGTTTTCTTCTTTCTGGATTTTTCCAGTAACAAAAAATATAGAATGAGCCAAAAACTAAGAGTGGATTACAAGTGGAGAATGGTGTGTGAAATCCCCATAAAGTTCAGGGAATGAGGCAGCATGATGATGTGATAAAAGCTTCATTTGAAACAGGCCTGAGTCCTCTCCAGAGAATGATCCCTTCCTCAGCCTAGAAGCACATCAAAGCTTCTTCCATAGTTAGCTCCGTGATCTCAGCTTACCAACTGTAAGTGTTTTTCTTCATTTGCTTTGACTATAAGCTTCCTTTGCTTTGAGTACCAACAGGCTGTCTTTACATGGGGGAGTATACAAACAGAGTTGCTCCTCAGGTTTCCAAGTCTGTCCTTCACCTGCTTTGACTTGTGCCGACCCGCAACTAATCTTAGATTGTTATTGTTGGAAGTACAGATTTTATTTCTTCTCACACCTTCCTATCATCCCTCCAAGGCACAGACATGTTGCCTTTCATCTCTGGACATTTAACCAGATGAAGAGAAATGAAAGGGGCAGCTATGGCTCCTCACATTTCCGATTTAAATGAGGTGGATACTAAGACGTCATCCATCGCCTTTCCTATCACAAATGCACATCTTTTTTTAAAAAAAATCATAAGCTTTCTTATTTTCTTGGGGGAAAAATGTGAACTTTTAAAAATAAAAGATGAAGTATGTTGAAGTAATCATTCGGCATTTCAAAGAGTTAAACCCACAATTTTACTTACCCCTGTACTAGTGCATGCTTCTTTTCCTATGTTTTTCCCAACAGTCCTACTCCTTCATTTGTGCTGTCCTACAAGTATCATTATTTACTGTAATTCTTATTAAAATGTTCTGGTAAATTGCTATCCATCTGTCCTTTAGATGAGACTGGTGAGCAATTGTGATTCTGCAGATGTGAGACAGCTGTTTTTACCAGCCCTAGCCAACAGATTCAAGAGCTGCTGAACTTACCAGTCCAACACTATCATTCTAGACTGAGGGTCTCTCTTCCTTGCTTTCATGACATCAAACTCCAAAGTTCTTCTCTGTACCCTTCCAGATGCTTCTCTTGGGTAAAACCCTTTGGGAACATAGTTCTGCCAAGGGTTTTGCTCTTAGTTTTATATTTAAGAACTTACAAATCTGAACATAAAAATGAACCATGCAGGCCAAAGGAATATCAAGACTTATTTTTCATGGTCCTGGTTTTCCAGAGAACACTCACACTTTTGTTAACATTCATGAATCCCCCCTGATTTTGGCCCTTGACAATAATGAAAAATGCTACATTTACTTAGCAAAATAACCCGTGATGGACTGTTCTCTAGGAATCTGTCCAGCATTCCCTTTTGGCATGAATAAAACATCCTTGGCAGGGAGTTCCATAGATTTACAACACTCTGGGTGAAAAAATATTTTTCTTTTGTCAGTTTCTTACTCTCCCCCCACTCAATTTGAGTGTATGTCCCCTAGTTCTGGTATTTTGAGAGAGGGAGAAGAGCTTCCCTCTATCCACTTTACTCATACCCTGCATTATTTTGTATGTCTCAATCATATCCCCCCTCAAGCGCCTTTTTTCCAGACTAAAGAGGCCCAAATGTTTTAGCCTTTCCTCATAAAAGGTGCCCCAGCCCAGTAATCATTTTAGTCGCTCTCTTCTGCACCTTTTCCAGTTCCACTATGTCTTTCTTGAGATGCGGTGACCAGAATTGTACACAATACTCCAGGTGGGGCCTTACTATTGTTTTATATAAGGCATTATAATGTTGGCTGTTTTATTTTCAATCCCCTTTTTGATAATCCCTAGCATGGAATTGGCCTTCTTCATTGCTGCCACACATTGGGAGACACCTTCATGGAGGCGGTCCACCAACACACCAAGATCTCTTTCCTGATCCGTCACGGATAACTCAGAGCCCATGAGTTGATAGATGAAGTTTGGATTTTTTGCCCCAATATGCATTACTTTACATTTGGCTACATTAAAAACGCATTTGCCATTTCTCAGCCCACTCCCCCAGTTTGGAGAGATCCTTCTGGAGCTCTTCACAATCTTCTCTGGTTTTTACCACATGGAAAAGTTTTGTGTCATCTGCAAACTTGGCCACCTCACTGTTTATCCCTGTCTCCAGGTCATTTATGAACAGATTGAAAAGCACCGGTCCCAGGACCGAGCCCTGGGGCACACCGCTTTTCACTTCTCTCCATTGTGAAAATTTCCCATTGACACCTACTCTTTGTTTCCGGGATCTCAACCAGTTCTCAATCCATAAGAGGACCTGCCCTCTTATCCCCTGACTATGCAATTTTCTGAGCAGCCTTTGGTGAGGGACTGTGTCAAAAGCCTTTTGAAAATCCAGATAGACTATATCCACCAGTTCACCCAAATCCACGTGCCTGTTGACCTTTTCAAAAAATTCTAAAAGGTTTGTAAGACAAGATTTACCCTTACAGAAGCCATGCTGATTTTCTCTCAGCAAGGTTTGTTCTTTTATGTGTTTAAGATTTTCTCTTGGATGAGGCCTTCCACCATCTTCCCTGGGACAGATGTAAGGCTAACCGGCCTGTAGTTTCCTGGGTCCCCCCTCCTTCCTTTTTTAAAAATTGGTGTGACATCTGCTATCCTCCAGTCCTCCGGCACTGTGGCCGTTTTAAGAGACAAGTTGCATATAACCGTTAAGAGATCTGCAATTTCATTTCTCAGTTCCCTAATAACCCTTGGGTGGATGCCATCTGGGCCCGGTGACTTGTTAATCCTCAATTTATCAATTAGTCCTAAAACCTCCTCTCTTTTAACCTGTATTTGATTTAATTCTTTAGTCAAGAGGGGCGGCTCAGGCAGCGGAATCCGCTCAAGGTCCTCTGTCGTGAAGACAGACGCAAAGAACTCGTTCAATTTCTCTGCAATGTCCAAGTCCTCCTTAACCTCCCCTTTTCCTCCCTCACCATCCAGAGGCCCAATTGGTTCTCTGGCAGGTTTTCTACTTCTAACATATTTAAAGAAGCTTTTATTATTACCCTTTATATTGCTAGCCATTCGTTCCTCAAAGTCTTTCTTTGCCTCCCTTATCATCTTTTTACATTTCTTTTGCCAGAGTTTGTGTTCCTTTTTATTTTCCTCATTTGGGGAGGATTTCCATTTACAGAAGGACCTCTCCTTGCACTTTAGAGCCTCTCTAACTCCACTCGTTAACCATGCCGGTGTCCTCTTGGACTTAAATGAGCTCTTCTTTCTTTGTGGTATGCACTTGTGCTGGGCCTCTATTATTGTTGTTTTAAACAGGCTCCATGCACACTGAAGAGATTGGATTCTTCTAACCCTCCCCTTCAGTTTCTCTCTAACTAGTTTCCTCATCTGAGGGAAGTTTGCCCTTCGAAAATCAAGGGTTTTTATGTCTGATTTGGTTGACGCTCTTCCTCCGACATGCATGGCAAAGGTAATTGCAGCATGGTCACTGTTCCCCAGAGGCTCAGTGACATTCACATCCCTGACGAGGTCCTGAGTATCACACAATATTAGATCTAGAGTTGCCTGTTCTCGGGTGGGCTCCATGACAAGTTGCTCTAAGGCACAGTCATTCAGCAAGTCGAGAACCCAGTTTCTCTTTCTTGCCCAGAGCTCGCATTGGCCCAGTCAATGTGGGGATAATTAAAGTCCCCCATGATTACTATCCTATCCCTCTTAGCCACCTCCATGATTTCTCTCCTCATTTCAAGGTCCCCCTCAAGTTTTGATCTGGTGGACGATAGAATACTCCAACTATCACATCACTCTTTGGACCTGGTAGTTTAACCCACAGTGATTCTATGGCGGAGTCAGACCCTCTGTCAATCTCCATTCTGCTGGATTTTATGCCTTCTTTGACATAGATGGCCACTCCTCCTCCAACCCGCCCCTCTCTATCCCTTCTATAGAGTTTATAGCCTGGGATTGCTGTGTCCCACTGGTTCTCCACATTCCACCAGGTTTCTGTTATGGCTATTATATCAATGTTATCCCTAGCTGCCAGATGTTCAAGTTCTCCCATCTTTGCTCGGAGGCTTCGAGCATTGGCGTAGAAGCACTTGTACAGTGGGTCCCGCAACAGCTGCTGCCTTGTTCTTCTCCCCCCCACAGCTTTTATTTTCAGTAGACGAACTGTCACATTCCGCTATTCTGCCAGTGTTAATACTTGCTATGTCATCTCTATGTGATTCTCTACCCTCTCCAACCTCATTCCCCGAGGATGAGGTGTTCCGAACCGGATGCCACACAGCTCCTGTCGGCTTTCCCCCAGTTATCAGTTTAAAAGCTGCTCTGCTGCCTTTTTGAGGTTGAGTGCCAGCAATCTGGTCCCATCATGATTCAAGTGCAACCCATCCCTCCTGAACAGGTTTGGCTTGTCCCAAAATGTTCTCCAGTTCCTGACAAATCTAAAGCCCTCCTCTCGACACCATCGCCTCATCCACGCATTGAGGCTTCTGAGTTCTGCCTGCCTGGCGGGACCTGCACGAGGAACAGGTAGCACTTCTGAAAATGCTACCTTGGAAGCCCGGGACTTCAATCTTCTACCTAGCAACCTGAATTTGGCTTCCAAGACTGACCGCTTGGCCTTCCCGACATCGTTGGTACCGACGTGTACCATGATCACTGGCTCCTTACCAGTTCTCTCTAACAAGCTATCTATATTTCTGGTGATGTCTGCAACCTTTGCACCCGGCAGGCAAGTGACCATCCGGTTATCATGCTCCTCACAAATCCATCCCTCCGTATTTCTAATGATAGAATCCCCTAGCACAATGAGCTTCTCTCCTGCAGCCTGGTCATCAACATGTACCTGATCTTGTATCTCTTACAAATCTGCTAAAAATGAACCAGAAAGGAATATCAAGACTTATTTTTATGGTCCTGGTTTTCCAGAGAACACTCACACTTTTGTTAACATTCATGAATCCCGATTTTCTGACAATAATGAAAAATGCTATATTTACTTAGCAAAATATGGGATGGCTGTCTCTGTGTGAGCAGCATTCTTTTGGTGAATAAAAGCTTGCAGTATAGATTTTTCCTCTGAATTTGTGTTTCTTTCTTTCTTCCTCCCCCCCCTTTTTTTTAATCAAATGGCAAAGACCGATGAGTTATGTTAGCAGAACCTCCCACTTGCATGAAAAGGAACTTATAATTTGAATGTAACATGAAATGCTTTCATCGAACTTGTTTGGAGCCCATATACAAGAGCTCAGCCTTGTGTATAATTGAGTTCTGTAACAAAGCCTGTTTCGGGGAGAAGAATTTGTTTCAAGAAGGAGTTCTTGTTTGTTTAATTTAATTTCATGCTGTTTCTTAGCAACTATTGTCAACAGCCTAGGCATTATTGGTCTAATTCCTCCCCAATGCAACGTGGCGGTTGTACTGGGGCTTGATATGCGCCAATATGTAGCTTAAGCATTTAATAACAGCACAGTGAAAGGGCATTTATTCCAACTAATATGAGCTCTGTGGCTTACTAGAATGGATGTTAAGACTTGGCTTTAAAAAAATCAGGAAGTGCTAAACTGACACTGATACATACTATTTCTATTTTTAACATTGCATTCCTCCATCTAGGACTTCTTGTCTGTGGGATACTACTTCAGTGATAATTTCTCCATTTATTTGAGACCCTTACATGCAACGTTTCCTCTAAGCTACATGCCCATGCAGCAGTGCATCAGTCATGCACAGCCAAGCCTGTGTTGGCTACTATTTGCTTCTTGTTGTGGCCAGAACACAAAGGCTCCTGCCCAGCATTGCAGAAATTAGAGGGAATATTGCTGATCTGAATAGGTGGGTTTTCCTAGATTCTGCAGTTATAGGATCCAAACATGGCCTGGGAATAGAAGTTTACTGGAAACCCACACATACTGCTCAGTAACTACTGTTTGACTCCTGCCATCCATTATGACACAAATCATTCCTTACTGGGCTGGAATGCCTGATAGCCACTTACTTCAAACCCACAAACACATTAAGGCAGAGACTTGTCCACTCAAAAGACCCGACTCCAAAACGCAAGAGGAGCAATATACTGTAGTATATGTGGTCCAACGAAGACGTGTGAGAGGATGCGTGATCACGTCCTGGAGGGAGGGCGGCTCCTCCCTCCCTCCGCCGAAGTCTTCTCTCGGCGTTCCCCACCCGCTCACCCTTGAAGTGCTAGTATGAATTTAACTGGTCGCCTATAGGGGCCTGATAGGAATTTTTGACCCACTCCCTAAATTAGCTGAAGGGTGTGGGGATTTTTCGCCTATCCCGTACTGGCACTGGGTCTTAGTTAAGTCCCATTTGTTTGGTCACACTGGTGGAAGAAGTGTAAGTATGGCAGCTGGTGAGAATGTAAATCAATATCTGCCCCCCCCCCGTATCCAACACCCATGACACTGCAGATCATGAGCTTATATGGTCATGGAGGATGTGATGGGATGCCTCCCTGGGTTCGGAGAAACCCACGTTGCGATACCCTAGGACCCGGGGAGTGGTATGCGCATTTACTGGCCCAATGGGTGCTGTCCACTGACTGCACCACCTGGGGGTATTTACTCGCCCTATGCTGCCCAGTTGGAGAGGTTCTGAGAGACCCCGGAGTTTTGTTTGATGCCAGGCCCCTCCTAGAGTTGCACGTTGCTTCATGTTATAGTTAATAAAGTGTGGCCCAGTTTTAAACCCATAACCTTGTCTCAGCTCGTCATTTCATGTGGGAGGCCATTGTCTACCTATCTGGATTATTCAGAACATGGGTGTATGAAACCAAGGTGAACTATAAATTGGAGACCTCTCACTAACTTCCCTCATACTGATGAAGCTACTTGGATGAGTAGTGAAAGGTTTTGATCTCACAAGTCCAGTTACTATGGCTCAATTTCTGTATAGAAGAAGAGATATCTAGGTAGGACTCAGGTAAAACCCAGTCTACTGGCATAAATAAGGGGGAGAAGAGACCACTTCCAAATGGTGTTGACAGCAACTCCCATCATTCCTTGCTATTTCGCAGCCCTAGTTGAAGCTAATGGAAGTTGTCTAGCAAGAAGATCTGAAGGGCTATATCATATCCATACCTGGAGGTAACAATCTGTTGTTAGGAGTGAGGCACCTAAATATGTCAATGGCACCAAATTATTTTGGTGGAAAGAACTGTCATAGAAATCATCTGGTTAAAAAAAAAACCTGATCAACGGCTTTGAGATTTTTTTATTCAAACACCAAAAGAAAATGATCAGTGGTTTGTTTGTTTGTTTGTTTGTTGCCCCCAGCCAAAGCAACATGAATGTAGATGGATGTGTGTGTATGTGTGCCCCAAACCTTAATTTTCCTTTTAAAACTCAAGGGGTATATAATTTTAATGCAAAAGACAAAAACAATTCAATAGCATTTTTATAAAAAAGCAGTGGAATGCAAACATTTTCATTATCTCATGTTTTTTAATTAAACAAGGAAAAATAGTTCCACCTATGAGCACAAAATGCCTTAAAATGTACATCCCATAGATTGTTCTTTTCTTTAAAAAAATCTTGGAATTGACACATTTGTTTTTATCATGGTGTTCTGAGACAGCAAGCAGTCAGGTGCTTTCCGTGCAAATCCCACAGTGAATCCACACCTCAAAAGAATCAAAAAGGCTAAAAGGAGGGGAAGTTTCCTCTTCCTGATTTGTGAGCATTTTGTTTGCTTAAACATTATGTTTCCTTGGAGAAATGTTGGCAGCACTTGAAATAAGAAATGTTAATTAATGAAGGAAGCACTTAATTTAGGTTTAATAGGATAATCCTTTGCAGTGTTACATAAATGCTGATTGAATACTAAGAACATATTAGTGAAGAATTAACTGCTATGAGATGGAGGCACATTTTTACGGTATTGTTTGTAATGGCTGTGAGTCTTCTTCCTTGGACAAAGTTAGAAGAGATACTTTGCATGGCACTTTGAGGTAAATCTATGAGGAAAAGAGTGTCTAAGGCTGCAGAGCTTAATTACTGAAAGAACTGGCAAACAACTTTCCTAAGCTCCTGATTAATACGGCAGCACCCATGTAGAACACATATTTCCCTCCCCTTTCTCTGCTTTTAAAAGAATAACTTTGCTCCAAACTGTGGAGGAGTTTAATGCATCTCAGAGCTCTGCTGTGTCCTCAGCCTTCCATACTGAAACATTTTATTCAGCAAAGGAAAAAAAATATTATTATTAGCCATCATCCAGGTAGGCGAGTAAGAACTGCCTCAGGAACTCCTGAGCATGGTGGAATGCTGTAACTCTGAAGAGTTCCTTTGAAGTAAGAACCATTGAAATCTATGGAAAATACTCCTCTCAATAGATATAGAAATGATATGATATGACTTTTCTCCAGCACTGTTGGTTTATCTAGCTAGATGGATAGCTCAGTGGGTTGGAAGACCTAGCTGCAGAGCCACAGCTAGTGAGTTTAATTCCCTGCTATGTCTTCTGGGAGAAGAGCCAGCCTGTGCAACCTTGAGAAAGCTCCACAGTCCCAAAGTGCTCCCTGAAGAGGACTGTAAGGAGTGAGTGCTCCGGACCTAAACAATTCTGAGAAGCATCACCATAACTCAGAATTTATTGACAACACATAATTACTTAATGGGTTTACATTAGAAGTGGGCATGAACCATTTGTTTGGTCTTTGGAAGTAGAGTCATGGCAACTGGACTCCTTTTCTTGTGGGATCCAAGCATTTCACTACTCATCCAAATAGTAGAATGTAGTAGAATTTGGAGGCCTTGTGCCAACTGAGACTGATGAAGCTACTTGGATGAGTATAGTGAAATGTTTCAAATTCAATCTCACAAGAAAAGAAGTCCAGTTGCTATGAGGTAACAGGATGACTGAGAATCTTCTCAGACATATCATTAGTCTGGTGGTTTCGTGTGGTTTACTTCCTGGCTGAACAGATGATCTGCTGTTTTGTTTCCTATCTCCTCTTGCCTCCTCCAGGCACTGCTGTTGAACAGTGCCTGCTGGAGGGGAAGTAAAATACATATTCTTATTCCCTTATCAGCCAAGGGTCAAAAGAGATGATAATTGCATCATCACACTTTTTGCAGAGGTGCTCCCCAAGGGGTAAAAAATGTCTCTCATAGCTGTATGTGTCTTTACCACTTGTGTTGAATTAAGTGTGTTTCATCTTTTGATTGTGAATATTCTACAGGCAGCAGAAAAAGGCATGGAGATAAGCAAATTTATGTGCTGCTCACAGTTGCTACTCATTTCATGGACATGAAAGAATTTTATTCTTGCATTTGTGATAGCTCAGAGATACACAGACAAGAATCAAGCTGTGGTGAATTGTTTCCCCTACCAAGGTAAAGTTTAGACGTAAATACATCTTAGATAGAGCTGGGAATGTAAATGGATCTCATCTGCTCCTTGTTTCTTACCAGGAGCTTCTAGACAGAGGCTATATAAAATCCCATAGTTTGTTGCTTTGCCTTTGGGCTTTTGTCTCAAGCCAGAATAAAAAAAAATAAAGGCATGAAAAACAGCTTTCCTTTGTTCTATCTTATTTTATGCATCTATTATTCACCACTGTATTTAATAAAAGCATTAGTCATTACTCAGGTGCTTGAATTTTTCTCAACAGCCTTTTGAAACTAATTAATGGGGCTCTGCTTGGATTAGATCTCAGATTAAGACACTGGTAGTTGGAAGGTAAACATCAGTTCAATTTACAAGCTTGGTTGGGAAAGAAAGTGCATTAAATATTGTTGATGGAGGGAGACCAGGTCAGTCACTGGGAAGAGACATTCCTCTTAATATCTACTTTGATCCATTATTTAGTTCTGTAGTGATAAATGATTTCTCTAAATCGATCCTCATCCCTTTTCATTGCCTTTTCAAAATCATACCATACAAAAAGTCTTGCTCCTGTGTGGTTCGTATCTCATGTATTTAGGGATGGGTGAATCTGTCAGTTTCACTTTCTTCTTCATTCATTCTTTCTAAACTTCCCATACTACTGGAACTGTAGTGGATCAAAGCCATTCAGTTCTGTAATCCTTTGGCTCTTGTCTTGTGCAGAGTCTGTTGCATCCCAAGCCTAGAGATGGGCACGACTTGAAAAAAAAATTTTCGAGTTGTCACCATTCTCAGCCTGAAGGATAGAAATGGAATGGATGAGTAGCACCTTTCCTTAGTTTAGTATCAAAGCATCTAAAATTCGCTTTTAAAGGTTAGAACCATAAATTGTTTTTTTGCATTAACTCTTTGTCTAAATACACATGGGTTTTTTTGGGACTGACAACACACACATCACGGGTATCTCTGTGTTTTTACTCCATAATCCTCTGTCAAAAGCTTTAAACGAGAAAATGGCATGGAGTAGTGTTTAACCCCACCCCCACCTCATGTTGTGTAGGGCTCCTGTGGCCACCTGGATATTTAAAAACTATGGGGATTCTTTGAATGAAATCTCATGCTCTTTGTTTCTCTTGGATCCCAGATACCGTAAGTGTTGTGGAAAGGGATTCCATTCAAGTTGTGCTACTCTTTGCATCAGCAGAAGGAAACAGTTAATGTTGCTTCTTCCATGTTCTAGTGAGAACTCAAACTGAGGGCACGTGCACACCTACAAAATTTTCTCCAGTTATGCCCCGTTGGTCTGGAACTTTACATTTGTGGTGAGGCAACACAAGGCCATCACCAAATCTTATTGTCTTCACTTATGTTGAGAGACATTTAGTTCCATGTTATCGTGTGCGCACAGTTGTACAGAAACTTTTTCTAGGAAAGGTGTCATGAGATGCTTCCACCACTGCTACTGTTTGGCTGCCCCTATATTTATTTATTTATTTATTTATTTATTTATTTATTTATTTATTTATTTATTTATTTATATGCATTTTTCTGCAACTGGAGTGTTGATGTGTTGGAAAACACATGTCATCCTCCTTTGCACTTCACTTATTTGCGGATCCTTCAGCCAAGCAGTGCTCCTTCCCCAGAGCCCTTTCATATTTTCCTTAGTTTAGAGGACCCTGTACTAGATCCACAATAAAAACAAAGCCTGCCAACCAGTTTCTCTGCTGCAAGAGGCACAAACGCAGGAAAGAAACTTGCACTAGTCAAGGAAACATTGATGTAACAAAATATATTAAAAAGAAAAAACCTTCCCCATCCCCTGGAGATATAAACAACCCGGAGGGAAATATGCCAGTAACAAAGTGTAGCTAGTCATATCTTATTGCATCAAATTTAGGGAAATGCTGCTGTAGTTCAAAAACACATTGGAACACACATATAGACTAGAGAATAGAGATATATGCTATCTGACTCTGAAGCAAGGCAAATAAGGAATGAAAGGTCTCAGGAAAAGAGGGGAACATTTCACTGGTATAGCTGCCAGCTGAATTCGTCCGGCAGAGATAGGGGAAGTTATCTAATTCTTCCCAGATTAACAAAACCAGCTGCATTTTGAAATGGCATATGTTCAGCCACTAGCTATTTAGCAAGGACTGCAGGGATAGCCAACATGTGGCCTCCCAAATGTTATTGAACTCAGCTTCCGTCATTCTTCACTATTAGCTATGCAGCTGTCCAATAACTTCAAGATACCACATATTCCCAATACTGAATTTATTACCAGAAAGAAATAATTCAAAGACGTTCTGCAGAGTTTCGATACATGGATATCAAAGGTTGCTACTTCTTTACAATCACCAGTCAATATTTTAAATATGCAAAAACTTTGAAAAGGATACAGATCGTCCTGTTTCCAGACACACAAGATAAATTAAGGGGAGGGAATACAGAGTTGATAGGGAGGAACTAACGCTCTTGATAACAAGTTATCTCATAATTACTTCTTGGTGGTTTTCATATTCCATCCCATATAGCTGGTATTACTGGCTGATGCTGGGAATGGATCATTAGTTGAGATGGATGAGACTTTGACCCTGTCTGGCATTTCCTACAGTTCCAAGACTGTGCAATAAACTTGTTCCTCCCCCCATATGGCATCTACCATTTTATATTACTAAACGATTTATTGCTACTTACTCAATTATGCTGCTACAGAACCCAAGAGATAAAACTATCAAATTACTCACAGGGCAACTTGTTTCTAAGAAATAATTATTGTTTTTCCAAACATTGAATAATTCTTCACTAGGGGAAATTTAGGCTTGAAAGATACCCTTTCTCCCAGTGATTTAGGCTATGTAATAAAATAAATTACAGAATTAGTGCTAAATTATCTGAATGTTCAGTCTCTCATATTTCTTTCCTTTTTTCCCCTTTCCCCTACTCTTTCATTGTCTCATGGGTTGTTGCCCGCCCATTGTTTAATGCTTCGCTGATGCAGCAGGACTGTGTGGTTTCTCAATGGTCTACTAGATTCTTGCATGCCTGGATTTATGAAATATATATTTGGGGATGATCTTTTACATGGAAAGAAACAACTTTTGTAAGTCAGAAGTACACTCCCTCCAGTAGCTCTGAGCCAATAATGAACTGGGAAAGGGTGGAATTTGGGGGTACTTTTCAACATTTATTTTAATACATCATCCTTGTTGCAATTGTATTATGCTCTTCTCTTGATTTTTCCTAGATTTAATTTTAAGATGGCTTTGTTTTGGCCTTCTTTTGTGTAATATAGACAGTAATTGGGCTTTCTTCATAAAACATTGACCAGCCTCATAGAACAGAGTCTGAGTTCACCTGTCTAGGAAGATGGGGACCTGGCGGTATTTATTTGAAAGTCCTTTATTGCAGTCAATTGACCCGAACACAATTTAAAGCATAACAATACAACAGTTTGGATCTATGACATAGCAATACAAACAATAAATCCCTAGATCAATCTTCTGCCATTAGAACTAACCTTCTATGGATAGCAGCCATGAAAAAATTTGGCCACCTGGGTTGTTACATAAGAATTCTGATCTGAAAGATAGTATGCAACCAACAATTTGTCTGGATACCCTTGCAATTTGTCAATTAGGGGGGGAATCAAATCTCTCCTAATTTCTTTATAAAAAGTACAGCATAAAAGGATATGTGGTAAAATTCAGGTACCCCAGCTCCAAGGGGCAAACACGTTCATGGTGTGGAATTCCATTGAACCTATCCCAAAGTACGGCTGAGGAAAGAACATTGACTCTTGCCAAGATAAATGCTCTACAGCAGCGTTTTTCAACCACTGTTCCGTGGCACACTAGTGTGCCGCGAGATGTTGCCTGGTGTGCCGTGGGAAAAATTGAAAAATTCTAAAGAAATTCAACCCAGGGCCGGCCCACAGCTGGGAGGCGCTATAAATAGCATCCAAGGGCCAGCTTGGCTCCTCCCCCCCGAGGCCCGCGGCGCTGGCGTGACTTCCTCCCCGGCCGGACCTGGCCCAGCTCATTCTCTTAGTGTTTGCCCTGTGCCTGCCGCCGCCGCCACGACTGCGCTCGCTAGCCAACTCCCCCCTCCTTTTTTTACCCTGGACCACCACCACCTTTCCGGGAGCTACCAATGGACTGAGCCGCCCGACAGCCCGCCCAATAACACGAGCCGGCCCATATTCCCAGCCCTGAATTTACCACCAGGTGAGGGGAAGGGAAGGAATTCAAAGACTTCCCCACGAGCACCGCAGCAGGGCTGCGAGGAGGAGGGGATTCTTTACAATCACCGGGTCTGGGCTGAGGATATGGGTGGTGGGGGGGGCTACTGGATACAGATGGCCGGCTGGCCAGACACCTTTAGGGTCCGGGAGGGGAAGAATACTCTGAGGGCCCCTGTGATGGGTTCCTTGAAGTCTTGCCCTTTCTTTCTGTCTTGGGTCACCATCTTCTCTCTCTCTGTCTTTTCTTTCTTTTTTCCCCCCACCTCTCTCTTTCAATTCGTACCCTTTCCCTCTTCATAGAAACATGTTCATTTCTAGCCTGCATATGTGTATGTCTAGCAGCCTGCCTACTGTAATTAAAACTGTAAACCGCCCAGAGACTCCTTGAAGTGGTATGGGGTGGTATACAAGCAGAACACGTTCCCCCCTTCTTTCCTTCCTGCCTTCCTTCATCCTCCTCCCCTCCTGTCGCTGGATGAAGGCATCTGCCTTGGCCACAGTTGGAGAGCAAGATGGGCTTTTGGGTCTTATTTGTGTTCCTGGAGACAGTGCCCCTTCTCAGGTCTCCTATGGACACAGAAGTCCATGCAGGGCAAAATTCTTTAAAAAAAATTATTGTTTTTCACAGGTAAGTGGGAATGGGTGCTAGGGAAATTTAGGCTTGAAATCTGTGGCCCCTCTGTCCCAGTGCTTTAGGCTCCCTACACCAATAAATGGCGAACCTTTTAGAGACTGATATAGTTCAGAGTTAAATTTTTTAACATTTTCTAATGGTGGTGTGCCTCATGATTTTTTTCATGAAACAAGTGTGCCTTTGCCCAAAAAAGGTTGAAAAATACTGCTCTACAGGCTTGGGGGGTTCCTAGTGTGGATAGATAATTTGCTGACTTCTGAAACCCTGGAAGGATACCATGCACCTGAGGTGAGCAATTTCTATTTGCTAATGCAAGCAATTCCTGCTTCTCAATATCATTAAGTCACTAGCTAAGGGCTTGATAAGCCTGATGTTGACCAAATAGTAAGATGGACTCAAGGGGCATACCAATGGATCTAACTTTGTGTTGGATTGCCCGTGTCTACTTACTCATATAAGAATCTGATAACATGTGGTATATATAGTCCAGCTGCTCAGCCTGAAAATGAATTCTCAACCAGAATTTCAGAGTTTGGTTCCCGGCCCTAGTTTCTAGGCGATCAAGTCCTATTTCCAAATATAGAGCCACCCATCCTACGCAGTTAGGTACCCCTAGGATTTGGCGCAGGAAGGAGGACTGTATATTTTCTAACCTGGAATTAAATGCACTTATCCAGATAGGTATCCTATAAAGTAGTTGGGACCTTGTTTTTGCTGTAAAGACTCGAACAGCTGGGAGGATATGAAATCCACCATTAATATAAAAGAAATGAGCGATGGCTGACATACTGCCGTGAGCCTTGTTATGTGCATAAATACGGTGAGCAGTCCAATTTCAATTATACTTAAAAATTCAATCCCAAATACTTGGATTCCCTAACTTGTTCCAAGAAATTATTCTGGATTGGCCAATGATATTTCTTCCAAGCCTTAGTAAACACCATAACTTTAGATGAGTGTTTATGGTTAGGCTATTATGGTTACAATAATCTGCAAATGCTATCAATAATCACCTTAATCCCAAATGTGTTAAGGATAATACTACGGCATCATCTACAAATAATAGTAAAGGAACATGTTTGGTGCCAAGTTTGGGAAACTGGTCCTCGACCTTCCTTAGATGTACATCCAAGTCATTTATATAGAGATTAAAGTGGTGCGGCGCCAGCACACAGCCTTAACTAACCCCCTTATTGCACAAGATTTCCTCTGTCAGTTCACCATGGGGACCATAGCGAACACAACAGCTATTTTGCGAATAAGGTTTTTGAATAAGAAAAAGTAATCTCCTGTCTATTGAGGTCTTATCTAGTTTAGCCCATAATAGTTCCCTAGAGATAGAATCAAAAGCCCCATTCAGATAAAAAAGCAGTAAACAATCCTCTCCCCCTGCATTCCTGTATTTTTCATCCAATGATCCAGAGTGTTTCTATTGGCTTGAAAACCATTTTGTTCTAACCCTAATATTTTTCTCAGATTCCATCCAACTTGTCAATTTGTCAGCTAAGTCAGTATTTTTCAACCTTTTTTGGGCAAAGGCACACTTGTTTCATGAAAAAAATCATGAGGCACACCACCATTAGAAAATGTTAAAAAATTTAACTCTGTGCCTATATCAGTCTCTAAAAGGTTCGCCATTGCTGGTGTAGGGAGAAGCAGGACAGAGGGGCCACAGATTGAGCCAGCCCGCTCTCTAGCACCCAGTTCCCACTTACCCCTGTTGTTTTTTTAAAGACATTTTGGAGGCATGGACTTTTCTGTCCTGGAACCTGAAATGGGCACTTACTCTCAGGAACAGGTAAGACCTATAAAGCCCATAGTTGGGACCAACTTTGGCTGTAAGAGCCTTCAGAAGTCCAGCGACAGGAGGATAGGAAATCCACCATTAATATAAAAGAAGGAAGCGAAGGCAGAACATACTGCTGCTTGTATAGCCTTGTTACCACTTCAAGGAATACTCTGGGCAGTCCAAGTTTTAATTATACTAGGCAGGCTGCTATCCCAAACACATATGGAGGCCTAGAAATGTTCCATGTTTTATTCTGGATTGGAAAGGGTACGAATTGAAAGAGAGAGGTAAAAAAGAAAGAAAAGACAGAGAGAGAGAAGATGAGTGACCCAAGACAGAAAGAATAGGGGCAAGACTTCAAGGATCCCATAACAGGGGCCCAAAGTGAAGGATAATACTACGGCATCATCTGCAAATAAAGGTAAAGGAAGCCGGCCAGCCGTGCCAGTAGCCCCCCCCCACCCGCCTCCTCAGCCCTTCCCGGCGAGGCCTCCTCCAAGTCATTTATATCGCAGCCCTAAAGCGGTGCTCGCGGGGCACACAGCGTTAACTCCTCCCCTTATTGCACACCTGATTTTTGTTCTGGGCAGGGGCTCCATGGGGCTCGTGTTGGCGGGCGGGCTGTCGGGCGGCTCATTTGGTGCTCCCAATAAAGGTTTGGTGGTCCAAAGTAAAAAAAGGAGGGGGTCTAAGCGAGCGAGTCTTATCTAGTTTAGCACATAATAAACACTAAGATAGAATCAAAAGCCCCGGGGAGGAAGTCAGATAAAAAAGCAGGGGGGGAGGATCCAAGCTGGCCCCTGCATTCGCTATTTTTATCCCTCCCCAGCTGTGGGCCGGCCCTGGCTTGAAAACTTTAGAATTTTTCAATTTTTCCCACGGCAACCAGGCAATATTTTCTCGCGATTCCATCCAACAGTTTGAAAAACGCTGAGCTAAGTGACTTGCATAAAGCTTTCCTGTAATAGATAACAAACTAATAGGGTGGTAATTATCTGGTAAATTTGGCTTCCCTTTTTTAAAGATAGGTAGTACAACTGCTCTATTCCATGCTAAAGGTACCCTCCCAGTTTGGTCAATCAGAGTAAACAAGATTGATAATGGCATGGACCACCAGTCCAAAAATGTTTTAAAAAGTTAGGGAGGAAGTCCATCCAGACCTAAAGCCGTCTTCAACTTCAACTTGCCGATTAGGGCTTTAATTTCCTCTGCAGATACTGGGGGCCAGACTGGTAAATTGTTGGAATGGAGTCCATAAGTGTTTTTGAGGGAACTAATGGATCATATAATATGCTAGAGAAATGCTCCTTCCATACATGAACTGGTATTACATTGCCCGGTAAATCTGTTTTAGTCACTGTAATAGTGGTGACCAAGGTCCAAAATTGTTTACTATTATTAGATAAGACGGCATTTCACAATGAATCCCACCTGTCCTTATAGAGCTGCCATTTTTATCAGCTATTGTTGATTTATAGCACTTTTTAAACTCAAAGTATCCATCTGGAAGTACGTTCATTTGATTTCTTGCAATATGACTGATACATGGCATGTAGTTCTTTTTTTTAAGAGAATACATTCTCTGTCAAACCACATATTTGATTTGCTCTTTGCTCTTCCATTTTTCCCTACTGGTGGGTGTATTACAGTCTGCTGATATAGCGTGTTATTCACCCTGGCAGAGATTTTATCATAGCAATGGAGAGCATCAGTGATGTTTTGTGCTTTAGCTAATCCCCCCAAGTTCTTTAAGTCTCCAGAGTCTAATGAGCCTCTAAGGGAAACTGCCACATTTACTGTCCATTTCCCACTCCTGTACCGTAAATTGTTCCCTAAACTGGTATCCAGTTGTCATTGTAACTTTTGTGAGAATTGGTTACATTTAATCTTAGTTATCAAAGGAAAGTGTTCACTATCTATCCGCTCTCCAACATGGAAATCCACAATTAGGTCTCTTAGCTGTTGAGATACACAAACATAGTCAATTACACTTCTTCCTCTGGTTGAGCTAAATGTATACTCGCCAGGGGAGTCTTGCATTGTTGACCCATTTAGGATATGTTTGCCCGCACTTAAAAGAAACTTTGCAAGGCATATCCCTGACATATTTATCTGATGGTCCTTAGAATGTCTACAGTGCTGAAATAGCTCCGTCTGGGAGTCGTTCATGTCATTTCCCAAGACACACGTTAAAGCCAAGTCATCTGTTCCTAATCTGGCGTTAAAACTCCTGCCAATAAAATCTCAGCAGAAGGAAATTTAACTGCATGTTCCTGTAAATACCCATTCAGCCTATCCCATTGAGCTAACAATTTTTCCTTGGTGTTTTGAGGTGGGAGGTAGACATTAAGGACAAGTAGAACAGAGCCTGATTTCATCTGTCTAGGAAGATGGGGACCTGGTGGTATTGTCTTCATAGGATGGGATGCTTCACAATGTGGATGAAACTGTTACGATAGAGGGGAATCTCTTCATAGAGAAAGCTGACATTTCAGGAAAATAATTATCACTTAACCTGTTCCCCAATACACCAGATTTCAACATGTAGGGTTTCATTTTGTTTTGAGAGGAAAGAGATAATTTAACCACCTGATTGTACAAATTCTTTGTAAGTGGGTAGAGGCACCAAGAAAACAGTGGCATACGATTTTGAAGTACACTTCAGTAGGCACTGAGAAACTGATGTCAATGAATTTATAAAGACTTGCTCTAATAAATTCACCTCACTTTGTCCTATATTCTGAATTAAAAGAAAGCTTTGAAATGCTAGCTACTTTCTTAAGCAAATCTTGCTCTTATGTAGCTTTTAATATTACTAGAAAATTGTCAGAAATATTTGTGCTATTGATACCTAGCCACAGCTTCACCAGCTCACTAAATGCAGGATGATCTGCTGTATGCTTGTTTCCAAAACATGTTTTAAAGTGATATAGCACTGTGATAGATCTTCATATTCCTGATTCTGTTATTCCTCCACCTCTAGCTCTTGCCATCATTAGTTGCTATGTATAAAAGATAATAAAGAACTCCCCCCCTTTTCCTCTAAAATTTGCCTAGGGTGTCCTCTATTTATTTTTGTGTATGTGTTTGTTTTTACTACATATCATAAAGCTGGTTCCAATTCATGGCAATCTGATAACTGAGTGATCTCCAAAATATCCTCAATAGCCCTGCTCAGCTGCTCAGCTCTTGTAAGTTCAAAGCTGTGGTTCCACTATAGAGTTGATCTGTCTTATATTTGATCTTTTTCTTTTCTTGCTGCCTTCAACTATTCCTATCATTAATATCTTTTTAAAGATCACTGTTATCTTTCCCTCTAGAGAATCTTGCCTTCATATTATCTGTCCAGGCTAGGACAGGCTCAATTTCATCATTTCTGTAGGCTGTCATAATATTAAAAGTCCAGCAAATGTGCATTTGTTTCAAAAATAAGTGTGCAACTCTTTCAATAAAATACTAATAGTTTTAGTCCTTTTAGAAATGATGGAATGAAACAAATTCTGGATCTTTTTGTCCATCCTGCCCACTTTAGATTTCTTTCAAATGTTCTTAGCAAGAATTAGTGGTAGTGATGAAGTTCAGCCATGTGGTTATATTAGATAACCTTTTGCATTTGCAATAGTTTGCATTCCTCTACATCAGTTCCCAGTAAGGCAACCACAGTGTTGACTGTTAGCGTATTTTCACTTATTGCTGAACTTTTTTGTTGGGTGTGTGTGTGCTGAAATACAAGTAGTTTATCTGGGAATGTCCAAGTTAGAAGAACTAAGGAGAGGGCATGCATCATGTAAATGTAACCTTTCAGAGGGTAATGCAAGAGCCTGGCTGTTTTGCGTAGCAGGGAAGACCCTGAGTCTGATTGCTTTGGAAGACAATATCTTGCCTCACAAATGACAACAAGTGACATAGCCCATCTTAAAAAAATCCCACTATAAGCAAACCAATTGAGTGTTATATCTGGCACACCAGTAAAAATAAGCTATGACATTCTGGACTGTGTTACCAATTATCCATGTAAGTAAACATCAGTCATCAGGCAAGCTTTATAATCCTTTCCTTTGCAACAACCTCTGTTGTTTTCTGTTTAATTCTAGGGAGCTAGAATTAAAATGTACCCATCACCTCCCTTGGATTCTTGGATAGGACTGATCATCCTTTGCCTGCTTGATGAAGTCACAGGCCGACAGTGACTCTCTGACTGCTTATTGCTTATTATGAAGAACATTTGGAGATTCACTCTAGACCTTCTAAGTATCTGATGCTCAAGGAGATGCTTTTTATCATAATGCCAATGTTCACACATCTTTTACAATGATGCCACTGCTTGCCCACCCTAAAGCAATTAGTCCGTTATCAACTATCTGCTTTCCTCATTGGTTATATACCTAAGCACTTTTATATATTTTTTTCTTATGAAAATAAAGGCATTACCTTTTGAATGTGCTTGAGATTAAGTAGTCCTCCTGTAGCTGAATGGACAGCTCAGTGAGTTGGAGCATCAAGTTCAAATTTAAAGTGTACTCCCAGAGAGAAAAGCTAGTTTAATTGTCCATGGGAAAGCCTCATATTCTTGGAACACACCCAACAAAGGTAGTGGAGTGGCAAATCACTTCTGAGTACTCTATACCTAGAAAACCCTGCTAAAGGTCCCTATTAGACATGGGCACGACTTGGCGAAATTGTCATTTCTGTTTTCGATTATCGTTTCCATTATGTAACGGAAACGGTAACAATAATTAAGCTGTCAGAACTCGAACTTGAACCGAAAAAAGAAAAATTTGGTTGGGTGTTTCATTTCCGTTTGTGGCATCACGGAGATTGCGCGATGCAAAGCACAGAAAAAGTTTTTAAAAGTGTTTTTTTTAAAAAAAAACCGACTCCCGGCCAAAAAAGCAGGTGAAAATATGCCTGCCTGAGGCTTTGCCGCCTACCAGAGGGGTGGTTTCTGGGGGGTCCCCGGCCTTCCCCCCCCTTCTCCTGTCCTGGGCTGCTTGCACCAGGCTGGGGGGTGGGGTGTCATCCTCATCGTATGTCTCTCACTGCATGCCATGCAGTGGGGGGTATCCAAAATGGCGACCACAATTTTTCTTTTGAAATCGTGGTCAAAAAACACACCAAATCACCACAGAAACATGTGAAATTTATTTATTTTAAATGCCTGAATTTTTATAGTAGCAGCAGTGGGTTTTTATAGCAATAAAACGTCGTATTGATTTTATTTTATTTTATTTTATATTTTTTTAGACCTGCCCATTTGGGCTAGGCATGGGATGGGACCATGCAAATTTTTTGAACCATTCCACCAATGGCATTGCCAGGTTTTTTGACTGACACTTCTGGATGTCTCGGAGGGCATAAAAAGCCGAGGCACCTTCCAGAAATCGCAGTCGGGTGTATGGATGTGGTTGAGGGAGGAGGGCTGGCTGCTGGTGCTGGTGTGATCCGATCGAGATTGAGGAGGGAGGCTGGAGGCTTTAGGATTTAAGTTAGGCAGGCAGGGAGGGAATTGAATTTAGAAAATAATTTCTTTGATTCCCTGCAACTTTGTCTGCTGAAGGGAATAGCAGTTTATTCTTTATTTCTTCTCTGGTAGTTTGAGGATTTTTTTCTGATATTGGATAAAGGGGGAGGTTTGACTGGGAGTGGGAGGTGTGGATTTGTTTTAAAAATATATTATATACTACCATTTATTTTCTATTTTCCCAACTTCAATTTGCTTTCACACACACACATTTGGGGTGCAAGCCAAGAACAGAACCTCTATCCTAAGTGATATCCTAATTGCCCACTCGGCCGTCCGCCCACACTGCAATCCGCCTGCGGCCCACGCGGATGGCCACCCACTTGCCCGCCCGTGGCCGCCGCCTGCCCATGGCCCCCCGCCACCACCGCCCACCTGCACCTCCCCCCCACTGCCCGCCCCCCACCCCACCCGCCGACTAGGGCGCAAAAACACCTAGCGCTGGCCCTGATTGCAGGACGCCCCTATGCTCTAGGAAGTCAAATCGCGCTAAATCGCGGTGGAAACAACAAATGACAAATGACAAACGGAAATGACAAATTTTTGAAAAATTTCACGACAAAAGGAAACGACCCAAAACGGACCCATTCTGACAAACAAAAACTCGAAACGTCATTTTTTCTGGTCGTGCCCATGTCTAGTCACTATAAATTGGAATCAGTGTGGCAGCATACCATCATTATTATGTTTTCTGTAGTCAGGCTTTTTTCTATGGCCATGGCTTGGACATTACCAATGAGGAATAATTAGTAGGGTTTTTTTTACTAATTACTTTGGTGGTAAACAGTATAACTGAATTGCATTTGAAGAATAACAGAAAGAATAATTGCAAAGTTGTTTTCAGTGTAATAACATAGTCTAGTAAAATTTTAAAATGCCCTTTAATTCATATTAGTGGGACGTTGACAGAAAATTTCATGTTTTATGCCATTCCCAAATCAGCTAAAGTGAGAAGAGAAACATTGACCTGAATTGTACTGGTACTCACACAAATTTCTGTAATTTACTACAGCTAACTGAAGCTCATTGATAAGAGACGGGGATTCATCTTAGTTTCATCCCTGGCCACATACTTGGTTGTGCAAGCAAGATACTGCCCAACACCTCATCAATTAGCCACAGTTAACTATGGTAAATTGCCAAATATTATGTAAATACCAGTAGGACTCTATCCATTGTTTGGTTTGTATACTTGTGTCTTCTAGATGAAATACCAGAACTGTCCATTAAAGAGCACTGGAAAGTGTTTCTGTGCCATTTCCATATATGCTAGCAAAATAATGCAGAACAATGCAGCAACTTACTTTTACGAAAGGAGCAACAATAACAATTCAAGACTAGAGATGGGCAAAAAATGAAAAACAATATGCTGTTTGATAATTTCATGACATTACAAAGTAGCAGACCATGCACCGTCAAGAAATGAAATGACCTGCTTTTTTTGGTTCGGAAACTGAACCAGGGAGCCACTGGATCTGGCTTCAGGCAAGGGGCTGCAGCCAGGATCACAGCCACCGCCACCCCTCCTTTGCCCGGGTCTCTGTGGATGAAGGAGGGGTGGTGGCTGCTTTGATCCTAAAGCCAGGATTGCAGCCACTGCTACCCCTCTATTGCCGCCACCCCTCCTTTGCCCACAGAGACCCTCGGCCAAGGAGGGGGCCCACTAGCCCTCCCACTTCCATGGTAGCCACTGGCACCCAGCTGGGTTTTTTTAGGTTGGGTTGTGGTGAGTGGCTGGGTGCCAGTGGCAGCAACGGGAATGCTGAGCAGGCGGTGTCAAATTTAAAACCCTGCTCTGATATCCTGTTCTCACCACTGCCATCCAGCTGGTTTTGACAGCTCGGGCTGTGGAGAGGGAGGGCTGCAGATTTACTCTGCGGGCCCCTCTCCCCACAGAAAAAGCAGTCAAAACCAGCTGGGGGGGAGGCAACTTCCATTTTGTTGCTCATTTTGTTTTGTTACTTTTTAAAAAAATTGTTAATTATGAAATGAAATGAAACACAATGAACAAAAAAACAAAATGAAACAAAACACTATTTTCCTCTTTTGTGCCCATCTCTATTCAAGACAGATGATAATTTGTCTGCTCCCAAAATAATGAATACAGCAACAAAAACCTGGCCTTTTAAATAACTGCATGTGTTGAAGAAGTTGAGCCACTACCCATCCGTCAGGGTTACTGCCAGGCAAAGCTTCACACAGCAAGTGGTTAGTAATCCTGGCCATCCCATAGTATTACATAAGCAAGTCATAAATGCAAAGGAAAACATAGTAAGATTTGGTGAGTTGAACATAGGAGAAAGAACATCTTCATCCTGAGGACATTCTGCACATCAAACGACATTTCTCATTTTGATTGTCATTCAACAATACAAAGATTGGCAGGGTTTAGTAATGTTAATTCCATCTGAATTTTTTTTAAAAAAATAATCAATTTTCCTTGTGGAAAAGGTAAAAGGTATTTATTACAATCAACTTATTTACTACAGGAGACTTGATAAACTGCTGGGCAGGAATTTTTTTATTTTATATTTTTGAGAAAGGACAGCAATGAGGTCAAAAACCTTTATTTATTCTTTGAGCATACTCTTGTACTGGAAATGACATAGGATTAGGCTTCTGTGGCATCTTTCTGTCAAGGAGCTTGATCTCATGATGCTACTAAATGTATTTCCTGGTTTGGAAACATGAAGTTAAACGCCTAAGAATCCTCTTAGCATCTAGGGATGGGATTTTTGGACTACACATCCCATCATTCTCTATTCTGGGTGTTCTACCAGAACATTCATTGCAGACACTTAAGTATGACTCACCTTGGAAAAAGGCCTGAGCTGGAAAGCTCTAAGACAATGATTCTCAACCTTCCTAATGCTGTGATCCTTTAATACAATTCCTTATGTTGTGGTGACCCCTTGCTCTGCTTGGAAGAGGCCACAAGCCTGCTTTGACAGGCTACTGCCGAGGGGAAATAGAGAACTTCCCTCTATAGGCACCCTCAGCCAATCACAGCCTCTGGTGCCATTGACTGATATCCCCTTCAACCTATTAATCTGAAACTCACTCTTTCCCCCCTTCCTCTCCCCCCTCCTCCAGACCCAAGTCATGTGTGCCTTTTTCTTTACTGGCTCATGGCGACCCCTGTGAAATGGTTGTTTGACCCCCAAAGGAGTCCCGACCCCCAGGCTGGGAACCACTGCTCTAAACTAGGTCTAGTTCCACGTAGCTTCCTATTAGAGATGGGCACGAAATGCCAAAATGGCATTTCATGTTCGTTATTTGGGCCCTGGGGCCCGCTTCATTCCGTTTCTGTTTTTCGGGCCCCCAGGGCCCGCTTCGTTTCCGTTTCTTCATTTTTCGGGTGCAGCAAGCTGCGGCCGCAGGGAGCCCTCCCAGGGCTAGGCACCACTGGAGCCGGAGGCATGCAGGTGGTGAGAGCGTTCCCGCGGCCACAGGGAGCCCTCCCGGAGCCGGGGCAAACCTCCTGGGAGAGCCATCCTGCAGCCACGGAGAGCACTCCCGGGGCTGGGTGCTGCCGGAGCCCATGGCAAGCCTGCCAGGACAATGATCCCATGGCCACGGGGAGCCCTCCCGCAGCCGGGCACTGCTCCGTTCACCACCCACAACAGGCCACCACCTCCAGAGCACCGCCGAGCACCACCCTCCCTTGGGTCCCCTCCCCAAGGACTGATCCGCCACTTCATCTGCCACCCCCATCAGGTCGCTACCCCGGAGCCCCACACAGCACCGCCCTAACTGGGGCCCTTCTCCCTGGGAACCACTCTGCCCCAGGAGCCACCGCCCCAGCAGACCACCGCCCCACACCCCCCGGGCCTAGACCCGGGAAACCTGTGGGAGGGTGCCGCTGCACTGCCCCTGTGCTCCAATTACGCCCTCCGCTCCTGCTTCCGAGCCGGCTGCACCGTCATCGCTTCGCCATGTGGCCAAGATGGCGCCGGGCACAGCCGAGCTCCAACGTCCTCCCCTCCAAAGCCTGCCGAGTGCCAACGAAGAGGCCGAGATCCCAGAGCCCAGCCCTCATAAGGGCTCGGATCCCGCCTCTTCTCGTGAGACCGGCAAAGTCTCGTGTCAGCTCCGGCGGGGAGAGGGCAAAGAGGGTCCGCCAGGCCCAGCCCCCTCTCGCCGCCCTCCACTTGTTGAATGACAGCACGGCGGGCTGTCATTCACCAATCAGAGATGGTTGGACAGGAGGCTGGGAATCCCACCTCCGTGCACAGAGGCGGAATCCCAGCCCCCTCTCGCCACCCTCCGCTGCTCCATTTTTCATCGTGCGAGCGGCGCGATGCCAGTAACGGAAATGAACAGAACCGAAGACAATTTTCTTGGTACTGTTCAGTTCGAGCCTGCCCCATCGCAACGGTCGTTATTCGTACCGTTACCTAACGGTCGTTTAGTGCCCATCTCTACTTCCTATTTAGAAAAAAAGCTCTCAGCTAGCACTGGGACAGGAAGAGGAAGCTTGACCAGAGCTAGGGCTCAGAGCCTTATAGGCAAAGCTTTTGGTGTGATGTATTTAGTTGTCTTGAGTTGTTAGCCAAAACCGTCAGAATGCAGAATGTTGGGCTTTGAAGTCCAAAAATCCAAAAATCCCATGAGATTTCTAGTCAACAACAACAACAACAACAACAACAACAACAACAACAACAACAACAACAACAACAACAACAACAACAAGCCAAGACATTCCTAATTAGCATCTTTCTTCAGAAACTGGCTTGTAGACATTTCAGGAGTAAGAATTCATTTTAGGACAACTAACTATAGTAGGACTCCAGTATCCACTGGGGATTGGTTCCAGGCCTTCCCATGGATAATGAAAACCTTGGATAAGAGAGAATGCCTGCCCACCCAGCCCCAAACTGCTGTTTCCTGACAGTAGCTTGCTTTATGGCTGCTTTTTTTGAGACAGTAGCTTGCTTTATGGACGCTGTTTGTGACAGTAGCTTGCTTTGCAGATGCTATTTGTGACAATAGCTTGCTTTACAGCTGTTTTTTGTGACAACCGCTTGCTTTACAGCTTGCTTTGTGGCTGCTGAATTATTTAATTTTTTTCCTCTGCCAACCGTGGATAACTGAATCAGTGGATATGGGGGTCCTACTGTACTTTTATTTATTATTTATTTATTTATTTATTTATTTAGTCCGTTCATTCATTCATTCAACTTATATGCTGTCCCCTACCCAAAGGTCTCTGGACAGCTTACAATTCAAAACAAATTTAAAATGGACAATTTAAAGCGATTTAAAACATTAAAATGCAGTACAATTTAATACAATACTACTGTATTAAAATAAATTAAAATACAATACACCTTATAGGCATGGGGCATGAATCTTGCATAGTACTGCCCAACTGAGCATCAGTATTTTAATTGTTGTTAGCCACCCAGAGGAGTGCTTTGGCACCAGATGGGCAGGTTATAAATGTAATGAATAAAATAAAACAAATGAAATCTGCCAGATATACAAGACTTCAGCATGCTGACAAACTCTGGACTTCGGAAAAATATCTATGGTCTATCTGGTCCCACCTTTTAAACCTTCCTTACAAACTTTCACTATTAAAATTTCTCAGCCCTCTTTTCTCCAGTCATCTCACACAGGGGGTAAGGTTAAAGACTGAAGACTAGGTGAGAAAATAGTTCCTTTATAATCCCATTATTCTGGAGTTTGGTCAATCTGATGGTACCTAGACAAAAAACATGGAACCAGGATGATGTTTTCCTGTTTCCCAGAAATCATTGCCATGGATGTCAGTGCTGACATGGAAACACTGACTGTTTCCTAGGAAACGTTGACATGGATGTCGACATGGATGTCAAAGTTTGATATTGCTGTCATAGAATGTTCACAGTCTAGCTGGTAAATAAAATTTCTACTTAGAGCATATGTAACATATTTGTAGATATGTTTTGACTGGACAAGGTAGCAGTCTACTGAATAGAAATGGCAAAAAATTGTTTTGGAGGGAAGCATTTGGATAGTGGAGTGTGCAATGTCCTTATACTGGGCAAATGATGGAAGGTATGGTATTCTGAATGCCAGTATTTCATATAAGTTCCAGACGAGAGATTCTGGGAGTTATGGTCCAAACAGCAGGAACAAAAAAACAACAAACCCTAAAGTTTTCATGGTTTTGGATTTTTATTTTTATTTTTTATTTTTATTTTTGCATTCTGGAACTGGCTCCAAAAACTCATCTCCCTCATGGTTCACTCTACATGGGGGGGGGGGATTTAGCCTTGTGGAACAAGTGTCAACAGGCTTGTGTCTGTGAGATTTTAGAGCATTTTTCTGTGTTTCTGTGTCCAGGATTTGACCCAGACTTGAGCCATTTATCTCTGCCACTTGAATATAGACGATGATTTATGCAGCAGAGCTGAGGGAGGTTATTTAGCTGTTGTTTTTAAAACAGGTGCAAGGAAACTGGATGGGGGCTTAGGAAGAATGGAGGTATGTTTAATTTGTAATTCAGATCTTGATACCTGGGAGAGTTTAAGTGACAGGCTGGGCAGAATGAGGTAATTAATCTCTTGGGTTTAAAAGCCATGGTGCTCTTTGGTATCTGTATTGCCCAAAGTATAGTTCTTTGCAGATGTGTGAGATTGTATTGGCTCTATACTGAGACAAGATCACAGACAGCTTCAGTGGAAGTTGCAAAGATTTACAGCACCAAAGAAGCAACGATTCATTGATTTGTTAGGGGACTTTGAAGACTGACTAATGCAGCCCAGATGCTTCCATACAAGAATTTCTGCCTTTGCATTGATAAACTTCTTTATTCACCATTATAAAATACAGTGGACCCTTGTATAACAAACAGTTTGTATAACATAAAATATGTACAACATAAAAATTCTGGAGATAGGGGAAATTTGCTTAACATAATTGCCTATGGGGCAAATCTGTACAACATAAAAATGTGATTACTCCATTTTCAATGCACTCCTATGGGAAATTCGTATAAAGGAAAATTTGCTTAACATAATTTCATTTGGAACGAATTAATTCCTTTATACAAGGTACCACTGTACTTGATTTTGTTCAGATATATTCCAAAATACAAGGCTATGCTATTTTAGTTCATTTCTGTTTCTCCACGGTAATATTTAATATTAAAGATGGGCAGAAACCGAGAAAATGATAAACCAGGCTGTTTCATGCTTCCTGACTATCCATGATCCATGAACCCTGAGAATGATGAACCAATTTGCAGTTCATTTTTCTGGTTCATGCCAGTGGGGGGGGCACCTACCTGCTTCTGCCATCCACCACCCACCCACCCCTTCACACTACTCCCACTACCTCCCTACCTAGTCCTATCGCCAGCTTCTCTCCAGCAGCGGCTGCTGATATCCTGAAAAGCAGCAGGCCCAGGTCCTTGCATGGAAGCCAAGCCAACTACTTCTGAACATGCACCCATTGCCAACCTGATAGGCTGACACATATGCAGAGACAGCAGGCCAGCTCACTGAAGCCAGGCCTGACACCTCTGTGCATACACCCATTAAAGGGATGCATATACACAGGCTTACACCGTAGAAAATGTATGTCTGCATGATTTTTTTTTCTGGGGACAGGGAAGGCTGCAGAGTGACATGTTATCCTAATTTGAACACATTGTGTACTTCACTGCAACACAGTGGCTGACATTCTGCTGTGGAGTTATTCAAATCACTTAAGGTTTGAAAGAAATTGCCATATCTCTTCAGATACTGCTTATTGCATACTGAGTCACAAAAGTCAGTACACAGCAGATAATGCCTGACTTGCATCAGTTTACATCAGTTTCATCATTTGTGTACCTTTGCAATAGGATTCAGTCACTATGCCTGTATATATACTCTAAAATAAATAAATTTAGGACTGGTGGGGAGTGACTTTGCTTCCTTTAGTCTGGGCACTCATGGAGTAGATATAGCTAATGGGAAAGGCTGTTCGTAAAGAACCAATGTTAGCACACTTCTAAAAGTTCTGCCTTTTTTCTTACACTACAATTCATGAACTAAAATTTAGAAATAGGTCCCATCTTAAAAGTTCTCCCTTCTTGAAGAGTTTTAAAAATCAGAGTGTTACTCTATGAAGTGCACATCATAACAGGTTCAAAATGACTCACCCTTTTATATTCTCAGAAGACATCTATCTATAACCTTACTTTAAGCCCCTGCCTATTGTCCTTTGTCCTCTCAACTTCTAACAAGCTCCTATACCTGTGCACTCAGCTGACCTAGTTTCCATCCACAAGAAGCCACATTCTCTTTTTGTTAAAATTAGGCCTTCTGGTTTAACCAAAATAAATATTAAGATTAAAAAACAACAGAGGACCTTCTTAAATTCTAACTCCAGCTCTTTCCTAAGCAGGTGGAGCCAAATGAATGACTCCATGAGATTTAGTCCATATAGACAAACATCTGTTATTTTATGGTTTTTAATTGTTTTAATGGTTTTGCTTTTGTTTGATTTTAATGTCTGTGATTACACCTGTTTTCCTGGTTTTATGTTTGTTTTATGACTGTTGAGCAGTACATAGTAGTGGAAAGGCAGGGGTAGAAATATAAAGAATGAGAAGGAATAGTAGCAAATTATTCAAATCAAAAAAACTACTTAGAACAGTGTTTTTGTGGAAAACAAAATGGTAGCCAATTCACTTCCTGCACATGAATTGCCCCTCAGCTTTGAAATAAAGCAGAAGCAAAACACACAAAGTGGAGATAGGTAGAGTAACTATCAAATGACTTAACAATCTGGTGCAGCCTTATTATTTATCAGTAATAAGTGTTTTATAAAGACATAATGCAGAAAACTGGCTTTCATTGTAGTTACATTTGGGACATAGTGCTCAAAATCTCGTTGCTTAGTCGAGCATATAACACTTGAGTAGGCCCATTGACTCAGTAGGAATTTGGTAAATCAACTTCAATGTAAGTTCAATTGATTTAAATAGGCCTACTCTAATAGTGACTTGGTACGCCATAGTTAGTTACAGTGAGAATAGGCCCATATGAATCAATGGAACTAACACATGAGTTGATTTGCCAGATTCCCATTGACTGAAGAGACCTACTGTAGTTGAATTTGCTTTGATAAGCAACAGGATTTGGGCCAGTGATTTCCCCTAGCATGCACGTTGAATCCGAGGTAGGAGGTAGGCTTGAGTCTAGTTCTTGTCATCCTGTTTGTCTGTCTTTTAGGTGCCCATTTAGGTGCTTCCTTTGAGATTTACCTTGGTTGCTCATATGCATCATTTTCCTCTTCCAAACGGAAAACCTACAGCTAATTAGCATTCTTGCATAGCTTTTCTTAAAAAACAAAAACAAAATCCAAGCAAAGGGCAAGGAATTTGGCAGCTAATGTTGACACTGTTGAGTGGTCCCAGGAGGGAAGAGGATTAGGATAGCAGGAATAATGGAAAGTGAAAGACAAGGAAATCCTAAAGCAGACCCTCTGGAGTCATAAGTATCAGGGATGTCTGGATGATCAGGCAGAAACTTTGGGGATCACTCAAAAAGCAATTAAATACTGTCCTTGGGGAAACACCACATCAGAAAGAATTTTTGGACCTTTTAAAGTTCTTGCTATCTTTAATAGTCTTTCAGGAACATGTCCTAGCTAGCAGCTGGCCTCCAGGAGTTTCATAGAAATAAACAAGTCACTGAGGAAACAGACATGATGGTGGGAAGGAGCAGCAACAGCATGTTTTATTCCTGTGTGCGGTAGCATAAAACAAGTTGTATACAGAGGCTGTTTCAGGTGAAGTCATATTTTTAATTTTTAAGTAGGATCCTTGTCCTTTAGGCTATTCCTCTCCTGGCTCAAAGAAGGAACACAGCAGAATCAGGTATAACTGACTTGATGGATTCATTCATGCCTGAATGCTGGCTTATAGTAAAGAAAGGTAGAAAGCAGCCTTGTAATGAATTGCACCATTGGTCTATCTAGCTCAATACTATCCACCCCAACTGGATTTTCAGTCAGGAGTTTTTCCCCTCAACATCCCAGAAAAGCCTCAGTACAACCTGATGGTCTTTTCTCAGACTTGTAAGCAAGCCTGATTCTGCTTAGCTTCCAAAATTGGTTAAGAACTTAAGATCAATAAAGGATGGCAGAGTTTGGACATCATGAAACTTTGATGAAGAAGACTTTGGCTTTGAGTTCAGGAAGTAAAGAACTGCTGAGCGACTGGTGTTTCACAGTCTTCCTTGTGCCTTAAAGATAGTGCTGCTCTGGAGTAAATGAAAAATTATTCAAATATTTTGTTGATGAGGACTGAAAAAATGCTAGCAAGCATATATGTGCTTTACAGAGATCACATTATACCTCTACTAAGGCAGCTCCACTGGCTGCATTAGCTGCCAATCATCTACTGGGCACAATTCAAGGTGCTGATCTTAACCTACAAAGCACAAAAAGGATTGGGTCCCAGCTACCTCAAAGATCGAACCTTGTAGTATGAACCCGCTTGGGTGGTAAGGTCATCAGGAGAGGCCTTTCTCTCCATCCTGCCACCTTCACAGGTGTGCCTCATAAGAACACGTGAAAGGGCCTTCTCTGTTGCTGCTCCTAGACTTTGGAACCCCCTCCCTCTGGACGCCAGGACTGCCCCATCTCTGCTGTCTTTTTGGAAGCAGGCAAAGACCTTCCTCTTCAGGCAAGCTTTCCCTGAATGAGGGACTACATATTATGAGACTTTTATACGGATTACCATGTGAGTTTAAATTGACTGGTTTCATAGGAACAACAATGTTTTTTTTAATGTTAATTTCCACCCCTCATAATGGATTTTTTCTTTTTGCATGCTCTATGTAGCTTTAATGTTACCTTTTAATGTTCTAAGATGTCTTGTCTAATTCCCTGTTCTTATATTTAATATGTGTTAAATGTTCTGGGCTGTATATTGTCCTTCATCATTGTAAGCCACATTGGGTCCTTTTCCAAGGAGAAAGGTGGGGTAAAATAATTCTAAATAAATAAATAAATAAATAAATAAATAAATAAATAAATAAATAAATAAATAAATATCATCCTGATGCCTGAGCTTGGAAGCTAAGCAGGGTCGTGCCTGGTTAGTATTTGGATGGGTGACCACCTGGGAATACCAGGTGCTGTAGGCTAGGCGACAGGCTAGCAGAAATTCCCCCACCCACCCCCAAAAAGTTGCATAAAAACAATGGATCTGTCTAATGGACCCCATCACCAAGTGGGACAAACATTAAGGAAAATGAAGAAAAAAAATATTTGTGCTTTAGGTAGTTCCTTGTAGAAGAACCTCTTTGCCATTCTCAGAAAAGCTTCCTGAAAATCCATATAAGCTTTCCCGAATCTGCTTCTGTGAGACTTTTCACAAGCTTCCCCTACCCTGGTTACTCAAGGTATATTGGATGGCAACCCCCAATCATCCCAGCCACTGGTTTGCAATGGTAAAAATGGCAGCCCAGTGAGTATAGATGGTACAAAGTTGTGGAAGTTTGCTTTAAATATATCCTTTGATGGGGTAGTAGTTTCATTCTTCTTTTCAGTCTCTGTGGGTAATTTGTGGCTAAATGCATACTGAGCTAAGCCTGTGGATGTTAGGCTCACTTCCAAACACCTTTGCAGACTCAGCTGTTGGAGAAGGGAGGAATAAGCACACCAGCATTATGCTGCAGACAAGACTGCATGCATTCGTAATGTGCAATTTGATTCACAAGGATAGAGTGTGTTACAGAATATAGACAGTGATTTCCTCACTGTGAACATCTCTGTTTGCTTAGCAGTGAGTGTTCTGGTCCTTATTTGAAGAAATATCTTAGAAACTGTATGCGTTTTACAGTTCTACTGATCTGTGGCCCTTGCCTTTTCAACCTACTTCCATGTACATGACATAACTTTTCTATGTTCCTTTTCATTGTCAAACTTGCAGAACTATTTGATCTTGACAGTGTAATAAAGTATGTAAATATAAGCAAACATATAGGCAGGGTTTCCCAATTTAAATATTTCTGGATGATCAGAGAATATAAGTTTGAGTTTCGTAGTTTGGAGATATTATAAACAGCAACATAGACTTAGATCGATGTCTGTACAAAGTTAATTTTAATCAGCTTCTTGAATTTATTATACTTATAATTAATCAGACAGCTGCTTCTGGCATCATGCAAAAACCAAGGAACATGTTGTGTGTTATAACCTTGAAGAAAATAATTGTGATGCTCTACTTTTGTAAGCAGGGACACGAAGAACAACACAACCTTTATTGACCCAGTATGAGTGACAAAGATGATGAACCACAGGCAGCCAACAGCTCATCGAAACTCTCCAGACCCCATTCAATAAAGCATGAGATAGGTGATTAGGTGCACTCTGTGTTTCTGCATATAAACAGAGGATAAGTTGCTCCTAGATGAAGTTATTAATATCATCACAGTTCACAATGACTTGTTCTGGAATAGAAATGTGAGCAGAAAATAATGCTCCTCAGAAGTGCAGCAACTGCTGCTGAGATCTGAGCATCTGGTTCTTGACAGGTATAAGTCACATCACCCCTTCCTTATGAAGATTGATATGCAAAATTAATCAAGAGGATGGAATGTGCTGGGTTGGCAAGAGCACAAGTGTCTTCAAATGTCCTTCCCTAGTACTTGTATATGGAAGTCAGAAATAAGAAAAGAAAGAATATCCCTTTCCAGCCGTAAAGGGAAACCAAAGCCCTGTTCAGGCATTCAATCTATAGGTGTGCAGTGCTTGTGTGTAAGCTATGGTTTCATGCCCACATCATTCACACAGGTGAGCAATTAGAGGCTTCCTGCCCAATTAGAAATGATTTTTTTCCTAGAGGCACCCTCTTTGGAGCTTAATAACTCATCTTCCTGAACCCCAAAAGTTTCCAAACTTGGGGGGTTTACAGGGAAGAGTCCATACTTGCTCCCCAGCGATTTTAGTGCCAATACATGGCTGCTGTGCTACCAATTTTTGAGTACATTTTATGTACTCCAAGATAGGAGGCATATTTTGGCACCAAAATAGCTGTGGAGCAAGTTTCGGCTCTTCCCTATAAACCCCTTAAATTTGGAGAGGTTTCACTACTCATCCAAGCAGCTTCATCAGTCTGAAGAAAGTCAGTGAGTCCTCCATTTTATAGCTCACCTTCATTTCACATCACCCTGGTCTGAATAGGGTCATAAATTGGACAATATCCTGAATAGGCTCGTTAGGCGGAAAATCGCGTAAAGAAGTGTTGGCGAACCTATGGCACAGGTGCCAAAGGTGGCACTCGGAGCCCTTTCTGTGGGCACCAGACATCGGCCCTTCACAGCCACCAGGTTAAATGGCTGCATTGGCACTTTGCGAAAAATTTGCGGGTTCTGAATTGCAATTTGGGCACCCGGTCTCTAAAATGTTTGCCATCATTGGCCTAAAGTGTGTGAAAGTCCCACCTTGCTGGTGGAGCTGTGAAATGCTTCTGATTTGTCTGGGGACTAATGAAAGGGCCACTTGTATAGGAGTCACTACAACATTGTTGGAATTTAAGATTTTGACTTAGATCTCCATCCATTTCATCCCTGTCATTGCTGTAAAATTGTGTTGAATTTTACTGCCCTTTAAAAGTACACTATCATTTTATTCTTCAGACCATAAGCCATATGTTGCCAAGTTTTTCTCTGGCATCTGTTCTGGTCATTACTTTCCCCTTTGGTGGAGGATTGTTTTGGAAATCACCTGGAATGTGAAAACAATGATTATTTGTTTCAAAATAACATGTCTGTAACACCAGATCTCCAGATCTTCTTAGGAAATTAAACCCTTAAAACTAGCATTTTTCAAAACACAAACCTCAGAAGGATGGAATTGGGTTCAGCAATGCATGTGCTTACAAAGCAGACCTACCCCTCCTCAAAGCTCTGTTTTTATCCAGGAAGGATTCAGAATTCAACTCTATTTTTTTCTTCTGCCTTTATGGCTGCACCACTACTTCCTCCTGCTGCTGCTGCTGCCTCTAGTCAGAAACAAGAATTTCATGTGCATTGGTGTCCCCAGGGAGTCCCTGGTCTTAATTCAAGGCCCTATCTGAGTAGGGATGGACACACAAGATGTGCTTAACAGCTCTTGGAACAGCAATTTGCATGTTAACAAAGGAACTTGATGTTTTCTAATTTACATTTAAATAAGCAGCATTTCATGCCATGCACTGTTGCAAACATTCTCTTATGTTTTAACTGGGTAATATAGGGAGCGTTTCAAAGGACCTGCTGCAAGCAATGCAACCAAAAGGAAAGACAAAAGAAAAGATATGATTGTTGCTCAGTAGGGGAGTCTATTCTTTAGATACAGAAGGTCACCTCTATAGAGGGATCAGACAGCAGGTGATGTGAAAGATCCCCAAGACCTGATGCTGATCAGATTATGAAACACAGAGCTAGATAGAAAAACCAAGTTTATCTGCACTCCAAATTTCTCATGTTAGAAAAGAACTTCCTATCTAACACTCCATTGTCCCAGTCTCTCTGGAAAAAACATGATGGAGGTTCCAGAAGTTAGCACTTTCTCCTTGAAACCCATCCATCCTTTCTTGGAAAGTTCCATCTTTCATATTATAGAACTAGAGATGGGCACGAAATGAACTTTTAGTTCATTCCATTATTCGTTATTTGGTTCATTATGTAATGAACTAAATAATGATCCCCAGAGTGATTTTAGAATGAAACGAACAGAACCAAACAAAATTGGTTCGGTTCCCTTTGTTTCGTTAATAGTGGCGGTCTCCTAACTGGTGCTGCTGGAGTCTTGGTATTGGAACCTGGAAGGCACCGCCGGAAGGAGAAGGAGGAAGGCAAAGGAGGGTGCGAACAATGGAGCGAGGCAGGGAGGGAGGGAGGAAAGGAAAAATAACCCCGGCCCGCACTATAGCTGGAGCAGAGCCGCCGCTGGATAGAGGGAAGCCTTTCTCCCTCTCACAAAATACCAGAACTAGGGGATATACACTCAAATTGAGAGCTGGGAGAGTAAGAACAGACAAAAGAAAATATTTTTTCACCCAGCGCGTTGTTAGTCTGTGGAACTCCCTGCCACAGGATGTGGTGATGTCATCTGTCCTGGATGCCTTCAAAAGGGGATCGGACAGATTCCTGGAGGAAAAGTCCATCACAGGTTACAAACCATGATGGAGATGTGTAATCTCCAGGCTTAAAACCGGGGTACTTCAAGGTCCAGATGCAGGGGAGTGGTATCAGGAGACAGATATCTAGTCTCATGCGCTCCCAAACGCATTTGGTGGGGCCACTGTGAGATACAGGAAGCTGGACTAGATGGGCCTTTGGCCTGATCCAGCATGGCTCTTCTTATGTTCTTATGTTCTTATGCCACCAATAAGTAAGAACCCAAACCGGTTCAGGTTTGTACAATTTTTTAAAAAATTTCTATGAACCCGAACCCAAACCAAACCGAGGGTGGGTCCAAACCAGATGAACCCGAACCATGGGTTTTCTGTTTGTGCCCATCTCTATATAGAACATTTGCTAACAAGAAAGAATAATGGCACAAAATCTTCTGAACAGAAACACTAGTTATCTGGGAAAGTTGAAAAAGCAAAATGAGTCCCAAAGAGCCAGGGCTTGGAATTACAGCCATTTATTATGGAAATATGTGAAAGTTTAGCAGGCAAAAAAGACATGAGTCTACAGCAAGAAGAAACTCCAGATGCTGGAGCAGGAATAGCAGCTTTGTATTGAAGTCAGACATGGCCTTTCTGGGAGTCTTAGCCAACAAAAGGAAGAAGGGGAGGAGGCTCCAAATAAGACTGAAATTGAAGGATAGTTGGGAGCTTTGACTGCCAGAGAAGAGGATTAGTGAAGAGGAAATGAGGAAGAGAACATGGCTGGAAGAGAACTGAGTGATATCCAGGACCAATGGGAGAGAGAATAGAGAGAGAGAGAAAACTGCAAAAGACCTCATCACATTCATACTTACATGAGAACCTGTAAGTTGAAATATTTACTCCCCTTGAAAACACTTCAGTAGTGTATATATATATATATATATATATATATATATATATATATATATATATATATATATGTTGTGTGTGTATATATATATATATGTGTGTATATATATATATATATATATATATATATATATATATATATATATATATATATATATATATATATATATATATATATATATATATATATATATATATATATAGAGATGGGCACGACTTGAAAAAAAAATTTTTCAAGTTGTCGTTAGTCGGGCTGGTTCCATTTCAGCTCGTTTCCGTTTTTCACGAAATTTCGCAAAAATTAGTCGGTTCGTTTTTTTGTTTTTTCGTTGTCGTTAGTACTGGTTTGGGGGGGGTAGCAGGCTCCTGGAGGGAGCTGCAGGAGTCAGCCAGAGCCACAAGTGACGGATTGGCAGACTCTGCACCCGCTGTGTCTCACGTACTTGCATGTAGTGCAATGCAAGTAGATCTGGCTTAGGGTTAAGACGGGTTAGCGCAAGGGCTAGGGTTAGGCTAGTTACGGGTGAGGTTAGGGTGAGTATTGGGGTGCACCTCTGGGTGCCTCTCTGACCCACTTAGAAGGACAGTGTACTGGTGTATGGGTTAGGCTTAGGCTTAGGGTTTGGGCTACGATTAGTGGGCTGTTTATGCCCGATTGGCACATCCCAGAAGTCTCTGTGGTCAACCTGGCCAAGTGGCCATGCGATTGGTGGAAAATTTGCATGGTCTACTCCCATGGGCGAGCCCATCATTGCAAATGTGCAGGTGTAAAAAAATAAAATAAAATAAAATAAAATAAAATAAAATAAACAGAGACTTTTTTTTTGCAAGAAAAACCCACTGCTGCTACTGTAAAAATTCAAGCATTTAAAATAGCTAATTTTCGCATGTTTCTGTGGTGCTTTGGTGGGGTTTTGGGCAACGATTTCAAAAAAATATTGCGGTCGCCATTTTGGATCCCCCCCCCACAGCATGGCAAATGGATGCGCCCTCCCAGCCTGGTACAGTCAGCAAAACCTGGCCATGCGATTGGTGGAATGGCTCCAAAACTTTGCATGGTCCACTCCCATGGGCGAGCCCATCATTGCGAATGCGCAGGTGTAAAAAAATAAAATAAAATAAAATAAAATAAAATCAACGGAGACTTATTTTGCAAGAAAAACCCACTGCTGCTACTGTAAAAATTCAAGAATTTAAAATAGCTAATTTTCGCATGTTTCTGTGGTGCTTTGGTGGGGTTTGGGGCAACGATTTCAAAAAAAATATTGTGGTCGCCATTTTGGATCCCCCGCACTGCATGGCAAATGGATGCGCCCTCCCAGCCTGGTACCAGCAGCCCAGCAGTAGCAATAGCCAAGGAGAGGGGGGTGGGGAAACCCCCCCCAAATAAAACACCGTTCTGGCCTGGTAGGTGCCCTCAGACAGTTTTCGCCTACTTTTAGGGCCGGGAATCGGGTTTTTTTTAACTTTTAAAAACTTTTTTTCTGTGCCGCTTGGCATTGCGCGATCGCCGCAATGCAAGTAACGAGCACGACAAATCAGACCAAATTGTTCGTTCGTCGGTTCGAGCTCGAATTCTGGTGGAGTAATTCCTGTTTCCGTTTCCGTAGAGTAACGGATACGAGTAACGGAAACGGAAACGGGAATACCGATAAGACGTGCCCATCTCTAATATATATATATATATATATATATATATATATATATATATATATATATATATATATATATATATATATATATATATATATATATATATATATATATATACACAGTAATCCCCCACCTATCTTGGGGGTTAGGGACTGGACCCAACCCATGATAATGGAAAATCGTTGATATGCAGATGCTAGGTTGGGCTGGGTCGGGACTGGGGGTACTTATATGGGGCCTCCTACCCTTACCTGAGGCCTGGCACTGCCCCGAACAGGCCTCTGACCGGCTTCCCGGGCCTTTTTGAGGCCCCAGAAGTGGTTTTGGGCAATCTGGAAGTCACTTCCAGTTTTTCAGAAGTTACCTCCTGTTCGCCAGAATCCACTTCTGGGGCCTCCGACCAGCCCGGGAAGACTGTCAGAGGCCTGTTCGGGGTTTTACCAGGTCCGGGGTAAGTGCGGGAAGTGCCAGATAGGCCCATGCAGCTTACCCCAGGGGGCCTTACCTTTTATATACTGTGGTCCTGTGATATACTGGAACCTCAGTATATGAACCGTGACCAGGGGACCACTGTATGTGGTCACATGTACAAGAGGAGGGAAGGGCATGTGAGAGGAACAAGAAACTGACTAAATTGACAAATAATGCAGGAAACACACCAGGATTAGTACAATCAGATTTGCATTATTATTTCCTGACTACTTCATGTACAAATCCAGCCTGATCCAGCATGGCTCTTCTTATGTTCTTATGTTCTTAAGTCAGTGTGAATCAGCCTGGACTTCTCCCCTCTCCAATGCATAGGTGTTTCCCCCCCCTCCAATGTTTGGGCTTCTACTTTTTTAATTAACTACATTTGTATTGGCTGAAGAAGTGTGATCACCTGCACTGATGTGGAGGAGCTTGTAGCTGTTCTCTCTGAAGCCCTTCTACCCGGCTACAGTAGCACTCAGAGAGGCAGAGTAGCAGGGGAAATGTCTGATGTCTGAAACTCTTTCCCCCAAACCTGCTGCCTTGGTCTGCTTTCCTTCCTGTCCCCTTTCCCCTCCCTTTTCTTTTAAATGCTTGCTGCTCTATTCTTAAGACAGATAGCAGACCAAAAACAAAAAAGAGAGCAAGAAATTAGTAGAGGGGAGAAAGTTTTCAATCATACTTGCTTGCAGTAGACATGGGCACGACCAGAAAAAATGACGTTTCGAGTTGTCGTTTGTCGGAATGGGTCCGTTTCGGGTCGTTTCCGTTTGTCGCGAAATTTTTCAAAAATTTGTCATTTCGTTTGTCGTTTGTCGTTTGTCGTTTGTCATTTCCACCGCACGATTTGACTTCCCAGAGCATAGGGGCGTCCCGCAATCAGGGCCGGTGCTAGGTGTTTTTGCGCCCTAGGCGGCGGGTGGGGCGGGGGGGCAGGCGGCGGGGGGAGGTGCAGGCGGGCGGCGGTGGCGGGGGGCATGGGCGGGCAGTGACAGCAGCAGGGGGGAGGCGCGGGCGGGCGAGTGGGTGGGCGGCGGCACGGGCGGACTGGCGAGTGGGCAGTTAGGATATCACAGAGGTTCTGTTCTTGGCTTGCACCCCAAATGTGTGTGTGTGTGCAAGCAAATTGAAGTTGGGAAAAGAGAAAATAAATGGTAATATATAATATATATTTAAAATAAATCCACACCTCCCACTCCCAGGCGAACCTCCCCCTTTATCCAATATCAGAGAAAAATCCTCACAAACTGCCAGAGAAGAAATAAAGAATAAACTGCTATTCCCTTCAGCAGAAAAAGCTGCAGGGAATCAAAGAAATTATTTTCTAAATTCAATTCCCTCCCTGCCTGCCTAACTTAAATCCTAAAGCCTCCAGCCTCCCTCCTCAATCTCGATCGGATCACACCAGCACCAGCAGCCAGCCCTCCTCCCTCAACCACATCCATACACACGACTGCGATTTCTGGAAGGTGCCTCGGCTTTTTATGCCCTCCGAGATATCCAGAAGTGTCAGTCAAAAACCTGGCGATGCCATTGGTGGAATGGTTCAAAAAAATTGCATGGTCCCATCCCATGCCCAGCCCAAATGGGCAGGTCTAAAAAAATAAATAATAAAATAAAATAAAATAAAATCAATACGACGTTTTATTGCTATAAAAAACCCTGCTGCTGCTACTATAAAAATTCAGGCATTTAAAATAAATAAATTTCACATGTTTCTGTGGTGATTTGGTGTGTTTTTTGACCACGATTTCAAAAGAAAAATTGTGGTCGCCATTTTGGTTCCCCCCCCACCGCATGGCATGGTGAGACGACGAGGATGACCCTCCCAGCCTGGTGCAAGCAGCCCAGGACAGGAGAAGAGGGGGGGAAGGCCAGGGACCCCCCCAGAAACCACCCATCTGGTAGGTGGCAAAGCCTCAGGCAGGCATATTTTCGCCTGCTTTTTTGGCAGGGAGTCGGGGTTTTTTAAAAAAAAAAACTTTTAAAAAACTTTTTCTGTGCTTCACATTGCGCGATCGCCGCGATGCCACAAACAAAAACGAAAAACCCGACCAAATTTTTCTTTTTTCGGTTCGAGTTCGAGTTCTGATGGCTTAATTATCGTTACCGTTTCCGTTACGTAATGGAAACGATAACGGAAAATGGAAACGACAATTTCTCTGAGTTGTGCCCATGTCTAACTTGCAGTTTGTTAGGATAGCTCAGTTACAACAGTGCCTTCTGCAAATCAGGAAGACCACAAACGAACTATAAGAAACTACACACAAGGTTGAATTTCAATATCTTCTCCTCTCTCTGCTGACTTCTGAGTGGTTGGCTGGAGTGAATTAACTTGAGGAAGCCGAGGTATTACTTCATAGTGGATCCGCTCCCTTTTTTCTGGCTGTGTAGTTGCATGTAGAGAGAAGAGGGGCAAAATTCTCATATATAGTTATTAGAGATGGGCATGACTTGAAAAAAAAATTTTCGAGTTGTCGTTAGTCGGGCCAGTCCCATTTCGGGTCGTTTCCGGTTTTCGCGAAAATTCGCAAAAATTAGTCGGTTCCTTTTTTCATTTTTTCGTTGTCGTTAGTACTTTTTTTGGGGGGGAGCGGGCTCCTGGAGGCACCTCTGTGGGGTGGGTGCCTCCTCTGGCCAGCTATAAAGGGAAAGTGGGCTCCTGGAGGCACCCGTGGGTGCCTCCTGCCACTAGGAAGGGGAAGCAGGCTCCAAGAGACACCCCTCTACATGGGGGTCTCCCTTCCTCACCTGCTGCTGCTGCAAAATGCTATGCAATAGCCATATGGATATTGCATAACATAATGTGCAGACGTGAGACCAGTGTGAGAGTGATAGGGTCATACCTTCCCTGCACAAGGCTCCCGCACCACCATGTCTCACACAGAAGGGAATTGTACTTGCTGCGTGTAGTGCAATGCAAGCAAGTAGATCTGGCTTTAAGGTGGCTTAGTGCAAGAGCTAGGGTTAGGCTAGTGACGGGTAAGGTTACGGTGGGATAGTGGGTTGCACCTCTGGGTGCCTCTCTGACCCACTAAGAAGACAGTCTGTGACATATGGGTACGGAGTCAAGGGTTAGGGTTAGGGCTAGGGCAGGTTTTAGGGGGCTTTTTGGCACATCCCAGAAGTCTCCATGGCCAAGTGGCCATGCGACTGGTGGGATGGCTCCAAAAATTTGCATGGTTGTCCACTCCCACATGGCTGGCCACTCGGCCAGCCCATCATTGCGCAGGTGTAAATAAAATAAAATAAAATAAAATCAATGGAGGACAGAGGAGGAGAGGAGAGACATTTTGTTGCAAGAAAAAAACCCACTGCTACTGTGAAAAATCTGGCAGTTTATAAATTTTCGCGTGTTTCTGTTGTGCTTGTGTGTTTTTGGACCACGATTTCAAAAACAATATTGCGTTTGCCGCCCCATTTTGGATCCCCCGCCCGCACCGCATGGCATGGTGATGGCGACTCGCGAGTCCGGCTGCCCAGGACGGGGGGGAGGCGGGACCCCCCCTCCAGAAACCACCCCTCCGGTAGGTGCCCTGCGCCCTTAGTCAAGCAGGCATTTTTCCGCCTGCTTTTTTGGCCCGGGAATGGGTGGGGGGAGAGTTTAAAAGTTTTTTCCTGTGCCATCCGTGCCGCTTGCTTGCGCTTTAATTGCGGCGGCCGGCGGCGAGACTGGGCTTTTTGCTGGCTGCGAGCCTGCGGCGAGTCCCACCAGAGCAGCCCAGGACGGGGGATGAGGGGGGAGGCCGGGGACCTCCAGAAACAACCCCTCTGGTAGGTGCCCTGAGGCACGGCAGGCATTTTCCCGCCTGCTTTTTGGCCGGGAACCGGGTTTTTTTAACTTTTAAAAACTTTTTTTCTGTGCCGCGTGTGGCATCGCGCGATCTCGCGATGCAAGGAACGAGCACGACAAATCAGACCAAAATTGTTCGTTCGTCGGTTCGAGCTCGAAGTCTTGGGGAGTAATTCCCGTTACCGTTTCCGTAGAGTAACGGAACCGAGTAACGGAAACGGAAACGGAAATACCGCTAAGTCGTGCCCATCTCTAATAGTTATGTATGTGGAAAGGAAATGGCTGAACTTGCAGTAGTAAATTGCCACTAATTAAGAAGTCTTTGCTAGGATTCCCCATCGCCCATCACCTGGGTGCGTTTGTGTATGATGCAGAGTCCAAGCAGGGGCTCATGAATTTGCCACTCCAAGTTAGACTCTTTCCCTTCTGTCATGATAATAATGGAAGAGGATTTCAACCAGAGAATATTAACGTCTATGTCCAAAAGGTTGTTTGCATGCAAATCGGATCACAATCCCTCACTGCTCACCCTGCTCACAAAAGCAGCTCTCAGAGGATTCTTTCTACCAAAAAGGTTGCGGGATGCTGAAAGGAAACCCTTTCACGAGTGGTGTAACCGATGGAGTTGTCTTTCCATGTGTCTTCCCTGTCAAATCTCCTCTCTTATTAAAATGAGGCTTCTTTGCTCTTGACAAGTCTCATGGAGACATGGAGAGGAAATATTAAAAATGCAGTGTGTTAATAAGAACATCTGAATTGCCTCACTGGCACTGGTCATTTAGTGGAGGATTCTGTCAACCAGATGCCCCAAGAAGGTTTTTTAAGTAGAACACTGTGGTAACAAGGCTAGCAGCTTCTATTCCTGCAGTGTAAAGAAAGATGAGAATAATTAATGGAAAGAAGAAAAATAATGCACCAGAGAGGATTTGGAGCCATTAATTAAGAAATAAGAATTTGCAGTACTCATAAAAATAGCATCGATGGTGTAGAACTTGAAGCAACAAATTGTCATACATGCTCATTATATGCATATTTCCATGATTTCATATTGAAACAATATATCAAAATGTGTACATGTAAAATACTTTGAAGGAAATGGAAAATTATGCCAAAACTTGAGCTTTCATCTCTTCCCAGGCTGAAACATCTTTGAGACAAATGCTACCCTGATTTAGTTGTCTCTCACCAATTTGTTCATTATTTCCTTTCCTCGGGTTGAAGCTATGGCACCTTCTGCTCCCCTGCCCCTGCCCACCTACCAAGAAGCTGACTTTTCTTCCGCAGGCAATAGTTTGTGTTTCTTAAGGGGGGCATTTCCACTTGCCTGATGCTCATTTAAAACAATTATATTCTTGCCTCAGAGTCTGCTCTACGAAAATCCACTGGGAACTTCATTACTGTCTGCACAAAGGGGTGTAACATAAAATATAAAAGAGGGAACAGCATTAAATATAAGTAACTCTGTGTCATGCCAGGTCTATGCAATGCTATGCAATATGTGGTCTTACTCTGGAAAAAGTGCCTGGCATTCTACTGATTAGATTCATAGACTCAGAATAATGGAGTTGGAAGGGGACTGTAAGCCCTATTCAATGCACAAATCCAAATCAAAGCAGATCCAACAGATGGTTGTCTAATTTCCTCTTGCTTACCTGAGCATTGGAATGCCTCAGGTACCATATATACTTGGGTCTAAGCCGTCCTGAGTATTTTGACGGCCTAATTTTATCCCCCCCCCCCAAACTCCAAGAACTCGAGTATAAGCTGAGGGTGTCCCCCCCCATTATACTCGAGTATATATGGTATACCGGCCAAGCTCTAAAGGGGCTGGGGGTAGTAATTGGCAATGTGTGCTGTGAGTGTGGAGGCAATTGGGGAGTTAATACAATACAGTAAACTTTTGCCTCCACAGTCCCTGCACAGTTGCCAATACTACCCCCAGCTCCTTTAGAACATCATAACTAAGTCCCCTTATCCCTAAATCTTTCCAGATTTCAGGGGGTTCCCTAAAATCACTTCAGGAAGGTACCCCTGCTACATTGGAGTCCCAAGGTAAATAAATTTTGGTTGCATATTTTAAAAATAATTTTGAGTGCATATTTTTTTAAAAGATGCACTCAAAAATTACTTTTGGGGCACCAAAGTAGCAAGGGTACCTCAAGAATGCAATTTTGGAAACATTCGCTGGTAAGGGGACTGAGTTATAAAGCTCCAAAGGGTGTGCCCCTAAGGAAAAAAAACCTTCTAATTGGAATCATATGGGAAGCGGCAGCAGCCTTATGTCCTGCCTGATCAACTTTGGCGTATAAGTTATTTTCCTAGGGGCACCCCCTTTGGAGCTTCATAGCTCAGGTTTGTTACTCTCAAATATTTCCAAATTTCAGGGGTTCCCTAAAATCGCTTTCTCAAGGTACCTCTGCTACTTTGGAGTTCCAAGGTAAGTAAATTTTGATTGCATATTTTTAAAAATAATTTTGAGTGCATATTTTTTAAAACAAATTTTTAAAAAATTCTTACAGGTTTGTGAGGCAAGACTTACCTTAACAGAAGCCATGCTGATTTTCTCTCAGCAAGGTTTCTTCTATGTGTTTTAAGATTTTTTCTTGGATGAGACTTTTCACCATTTTCCCTGAGACAGAAGTAAGGCTAATCAGCCCGTAGTTCCCTTTGTCCCCATTCATTCTTTTTTTTAAAAAAATTGGTGAGACATCTGCTATCCTCCAGTACTCTGGCACTGTGGCTGTTTTAAGAGACAAGTTGCATATTTCCATTAAGAGACCCATAATTTCATTTTTCAGTTCCTTAATAACCCTTGGGTGGATGCCATCTGTTCCCAGTGACTTGTTGATCTTTAATTTATCAATTAAACCTAAAACATCCCCTCTTTTAACCTGTTTTTTTGTTTGTTTTTTTAGTCAAGAGGGCCCATTTGGGCAGTGGAATCTCTCTGAGGTCTTCGTTCATGAAGACAGATGCAAAGAAGTCATTTAGTTTCTCCAAAATTTCCAAGTCCCCCTTTAGCTCCCTTTTACCTCCCTCACCATCCAGAGGGCCAGCTGGTTCTCTGGCAGGCTTTCTACTTCTAACATATTTAAAGAAGCTTTTATTATTTCCTTTTATATTGCTAGCCATACATTCCCCAGAGTCTTTCTTTGCCTCTCTTATTATCCTCTTACATTTCTTTTGCCTGAGTTTGTGTTCCTTTTTATTTTCCTAATTTGGGGAGGATTACCATTTATGGAAAGACCTCTCCTTGCCCTTTAGAGCCTCTCTAACTCTGCTAGTTAACCATGCCAGCGCCCTCTTGGACTTAGAGGAACTCTTCTTTCTTTGTGTTATGCACTTGTGCTGGGCCTCTACTACTGTTGTTTCAAACAGGCTCCATGCACTCTGGAGGTATTGGATCCTTTTTACCTTCCTTTGCAATTTCTTTCTTACCACTTTCCTCATTTGAGGGAAGTTGCCCTTTGGAAATCAAGGGTTTTTGTGTCTGATTTGCTTGAGACTCTTCCCCTGACGTGCATGGCAAATGAGATTGCAGCATGGTCACTGTTCCCCAGAGGCTCAGTGACATTCATATCCCTGACCAGTTCCTGAGTATCACACAGTATTAAATCCAGAGCTGCCTGTTCTCGGGTGGGCTCCATGACAGGTTGCTCTAAGGCACAGTCATTCAGCAAGTCGAGAAACCTGGTTTCCCTTTCTTGCCCTGAGTTTGCATTAGCCCAGTCAACGTGGGGATAATAGAAGTCCCCCGTGGTGACTATCCTCTCCCTCTTAGACACCTCCATGATTTATCTGTTTTATTTGCTATGGTATTGTGTAAACTGCCCTGAGTCCCCTTTGGGGAAATAGGTGCGGTATATAAGTTTGAAAATAAATAAATAAATAAATTTGTCTCCTCATTTCAGGGTCCCCCTCAAGGTCGCCCTCAAGGCCTCCCTTCTTACTCTCCTCTAAATTTGTTCCAGTTTGTTGACATCCTTCTTAAAGTGCTGTGTCTGAGTACTGGACACAGTAGTCAAGATGAAGCCTAACTTGTGCTTAGTACATACAAAACCACATAAATGCACAATAAAACAGATAAAATACAATACAAATGATAAAATTTAGAATCATCATAAATATATTTTAGTTACGTGAATCACCCCTGCAGGAAACTCCTATTTGTTCAATGTAGTGGGATTTTATGCCCTCCACCTTAGATATAAATTTAGCTATATTTCGGACAACTTGTATATTAGGACTCTGGAGCAGATACGAAAGTCTATGATCCATGTTCCAGTGGGCTGTTTTACCAAACAGGGCAGAGAGATAGTTTTTCCCTGGCAACAGAATATAACACACAACCAAAATATGTGCAATATCCTCGATAGCAGGGCCCCCCCAAAATACAGTTTTTTTCAAGATAACGCAGTTGGTGAAAAATGTCCACGTTTGGTCATGGAATCCAGAAGTTCAAATCTTAATCTGCTGAAAGTCTTTCTAAGAGATTGAGATAGGCTCATTTCTAGATATTTTTCAAGGTGGAAAACAGTTTTAGTTTTGGATAGCCAACCTAGTGGTTTGTTCTTAGGAAGTAATTCCATGTCTCTTTGGGCACTAATGTCCCAGGCTCTCTGTTTGAAAATTTCTTTTGCCTGGTATCCTCTTAGGAGTAGACATTGAGTGGAGAACCCATATTTTTCAATTATATTGCCAAGTAGACCAGCCCAGGAATTGGACAGAGCTGTACCTATCTGTTCAACTAAACAGAACTTGGGAAGTTATTGAGACCCATTGACTGGACTCTCAACCATTAGGTGAAAGACTTAAGCACTGAGTGACTGAAAAGTGAGCAAAAACCTCTTTCTGCCCTCCCTGCATAAGCAGCAGTATTTTTATCTGTCCCTAATATACTTCTCAAGAAACCAGTCTGGACTTGTTCCAATGGAGAAGCTTTGTTAAGGCCCCGTACTTCTGCACTGTAAGTCAGCATTGGCACAATTTTTCCGTGAACATTTTCATTAATGGAAGTAGAGTACCAGGACAGCTATAACAGTAACTGGATAATTACAAGAGCTGTGCAGTGACATGCATCATTCTGCCTCCCTGACTGATTGGCCAGCACCAGGGAGAAGGAACGATGACGTGTTGGAGGCTACTTCCTGGTTGGAGTTCATGGTAATGCAAGGTAAGTCAATAGGTGATTTCATTTCAGAGGGTGGGTCCAAGTTCCAAACAGCAGCTGTGCTGCCGTGATTCATTTTGGAACCGGACCCATTCTGAAATGAAAGGTCCATGCCTAATATATACCAAACTTCTTTACTTTCTCTGCATTGGCTGATAGTTCATTAGGCAAACACCTTCTGGACTCTGTATTGCCAGTTATTTAAGCCATGCTGATGCCTGGTTGTTTGTGGCTGCTAGAGATGGGCACGACTTGAAAAAAAATTTTTTCGAGTTGTCGTTAGTCGGGCCAGTCCCGTTTCGGGTCGTTTCCAGTTTTCGCGAAAATTCGCAAAAATTAGTCAGTTCGTTTTTTCGTTTTTTGTTGTCGTTAGTACTGGTTTTTTCGTTTTTTCGTTGTCGTTAGTACTGTTTTTTTGGGGGGGGGAGCGGGCTCCTGGAGGCACCTCTGTGGGGTGGGTGCCTCCTCTGGCCCGCTATAAAGGGAAAGTGGGCTCCTCACCCACTAGGAAGGGGAAGCAGGTTCCAAGAGACCCCTCTACATGGGGGTCTCCCTTCCTCACCTGCTGCTGCTGCAAAATGCGATGCAATAGCCATATGGATATTGCATAACAGAATGTGCAGACAGTGAGACCAGTGTGAGAGTGATAGAATCATGCCTTCCCTGCACAAGGCTCTCGCACCACCATGTCTCACACAGAAGGGAAGTGTACTTGCTGCGTGTAGTGCAATGCAAGCAAGTAGATCTGGCTTTAAGGTGGCTTAGTGCAATGGCTAGGGTTAGGCTAGTGACGGGTAAGGTTACGGTGGGCTAGTGGGTTGCACCTCTGGGTGCCTCTCTGGCCCACTAAGAAGACAGTCTGTGACGTATGGGTACGGAGTCAAGGGTTAGGGCTAGGGCTAGGGCAGGTTTTAGGGGGCTTTTTGGCACATCCCAGAAGTCTCCATGGCCAAGTGGCCATGCGATTGGTGGGATGGCTCCAAAAATTTGCATGGTTGTCCACTCCCACATGGCTGGCCACTCGGCCAGCCCATCATTGCGCAGGTGTAAATAAAATAAAATAAAAATAAATCAATGGAGGACAGAGGAGGAGAGGAGAGACATTTTGTTGCAAGAAAAAACCCACTGCTACTGTGAAAAATCTGGCAGTTTATAAATTTTCGCGTGTTTCTGTTGTGCTTGTGTGTTTTTGGACCACGATTTCAAAAACAATATTGCGTTCGCCGGCCCATTTTGGATCCCCCGCCCGCACCGCATGGCATGGCGATGGCAACTCGCGAGTCCGGCTGCCCAGGATGGGGGGGAGGCAGGACCCCCACCTCCAGAAACCACCCCTCCGGTAGGTGCCCTGCGCCCTTAGTCAAGCAGGCATTTTTCTGCCTGCTTTTCTGGCCCGGGAATGGGTGGGGGGAGAGTTTAAAAGTTTTTTCCTGTGCCGTCCGTGCCGTTTGCTTGCGCTTTAATTGTGGCGGCCGGCGGCCGGCGAGACTGGGCTTTTTGCTGGCTGCGAGCCTGCGGCGAGTCCCACAGAGCAGCCCACTAGGACGGGGGATGGGGGGGAGGCCGGGGACCTCCAGAAACAACCCCTCTGGTAGGTGCCCTGAGGTACGGCAGGCATTTTTCCGCCTGCTTTTTGGCCGGGAACTGTTTTTTTTAACTTTTAAAAACTTTTTTTCTGTGCCGCGTGGCATCGCGCGATGCAAGGAACGAGCACGACAAATCAGACCAAAATTGTTCGTTCGTCGGTTCGAGCTCGAAGTCTGGCGGAGTAATTCCCGTTACCGTTTCCGTAGAGTAACGGAACCGAGTAACGGAAACGGAAACGGGAATACCGCTAAGTCGTGCCCATCTCTAGTGGCTGCTATTATTGCCTCTTGGTATGAACAAAATATTTTAAAATTTAAAAACAACAACACTGAAACCTCCAAACTAAGCAACACCACCATCATATCTTTCACTTTCCTCTCCCATCTCCTTTTCCTCTTGCACCTTCTTTCCATTTTCTCCATTTTGACAGTGGCTTATCAAAAGCATGTAAATGCAAGTAGATAAATAGGTCCTGCCATAAAAAACGGGAAGGTAAAACAATGTTTCCTTGCAGCCATGCCAGCCACATGGCCATGGACTTGCACAACACTGGCTCTTCTGCTTGAATATGGAGATGAGCACTGCCCCTAGAGTCTGACACAACTAGCATACATGTGCGGGGTGGGGGAAACCTTTACCTTTACCTTTACCTATCATTGGGTATGCTGACTTGAGGTGCTAGGAACTGCAGCTCAGCATTTGGAGGGCTGTATTTTCCCCATCCATAATGTAGATAATAACTGGGCTAGATTGACATAGTATTTGACTTTGCACAGGGTGGTTTCTTAGAGTCTTCTGATTTATTCAAGGACTTCTGCTTTCCACCTAATAAATCCTATTCACTTCTTTGAGATGCTAAATTGTTGTGAAACATACCACTGCAAGCATTCTGTAAAGTGTTCCCTCCTCTTCTTCAGTAAATAAAGGAAGTGGAGATATTATTCATCATTAAAAGCATAATGTGGTAACTTTCACACAAAGTGTCTCATGCAAGAGCTAGAAGACGATACATAAGGGAGAAGCATAAAACAGTGCTTCTGAACCAAAATGACAACAGAAAGCTCCATATCTTCAGATGTCGTCTACTACAAAGCTGTTTGTGATGCTAAAAGGAGGTATGTCAAGGGCGATGTCTGACCCCTGAAGAGTGCACATTTTCCTTTGGAAGGCAAGGACTAAAACTGTCACTATCTAGAAATTAAGAGTTTGCACCAAACACAGAGTCAGTCTCAATCCTGATTTAGTGATTTGTTAAATATTTTCTGCTTACACTAATTTGAGAAAGAGTCCTATTCAGATCGGGTCTGATTCCAAACCTCTTTTGGTAAATTCTTTGGGAGATTTCAGACAAGGGAAATTATTTGCACTGAATTTGTGTGAACATTTGTTAAAAAACTAAGATACAGACAGAATCCCTGTACCCACCAGGGTTTGGGGGCATTGTAACAAAAATGGTATATATCACAAGTAAGGAAAATGTAAAACACAAAAGGTTGCAGATAACAAGTTAATATTAAAATTCTGAAAGTTATGAAGGAGAGACTGAAATCCTGTTCCTAATTTCTGCTTGCACAATGGGAATGATATTAGCAACTGCAAATATCAGCTGATTAAATACTTCATTTGGTGATTTCAGGGTACATTTATTTATTTATTTATTTATTTATTTATTTATTTATTTATTTATTTATTTATTTATTTATTTATTTATTTTTTATATGCTGCCCACTACCCAAAGGTCTCATATACAAAATATGATGAAATTGCATGTGCTCTGATATCATCAAAAAGCCTTTGATTACTATACATTTGCTAATGATGATGTTGTTTTTCTCATTGAGCAAAGCTGTGCAAAAGAATTTCAGCCAATGTTTGTTTGTGCTCACCTGGCACCGAAGTCACAGGCAGATGCAATAAGACAAAAAGAAATTGTGCAGAGTATACAATGGGGCAGGAAAAGAGCTGATCTTTCTGTAAAGCTCTGGCTTGGGGACAGAAAACTACCAAAGAGTAATGAATTTTGGATCTTTTCTGGAATAGTTTGCTTCAACACTCAAACTATTGGACTGGACATTCCATATGAAACCATTTCTTGGGATTAGAAGCTGAACTTTCAGTTTCACAACTACACAGTTATTCTTCCTTCACTGCTTTCTTTTTTTACATTTTTTATTTATTATCTACTCTAAATTGCATAAAACAAATATATTGCTTGTCTCCTGTCGTGTTACCGCTTCAACCACAGTTTTCCCCAACATTTGAGCCCAATATAATTCATATTTCCTTTCCCAGCTTAAATGAGCATACTTTCAAACTTAGTTTCCTTATTATCTCATCCCTATTCTATCTATCTTTACTTACCTCTATTTTTAATACAAAGAATATAGCCTATCTAATCTCAACAATCTATTCAAACTCTCTGTTTAGCTCTTCAATACTAAGCAATTTAGGATAGATTTGGCTAACTATATATATCCACAGTATGCTTACTGATTCTTCCAAAGAATACCTAATTTTAGCAATATCACTAATTCAAGTTAATACTTTATGGGCTATTACCTCCTGGTCTATATGTTTCACTATATGCATAGAAGTTCTTATCTATACCTAACTGCCTCTATTTTTAAAAAATATCTAACAGATTAACTTTTATTTATATATCAGATTTATCTTCACATTTCCATTTTCCACTTCCCATATCATACCAATTAACTAGTGGCCTTAGACAATCAGAATACAGAAAACATTTTAATGTAATAGATTCACTAAGCCAGAAATTCTTTTTTTCAATTTTCCCTTTTTCTGCCAAGCCCTTTATCATCACAGGTTGTCCCCCCCCCCCGTCAAATCCCTTATCTTCATGGGTTGTTGTATTATTTTGATAGTAATCTTGATGGCCACTCTGCTACTGAAAAGGTCCCAATTTTTCCTCTTTTTGGCACCCATATTAAGACAGATGTGCTTATCACATACTGTGAACTTGGCACATCTAAGGGTTTAGCCTGCACCATTCTTGTCATGTTTGTCTTCATGTTGAGATCCGCCCTTTCTTCTGTTTTAATCTCTTGATTCGAGCTGATTTCAGTAGATGTGTTTATCATATTTTGTGGAATTGGCATATCCAAAGATTTATCCTGCATCAATCTTGTGTTTGTCTGTAGATTAAGATCAGCTATCTGTTTTAGCACAGTCTCCTGATCAGAACTAATTTCAGTTTTTTCTAGAGACGCAGTTATATTTATCATTCCATCATGAATTATCAGTTTTGCTTCTGTGACTTTATCAGAATTGAAAATCTCTGTATCTTCAGAGGTTGAGTATGTATAGATATGTATAATTTTTTGCAAACTGGATAGAATTATGTTGGCAAAATCTTCTTCTGAGATTTTCTTCCAATCCATTATGTTTTATAGCTCACAAGAAATGGTTAATATTACTTGTAATAGTTTCTGCCACTTAAGTGTCCAAAAAAGAGGTACAGAGGAGAGTAACTAGACTAGATTGAAGCCAAAGCAGCAAGGACCAGAATTTAAATGTTGTTTTCAAAATATGTGGTTACTCCAAGGTCAGATGATGTTTTCTGGAAAAAAAAAACACTTTCCCAACTTTGCTCTTACTGTTGCATCTTTAAATTCAAAATATAGAAAGCACAGAAGCATAAGGTAGTTTCCTTAAAATTTTGTCTTAAATCCACCACATGTAAAGAACAGCAAAGGCATAAAATACTTTTCCACAAGAAGATATCAATAGGCAGAAAGGCAAGTTCATGAAATAATGTGAAAACAATCACTTATTCTGTGCTTGACTTTTGAAGCATTCGCCCCTTATTTGCTAAAAGCTGCTTCCTCAGAAGGGGGGTTTAGAGCTCATTTGAAACAAAGATTTTCCAGGTTTTCCATCTAACAGGAGCTGTGTGTTTTGTGGGTGAGGTGACATTTCAACCTTTTAAGATTGACTCTTACATCAAAGTACTTAACATACTAGATTTTGGAAACCTCCTAGAAGCACTAGTTGGTTGAGTAAGACTGAGTCTTTAGGAGGGTGCTGGGCAGAATGATTTCCCCCAACCATCAACACATTTGGCCCTCCTGGTTTCACCTATATCAGGATAGGGTGGGTAAGTAGTTAGCATGGGCCTCTATAAGATCTCCAGAAATCCTTGACAGTGGAGACTTAGGGTGTAGCTAGTTAAACCATTTATCCTTGCCTAGATTGTACTAAACAGGACTGCGTGAAATGCAGTAAGTCATTTGGAGTGATCCACATACAAGGATTGGCCATACTGTACCTCCAGTGACCCTGTTTAGCACAATTTATATTGATCTTTCCCTTTAAAAGCTTAATGATCTTGGGAAATGGGAAGCTTCCTTCCTGCTCTGCCATAGAGACAGAGGGAGACAAAGAGGATGTCTAACACAGCCTTTTGAAAGCATTGTTGATGTGTAATCAACAATTAAAAAGAAATTGAGAACTTCCTCTCCCTTCCCCTTCACAGGAGAGTAGAATGGAAGCTTTCCATTTTTTCAAAATAATTTAGCAACGTACACAAGGAGACAGCTTAAGATATCTACTTTGATTTGATCCCAGTGATCACACATGCTGAAACCTAACCAAAACTGGAACAATGGTCTTTTACATCTACATGATGCCGCTGGTTGAGGTAATTCGAAGTTTTGGAGTCTGCTGTCATCAGTACACTGATGACATGCAGCTCTATCTTTCCTTTTCCACCTCTGCAATGGAGACAGTCCTAACCCTTGATTGCTGCCTGGCTGTGGTTCTGGAATGGACCAGGACTAACAGACAAACTCAACCCTGTGAAGACTGAGGTTCTGTTCTTTTGGTAGGGTACAGTGGCCCTCTTCCCAGTCTGGGTGGGTTCGCCCTCCAGCTGGCTGAAAGAGTGAGGAATCTGGGCATTGTCCTGGACCTGGAACTGTCCCTGGAGCTCCAGGTGGCAGCTGTGTCCAGGTCAGCATTTTACCATCTTAGGCTTATGGCCCAAATTCACCCATACCTTGATGGGGACTTCCTGGGGATGGTGGTGCAGGTGCTGGTCATATCAAGGATAAATTACTATAACATTCTCTACATGGGGCTCCCCATGACCCATATTCAGCAATTGCAATGGGTGCAGAATGCGGCAGCCAGATTGGTGGTTGGTGCGGGCAGAGTCAACTGCATCACCCCAATTCTGGCCTGCGTGCATTGGTTGCCCGTTGCCTCTCAAATATTAAGGTGTTGGTTTTGGTTTACAAAACCCTCCATGGCTTGGGTCCTGAATATCTGGCAGAGTGCAACTCCCAAAGTCACTGATACACAGCTAAAAGGACATTCTAGGAATACTGAGTAGTTCCTCCCCCTGCTCGCATCTTCTAGATAGTAAACTGAATTGATGGAAGTGATGCAGTCATTTCTGAGATCTTCTAACTCACTTACATATGGTCTATCCAAATCTCTTTGTTAGCAATAGTTTGTGCAACCCACAAGACATATTATGTTAAAATTATATCAGCTTGTTGGATGGCTGCATGTTCTGCTGGAATAGATCACAATTCATTGGTCGTTTAAAATTTGCCCGTGTACTTCCACCAAAACAGACAAAAAAAAAAGTAGAATATCAAAATAAATGTTCAGCATTTGAATTTATATTCTGACAATCTGAAGACAGACCAAGTCTGAGTTAAAATGACAGTAATTAGAAACCAGGTCTGGCCATTGTGGACACCGAGCACGACACAGTAACCTTTACACTAGAGCCTAAATCTAAGATGGTTAATTTCCCATTTGGGCTTCCTCACTTAGATGTGCTAGCTGAAGACAAACGTACAGCACAAATCAATACGGTTTAAAAAATGTTTCCCTCATTCCCTCTAGAAAGCAGATTACTTCTGTCAGGAAGACAGAATGGGGGGAAAAACCTTCCAACAAAATCATGGACTGAATGGTTACAAACTAGCAGTAGGTGACAAGTAATTAAGGAACAGAACAATGTATAGGAAACTCATTTGGATGAACGTCAACTGATTAATACAGTCACAACATTTATTTTCTTTATTTATGACCAAATGCTAGAGTAAGTTCATGTGCAACATCCTCATATACAATTCTACTGGTGACATGCGGGGGAGGAGAGAAGGAATAAGGAACCTTGAAAGAAATTAAGCTGAATTATGTGGCTGTTATTCAACTCGCTCCCAAATACCTAGGTTTAATCCATGTGTTGACATATACTGCAGATATAGGTACGTTTCCTGGCTACAGAGGGAGGGGTCAGGAATTGAAATTTTTCCTTTGTCTTCCAGGAATGAACAAAGCCAAAATCACCTGCAACATTTGTGGCTGAGAGGGTTACATGTCCTGCCACCTGTGTGGCCAAGCTGGACAATCCCAGAGTACTGGCAGAAAGGATGTTGACAATCTTGAACGGGTCCAGAGGAGGGCGACCAAGATGATTGAGGGTCTGGAAGAAATGTCTTACAAGGAGCAGTTTAGGGAGCTGAGAATGTTTAGCCTTACAAAAAGAAGAATGAGAGTGGATATGATAGCTATGTTTAAATATTTGAAAGGATGTGACATTGAAGAAGGGACTGGTTTATTTTCCATGGCTTCAGAGACTAGGATACGGGGCAATGGTCTCAAACTACAGGAAAATAGATTGAATTTAAACATTAGGAAGAATTTCATCATGACAGTTAGAGCTGTTCAGCAGTGGAATATGCTGCCACAGAGGGTGGTGGAGTCTCCTTTGGAGGTTTTTAAGCAAAGGCTGGATGGCCATCTGTCTGGACTCCTGTTATGGGGGTTCCTGCATAGCAGGGGGTTGGACTAGGTGGCCCTTGAGGTCTCTTCCAACTCTATGATTCTTTGATTCTAAGTACTAGTGGTGAGTACTGCATGCCTAGAAAACCCTATGAAGGGTTGCCATAATTGGGATGTTATTCCTTCTGTATAGGATTAATATCATTTTATTTATAATTAATTGTATATATAGCCTGTCTGTTTAATAGCAAATCACTGCATATAATGGATTGGAACATAGTTCAGGATGGAAGAGGTTACTGAGTGTATTTCCTTTGATTATTGGTTGATTATTTTTAAATTTGGTTGCATATGTTGTTTTATGTTATATAAATGATCTTTAGTAATAATTTCACTAAGTCAGGTAGTGTGTAAATCATGTCTGTCTATCTATCTATCTATCTATCTATCTATAACCCCCTCTTTTTTGTTTTTTTACATTCTTGAGGTTAGGCATGACAAATTTCACTTAAATAGGTCCAGGAGTATAGGTGACTTTGCTTTAAAATGTATCCTAAACTAGCTGTTACATTTTGTTCATGACAATAAATAAAATGTTGAGATGCTCCTTCTGTTGTGCAAGCTAGGTTCTTCAGGGAGGAATAGCCTTGAGGAATGGAGACAGGTAGATCACAACCTTTTCTTAACATTGACTTTAATACATTTAACATTTGCTGATGTGTCCTACTTTCCTGCCTGTGATGTGCAAGTGCTGATTGTACATGACCCTCTGTATGTAACACACACACACATCACAGGTAGACAAGAGGCTGTAAAATTGTGGAAAATAAAATAAAATAAAACCCCTAAACAACTGAAATAAAACCTAGGTTTAGCCTATGCCTAAACCTAAAAGAATTGGAGCCAAATTGGGGAGTAGGAATGCCACTGCCTTATAAAACTAATATTAAAATAATTTAGGACTAACACATAAGGTGTGACTAAAAAGCGAGAAATACCCAATTTGCTCCAAAAAAATTTAAAAACTTGCCCCTGTTGGGGAAATCACTGCAGTTGCCCATACCGATATGATCAATTATCCTATTACAAGAATAATGAATTATGATTTCATCCATGCTGCCTTTCATAGATCTATGTATCCAACAGAAAGTGTGAATGTGATGTGCAGTGAGCAGGGTCCTCATCATGACCTAGCTTAATCCCAAGAACAGTGAAATTGCATCCACATGTAATATCTATTCACTGTTGTGGATTTTCTAGAAATCTTTTATGTAAATAAGGCTGTACCTTAGGAACCAGGACACCTGTTTCAAAATAGGTTGCTAAATCATTTCATTACCATTGAGTTAAAATAATCCTTTGAACACACTGGCCTATTTTTCTCCCCATGGCAAATGGAGGTGTTAACTCTTGGACAACTGGGAGTTTGTTTGTTTTGCAATTGCTTGGGTAAAGATTGCTGATGGCCTTTAAATGGGATACAAGGAAGCAGAAAAACAGTGGTCTTGATTAGAAATTGGATTAAGATGCAAATTTGAATTTCTCCTATCGTTTAGGGCCATTTGGTTTGTAAAAACAATGAGTTGGACTCATGACCCTGATTAAAATGCATTGGAAAATTAATAGGCCAGACTCTCGTCTGGAAAATGTCATCTGATCTGTTGCATTGGGAGATGGTGACAGTGGCATTATACCATGGATGAATTCTTGGCAGCCCCTCCCATCACAGTAACATTTGTAGACCTTGCAAAAGCTCACAAGAAAGAGAGAGGCATCTCCATTCTGTTGCGCAAACTAGGCTTCATCTTTGCTGGAGCTCTTACACAGTGTACGTAAGTCTCCATGTAAGAGAAAAGTTGCCCAGCACCACTGAGAGTCTGTACTTGAAATCTGGAGTTGCTTGGGAGACCTCTCCAGACCTGTGCTCAGTAGGAGTGTGTGTGTGTGTGTGTGTGTGTGTGTGTGTGTGTGTCAGCTAAAGGGAGCTAAAACAAATGACAAGGAGGCATGAATAGTGTGCTGGGAAGTCTTTGTGCCACTAGAAGAGTCTCTCAAGTTCTCTAGACTAACGGAATAGTGTGACTGAATGCATGACGTAGACAGTACTCAGTCCTTGTCGTGAATCTCTGTTCTGAAGTTGGGATCTTGTTCTCTTTCCCAAACCTGACAAAAGTAATTTGTTAGGTTTGGGAAAGGCATGCATTCTGTGCTTGTGTCACTTGGATTATGTTGCCAGAATGAATACAGGTTAAAATACATTTTCACCTATTGCTCTCAAGGGACTTATTAGACTGAGTGTTCCCAGACATCAGACCTACTCCTCTAATCATCAAGAAAGCCTGCAATGGTTTTTATGGAGGCATTTCCTACAGTACAACCCTAGTCTTGACATACTGTACCCTAGATGAAGGGATGTATGAAGGTCCTTTTCTGCATCCACATTGGTAGGACACGAAACTTGGAAATGGTGCTGCCAGACTGATACTGATGGGTGGGCATGGTTGCTAGGACTGCTGGGGGGGGGGGAAATGAATGTTGGTTTTGATCCTTTGGAGGATTGGATTAACATGCTGCCTCCACATTCTGAGTATATAGGATTTTGTGGCAGGCAGTGTTATACTGCTTCCCTAGCTTAATTGCTCTCTAGTCTATAGTATTGTTTTGGCTCCTTAGAGATCTGAGCAAGATAAAATTTAGGAACAAACTTGGTAAGAAATTAAGGTTTTCATCAGGCATTACTTGGAATTTAGGGACATTAGCTGGATGAGATCCCTTCTCATCCTGAGCTTAATGTTCTTTCTTTTCCCTAGTGTGTGAACTGTGGGAAATCTACAGCACTGAGCTGACAACAGAAAGAATAACTAGGTTTTAATTTTTAAAAACATGGAAGTAAATATCCCTTTTATTGCTATGTAGAAGAGGGGATTTCATATACGCAGAAGTGAGATAAACTCCATCTGGTGAAATTTTCTGTATTTTTAACATCCCCTGCTGCTTTTTTTCTATTTTTACTACCTCCATCTTCACAATTTTCCCCATATAAATTGTTTTTTCTCTTACAATAAAGTGAGGAAGCCCTGCACACATCACCCTTCCTACTTCGTTCTCTTTTATTATCGTTTCCACATGTTGCCTCTTCTACTGTATATGGACTTTCTGTTTGTGAGTCATATGACAAATGTTTTTGTTGATTTTGAGTTTTGTAGTTTTGCAAGCTACACTGGGTGGTCCATTGTTGGAATTCAAAAAGTGGGGTATAAGTAATTCAAAATGTGGGGTATAAGTCTTTGAATAAATGAAAGATACAGGTGGCAGTAAGATTATAATGCAGATGAGAAAGACAGTAGCAACTTTTGCTCTGTATGGATAATTCCCTCAATTAAGTTCTCTGTCTTCTTTAATGAGAAGAAATTGAATTTTTGATCCAATTGGTGAAGGTCTGTAGAATCAACAGTTGCTCCAGATTCAGTGTATTTTGCCTATAAAGTTATGGTTTTGGCTAATGAGTTTATATAACATGTTTTTAAGCAAATAAAATCTGGCCACATCATTTCTTTTTTAATGTAATGCATAACATTCATTTATCACTTTTAAAAGTCTGCTTTGAGAATGGTTTTTAGATAATTCCTCACCAGTTTTGTCTATTTGAGTGGTTGAGGGTTTGTTTCTTTTTGCACGTGTCAAATTTGGCATATTGCTTTTCAAACAACTAGGAACAAACAACAAATTATTCATTAATAAATAGTCTTTCATATTGTGGTATTAAGCCTGGTTTGAGCTTCCTCTCCCCTCTATCTCAGAGGAGGACTATGTTCCTGAGGCAAACCAGTAAGTAGCCCACATTTCAGCTGTGATTCACAAAACCTCCCTTGATGCACTCTGTTTACATCAGTGCCATTTTGCTCAGCGTTCCTCATGCCTCAAGGTCCAAGAGGAATGAGTGAGAAAACAGGGGTAGCAAAAGTGACCTGTGAAATGCTAGTCATGTACATCCTTGTTCTGTTTATCTTTTCTTCCTGTATGTCACTGAAGATCCAAAGGCCCAGCACTTCAAGGGGCTTGTGTCAAATAATCGTGACAGGGTTTGTGACAAGGGTGCTGGATAAGGAAGGCTTCGCTCAGCAGAGCTGAGGCAGAACATGGCAGGCGACAGTCCTGTCAAAGCACTTGGGATTAAAACCTGTCATCCTTGGACTTTGACATTTTTATTTTGCCCAGATTTCTGTATTCCCACTCTCTTCATCTGAGAACTGAGAACTCCATTGGTTTTTACTCTTTACTAGCTGCTGGGATCAGCACATCTAAAGACACCTTGGATTAAGGAAGCTGGAAGTCTAGAAATAACAAGCTCATCCCATGGCCTTGTTCACATTTAGTCAGCTGGCTGCAATACTCAACAGAAATATATAAAATTGTAATAATTAACTTTAATGAGAAGTAAGCTTTTACACCCCACTCATCTCCATTTATGTGTGGGTAAACAGAGACAAATGCAGTTGTACAGGTTACAACAACTTGTATATTGGCTATCTGGAGAACTGCAAGGGGAGGTCAGTGTTTGGAAGACCATGTTGTAAAGGGAAGATGCTAACCAAGGTCTTCACCAACCATACTTTTGCACCAGTTTACCTTCTGCCCCCAAATGCCTGTGTGTCTTCAGGAGAACAAAGAGCCAGGTGTTTAAAGAGAAGGGTGATTTCTAGGTTAATACGTTATCATTAGAGATAGGCACGAAACAAACTTTTAATTCATTTCATTATTCATTATTTGTTTCATTAGCTAACGAAACAAATAACAAACAAACCCATCAAAGAAAAATGAAATGAAATGAAATGGAAATTTCTGTTTTGTTCGCTTCATTTTTCGTTACCCCTCTTGGTCCTGGCAGGCAACATAGGCCCCGACTGGGGACTTTTAAAAGCAAAAAATAAAAAAAAATAAAAAAATAAAAAAATCAATTCAAATAAAAAAGGAGTGCTGACACGGCCCAAGGGGTGGCCAAGTAGGCGCTCTAAAATAAAGAAAAAAAGAATAAAAAAAGAATCCGAGCCAACCCAGCCTCAGAGGCCATGCGGTTGGTGCTTAATCATCATCATCATCATCATCATCATCATCATCATCATCATCATCATCATCATCATCATCATCATCATCAACTGTGCCAACCCGGCCCCAGGAGCCATGCAGTCAGCGCTGTAAAACAAAAACATTTATTTTTTTTAAAAAAACAGTGCTGACAGCCCCATGGGCTGCACGGTTGGCGCTTGAAGAAAAAAAAAGGTGCTGGCTTGGGGCCAGCGCCTCCTACTGGGAACTTTTAAAAGCCAATAATAATAATAATAATAATAATAATAATAATAATAATAATAATATAATAATAATAATAATAATAATAATAATAATAATAAAGGAGCGCCAACTCAGTCCCAGGGGTGGGCAGGTCGGCACTCTAAAATAAAGAAAAAATAATTTAAAAAGAATCAGCACCAACCTGGCCCCAGGGGCCACACAGTCGGCACTTAAAAAAAAAATAATAATCAAAAATACAGCGCCGACCTGGCCCCAGGAGCCATGCAAAACAAAACAAAACAAAAAATTAAAAACCCAGCACCAACCGGCCACAGAGGCCGCACGGCTGGCACTTTAGAAACAAACAAACAAAAACATCTTTTAAAAAGGAGCAGCTGGCTTGGGGCCAGCGCCTCAAAAGCCCCTACTGGGGACTTTTAAAAGCCAAAGAAATAAAAATAAAATAAAATAAAATAAAATAAAAGGAGTGCCACCCTGGCCCGATGGGTGGCCGGGTCAGCACTCTAAAATAAAGAATTTTTTTTAAAAAAAAGAATCAGCGCTAACCCAGCCCCAGGAGCCGCACAGTCGGCACTTGAAGAAAACAAATGAAAATGAGGTGCTGGCTTGGGGCCATCACCTCCAAAAGCCCTTGTCGCCGGGGCCAGGATCGCCGCCCACCGCCACCGCCACCCGGTAAGTCAACCTGAACCGGTTGTTTTTTAAATTTGTATGAACCCGAACCAAACCGAACCAAGGGTGGGCCCAAAACAGACAAATCCGAACCATGGGTTTTCTGTTTTGTGCCCACCTCTAGTTATCATAAAATGATCCAACTCATATCCCAGATTGACCACTATCAATGGGTCCTCCAAAATGAACTGGACTGGCCAATCCTTATAAAGCTTCTGCACCCAAGCCCGTTCATCTGTTTTCTTTAATACTGCTTTTGATAATGACCCCTTGATCACACATGCATTCTTATTTCAACCCTCTGCTATTCTCTGGGAATGCCTTCACTGGCTTTTTAACTCTCATCTGCCTCATCCGGTGCCCTTCTGTCACCACATATATCTGTGACATTCTTGTTCCTTGCATGCCCATGCTTGAAGTAAACCAAAGTTGTGTTCCTATCATGAACATTCAACATATTTTAAAAACATATGAACCTTCTCTTTATTTTATAGTTATCAGACAAATGTATTCTTCTATTTATCTTTAGCACCCAAATCAGCATTTAAGTTGATGAAAAGTTGCATTTAGGACTCCTGCCCAACTTCCACCTTTTCCTTTTGCTTCTTGTCTATTGACAATTTATAAGTTTCTTCGGTCATCCTTTGAAACTGTTTTTTGCCTTTGACTAAAGGAACAATCTTTTTGTACTCTTCCTTGATAACATACTGGGTTTCAATCCACAGTTCTTTTGTTTCATGATCAATTGAGTTCAACAGCACAAATCTGTTCTTATTGTGATCTTCAGAATCATCAGAAATTTTATTTACATTATATTTTGGAACTATGATTTTTTTTCTGTTCTTTTTCAGCTGCATTCGAATTACTCATAGCAACTAGAGGTCAGCACGAAACAGAAAACCGATGGTTCTGTTGGTTCTGTTTCGGGCCCACCCTTGGCTTGGCTTGATTCGGGGTTGCATGGTTGGCGCTTGTTTTATTTATTTTATTATATTTATTTTAGACTGCCGACCACATGGCCCCAGGGGCCTAGTCAGTGCTTGTTTTTTTATGTTTTTATTTTTTTGTAATTTTATTTAAAAATTCTCCAGCTGGGAGCTTTTTGAGGCACTGGCTTGGGGCCAGTGCCTCTACCAGTGCTAACTTCCCTGGAGTTCAGAGTTCCAGTGGCAGTGACTAGGTAGGGGTAACGAAAAATGAAGCAAACGAAATGGAAATTTCCATTTTGTTTTGTTTTGTTTTTCTTTGATGGGTTGGTTTGTTATTTGTTTTGTTAGCTAAAAATATGAATAACAAATAACAAAATGAATGAAAAGTTCATTTCATGCCCATCTCTAATAGCAACAGTTCATGGTCTGTACCATTTTCTGCTCCTAGTCTTGTTTTTTCAGGAACAATTGAGCTTCTCCATCTTCTAGTTCCAATTACTGTATATTTGACTTCTATATTAGCCTTATGGTCACATCCAAACTTGGAATTGTTTTTTTCGGTTTTCTAAAGCATACATTTGCATTAAACAAACTGTCAGATTCAGGGAATTCTGTGAGTTGTTATTTTGATCCATTTGCAACTCCTCAGACAAATTCTGCAAGAGCGGCCAAATTCCTATCACTTAGCAGAAGCCAAATTGTAACTTTTGATTAATTCCTATCAGTAAACAAAGCAATTTTCCCATGGTTCTTTGGAATGAGCACACAGGCATACTGGCTTGGTGCATGTGCATGCACCCATCCTACAAATTACTTAAGGGTATACTTAAATTACATGCACATACATTCTTCCTTTTATTAAAAGCTTCATGTAGATTTTCACAGTGTTCAATGCACACAATACCTCTTTAGTTCAGTCTTGTCCTGTTGTATAATCAGGCTGTATGCAGACTTTTGGACTGCAAATCATTCCCCTGATATCTGTGAGAAATCCTGCAGTTCTGTCCCTGCTGCCATTCATCATACTGAGTATCACTTATCTTCTGAAGTCATGTGCCTCTCTTTAATATGTCTTCACGATTTGGGCTTACTACAAATGGTTCCCTTGCTACCAAGGCATTATCTTTCCTAATGAGCAGGGTAACACCAGTGAACAGAATGGCTCATTTTTCTTTGTCAGTGCTTGGTACATCAGAGCATGCCAATTTGGTACCCACTTGAATAAATTGATTCAATTTGGTGTGTAGAAATGGGGCGGTAAAAGTGAGGGGAGGGAAGCAAAGAGTGTGACAGAATTAGACACAGCACCTCTGCCACAAGTAGCAAATGATGGATCTTTTCTTTCTAACACCTGCCTCACAGATTGAGGGGGAAGACAGTCAACACATTCCGCACATAGGTATACGCTGAAAGGGCCTAATTACACATGACTTGTGGAACAAAACTCAAGACGTGTCCCAGGAGTGAGAAGTAGTAAGAACAGAGTCTACAGGAGGAAGAGAGAAAAGAAAAGGTAAGAACAAAGTCACATAAACTTACCCTGCAGACTCAACAGAGAAAACAAAAGCAACAAAATGGTCACTCTTAGGGCCTTTTTACATGACCCCTAAACTCCGCCGCAAATGGCTCCCAGCTCCGGAGCTTAAAATTGTTTACCCACCAGCTCCGGAGTTTACTGAAAATTAAGTGCGACCACGCCCACCTAAGCGCGTCCCAGCACACTTTTCATGTACCTGCTCTCCAAGGGTGAAAAATCTTGATGCAGATGTGCCGGGCTCTCCTTGCTTCTTTTTGCTGTTGTTTTTTGCCTCCCACCCCTTTAAGAGAAGGAATCACAACGATGGGGCGGCGTCCACCGGCACCGGAGGTAAGCCTGCATTCTTTTGTCCCTTTTTTTCTCCCTCCCCTCACGCAGCCAGCAGCCAGGAAGTGTGGAGGGGTGGGGACGCACGAAGAGCGACAAACCCCTAAGATCTCTGGTCCGAATTTAAGTGACCAGCGGATCTTAGGGGGCGTGTAAAAGCGCCCTTAGACAAACAGAAGGAAGTAACAAAGGTGTCAGGAATTATGAAGGGAAGAAAAACTTCTGTGGTAGTGATCTGCAAGGTGTGTACCATATTTGTCTTTGTGCTGGAGAACAATGCAGCCTACACATACAGCAGGTGTGTAAACTGGTAACAATTCTGGAAGAAAAGGTCAAAGAACTGGAGGAGTGAGTGGCCACTGCCAGGCTTAAAATGTAGAAGAGAAGATGGAATTTTGAGCAGCAGCAGGCAAGGGAGACGCTGGAGGTTGGAAAACAACAAGACAAAGCTGAGGGGGGAAATGGTGTTGATGAAACAAATAGAGTGGAGGAAGCACCCTGGAAAAGTGTCACAGTTAGGAGCAAAAGAAGGAGAAGACTCTTCAGCAGCAGACCTACAAAACTGCTTTCAGGTTCTTGAAGAGGAGTCCGGCAAACACAAGCAGCAGCAGAAGACTTACCTTACAAGCAGGCATGAGAGAGGCTGAAGTTCAGCAAAGCAGAGTCCCTGAGCCCACACCCTAGTTCAGGGATGGCGAACCTATGGCATGTGTGCCAAAGGTGGCATGCGGAGAGCTTTCGCCTCGCACATGACATGCTCCCTGCCCCCCACTTCCCCCTCCGCTGGACCAGCCATGAGGAATTTGCAGAGGGGGATGTAGGGGGGCAGGGAGCATGTTGCGTGCCAGGCCAACCCTTCTGCTGCCATCTCCATTGCCATCATCACCATCACCCCCACCCCCTGATGCCACTGCCACCGCTGCCCCCACCTCTGCTGCCATCCCTGCCCCCAGCACCGCCACCGATAACCCTGACCCCACTGCTGCCCCTGTCGCCCTTGCTGCCCTCGCCCCCAGGCCTGCCCCCCGTTGCCACCGATCCCGACCCCCCATCGATGCCATTCCCATGGCCATCGCCCTTGCTGCCCCTGCCACTACCAACCCTGACCCCCGCCTCTGCCATCCCTGCCCCCCTTGCTGCCCCTGCCCCTGCCACTGCCTCACCTCTGCCACCATCACCGCCACCATCCCTGCCCCCTGCCACCACCGCCACCGATGACCCTGATCCTGCCGCCACCCCCCACCCCATCACCCTTGCTGCCCTCACTCCCACCCCTGTCCCATGCTGCCGCCAATCCAGCCCCCCATCAATGCCGTCCCCATCACCATCACCCTTGCTGCCCATGCAGCCTCCAACCCCAACCCCGCCTCTGCCATCCCTGCCCCTCTGCCGCCACCGCTGATGACCCTGACCCTGCCGCCCCATCGCCCTTGCTGCCTTTGCCCCCCTGCCCCCCTCCACCACCGCTGATCCCAACCCCCTCCCACCACCGCCACCATCCCCATCACCAAGTTTGGGCACTCGGTGTCAAAAAGGTTCGCCATCCTGCCCTAGTTGTAGTAGTAGACTCCCTGCTATGTAGGACTAAAACTGAAATATGCCAGGAATATCCATGGATCAGCGAAGTATGCTGTCTCCATGGAGCATGGATTAGGGATGTGACATAAGGATTGCCATCAGTCATTAAACCCGCAGATGTGCATCCCTTTCTTCTCTCCCATGTGGGCAAAAAGGCACAGCCAAGTGAGAGTTTGAAGAAATCACAACTGACTTGGAAGCTCTGGGAAGGAACATCAGGGTTTTTGGAGCCCAGATAGTTTTCTCTTCCATTCTACCATCGGAGGAAGAGGAACAGAAAGGGAAAGAAATTTACCCCAAGTAAATGAGTGGTTATGAAAATGGTTTTGACATGAAGCACTTGGTTTTTGGGATCATGGGCTGTGCTTTCTGGAGTATGGACTGCTGGCAAGTAGAGATGGGCACGAAACGAATAATTTTTCATTTCCGTTTTTGTTTTTCGTTGCATTACGCAACAAAACAACAAATTTTGTCTCCAAAATGAAACAAAACGAACAGAAACACCAGAAATTTTGTCGTGCGTTTCGTTTTCGTTACTACAATACAGTGAACTGCTTTAAATGCTAAAAAAAAATCACAAAAAATTGAAATAAATGGTAACAAAACGGTAACGAAATGAACAAAAATGAAAACAATTTTTTTGCAAAAATTCACGAAAAATGGAAACAAACCGAAACGGACCCTCCAAACGACAAACGACAAACGAAACATCATTTTTTTTATTCGTGCCCATCTCTACTGGCAAGTGATAAATTGCATCTCACAAGTTTTGGGAAGAATGTGTTTGGCCACAGCATGAAGCACTTCATCAGGAGAGCTTTAAACTAAGGGCGTTTATACACGACCCCTAAGCTGCGCTGCAAATGGCTCCCAGCTCCGGACCTTAGAAATGTTTCCCCACCAGCTCCGGAGTTTGCAGACAATTAAGTGCGACCCCGCCCACTTTAGCGTGACCCAGCGCACTTTTCTTGTACCTTCTCTCTGGAGGTGAAAAATATTTGATGCGTATAAGAGTGCCAGGCTCTCCTTGCTTGTCTGTTGTTTTTTTGCGTCCCGCCCCTTTAAGAGCCTCTTGAGAAGGAACCAGGAAGTAACGGGGCTCGTGGCAACTTCGACCGGCACCGGCAGGTTAGTAAAGGCTTCTTTTGTCCTTTTTTTCCCTCCCTCCCCTCACGCCGACAGGAGCAGGAAGTGCTGAGGGGTGGGGACGCAGGATCAGAAATGAACCCCCAAGATCTCTGGTCTGGATTTAAGGGACCAGCGGATCTTAGGGGTCGTGTGAAAAGGCCCTAAATTGGAAGGGCGAGGGAGATGCAAACGCAGAGGTAAAAGTAGATGAAAGCTTATATACTGTACATCAAGAGGAACAGACTGAGAAGCATTAATGGGGACCCATAAAAATCTTCATTGAAATGTAGGAAAGGAAGCAGGCTATAAATCACACACTCTCTGGTGTCTATAGACACATTCCAAGAGTATGGGAAACAAACAAGAACTGGAAATTTTAGTTCAGGAGGACTTGATAGGTATAATTGGAAATTGGTGTGAATGACTCCCATGTATCAACTGAATGATATAAATTGTTCAAAAAGAACATAAAGAACAGAAAGGGTCATAAAGTAGCAGTTGGTGATTTCAGTTATCCTGATATCTGCTGGGAGACAAATTCTTCCAAACATGCCCCTTCTAAGAAATTCCAGGTTTGCATGGCTGATAATTTTCTCCTACAAAAAGTGGATGAAGGAATTAGAGGGGAAGCTATCTTTGACTTGATTCTAATCAATAGAGATCACTTGGCAGAAAGCATGGCAGAGCAATAGGAAGTCTGGGGGAAAGTAACCATGTTCTACTTGAGTTCTTGATTTCAAAAGAGACAAAAGCAGTGTAGCCACACATATACTCTACACTCGATTTGAGGAAAGGTACCATGGCAGTCAATACTAACAGGAAAAGAAGGACAAGATTGGTGGGATTTTCTGAAAAACGAAATTCTAAAGGCTTGAATGAAACAATTCCAACAAAAAGGTGGAAAACAGCATAAAAGATCAACATGGCTCCATAAAAAGCTCAGGGTGGACCTGAAAACAAAAAAGGATTTGTATAGAAAGTGGAAGGAAGGCCAGGCTACAAGGAAAGAGGACAGACCGACAGACCGGTTGTGAGGAATTGCAGGGGTGGAGTTAGGAAGGCAAAAGCCGAGAATGAGTTGAGGTTAGCAGGGCAGACAAAGAACAACAAAAACCATTCTTCAGTTATGTTTGAAGCAAAAGAAAGAGGAAAGAAACAGTAGCTTGGCCGTTCACTGGGGATGGGAGAATGGCAACTTCAGCTCAGATGTCTCCCCCAAGTACCTTCAGTGAGCCTCCAGGCAAATTATGAAGCACAATGGAAACTCAGTTTAGGATGAATTTCAGCAAAAACATCTTAAAAATTAGAGGAGAACAACAATGGAACCAGCTACCTCAGGAGGTGGTAAGCACTCCAATGCGGGAGGAATTTAAGAGAAAATTAGACAACCATGTGTCAAACTTAAAACAATGTAGGGAAGCATTGTTTTTCATAAGTGGCCAGCCAAAAAGCTGGAGCACAGCATGAGTATGGAGATAAAAGGGGGCTGTAATCTTTCCATCACCTCTTCCAGAAGTACAATCCATTTGGAGGTGGGTGGTCCACACCTGAAATTCAAACAGGACTATTGAGGGGGATGCCGAATGCAAACATAAAATATGGGGACTGAGGCTAATCTGAATCAAGATCACAAGTTAGGCAAAGAGTTAAATCCACCCCAGCACTAGGGTTCCCATCTGTGTTTGTTTCAAGGGCAATGGATGAAAAATTGCTCCATTTTCAAGGGCAGAACTACATGATCCAAATTATGTGTGGTTTGGCTTAAACATGCTGTGCATTCTAAGGCATACATTTGATCTGCGGTAGCACAGTTAGAATATTTGTCTGTCTTCACTTTATAGCTGAAACCATGTAGTAGAAAAAAATGGCAGATGGCTATTCCTTTTAGTTTGAGTTCCCAGTTTCACAAAGAGACACAGCAAGGAGTAGTGCTGGAGAGGGTCAAGTGCTGGTTTTTATTCTCATCCCAATTAAAGCAGCATTTCTTTGGCAGGCTACATTGGTTTTTGAATGCATGCCACTGGTTTCAAAACAATCTGAATGCACCATTGCCTTGCACCAGCTGAGAATTTGGCTGAGAGAGGCAAGGAAGAAAACATAGTTTGCTACATAGATTTCCTACTCTGCCTTCAGAACACACCAGAAAACAGGCAGTTTTTCATCTTAAAGAAACACCAAAGCGTTATTTATAATTTAGACACAGTTTCAGTGACCCTGCTTGCCATGAGCACTTGCTACTAGGGCTTGAAATTGGAAAGCACCTGAAGAGCTCCCGCTGAAATGTGTTACATGAGTGCTTTGTCTTTTCTTCTACATGGTTGCCCAAGCACATTGAAGAATTAATGTTTGGATTTGCAGCATGGAAGAGAGTTGGAGTGGAAGTTGGAAGAGTCAGCTTCCTAGTTCCCATTGTACTTTGAAATTCAATGGGTGACATGGGACAGCCGCTCTTTCATATGCTAATCTACCTTACAGGGTTATTAGAGTGAAAAGAAGAGCTGTGTGCTGTATACCATATTGAGCTAATTAAAGGAAAATTGTATCAATTCAATTCTGCTTTATGAGAACCCATCTCAGGGTTTTCTATTTACAATGTAGTCAGAAGTAGTTTACCTTACCTCTCTTCTGTGATGATAAAGATTGCCCAAACTTATACGGGTTGCCTTTTCTCAAGCAAACAAGATCTCATGTGTATCTTTCAGTGTTCATATTTCTATTGTACATACTTTTCATTTGTTTCCTTACACCTATTCCATTTTTTAATAAACTCCATCTTCAGTCACTCTACTGATTAAGTATGCGGTCTTCTGTAGACCAGAAGGGCAGCAAAATAGGCTAATTTGCAGATGTAAGGCAGGGGAGGTATGTATGGCAAAAGCCCTAGAAATGGAACACACCATTTAGTTGTTCTTAGAAAGGAAAAGAAAGCAGCATACCAAAACCATAGCATTGTTTGTTCCATGTTTATATTCACCTGTTAGCCAAAGGGGAAAAGCATCAATCCATCCATTCATTCATTCATTCATCCATCCATCCATTCATTCATTCATTTATCACTCCATATGATACTTTGGACAGTGTACAACAAAACAGAAAAACACAAAATACAGTACATTTTACATAATAAATACACAACTTTGTTCCATGCTAGCTGAAGCTTTCACATTAGCCTCATAGGCAGCCCCACATAGAGAGCACAATAGTCTAATCTCAAGATGACGAGTGCATGGACAAATGTGTTGAGGGCCCCAGTGTCTAGGAAAGCATGCATCTGGACAATTGACACAATTGGGACAAGAGCTCAGAACCAGAATCAGTGACGTATCGTCATTTGAAGGACAAAGGACATTCATTCACAGATGAAGATGTACACATTAGACAGAGAAGATAGGTGTTTTGAGGGATTGGTCAGGGAAGCCATTCATGTGTATTTTGAAAATCCCTTTGTAAACAGGGGTGGGGGACTTAGGCACAGTGTGTCTCCCACTTATCATGCTGCCTTTTCATCAGTCCCCATACAAATAAGAACCATTTCACACCTCCACCAGTAAAGCCACTGCTAATGACCCAAGTGTTGGGAAGGATTACATAGCTGTGACTTTCACACAACCTAGGTCATGAGCCTATTCAGGCCTGGAGTGTGTGAAACCAACATGAGCTATAAATTTGAAGCCTTATACCAACTTTTTTTCAGACTGATGAAACTACATGGATGAGTAGCAAAACGTTTTGATCTCACAAGACCAGAAGTCCACTTGCCCTGACTCGATTTCCAGATAACCATATGTGGATGATACACAGACATCTTGGAAGAAGATATTTTCCCCAGGGGTCATGGTGGCCAGGATGGGACAAAGCTGCAGTCAAGTAAAGTGGCAAGGGGCAGAAGTAGTTGCCAGAAGTCAAAAACCAGGAACAAGGTAGTAACAAGTGGTATATCTTTGGCAGCAAAAGCTAATGCTGGATGGGCCAAATAGATATTAGACATTCTTAGACATCTCAGTGGATTGTTATACCAAGAGGAGGTAATGTCCTGTTAAATGTCTAGCTTCTGGCTTAAGGGTTGAAGTTCAGATATTTCAGGAATTCAAAGCTAGCCCCCAAGAGTTAAGTTTGGTGTAAATTAACAAAACAAAACAAACAAACAACAACAACCTGATAGGAAAAACAAGAAATTATAATACAAAACAGGTTGTATAAGAAGGGAAAATGAAGGGAGCAGCAAAACACTTGGTGTTACACATCTTCCATCTTGCAGGTGGGGGGGGTTGAGATACACATGCTTCACAATGTACTCTGCCAACCTCCATTATACTGTTCTCCCCCACATCCTCATAGGGTGTCTGCCCCTTTCCTAGTTTAAGATACCCTTTGATGGCTGTTAATAGGGCTCAGATTTAAACACACGTGCTCTGACAAAAACTAACCCGTTCTGTAAATGAAAGATGGACAGTGCCTTCTCCACCACCACCACTACCACCACCACCACCACCACCCCTTGGAACTGAGGTCAAAGAACACATGGCATAAGCTTTCAGTCAAGAGCAGAATTTGGACACTGTTATGTAGTCACAAAGGCTGGACAAATAGAATATATTAGCATGACTTGATCAGGACTTCTTGAAATAATTTCCCTTTTGTACAAGAGCAAAGGTTGAATAGTGAATTCAAGCGTTCAACAAGATGTGCCATTCTGAAGCATGTCTGTGTGCATTTGAATCAATAAGGAAGTACAGTACAAGGGGCTCCATGGATACGGCCTTGAGTATCAAGGATGTAACTAAGTAGCCTCTTTAGAAGAAATGAAAATCAGTGAGATGAAAGAGTAATGGAGAACAACACTAGTGGTTCAGACAGGGACTAAAACAAAACCACACCTGAAAGAACAGTGGGACCAATTACATGGAATTGCAGTTAGGAAAAGTCAAGCCATGTATGCAAATATTCAACAAGGGAGTCTAATAAACCATCTGAGAATTTTCATTGAGAATGAGTAGGTAGTGAATTAAAGGATCCCTGGAAGCAAATAATTTGAGGGGGAAAATATGGAGACACTGTTTTTAGCTGGCCCTGTTTTTTGCATTTAAAAACCAATTAGGGAGAAATCAGTGTGCTAGCTGAAGTACTGCCTACAGGCAGCAGTGTTAACAGCACTGTTAGATTCAGCCATAGGATTTTGCTCCAGGTTATGTCCCATGGTTCAGAATCTCAGTTTGAGAGAACTGAGCTGGGCTGGAGTTTGCATGAAAGAGAAGCTGTCAATTCAAGGAACCAAATTGTTTTGGATTATAACAGACATGGATATTGGGATTGAATTATGAAGTTGCAAGAGGGCTATAAGGCCATCAAGCTCAAAACCCCTACTCAATGCAGGAATCCAAACCAAATGCAAATCTGACAGAGGACTGCCCAATTTTCTCTCGAATACCTCCAGTGTAATACCTCCCAAGGTAACTGGCTCAAATTGTCATACAGCTCTAACAGCCCCCCCCCCCGATATTCAATCTAAATATGGCTCTCTTTAGTTTGAGTCCATTATTATAGGGGCTGCACTCTGGGATAATTGAGATAAAAGTGCTATCATATTTCCTTTCATCTTTTTTAAAGGCTAAATATGCCTAGTTCTTTAAATTTTTCCTTATAGGACTCCATGTCATTAAGGATCATATTACTTAGACTAATAGGCAAGTGAGTGGATTACAACTCCTCCCCTCCCCTTCCCTTCCCCTTTTAGCACTCAGGTATGTAATGAGACTGCAGAAACTTCAAGTTCCAAATTCTTTGTGTAGACATATTTTGATTTCCTTAACTTGGTTGGGCATCCAACATCAAATTTCATAAGCTACCTAATAATGCATGACAAATACTGATGCCATCATTTCTTCTCTATGAAATAGAGATGGGCACGACTTAGCGGTATTTCCGTTTCCGTTTCCGTTACTCGGTTCCGTTACTCTACGGAAACGGTAACGGGAATTACTCCCCCAGACTTCGAGCTCGAACCGACGAACGAACAATTTTGGTCTGATTTGTCATGCTCGTTCCTTGCATCGCGAGATCGCGCGATGCCACACGCGGCACAGAAAAAAAGTTTTTAAAAGTTAAAAAAAAAACGGTTCCCGGCCAAAAAGCAGGCGGGAAAATGCCTGCCGTGCCTCAGGGCACCTACCAGAGGGGTTGTTTCTGGAGGTCCCTGGCCTCCCCCCTCATCCCCCGTCCTGGGCTGCTCTGGTGGGACTCGCCGCAGGCTCGCAGCCAGCAAAAAGCCCAGTCTCGCCGCCGGCCGCCACAATTAAAGCGCAAGCAAGCGGCACGGACGGCACAGGAAAAAACTTTTAAACTCTCCCCCCCCCCCCCATTCCCGGGCCAAAAAAGCAGGCAGAAAAATGCCTGCTTGACTAAGGGCGCAGGGCACCTACCGGAGGGGTGGTTTCTGGAGGGGGGTCCCGCCTCCCCCCCGTCCTGGGCAGCCGGACTCGCGAGTCGCCATCGCCATGCCATGCGGTGCGGGCGGGGGATCCAAAATGGGGCAGCAAACGCAATATTGTTTTTGAAATCGTGGTCCAAAAACACACAAGCACAACAGAAACACGCGAAAATTTATAAACTGCCAGATTTTTCACAGTAGCAGTGGGGTTTTTTTTGCAACAAAATGTCTCTCCTCTCCTCCTCTGTCCTCCATTGATTTTATTTTATTTTATTTTATTTACACCCTGCGCAATGATGGGCTGGCCGAGTGGCCAGCCATGTGGGAGTGGACAACCATGCAAATTTTTGGAGCCATCCCACCAGTCGCATGGCCACTTGGCCATGGAGACTTCTGGGATGTGCCAAAAAGCCCCCTAAAATCTGCCCTAGCCCTAGCCCTAACCCTTGACTCCGTACCCATACGTCACAGACTGTCTTCTTAGTGGGTCAGAGAGACACCCAGAGGTGCAACCCACTAGCCCACCGTAACCTTACTCGTCACTAGCCTAACCCTAGCTCTTGCACTAAGCCACCTTAAAGCCAGATCTACTTGCTTGCATTGCACTACACGCAGCAAGTACAATTCCCTTCTGTGTGAGACATGGTGGTGCCAGAGCCTTGTGAAGGGCGGGCATGACCCTATCACTCTCACACTGGTCTCACGTCTGCACATTATGTTATGCAATATCCATATGGCTATTGCATAGCATTTTGCAGCAGCAGCAGGTGAGGAAGGGAGACCCCCATGTAGAGGGGTCTCTCTTGGAGCCTGCTTCCCCTTCCTAGTGGCAGGAGGCACCCACGGGTGCCTCCAGGAGCCCACTTTCCCTTTATAGCGGGCCAGAGGAGGCACCCACCCCACAGAGGTGCCTCCAGGAGCCCGCTCCCCCCCAAAAAAAACCAGTACTAACGACAACGAAAAAACGAAAAAATGAACCGACTAATTTTTGCGAAATTTTCGCGAAAACCGGAAACGACCCGAAATGGGACTGGCCTGACTAACGACAACTCGAAAAAAATTTTTTTCAAGTCGTGTCCATCTCTACTATGAAACACTGAAAATTATGATTCCAAGTGAAATACTGACAAATACTACTGTATGTTTGTTCAAATAATAGTAAATTATTGCATGCCAGTCATCAACTACAATCAAATGTGAGACAATATTACTTTCATTGTTTTTACTTGAATCCTGGGTTCTTTGAAAAGTTTGTCAAGGGCTTGTCAAGTGAGCTTAGTCATGATACATAAGCTTTCCAGAAAGATAAGTTGACCTCACTATTGATCATCCTTTGCAAAATGCAGCCATTGAATATGACAAAGGTTGAGAAACTACCATTTCCAATTACAGCTCTGGAAATTATCCAACCAGCAGGGCCATGGACCATACTGGCTAGGGACCTCTGTGAAGTGCAATCCAAGAGAGTAATTTTTCCAAGCTCTAAAACAATCCATAGTGAATTCTCAGTCATCCTTTTGGATGCTCAGTAGCAATCTGTCTGTGGATTCTAGAATATATACCAGAAGCATCATGTCACCTGGGCAGGTATTCCCTGGCAGGCAAACTAAGATGAAAAATGTGTTTTGAAAAATGTCAGAAAATATGCAAGAAATAACGTATGCTGAGCTATGAGGAACTGTGATAGAATCATAGAATCATAGAGTTGGAAGAGACCTCAAGGGCCATCCAATCCAACCCCCTGCCATGCAGGAACCCACCCTCTGCCATGTACGAACCCATGATGACCCAGGATGTTGACTCCAGTGTCAAACATCAGTCAGGCTCCAGACAGGGAGGGGGAGATAGTAGAAGAGATGAAAGAATACAAAAGAGACTTCCCATAGGATTTGCAACAATGGCAGAAAGACAGTATCAAATCAGATGCTGTAATTAATATGTTTTTAGAAGAAAACATGCTAATGACTAAATTATTGGAATGTAAACTGAGCCAATCTTTAACTCAAGGGTGAGGAACCTCTGGAGATCCATGGGATGTACACCCCCACCCCTGGACCATGGAGGGTTGTACAGTTGTTAGCGCAGGGAAGCAGGGATGACAGAGTGTGCAGCAAATACAGTAAATTTAGATTGCTTACACACTCTCCAGAGAGCACAAAACAAACTGAGGAGGGGGAAATGGCAGCTGCTTTGGTTCCCTTGACCCTTATTTTAATGACCAAACACAAAACAACCCATATTATCTTGCAAGCTCCTGGAGATCAGAACAGCTTGTAAGATTACAATCTGGTAACTTTTAACACTTAAGCAACTCTTGCTTCTTCAACCATTTTAGAGATGGGCAGGACTCAAAAAAATGGTGTTTCGTTTGTCGTTTGGTCGTTTAGGGGTCCGTTTCGGTTCGTTTTCATTTTCATGACTTTTTTGCAAAAAAAATCATTTTTGTTTAATTAGGTAATGAAATGAAAAAACGAAAACGAAAATGAAAAATTGCTGTTTCGTTAGCATTCTTTTTAGTTCAATGCATCTGCTGCAAGGAAAACGAAAAACATGGCAAATTTGGTCGTTTTGTTTTTGTTTTCGTTTTGTTTTTTTAAAAAAAAATCATTTTGTTTTTGTTGCGTAACGAAACGAAAAAATGAAAACGAAAACGAAAAAGCGCTCGTTTCGTGCCCATCTCTAAACCATTTATTGTTCTTTACTGTCCTGATTTCCTGTTGTCAGGTGTGTGTGTGTGTGTGTGTGTGTGTGTGTGTGTGTGTGAGAGAGAGAGAGAGAGAGAGAGAGAGAGAGAGAGAGAAAGATATTTCCTTTTATTTTGATTATTTTTAATCATACAGTGCTGTTGGTTTTGGTTTTGGATTCAGCACGTCAATATGATAGTATTTAAGGCAGTCTATAGATTTCTTCTAAATACATAAACAGAATATGTAACAGTAGTACAAGCAAATGTAGCTGTACCTGCTTGGGAATCAAATGCCAAAAAATGTTTTACCAGCTCTTCCTGCCACCCACTCTCTGTGTTCAGCCTCTTGTGAATGTGAAGTGACTGACATACTCCTAAGCGTCACTGAGTGATATATTTCCCAAGACTTGGGTTTTACCCCTCCAGGGAAAGAACAGAATTCAGTGCTACCAATTTAACAATTTAGCCCAGATCAGCACTCCAGTAAAATGCAGCACTTAAAAACCAATTTCTGTAAAAAGTATACATTTAGTAAAGAAAGACTATCAGATTCAAGAAGGAGATGAGAATAGAGAACTCATCAGTAAAGAAGGCAATGCAGAACTCAATCTTAAAACATTCTTGAAGCTGTACTGTACCTTATCACAAGCAACATCCTTTGTTGCTGTGCCATCTAGCATTTCTGGATCAGTAACATTTTGTTCCTTGAAATTTCAGAGGGAAAAAAATATTGAGAAATGACACCATGCCATTAGTAGACATGGGCACGACCAGAAAAATGATGTTTCGAGTTTTCGCTTTTTGGAATGGGTCCGTTTCGGGTCGTTTCCGTTTGTCGCAAAATTTTTCAAAAATTTGTCATTTCCGTTTGTCGTTTGTCGTTTCCACCGCAATTTAGCGCAATTTGACTTCCCAGAGCATAGGGGTGTCCCGCAATCAGGGCCGGCGCTAGGTGTTTTTGCACCATAGGCGGGGGGCGGGGCAGGGGGTGGGCGGGGCAGGGTAAAAGGATCCTTACCACCTCAAAAAGGTCCTGCTCCGCCTCCTTTACCTCATTCACCCTGCATTCTGTGACCACTCCCCCCTATGGATCCTAGCAGATCTTCCTCTCCCCTCTTCCTTCCTGCTGAAATCAACTCTTTTCCTGGGCTTTTATCATTTTCTAGTTTTATTGCCATCTGACTCTCTAATTTCTTTTCCTCTGTTCCCTGTAACTGAGGGCACAGCACACATAGCAAGCTCCCTACTTTCTCACACCTTGTTTAGCACAAACAAGATATTTCATTCAAAATGATTTCTCAAGATCATTCAGACTGTCTCTTTGAAGAAGCCACTTAATGGAAACTTCCTCTGAGCATTCCTTTGGTAGGCAAGAAAGAGACAACATTTTGGATTCCTTTTTAGTTATTGCTAAGGCATCAGCGGTAACCTGAAAGATTTTCTTTTAAGTGCTAGCAAAACTTCACAGATTCACTGCAACTGTTAGCAACCCTTAAAAGCAAATGGGAAGCTTTTTTTGGTCTCCCTTCTTCTCCAAAGGCAAGGAAGATTTAAAGGGAAAGCATATCATTTCTCAGTTTGAAAGCTTCCCATTCTTAACACTGACAATTCCTTTATGTTTGGGTGAGAAGAAGTGGTTAACTGATAAAAAGAGGAGTCTGCTTCTGGGATTTTCCCTTTCTATGTGTCACTTGGTGAATGGTAATCAACAGAAGAGGGTGTCCTGTAGAAGACCATCATGACAACTGCAGTAAGTGTTACCAACATTAAAGATGTCCTTTGCTATGTCCTTTGATGGCCAATCAGCTGCAGGTGTTCTTGAAGGGTACTAATCATTTGGATCCATTTCAATTAGGCCAGGTCATGGAACTAAGGCAGTTCTGGTCCTCCTGCTAGATGACCTGTTACAAGAGGCTGACTGGGGGAGTGTGACCCTGTTGGTCCTCTTGCATCTCTCTTCTGCATTGATACCATGGATCACAGTATCCTCTTGGACCAGTTGTCAGGATTGGGGATTGGGAGCCCATCATTATGCTGATTTCATTTCTTCCTTGACAACCAGTGTCAGCGAGTCCATCTTAAGAAAGCCGTTTTTGTCTCTGTGGATACTGCAATGTCCCACAGGAACAGAGCATCTCCCTTTGCTGTTTAACATCTATCTGAGGCTGATATGAGAGGTCATTCAGAGTTGTGGAGTGTGTTATCATCAGTATGCTGATACACAGGCCATCTCTCATTTTCCTCTTCAGCAGGGGAAGCTGTACAGACCCTAGAACCTTGACTGGCTACAGTTATGGACTGGACGAGGCCAAATAGGCTTAATTTAAATCCTGAGAAGACAAAAGTCCTGCTGTTGGGAGGATATCTTGATCAGTTAGGAGGCATGTTGCCTGGTCTTAATGGAGAGGACAAGTACAAGTAGCTCCAGAGCTAATGAAGTGGCTGGGCCAAAGCCGAAAGGACGCTCAGTTGCAGACGTGTCTGGAAGAGAAAGGAAAGTCCAATGTTGCAAAGAAATATACTGCATAGGAACCTAGAATGTGAGATCTATGAACCCGGGTAAGCTGGATGTGGTCAAACGTGAGATGTAAAGAATAAACATTGACATCTTGGGCATCAGTGAACGTAAATGGACAGGAATGGGTGAATTCAGTTCAGATGACTATCACATCTACTACTGTGGGCAAGAATCCCATAGAAGAAATGGAGTAGCCCTCATAGTCAACAATAGAGTGAGAAAAGCAGTGCTGGGATACAACCTAAAAAATTATAGAATGATTTCGGTATGATTCCAAGGCAGTCCTTTCAACATCACAATAATCCAAGTTTATGCACCAACTACCAGTGCTGAAGAGTCTGAGAATGACCAATTTTATGAAGACTTACAAAAACTTCTAGAACTGATACCAAAGAAAGATGTTCTTCTCATCATAGGGGATTGGAATGCTAAAGTAGGGAGTCAAGTGATAAAAGGAATAACTGGCAAATTTGGCCTTGGAGTTCCAAATGAAGCAGGGCAAAGGCTAATTGTGTTTTGTCAAGAGAACAAGCTGGTAATTGCAAACACTCTTTTCCAACAACACAAAAGGCAACTCTACACATGGACATCACCAGATAGACAATACCGGAATCAGATTGATTATGTTCTCTGCAGCCAAAGATGGAGGAGCTCTATACAGTCAGCAAAAACAAGACCTGGTGCTGACTGTGGCTCAGATCATCAGCTTCTTATTTCAAAATTCAAACTTAAACTGAAGAAAGTAGGGAAGACCACTGGGCCAGTCAGGTATAATCTAAGTCAAATCCCATATGAATACACAGCGGAAGTGAAGAATAGATTCAAGGAACTAGATTTGGTGGACAGAACACCTGAAGAACTATGGATGGAGGCTTGTAACATTGTACAGGAGGCTGCAATGAAAACTATTCCAAAGAAAAGAAAATGCAAGAAAGCAAAGTGGTTGTCCAACGAAGCCCTACAAATAGTGGAGGAGAGAAGGGACGCAAAAATGCAAGGGAGAAAGGGAAAGATACAGAAAATTGAATGCAGACTTCCAAAGGATAGCAAGGAGAGACAGGGCGGCCTTCTTGAATGAACAGTGCAAAGAAATAGAGGAAAACAACAGAAAAGGAAAAACCAGAGATCTATTCAAGAAAATTGGAGATATTAAAGGGGCAATTCATGCAAAGATGGATATGATAAAGGACAAAAATGGTAGGGACCTAACTGAAGCAGAAGAGATCAAGAAGAGATGGCAAGAATATACAGAAGAATTATATCAGATAGATCTGGATGTCCCTGATAACCAAGATAGCATAGTTGCTGACCTGGAGCCAGACATCATGGAAAGTGAAGTCAAGTGGGCCTTAGAAAGCATTGCAAACAACAAGGCCAGTGGAGGTGACAGCATTCCAATTGAACTCTTTAAAATCTTAAAAGAGGATGCTGTAAAGGTGCTGCATATGATATGCCAGCAAATTTGGAAAATCCAGCAGTGGCCAGAGGTCTGGAAAAGATCAGTCTACATTGCAATACCAAAGAAAGGTAACGCCAAAGAATGCTCCAACTATCGCACAATTGCACTCATTTCACACGCTAGCAAGGTTATGCTCAAAATTCTACAAGGCAGGCTTCAGCAACATGTGGAAAGAGAACTTCCAGAAGTACAAGCTGGATTTCGAAGGGGCAGAGGAACTAGAGATCAAATTGCCAACATGCACTGGATTATGGAGAAAGCCAGAGAGAGTTCCAGAAAAACATCTACTTCTGCTTCATCGACTATGCCAAAGCCTTTGACTGTGTGGACCACAACAAACTATGGCAAGTTCTTAAAGGAATGGGAGTGCCTGACCACTTTATCTGTCTCCTAAGAAATCTATATGTGGGACAAGCAGCAACCGTCAGAACTGAATATGGAACAACTGACTGGTTTAGAATTGGGAAAGGAGTACGACAAGGCTGTATACTGTCACCTTGCCTATTTAACTTATATGCAGAGTACATCATGAGAAAGGCAGGTCTGGATGAATCACAAGCCGGAATTAAGATTGCTGGGAGAAATATCAACAACCTCAGATACGCAGATGGTACTACTCTGATAGCAGAGAGTGAGGAGGAATTAAATAACCTCTTAATGAGGGTGAAAGAGGAGAGTGAAAAAATGGGCTGAAGCTCAACATAAAAAAAAAACTAAGATCATGGCCACCGGTCCCATCACCTCCTGGCAAATAGAAGGGGAAGGAATGGAGTCAATGTCAGAGTAAATTTTCTTGGGCTCCTTGATCACTGCTGATGGCGACTGCAGCAACGAAATAAAAAGACGCCTGCTTCTTGGGAGGAAAGCAATGGCAAACCTAGATAGCATCCTAAAGAGCAGAGACATCACTTTGCCAACTAAGGTCAGGATAGTCAAAGCTATGGTTTTTCCAGTAGTGATGTATGGAAGTGAGAGGTGGACTATAAAGAAGGCTGATCGCTACAGAATTGATGCTTTTGAGCTGTGGTGCTGGAGGAGAGTCTTGAGAGTCCCCTGGACTGCAGGGAGATCAAACCTATCAATTCTGAAAGAAATCAATCCCGAATGTTCACTGGAAGGACAGATTTTGAAGCTGAGGCTCCAGTACTTTGGCCACCTCATGAGAAGAGAGGACTCCTTGGAAAAGTCCCTGATGCTGGGAAAGGCAAAAGGAAAAGAGGATGACAGAGAATGAGATGGTTGGACGGTGTCATCGATGCAACCAATATGAATTTGACAAAACTCCAGGAAGCAGTGGAAGATAGGAAGGCCTGGCGAGCTCTGGTCCATGGGGTCACGAAGAGTTGGACATGACTGAACGACTGAACAACAATGGGGTTACATTCTCCATGAAAGATCAGACCCACAATCTGGGTGTGCTTTTGAACCCAGCCATCTTGGCTGTAGCCAAATCTGCCTTTTTCCATCTGAGATGCATTGCACAGGTCCACCCCTTTCTTGACAGGAAGTTCTTAATAATTCTGGTTCACATGTAGGTAATCTCAAGGATGAACTACTGCAATGCCCTCTACATGGGGCTGCCCTAGAAGGTGGTTCAGAAGCTGCAGCCAGTGCAAAATGCAGCAGCCAGGATGGTCACTAATACAGTACCTCTAAATTTTACCATATTCCACCTGGCCTGGCCTGCCTGCACTGGCTGCCAGTATGCTTTTGGGCCAAATTCAAGGTTCTGATTATGTTAACTTCTAAAGCCCTTTACAGTTCAGGACCTCACTAACTATCAGGGTGCCTCTCCCTCAGGTTGTCCTCCCATCCCACCTGCACTTCCCAATCCTTGATACTGTGGGTGGCCACTCTGAGAGAACTCATTGACCACAAGTCAGGAGATTGTAATATTAATGTTATGGTTTATGCCTCCCGTCGTTGCCCAAAGGGGTTTCTGTTTTTATTTGACTATTTTTAAAATGTGTATTTTTTTTGTATTTTCTGAGTAGTGGCCTAGTCATGGATATAGAGGGACAAAATCTCACATTCATAAATGGGAGGTTATTTAAGGACTGAATATGAATGGTTTTCTGTGTTCAAGGAATGCAGAGTTTTGCTAGATTATGTAGGGATTTTGCTAGAGGCTAAGAAAGTCATTTTCTTTAATATTTTTTATTCTTAAAAACTAATATTTTAAGATATCTACCTTCTGCTTTTTGCTGTTTCAGTGTGCCTTTCTAAGCTATAAGCTAGAACTGGGGATGAATCAAAACGGTGATTCATTGTGACTCATGACTCATTGAAGTTGATGAATTGACTAATCACAAATTTGCAAACTGGTGAATTGGTTTGTCAACCCATATCCCCTTTAAAATGTAAAAAGGCCTCCCAGGCATCTAGAGACATCAGATTCACAGGAGTGCTTCCTCTTAGTAAAACCACCACTTAGTAAGACTGAGGTGTGCAGGGGTGCAGTCCTGCATGTCTGGTGAATATTGGGGTTTGGGTGTCCAAGGTATGCTCCTTCAAAGCCCCACCCCCCAAAAGTGTGTGATGTGGCGGCCAAGAAAGCTGACACGATTCTTGGTTGCATCAACAGAAGCATAGTGTCTAGATCAAGGGAAGTGATAGTACCACTCTATTCTGCTCCCGTCAGACCCCATCTGGAGTACTGTTTCCAGTTCTCAATTTAAAAAGGATGTTGACAATCTTGAATGGGTCCAGAGGAGGGCGACCAAGATGATTGAGGGTCTGGAAGAAATGTCTTACGAGGAGTGGCTTAGGGAGCTGGGAATGTTTAGCCTTACCCCCCCCCCCAAAAAAAAAAGGTTGAGAGGGGATATGATAGCTATGTTTAAATATTTGAAAGGATGTCACATTGAAGAAGGGACTGGTTTATTTTCCATGGTTTCAGAGACTAGGACAATATGAGACCATTGTGGGGCAATGGTCTCAAACTACAGGAAAAGAGATTCAATTTAAACATTAGGAAGAACTTCATGACAGAGCTGTTCAGCAGTGGAACATGCTGCCACGGAGGGTGGCGGAGTCTCTTTCTTAGGAGGTTTTTAAGCAGAGGCTGGATGGACATCTGTCGGGAGCAGGGCCGGCGCGTCCATTAAGGCGAACTAGGCAGTTGCCTAGAGCACCAAAATGGAGAGGGGACGCTGGCCAGCCTGCTGCCCCTCCCACCACCACCCCCGCTGGCCACCGCCATCTGTCCCCCCGCCACCCGTCGCTGTCCGCCCCCCGCCCCCCGCGCCCATCACCGCCTGGGTTAATTAACATTGTCAACATCCTTTTTGATTATATGTGAAATCTGAATACGATGCCATTTGAATTGTACAGTACTTAAAATTCAAGCCTATCAAATCAGGTTTCTCTGTAGAACAACCAGGTTCCTCTGTAGAACAACCGGGCCCAGATGACATCCACCCAAGGGTTATTAGGGAACTGAGAAATGAAATTGCAGATCTCCTTACCATATGAGATTGCATTGACTGATTTCATAAGAACAACATTGTTTTCCATGGTACTTTCCACCCCACATAATGGATTTTTCTTTTCTTTTTGCATGCTCTTTGTAGCTCTACTGTTATCTTGTAATGCTCTAAGATGCCTCTTTTGATTCCCTGTTGTTAACTTGAATATGTCTTAAATGTTCCAGGCTGTATATTGCCCCTCATTGTAAGCCACCTTGGGTCCTTTTCCAAGGAGAATGGTGAGGTAAAAATATTCTAAATAAATAAATAATTCTATGATGGGACTAACTTGCCTCCATCATGCTCTCCAAATCCAGGTCCATTTCGGTGATGCCCAGTCCTGCTGAAGTCATTAAGGGGGTATACAGTGTCACCTGTTCAAATTGACTGGTAATTTGTTAATTATGACTAAATAGTAAATTGGGAGCATCACCCTTGTGTGTTTCCCCATACAGAGCAAATACTGTTGCCGAATGCTCAGACTATTTGTATGACCCAGGCAGAGCTGCTCATTTAGGGACTATGTTTTATTCATGTGTTTATTTATACATTTCTGCTTGCTAAGATAGTGTCTCTGGGAAGCACATCTCATTGCCATGCATGGGAACAAGGAAGGGAGCCATCAAGACAGCCACTTTTCACCAGCGGAGTCACACTGATGTGATAATGCAATCAGGCATGGTGTCAGTTCATTTCCCTGTTGTCATTCAGTCCATTGTTGATGTGGAATGGGCTGTGTCTGTCTTCCATATCAACATTCCATTATCATAGTAGTTCAGATGTCCTGGATCTGAATTCCAAGCTGGATGGGGGGGTTGGTGCTCAAATGCCAACGATGGATGGGATGGGACAGGTGAGGATGTGCCTACTTAAAAGCAATTCTTTGGATAGAATAGCAAAATACTCTTGGCACAGTGAGGGTGGTATTTCAGCATGGAGGAAAACCAAGCCAATAGAAGTTCAGGGAAAAGCTACAAGATTTTAGAATATTTCTATTAAAAATGAACCAAACAACATTTTAACCCATCTACACTGGTCCAATTCAAGTGCTATGGATATTCTTAGCACTGAAAGTTTCCTGTTGCACTTGCTTGCCACAATAATGTTAAATAATGAGAAGCTTGTCAAAAAGAAGAGATGGCAACCTAAATTCATCATCCAAAATGTGGTTGAATGCACATAGATTTAATGACAGATTTCAGTTCCTGAAGAATCTAAGCCCTCTGCATGGATGAGTTAATATTGTATGTCAATTTTTCTTTCTCCCAAATTAAATTATTTTTCAGTCTATGTTCAGTTCTCTCATTACTTTTTTATTTTATTTTATTTTATTTTATTTTGCTCCAGACATTGATAATTATAAGCATGGCTTGTTTTGGTGTGTGATCAATTTCTTCCTGGATACCTTGCATAAAAGCTTCTCCATTTCATCATATTCAGCATCTGTAGTTGGAGTATAGACTTGTATTATGGTTATGTTGACAGGTTTTCCATGGTAAGACTTTGCATTATAGCCCCTAACTGCCTGTGCTACTTGCCTCAGGATTGAGGCCATTCCATTTATTCAGAATTTGTCATTTCCAGAGTTGAACACTTTGTAGTTGTCTTCCTGAAAATATCTCATCCAGTGTCCTTTTAGTTCAGAGTAGAGATGGGCATGAATCAAAAAAATGGTGTTTCGTTTTTTTGTTTTTCGTTGAGAGGTCCGTTTCGTTTCGTTTCCATTTTTTGTGAATTTTTGGAAAAATTTCGTTTTTGTTTTTTGTTTTTTCATTTTTCGTTTCTACCCGCTTTTTGCACGATTTTTAAAGCATTTCTGTGCACGGGCGTCCCCCAACGCCCCAGACCAGAGGGAAAACACTAAAAAAATTGATGCTGGCAGAGACACAGTATAGACTAGGTATGCAGGGAGGCTGCAAAGGCAGTGGCGGGCGTTGCCCAGGGTGCAAGGCAGCCGCAGAGTGACTGCACTGCAGGGCAGGGGAGGGTACTCACTGAGAGGTATGCACGCGCACACACAGGGAGGCTGCAGGACTGAAGCTAGAGTCACAGAGACAGCAATCCCACCCTAACTCCCACCAGAGACTGCAAGGAGGATGGGGGCTGCCAGAGCTTTTTATGCCCTCTGTGGCTGCCAGACCTGCCCAGTCTGCAACCTGGGCATGCTATTGGTTGAACATGATCCCATCACATGGCTTGCCTCCATGTTGTGGCTGGAGACATCCATTTTGTCATCCTTAAAGGGAAAAGAAAAATACATCGTGATGAGAGAAGACAAAGACAAACGTTTTAAGGACCCCAACCCCCTGGTAGGTAATAATTTCAAATAATTATCACTGCTCTTTTACGGATGTCCAGGGCATTTTAATACCCAAGAAATCAATATTAGGCATCTGGAAGCCATTTTGGGTCGATGTCTCCTAACTCCCCTTAAAGGAAAAAAATACAGCAATCTGAGAAAAGACATAAATGCACATTTTAAGGACCCCAACTCCCCCTGGTAGATATTATCAGACATTATAAACAATGATCGCTGTGTTTTTATGGATGTCCAGGGTGTTTTTTAACATTTAAAACAGCTCATTTCATCGTGCGTCGCCATTAATGAAAACGAAATGTAATGAACCCAATTTTCGTGGTTCTGTTCATTTTGTTCCATTTTCATCACAATTTTCATTAGTCGTTTCGTTACGTAATGGAACAAATAACGAATAACGTAAACAAAAAAAGTTCATTTCGTGCCCATCTCTAGTTCAGAGAGACCAAGCACTGCAATGTTTATACATCTCATTTGTTGCTTTACAGTTTCCAGACTACTTTCATTCATAATTCTCATATTTCTTGTTCCAATTGCATGTGTTGTGCAACATCAGACTTTCCTTCCACTTCTGTGCACATCAGCCACTAGATGTCCTTTCAGCTTTAATCTACTTGCATCAATAGCACCAACACTATTTATACTTGTGCATTGCACTTCCCCAGGAGCTGATTGAGTACTTTCCAACCTGGGAGTCTCAACTTGCAGCATCATAACATGTTTAATTCTGGACTGTCTCATAATCTTGTTTTCAAGATAAGAAATGTTCAGAGGTGGTTTACAATTGCCACCTTCTGTGCAGTACTAACAAAATTATCTTGAGTGTCACTGTTATTGCTTCCTCTGCCAATGTCACCCTCCGTTATCACTGTTGCCCAGTAGCTACTAGAGATGGGCACGACTTAGCGGTATTCCCGTTTCCGTTTCCGTTACTCGTATCCGTTACTCTACGGAAACGGAAACGGGAATTACTCCACCAGAATTCGAGCTCGAACCGACGAATGAACAATTTGGTCTGATTTGTCGTGCTCGTTACTTGCATCGCGGCGATCGCGCAATGCCAAGCGGCACAGAAAAAAAGTTTTTAAAAGTTAAAAAAAAAACCGATTCCCGGCCCTAAAAGTAGGCGAAAACTGTCTGAGGGCACCTACCAGGCCAGAAGGTGTATTATTTGGGGGGGTTTCCCCGCCCCCCTCTCCTTGGCTATTGCTACTGCTGCGCTGCTGGTACCAGGCTGGGAGGGCGCATCCATTTGCCATGCAGTGCGGGGGATCCAAAATGGCGACCGCAATATTTTTTTTGAAATCGTTGCCCAAAACCCCACCAAAGCACCACAGAAACATGCGGAAATTAGCTATTTTAAACGCTTGAATTTTTACAGTAGCAGCAGTGGGTTTTTCTTGCAAAAAAAGTCTCCGTTGATTTTATTTTATTTTATTTTATTTTATTTTTTTACACCTGCGCATTCGCAATGATGGGCTCACCCATGGGAGTGGACCATGCAAAGTTTTGGAGCCATTCCACCAATCGCATGGCCAGGTTTTGCTGACTGTACCAGGCTGGGAGGGCGCATCCATTTGCCATGCGGTGGGGGGGGATCCAAAATTGCGACCGCAATATTTTTTTTGAAATCGTTGCCCAAAACCCCACCAAAGCACCACAGAAACATGCGAAAATTAGCCATTTTAAATGCTTGAATTTTTACAGTAGCAGCAGTGGGTTTTTCTTGCAAAAAAAAAGGCTCCGTTGATTTTATTTTATTTTATTTTATTTTATTTTATTTTATTTTTTACACCTGCACATTTGCAATGATGGGCTCGCCCATGGGAGTAGACCATGCAAATTTTCCACCAATCGCATGGCCACTTGGCCAGGTTGACCACAGAGACTTCTGGGATGTGCCAATCGGGCATAAACAGCCCACTAATCGTAGCCCAAACCCGAACCCTAAGCCTAACCCATACGCCAGTACACTGTCCTTCTAAGTGGGTCAGAGAGGCACCCAGAGGTGCACCCCAATACTCACCCTAACCTCACCCATAACTAGCCTAACCCTAGCCCTTGCGCTAACTCGTCTTAACTAGAGATGGGCACGACTTAGCGGTATTCCCGTTTCCGTTTCCGTTACTCGTATCCATTACTCTACGGAAACGGAAATGGGAATTACTCCGCCAGACTTCGAGCTCGAACCGACGAACGAACAATTTGGTCTGATTTGTCGTGCTCGTTACTTGCATCGCGCAATGCCAAGCGGCACAGAAAAAAAGTTTTTAAAAGTTAAAAAAAAAACCGATTCCCGGCCCTAAAAGTAGGCGAAAACTGTCTGAGGGCACCTACCAGGCCAGAAGGGTGTTTTATTTGGCGGGGGGGTTCCCCGCCCCCCCTCTCCTTGGCTATTGCTACTGCTGCGCTGCTGGTACCAGGCTGGGAGGGCGCATCCATTTGCCATGCAGTGCGGGGGATCCAAAATGGCGACCGCAATATTTTTTTTGAAATCGTTGCCCAAAACCCCACCAAAGCACCACAGAAACATGCGGAAATTAGCTATTTTAAATGCTTGAATTTTTACAGTAGCAGCAGTGGGTTTTTCTTGCAAAAAAAAAGTCTCCGTTGATTTTATTTTATTTTATTTTATTTTATTTTTTTACACCTGCACATTTGCAATGATGGGCTCTCCCATGGGAGCAGACCATGCAAATTTTCCACCAATCGCATGGCCACTTGGCCAGGTTGACCACAGAGACTTCTGGGATGTGCCAATCGGGCATAAACAGCCCACTAATCGTAGCCCGAACCCGAACCCTAAGCCTAACCCATACGCCAGTACACTGTCCTTCTAAGTGGGTCAGAGAGGCACCCAGATGCACCCCAATACTCACCGTAACCTCACCCGTAACTAGCCTAACCCTAGCCGTTGCGCTAAGCCGTCTTAACCCTAAGCCAGATCTACTTGCATTGCACTACATGCAAGTACGTGAGACACAGCGGGTGCAAAGAGTCTGCCAGTCCGTCACTTGTGTCTCTGGCTGACTCCTGCAGCTCCCTCCAGGAGCCCGCTACCCCCTCCCCAAACCAGTACGAACGACAACGAAAAAACGAAAAAACGAACCGACTAATTTTTGCAAATTTTCGCGAGAAACGGAAACGAGCCGAAACGGAACCGGCCCGACTAACGACAACTCGAAAAAAAATTTTTTTCAAGTCGTGCCCATCTCTAGTCTTAACCCTAAGCCAGATCTACTTGCATTGCACTACATGCAAGTACGTGAGACACAGCGGGTGCAAAGAGTCTGCCAGTCCGTCACTTGTGGCTCTGGCTGACTCCTGCAGCTCCCTCCAGGAGCCCGCTACCCCCTCCCCAAACCAGTACTAACGACAACGAAAAAACGAAAAAACGAACTGACTAAATTTTGCGAATTTTCACGAAAAATGGAAACGAGCCAAAACGGAACCGGCCCGACTAACGACAACTCGAAAAAAAAATTTTTTCAAGTCGTGCCCATCTCTAGTAGCTACCACCCCGACTCTCATTGGAACTATCCATTCTCTTCTAATGTTGCAGCAGTTACCTTTGAGGAGTAGGATGGTGTTTTAGCTGTGACCATTTCATCTTGGGTGACCCTAGGAGTCCAGGCTTGTAATGGACTCTGATCACTTGAAGGCATTTCTCTCAGCTTTATTGACACACACCACAATAAGGTGTGCATCCATATTGTTGGAAAATTTGATCTAGGGGACAGAAATTAGGCAAGATAATAATGCATAGTGCTGCAAAACCAGCAATCTGTTTATTACAGACCTATATAGAAAAGGATTTCATTGAACAGGAATCATAAGACAAAGAACCTTGCATTCTAGAAAGTAAAGTAAAATCTGCTCTAAAAGCATTGGAGGTAAATAAATCAACAAGATGGAATACCAGTAGAACTATTTCAAGCCACTGACACTGTAAAAAAAACCTAACAAGAATTTGTCAACAAATATAGAAAGCAAAACAATGGTCCATATACTGGCAATGTTTGATGCACATTCCAGTCCCTAAGAAAGAAAATGTGAAGGAGTGCAGCAAATATAAACAACTGCTTTAATCTCCTTTGTAAACAAAGTGAAACTCAGGATATTGCAACAAAGGTTTTTACCTTGTATGGAATGAGAAATGCCTAGTGTTCAACCTGGATTCCAAAAAGCAAGAAATGCTTGAGATCTTATTATAGATATCTGCTGGCAACTGGAGTACACCAAAGAATTTCAGAAGATCAGTCTTTGCTTTATAGACTACAGCAAAGCCTTTGACTGTGCAGGTAACTGGAATCTGTGGGTTGTTCTGAAAGAAACGGTTGTGTCTCAGCACTTGATTGCCCTTTATAACCTGTGTTGTGGACATGAAGCTACCATTATGATAGAAGACAACAAAGCAGAATGGTTTCCTGATGCAATGGTGTCGGAAAAGGGTGCATTTTATATTTTTACCTGTTTAATTTGTATGTAGAAATATCATACAGAAAGCTGGACTAGATTCAGATTGAAATAGGGGTGAAGAAATGATCAGTATTCTAAGATATGCAGATGATAGCATTCTACTGGCAGAAAGTGGCAATTATTTGAAGTCAGTTTTAGTGAAAGTGAAAAGTGCCAAAACCGTACTGCACTTGAACATGAGAAGACCAAAGTCATGGCTGCAGAAGAGCTAAACAATTTCAGTGTTCACAAAAAAGACATGGAAATGTTTTGTTTACATTCAATCCAGATGGAGACTGCTGGCAAGAAATCAGAAGTGTGAGGCTCAGAAGGTCAGCCATGCAGGAAATAGAAAGATCTTCTAGTGTAAGGATTAGAGAGATTGGCACAAAACCACTGAACTGATGGTCTGTGCTGGTTTATATTTCAGCCAAACAGGACTTGGGTGGTTTCCAGCTCTGCCTTCTCTGGCAGGTGCCCACTCAGAGGCAGCGCCCCAGCTGCCCTGTCCACCTGCTCCAGGCTGCTATTTCACCTGGGGAAGATCCTGATCTTCTGAAGGTCTGTCTTTTCCTCTTCCTCCCATCATGTGACTGAAGATGTGGGATAGCAGTTCCCACATACAAAGGTGTTTTTTTTTTAACAAAAAAAGCACAGTTCAGCCCCATGGCCAGCAGGTGGTGCTAGGATTTTTTTAAAAAAGGACCAGCTGGCTGGCAGTAGAGCTTGGGGAAGTTTAAAAAAAAAACAGCACCCAATCCAGCTTCCTGTTGCTCGGAGGGTGGGGGAAAATTGAAATAAAAAAGAAGAAAAAGCACTGGCCAGCCCCAGGAACAGCCAGTCGCTCTATGAGGGGGGGGGAGAAAAGAAAGAAAACCGAATCATCTACATGGTACCACGACATCTGCCTGTTTAAATGGTGGATTTTTTAAGCAAGCCAAAAAATTCCCTTCCTCTCCGGTAAGTCTTGGAAACCTCGCTTAAGGGGGGGGTTCTTTTCCCCCCAAAAAAAGCCCGGTGGCTGTGGGGATGGCAGTTTTGGACACGGTTTATCTACAAATTTAATCTGCATTTAAAGGGACATGGGATAGGGGCCTTTGTCTGTGCCCACTGGAGGAGATAGGAATTGGAAGCACCTTTTTGGTCAGAAAACAAACTGTCACAAATCACCAGTTTGGGGGTTCATGTATATCTCTAGTAAGGATGCATCACTGGATACCAAAGGCAAGATCATCCACGCTATCATATTTCCTGTCACCTTGTATGGGTATGAAAACTGGACAGTAAAGAAAGCTGGCAAGGGGAGAAATGATTACTTTGAAATGTAGTGCTGGAGTAGAGCTTTACAGATATCTTGGACTTCCAAAAAGACGAAAAAGTGGGTCCTAGATCAACTCCAGCCTGGACTATCTCTCGAGACAAAACGATGAAACTGAGCTGTCCTAGTTTGGCAATTCATGAGAAGGCAGGATTCTCTGGGGGTGGGGGTGAATAATGCTGGGGAAAGCGGGAGACAGCAGGAAAAGAGGAAGACCAAATATGAGATTGATTGATTCCCAAAGGAAGCCACAGCTTCGGTTTGCAACCAGGGTTGTTGTGGAAAGGACATTTTTGGAGATATCTCATTCACAGGGTGATTTGATGATACATAACAACAGCGGTTCTTGGCATTTTTTCAACTGGAAATTTCTTTTTTTAAAAAACCCAAATCAAATAAAAATACTAACCCAGCACTCATAATAAATGCTCTCTCACCTCCAAGAATGCTCAAAGTATGCTGTGTTTTTTTTTTAAAAAAAGAAATTGATGAACTAATAAAGGAGGTTAGTTCTCACTGTAAAATCTAAATGCTGTTAATATGTGATGAGGTTGAAAACATATTGCAGGCAAAAGTGGAAAAAGTCAGTTGCCCTCTCCAAATGAAATGTTTTGAATAATATTAAGAATCATCCTGTGCGGTCAAGTCAGTTCTGACCTTAGGACAACCCTTTGGGGGGTTTCCAGGTAGAGAATAATCAGACACTTGCCATTCCCTTCTTGAGGTACCCAGGGAGTGTGCAGCTTGCCAGAAGGACACACCATCTGGCTCTACACACAGAGGCACAGGGAAGAATTAGGTATAGGCTCTGAATCAGAATGGCCAGATCCAGTTCTGAAACTAAAGCGAAGAGAATCTACAAACAATTTGTATCCATAGCACAAATTAAGCTAGATATGAGCACAGTTCACTTCTTTCTATATGAATTTCTCTCTCTCTCTCTCTCTCTCTCTCTCTCTCTCTCTCTCTCTCTCTCTCTCTCTCTCTCTCTCTGGAGGAAAGCAAGCCAGACTTAATATGGAAGTCCCCAATGCTGGCCTCCATGTTTCACACCACGGTGAGGGGTGTTGACCAAGACACGGGCATGGAAAGACAATGGCTCAAATCCTGTAGCACATTTACACCAGAGGCATAATTTTTAGCATTGCAGCGCCACAAATTAAGAAATCTCTTAGCCATTATCAGAGTCATACGATTTGGTGTGCGACATATTATTTATTTATATATTTATTTTATTTTGAATATTTTACCCCATCTTTCTCCTTGGAAAAGTACCCAAGGTGGCTTATAATAACGAGGGACAATATACAGCCCAGAACATTTAAGACAGTGATGGCGAACCTTTTAGAGACCGAGTGCCCAAACTGCAATTCAAAACCCACAAATTTTTTTGCAAAGTGTCAATATAGTAATTTAACCTGTATTCAGGTGGCTATGAAGGGGTGATGTTGGGTGCCCACAGAAAGGGCTCTGAGTGCCACCTTTGGCACCCGTGCCATAGGTTCTCCATCACCGATTTAAGACATGTTCTATGTCTAATGTCTAGGGCGATTTCCTGAATATTCTCCAATAAAAGTAACACTGTTTACATAATTGCAAAATAGGATTTCACCCAAGATATCATCACTTTTAACTGTTCAGCAGTGGTACATGTTAGAGATGGGCACGACCAAGAAAAATGACGTTTCGAGTTGTCGTGTGTCGGAGCCAGCCCGTTTCGGCTCATTTCCGTTTGTCGCAAAAAATTTCAAAAATTTGTCATTTTGTTTGTCATTTGTCGTTAGTACTGATTTAGGGGGGGTAGGGTAGCGGGCTCCTGGAGGCATCTCTCTGGGGTGGATGCCTCCTCTGGCCCCCTACAAAGGAAAAGGAAGGGTACATGACTGTGTAGCCATTGTGTACCAAGTGGCACTGGCAGAGGCACCTCTCTTTTGGGTGCCTCTAGCTCACCAAGAAGGACCGCATACTGGCGTACAGGTTTGGAGTTTTTTGGAACTTTGGACTGTGAGCGAGGTGAGAGAAGAATGCCTCTGCTGGGCGCCCTCTGACTCGCTAAGAAGGACAGTGTACTTGCGTGTAGTGCAATGCGAGTACAGATCTGGCTTAGGGTTGGGGTTAGGGCAAGGGCTAGGCTTAGGGTTAATACGGGTAAGGTTAAGGTGAGTTAGTGGGCCGCACCTCTGGGTGCCTCTGACCCACTAAGAAGGACAGTGTACTGGCGTATGGGTTAGGGTTAGGGTTAGGGTTAGGGCTAGGGCTAGGGCTAGGGCTAGGGTTATAGTGGGCTTTTTATGCCTGACTGGCACATCCCAGAAGTCTCAGTCAAAACCTGGCCAAGTGGCCATGCAATTGGTGGAATGGGTCCAAAAATTTGCATGGTCCCATCCCATGGCCAGCCCATCATTGCGCAGGCATAAAAAAATAAAAATAAAAATAAAATAAAATAAAATCAATGGAGACATTTTATTGCTAGAAAAACCCACTGCTACTACTGTAAAAATTGAAGCATTTAAAATAGCTAATTTTCGCATGTTTCTCTGGTGCTTTGGTTTTTTTTGGACCACGATTTCAAAAAAAATACTGCGGTCGCCATTTTGGATCTCCCCGCACCGCATGGCAAATGGAGACAACGAGACTGATGCCCCCCCCAGCCTGGTACCAGGTCCAGCAGGCCAGGACAGGAGAGGGGGGGAGGCCGGGGACCCCCCCCCCCCAGAAACCACCCCTCTGGTAGGTGCCCTCAGTCAGGCATATTTTCGCCTGCTTTTTTGGCCGGAAATTTTTAAAACTTTTTTTCTGTGGCGCTTGGCATCGCACGATCGCCGCGTGATGCCATGAACGACAACGACAAATCAGACCCAATTTATCGTTTATCGGTTCGAGTTCGAGTTCTGACGGCTTAATTGTCGTTTCCGTTTCCGTTGCATAACGGAAACGAGGAATGGAAACGGAAACGAGAATTTTGCCAAGTCGTGCCCATGTCTAGTACATGTGTATTTAGGTACCATTGAGATGGAACTGACAACTGACTTACAGAAACCCTAATAGAGTTTTCAAGGTAAGTGAGATATTTAAGGAGTGGTTTTACGAGTGCCACTCCACACCTGTGGCCAAATGAGAACTGGAACCCCAGTCTCTTGAGGCCTAGGCAATACTGTATTCTCTACACCATGTATCTGTATCTGGCACACATATCTTCAAAAGACATACATGCCATGTATATATACTTTTAAAATTATTTTTTAGTTTTTAAGGAAAACAGGCTTGGGCAGTCTTCCTGTGCTAAACATGTACACACCTCTCAGTTGAGAGGAAGACCATGTGCACAGGCAGTCATCTTGCCAGAGCTGGCCACCTCTCAAGATGGTGGCAGCTTCAGCAGAGGCAGTCATAGGAAAATGTAGGGATTAGGAATTAACGTGGGCAGTGGGAAGGTGTGGGGAGGCAGTCTGTGGGGGGGGGGACAGGGAGGCAGATGGTTTTGTTTTTAGATAGCCATTGGGTGTCTACACATGTGTGGTTCCTTTAGGAAAAAATCTTAAATTTGTGGTTTGTGGGCTTCCACAAACCACAAACCAAGACGAACCAGGTTTTTGGAGGCTTGTGGCCAACTCTATTGCCAAGATATTCAGGCTTTCAAGGGGAAAACATTTTATAGGGTTTCCAAATCACCACCCCTGACGCTTTTCTTGAATCCAAGAACTTGGCTATAATGAAGTGATCTGAGAATTGACAGGGGCAACATTTCTAGCCCACAACAGAGTCCTTTTGCCCCCAGGATGTGTCATATAATTACCAAGATGGAAATAGCAAGCAAGCTGCCTACTTCATAGGTTAATAATATTTGGCGACTTCATTATTTCTTGGGAGATGAGTGAGATTTCACAGAATGGGAGAAGAATCATAAATGGGGAAATGCTTAATAAACTCCCAATAAATATGAACCACTTCTCTGCTGCAGAAAAACTGGCTAATTTGCTCTGCCATCAGCACTGGCCTGCGTAAACAGGGGTGTGTATGTGTGGACAGTGGCTTCCATTGGTGTGGCTAATTTGATCTCAGGAATGGATTTAGGGGACTCTGTGAACTGCAAGGTGTAGGGACCTGCAGAGTCCTTCAAACTGGAATTCAAAGACACTTCAGGAACATTTGGTAAATTAAACCTTATAATTATTGCCTGCAGACCATAAATTTCCGAATGACACCTTATGAGCATAAATCAGCTGAGTAGTTTCAGTGCCTTTTATTAAAACCAGTCAGCCAGATTACACATGCTGCTTACGTATGTGACCAAAACAACACCTTCACCAAAACCATTAAAAAACCTTAAATGCTCTTGCTGAACTACTCCCTGCTTAAACAATATAGCTCAGTTCTATAAGTAAAATAAATGCAGCATTTCTGAGTGTCCCCAGTTATAATGAGACCTAGAGTTGCTTCATTAGCAACCACTCTGTGATAAGAAACTGTGCAAAACCAGGGCAAGACACTCACTGAATAGTCTGTGGTCACAATCTGAAACTGGAAAACATATTTCATGTGTATGAGTGAGAGCAGCCAATTGCTATAGCCTATGGGGGTTACCCAAGGTTGGGAATGACTGTTTTAGACATGCTACCTCATCACCAATATTAAAGTATGTTTCAACTAGCAGTCTAGTCTGCTCCTCTTTGTAAAGTAGAGAGAACACCCAAACATGTCCTTCACCTCAGACAACAAAACATTTTGGCGAAGTCCTGGTCAGAGGGGCAGTAAAATGCACTGCAAAATGGGAGATGGAACAGGGGAGCAACATAAAGCCACTACTGAGCATTGACCAACTAATAAGGAAGCACCACATTCTGCCAACAACTCCCACTAGAAGTCAGCAATGGCACTGGCACCAAAGATGAGTGACAGGGCAACAATGTGTGCCAAGGCCAAGGCCATTATGGGCTCAAGCCTGCCCAGAGGGTTCCTCTGATTCTTCAATGATGCATTTGTATGGATAACCACTCCCAGTCCTAGTCTGAGAGGCAGTAGCTAGTGATGTCTGGTATTCTAAGGTTCTTTACTGCCCTCCTATAAAGTGTTCTGCTTATATACTGCCCCATACCACTTCAAGTAGTCTCTGGGCAGTTTACAGTTTTTAATTACAGTATGCAGGCTACACATTGCCCCCCCCCCGCAAGCTGGGTATCACTTTACAAGCAACTACTTCTTCTGTACACCATTTATTTCTCGGCCTATCGGCTAAGATCAAGTGTAGTAGTGTAGTACATCTTTTACTATAGGATATAAGTGTTTTCAATTCACAGTTCTTCACATAAGTACTAATGGGCATGCATGCCAGCTTCACAATTACCTTTTCTTCACATGAGAGATGATGAGTGTGTGAGATTCATTATAGATCCCCGAAAGGATCTGTAACAAAACAATGAGCACAACATGCTCATATTCCCTTTCCCATACCAGTTGATCATTCATTCATTCATTCATAGGCCACCTTTCCCCTGACTCAAGGTGATGGCTGATTAAAGTTTATCAAAAGCCTTTTCCCTGCTCCATTTTCCAGGATTATAAGGAAATGTCTATCCAACATTGCTGGAAGGACTCTGTACAAATAGTTTCTGCCCTTTGTGTAGATTTTACCAAAGAAATTTGAACCTTGATCTTGTTCTACTTTTCCATAGCCTTGTTAGGCATGTCACCACATATATATCTGGTTTAGATATGGAGAAGTGGCAGTGTTTCCATAGCAAGAAGTTTTGTCACTACATGTTGTGTTATCAATTCAAAAGGAACTTTGTAGCAAACAGAGATTTCAACCATTGATTTCCCATGGAAAGAAAAAAGATGGGGAAATGGTGCTTAGAAACATGTGAGAGTTACAAATGGAAACAGCAAGGTAAAGACACCTCCATCCATGCATCATGGGAGTGAGGCAGGACAAATGCACAATAAATGTTTATTGGCAAATATCCTAAGACTGAAGTTATAGCTCAATCTGAATTTCTATAGGTATCAGGTGAAAGGAACTGAGTTACTTTTGAGGTTTTTGTGAATAGAATTGCACAGTTAGATATCCCTTGGACACACAACATGTTGATTGGATTAAAACTTCAGAGTGGAATTTCTAAAATCAATAAAAATATGTCAATCATTAGTATGTTAATCATGTTACTTAAAAAAAGCCAAATAGTAACTTTTGGTCCATTTTTTTCCGGGCAAACAAACCATCACTGCTGCAAATCTTGGGATTACAAGGATGCGTACACTAGCTTGGTACTAACTAGGGAAGAAGTAAAAGTTATTATTTGGTTTAATTTAGGCCCTGTGTTTCTGTTGAATCCTGTGCTAACCAGTGAGTGACCCCACAAAAGAGACAAGCTTGTTTAATCTAGGTCTCCAAGATCTAAGTCCAGTGAGTTTTAAAATCCATTTTATTATCCTTCAGTGAATCCAGTGTTTCTCCAAAATGTATTTCACACATGGCCAAATAAGAGTTATGATAATCTGGCCAAGAGCAAAGTTTTTGTCATCATGAGTGAGGGTAGCCCAATGGGCCATTAGAGCATAGAATGAATTTTATGAGCCTATATTGGAGGAATCTGCAGATAGAAAGGCAATGAGATGTAATGAGAATAAAATATTAAATCTCTGCCCAGGAAATAAAATTCACATCCGCAGACATAAAGTAAGGAACCAGAAAGTGCCCAGAAGCAGAACAGAAGACAGATGTCGGCACATTTCTTTAAAAATTCAGTGCCATTATTTGACTGTGTGGCAAGGGTTAAGAAGTGAACACAGCCCAAGGTTGCGTAACTGGAGGCTACTTCATGTCCACAAGTTATAGTCTAGCTTTCTTAAGGTCCTTCTGGAATCAAGTTTACGGTCTGATAGTTGCACAAAATGAAAGGGAGAGAAGAGGAAGCAAAGGCAGGGGACTATATGAGAGCAGAGAGAACTGGCCAGAAGAGACTTGGGGATACTGAACACAGCACATGATAAAGTTAGTGGCAAAAAGGGCAATGCTCTGTCACTTACAAGCTCCGAGCATCAACCTATAGAGAAGGAAGAACAAGAGGTGATCTATCTCTTTGTGGTGAGTATAGCATTTAGAGATGGGCACAAAATGAACGGTTGTTCCATTACATAATACAAAACGAATAACAAACCCCAGAGTGGATTTAGAATGAAATGAACCAAATTAAAAAAATTGGTTCGGTTCGGTTCGGTTTGTTAATGGTGGTGCTGCAGATGTCTCCCACCTGGTGCTGGTCCTGGAGGTCTGGTCTTCCTGGCTTCAGGGAGGGGCAACCAGAAAAAAAAGCGGGCCACACTGGTCTGCAGTAAAAAAAAAACACCAATAAAAATAAAATAAAAGTCAAATAAAAATAAAAAGGAGTGCCAACCCGGCCCCAGGGGCCACATGGTCGGGCGCTTGAAAAAATAATTTTTAAAAAGGAGCACTGACCCAGCCCCCGGGGTGGCCAGGGTGGCACCCTAAAATAAAGAAAAAACATAAAAAATAAAAGCAGCATCGACCCAGCCCCAGGGGCCTTGCGGTTGGCGCTTGAAAATAAAAAAACAAAAAAGAGGCAGTGCCCCCAAGCCAGCGCCTCAAAAAGCCCCTGCCACAGGGGCCAGGATCGCCCCACCGCTGCTGCCGCTGCCTCTGGTAAAGATGATTGAAGATGATGATGATGTGGATGAGGGTGAGGATGCTGCCAGTTCAGTTTGTCAACGTCTGGTTTTTTGTTTGTTTGTTTTTTTGAATTTTTTTCCTGCCTGTGCGCTGTCAAATGAATTAAATCACGCAAAGCAGGGGGAAACAAATAATGAATCAACGAACCAACGAAATGAATTCTTGAAAAAAAAATCATCAAAAACAAAATGAGCCAAACCAAACCCTAAAATGAAACGAACCAAAACGAATCACAATTTTTTTGGTTCGTGCCCATCTCTAACAGCTTTGGAATGATGTGGTTAAAATGGAACAAGAAGGAACATTTCAAACAGCTAAGTAAGCCAAAGTCTAGGTGGGAGTAGAAGGGCAAGATAAGATATTGAGTAGATGATGATGATGATGATGATGATGATGATGATGATGATGATGATGATGATGATGATGGCAAACATTTATGGTTTGTGGTTAATGAGAGGGAATGCATGAATAGTTTCATACACACAAGGAGTTTGGGGAACACTGGCCACATAACGAACCATTAGGTACTGAACTCTGCAACATCCAGCTTGAATAATATAATTTGTTACTGTTACCTGCTGTTACACTGCCTCTGATGTATGGCCACTTTATGAATGAGACATCCACAGAAGTACTAGGGCTTTGGGTTGTTGTTTTTTTTTGCACAATTGATTGTGCTTCTAATTATCCCCCTGATCTGCCTGTGTGAACGTTAAGCTTACAACCCAATGGCGCTGTGGGTGGTGTTATCAACCTCAGAAGTTGATTCATTTCCTCATTGTCTTGGAAATTATTGTGCCTTGGCTTTTTTGGCCAGTATAGTTTGGCGCTCATCAGAAAGTTGGAGTTCACAGAACAAATACACACCCTATTAGAGATGGGCACGACTTAGCGGTATTCCCGTTTCCGTTTCCGTTACTCGGTTCCGTTACTCTACGGAAACGGTAACGGGAATTATTCCGCCAGACTTCGAGCTCGAACCGACGAACGAACAATTTTGGTCTGATTTGTCGTGCTCGTTACTTGCATCGCGGCGATCACGCAATGCCAAGCAGCACAGAAAAAAAGTTTTTAAAAGTTAAAAAAACCCGGTTCCCGGCCAAAAAGCAGGCGGAAAAATGCCTGCCGTGCCTCAGGGCACCTACCAGAGGGGTTGTTTCTGGAGGTCCCCGGCCTCCCCCCTCATCCCCCGTCCTGGGCTGCTCTGGTGGGACTCGCCGCAGGCTCGCAGCCAGCAAAAACCCCAGTCTCGCCGCCGCCCGCCCGCAATTAAAGCGCAAGCAAGCGGCACGGACGGCACAGGAAAAAACTTTTAAACTCTCCCCCCACCCATTCCCGGGCCAAAAAAGCAGGCGGAAAAATGCCTGCTTGACTAAGGGCGCAGGGCACCTACCGGAGGGGTGGTTTCTGGAGGGGGGGTCCCACCTCCCCCCCCGTCCTGGGCAGCCGGACTCGAGTCGCCATTTCACCATGCCATGCGGTGCGGGCGGGGGATCCAAAATGGGGCGGCAAACGTAATATTGTTTTTGAAATCGTGGTCCAAAAACACACAAGCACAACAGAAACACGCGAAAATTTATAAACTGCCAGATTTTTCACAGTAGCAGTGGGTTTTTTCTTGCAACAAAATGTCTCTCCTCTCCTCCTCTGTCCTCCATTGATTTTATTTTATTTTATTTTATTTACACCTGCGCAGTGCGCAATGATGGGCTGGCCGAGTGGCCAGCCATGTGGGAGTGGACAACCATGCAAATTTTTGGAGCCATCCCACCAGTCGCATGGCCACTTGGCCATGGAGACTTCTGGGATGTGCAAAAAAGCCCCCTAAAACCTGCCCTAGCCCTAACCCTAACCCTTGACTCCGTACATACGTCACAGACTGTCTTCTTAGTGGGTCAGAGAGGCACCCAGAGGTGCAACCCACTAGCCCACCGTAACCTTACCCGTCACTAGCCTAACCCTAGCCATTGCACTAAGCCACCTTAAAGCCAGATCTACTTGCTTGCATTGCACTACACGCAGCAAGTACAATTCCCTTCTGTGTGAGACATGGTGGTGCGGGAGCCTTGTGCAGGGAAGGCATGACGCTATCACTCTCACACTGGTCTCACTGTCTGCACATTATGTTATGCAATATCCATATGGCTATTGCATAGCATTTTGCAGCAGCAGCAGGTGAGGAGGGGAGACCCCCATGTAGAGGGGTCTCTCTTGGAGCCTGCTTCCCCTTCCTAGTGGCAGGAGGCACCCACGGGTGCCTCCAGGAGCCCACTTTCCCTTTATAGCGGGCCAGAGGAGGCACCCACCCCACAGAGGTGCCTCCAGGAGCCCGCTCCCCCCCAAAACCAGTACTAACGACAACGAAAAAACGAAAAAACGAACTGACTAATTTTTGCGAATTTTCGCGAAAACCGGAAACGACCCGAAACGGGACCGGCCCGACTAACGACAACTCGGAAAAAAAAATTTTCAAGTCGTGCCCATCTCTACACCCTATATTAAGGAAAACCGGTCCTATTGTTTGGGAAATTACTTCTCTTGGTGACAGACCTGAATATTGTCAAAAGGGGAGCCAGTTTTGTAACTGTTGCTTATTACAATAGAGGCTGGGCACTACTGTATTTGAATTTCCCCCTTTAGGCACCAGTAAGTTTTGAATTATACTTCCCTGCTGCTATGCCTTCTTCATCCACCCTCACTTTCAACTGTTTTTCCCCTCTCAGTAACATGATTTTGAAGTCTTCTTGAAAGCCAAGCAGACTTAAGTGGCCCCACTCTGATCAACATACAGAAATGATCTGATTTCCTGTGGGCTGAGAACTCCATACCGTTCCTGTAATGCATCTTCATGCAAAGGTGGACTGTTAAAAGCTGCTCATCAGTTTCTACTTAGAAGTAGCTCACTGAGATGTTGCTCCATCCATTGGTGCCACAGCATGAAAAATCTTTCTCGGAGGATGTTCACAGTGGCAAGGGGAATCAGTGTGATGTATAACAAACATCACTCAATCTGTGTTGTATGTTGCTGGGGGGGGGAGGATACCAGATCTGCTTTCATGCAATGCCGCCAAAATATACATTGATCCTTAATATATTGATCATACAGAATAAGGGATTTACAAGTACTGCAATGATGTAAGCACACTGCAAACATGCTAGCAGAAATCTTGGCTAATATGCAATGCACCTGCCTTTATTAATGCAGATGAGCAAAGAGAAGATAGTACTATTGCTTTAACCTGATCTCATACCTAGCACTTCTGAAGTGGCTTGGGTGGGGTAATGGCCCAATCAGTGTGAACATATTTACTCTACTATGTTATTCTAAGACTTACTTACAATAGATCAGAGAGAGCAATCATGCAGTTGTTGTCATTCAGATCTTGATGTAGGAGAGACAAGCTGTGATTCATATCTCAGATGATGTCCAGGGAACTATGGTTGCAATCCTGCTGGAAACTTGTCCCTCCATCCTTCTTTTTTCAGTTTTCATTTTCCTTTTGCTGTTAGGGAACCATTAAAACTAATTCAGTGGAAACCCCTTAACTACTCAAGAGGCAAGGGTGGCTGGAACAGATGGGAATGGAAGCTGAAATGGTGGGATACAGGAACGATATACCAGATGACTAAATGGCTGAATTGCATTTTATCCTCAGTGGCTAACTGCTTTCTTAATGAAAGAGGACTACTAATGAACACCATATATATTTGGGAAGACTGAAGGAACTTTGCTAGTTTAGTCTTCAGGAAAAGTGGGGATCATGCCAGTGAACTTAAGGGATCATTTCTGTAGACTTCTGAGGAGGCTGGGAGAAGCTAAACCTGACACAGAATGTTAAAGGTAGGAGCAATCATTGTACCACTTTGAAGTTCAGCAAATGTTCAGAATTTGAACCCAGCATTGCCTTTTGTATTTAATGTTGATTGTGCTCTGGAAAATCAAATTCAAACTCAATTCCTAATGTGTATTGATTAATTTTAAGGAAATTGTGTCAGATAAAAACATTAGGAGGTCACAGCTAACACAAGAGAGAACAAGAAGGCATAAAAGCACAAGTGGGAACTGCAGTCATACAACTAGAAATGATCTGTATTTTAACTTTTCATCTGCTTTTAATAATGCACGGTGTGTTTCATAATTCAAAATATTTCATGCCAAGGCTATTTTCTACCCAAAGAATAGCATAATGAAAGAACTGGGGACCTAGAAGCAATGGTATGGTGAAGTCTTGAAGCTCCAAGACTTCTTGAATAGCAAGCAATCAATAACATCATCCATCCCTGCCAGCTTTCCCTGCTCACACTGGACCTAGTAGCAATTGTCACAGTGGCTGAGGAAGAAATAGTATTTCCTAGGAACAATATGCTTCTGCAAGTTATCCCTGATGCAAGCAAATTATATGAGAGTAGTTGAATGGGTAATTGTGAGCTATTAACATTATAAAAGGCATGATTTTCATTTCTGATATAGTTTGATCCAAGTGACTTCATTTTTTACACTTTCTTTAGAGAGGAGGCTGTCCTGTCGAAAACCAGAATTTCACAATTTATCTCTATAACAGGGATTGGTAGGGATATCAATAATCACCTAGCTTAACCTTCTAATGTTGTCAGAAATCTGCTATTTAAGAGCCTGCAAAGTAGAATAACCTACTGTATGAGGCAACCCATGCCATTGGCAGGTAACACTTTCCACTAGGAAATTCTTCCTTAGATTTTGTAGAAATCTATTTTCTTGAAAGTTGATTACACACAGTTGATCTCAAGCTGAGTACAAACTGCATTACACTAGGACCGGAGGTATGTTGTTTATGATGTGACAGAACTGCCTCTATAACTAGCACCTGGGATGACAGGGAAGAATGCAAAACACAGCAAATGAAGAAAAAACTGGAAGGAAAATGAGTGGGTAAAGATGTTATCTTGGCCCTAAGAAAAAAAGTTAAATTTAGTCAGTAAAGTAGAACTTAAATATAGGAATTCGGTTTCAAATATCTCTTATTCAATTAGAAGTTTATTGATTTCTCAGCCACCTGAAGGTGGGTTGATCAAGAACTTAAACAGATGCTCACTCGGGCTAGACATTCAATTAATACAAATAAATAGTCAGTGGAGAGGCAATTTTCAGAGCAAGTGGAGCACAAGATCAATTCCATTTTTGTCCAGAACAAAATGGTTGGAGAGAGTCCCCACCCCCACACCATTCCTTATGGAAGAAGCTTCAGTAAAGCAATGAGGATATAGATCACTTAAGAAATACCCTGTGCAAGGACTCTGAGCTTCGTAACACAGAAGTCGGTTTACACCCCAGGGGAGTATTGTGCAACAGATCTCTAATTTGTTGGTAGAGATCTCCCACTGCATGAAGAAGTACAGTGGACCCTTGTATAACAAACTCTTTGTATAACATAAAATCTGTACAACATAAAAAATTCCGGTGATAGGGGAAATTTGCTTAACAGAATTGCCTATGGGGCAAATCCGTACAACATAAAAATGGGTTTACTCCATTTTCAATGCATTCCTATGGGAAATTTCTATAAAGGAAAATTTGCTTAACATAATTTCATTTGGAACGAATTAATTCCTTTATACAAGGTACCACTGTACCCAGGTTTCGTCCTGGGGACATTATTGGCAAGTATGGCTGGAAAGGACCTCCATTTGAAATCCCAGAGAGAGGGTGCCAGTTTCACAGTAAACAGCACTGAATGAGTGGTCTGATTCAATATAAGGTTGCTTCTTATAATAGTAGAGCATGTTCCTCACCCTACACATAGTCCTCTTGGTGTGGAAAGAAGTTACTATATAGTTCCATGTGATTAATTCATTCTTTTGTTGTATTGATGGCCCTCCTTTCCACTTGATTCTTCCCACTTGATTATCCACAAAACCCACTAAAGCGGTCTGGACTAGGGATGGGCACCAAACAAAAAAATGAAACACCGATTTGTCGGTTCATTATATAACAAAACAAAACATTACGAAACTAACCAGGGAAGCAGAAGAAATATTGTGGCTCTAATACAGAACCCAGAAATAAACCAGCAGTTTTTTACTTTAAAATGAACCAATTCATTTCTCTGTATAATGGTTCCCCTGGATCTTAGAGGCAGAAAATTATGTGTGAAACTTCCACAGACTTTTCCCTTTAAGCCCTCCAAATTTGGAGAGATTTGGGGTTCAGGAGGCCAAGTTATTCAAGTTCAAAGGGGGGTGCAGGAAAACAATTAGAATTGCAATGTTATGTGCTTGAAAATAGTGATCCCAGGCAGCTAGCAGCGTGGAAATTACAGTGGACCTTCCTCAAGCTCTCCCCTTGAAGCACCCCAAATTTGGAGAGGTATGGCGTATAGGGAATTGAGTTATTGAGCTCCAAAGGGGCTGTGGGGAAAACTTAATTGAAGCAGTGTGGATTGGGGCACTGAGAGGAAGCTGTCAATGAATCCTATAATTGGTAAAGCATGCCAGACATGCTCCTTCCATTGAGCACCCCCACCTCCTTTGGAGCTTAATATCTCTGCCCCCAGAAACCCTAACTTTTACAAATTTTAAGGGATCCCCTAATATTGCTTGGGGAAAAGAAGCCTGCCATTCACATGCCTGAGATCAGTCATTTTCCATTGAATATTTTTAGAATTGCTTCCATGGGGGAGCAATTAGCTGTTTCCTGACTCAATTCGAAATGATTTTCTCCTGGGGTACCCCTTTGGAGGTTAATAATTCAGCCCCCTGAACCTCAAACCTCTCTAAATTTGGGGTGCCTGCAGGGAAGAGTCCAAAGAAGCTACCCTTCAGTTGTGGTGCCGCTAGGACCCAGAGGAGACATTCATAAATTGTTTTATTTTGTTTCATTCCCAAATGTCTTCAAAAATTGTTAGTAATGAAACAAAACAAAACAAAAACTACTAAAGAAATGAAACAAAATGAAACAAAATGCTATATTTTCATTTTGTGCCCATCTCTTCTGCATTCTGGCTGTTGCACCATAATGGCTCTCTTTTTAGAGCTATGTATCTTAACATAAGAACATAAGAAGAGCCATGCTGGATCAGGCCAAAGGCCCATCTAGTCCAGCTTCCTGTATCTCACAGCGGCCCCACCAGATGCGTTTGGGAGCGCATGAGACTAGATATCTGTCTCCTGATACCACTCCCCTGCATCTGGCCCTTGAAGTACCCTGGTTTAAAGCCTAGAGATTACACATCTCCATCATGGTTTGTAACCCGTGATGGACTTTTCCTCTAGGAATCTGTCCAATCCCCTTTTGAAGGCATCCAGGCCAGATGCCATCACCACATCCTGTGGCAGGGAGTTCCATAGACTTACAACACGCTGGGTGAAAAAATATTTTCTTTTGTCAGTTCTTACTCTCCCAGCACTCAATTTGAGTGTATGTCCCCTAGTTCTGGTATTTTGAGAGAGGGAGAAGAGCTTCCCTCTATCCACTTTACTCATACCCTGCATTATTTTGTATGTCTCAATCATATCCCCCCTCAAGCGCCTTTTTTCCAGACTAAAGAGGCCCAATTGTTTTAGCCTTTCTTCATAAGGGAGGTGCCCCAGCCCAGTAATCATTTTAGTCGCTCTCTTCTGCACCTTTTCCAGTTCCACTATAGTAACACAAGCAAAACTCTTATCGTCTGACATTTGCTTTCTGCTAACCTAATTTTTACCAGAATTCAGGGAATGCTTTCCACATCCCCATATCAGCTCAGGGATCCTTGAGCATGTTTCAAAGAATCTGTCCATGCCTGGATGGTGTGCTCTTAGGTTCATTTATGTATTTTGCTCTAGACATGGGCCAACTCTATTGTTTCTCCATCTCCCTAACTTAAATGGAACAGGCCCTATGAACCCACTCCCTACATTTGTACAGGGAAGAAGGAGGTTGACAGTAATATCGGCAAGTTAACTTTTAGCCAGGGAGAATGTCTCCCATTACTGTCTTTTCAGTGACGAAATCTGGATAGGTTTCTATAAAAATTTCAAGAATCTCCAGAGCATGGTTTGAAAATCTCAGAAGCAACGGGTGCAGAGTTGCATGGATAGCAAATGTAACATTCCCCTTGGGAGTTGCTGACACAGAGATCTTTGCAAAGTTGATTTAAATTAATTAATCTCTGTGTTAGGTACATCATGCCGATAAACCTTTCATGAGTGAAAATGTCTGTTCTTCATTAGTTTTAACTTGGTTACATGACACTAATTCCTTACCGATTAAAAGAGCTACGTGGGAGTTTAGGATTAGCAAGCTTTCAATTGACTAGCTATGAATTAGCTGATTGCCTGTTACTACAGAAAACCTAAAACTCTGAAGACTTTTAAAAAGCATAGTTTTGTGTGACTTTTGCCATTGGCTCTAACCCTTCAATTATAGTCTTATCTCTGGCAGCCTAATTCTTACGTTGAAGTTTTAATGTGTTATAAACTTAGGTTGTGACAATAAACATACACAATTCTTGAATTATTATTATTATTATTATTATTATTATTATTATTATTATTATTATTATTATTATTATTATTATTATTATTATTATTATTATTATAATAAAATTGCCAGTTTCACACTTGATAGCCTCATGATTTTCATTCCCATATTTGAAATATCATGTTCACAACAAACTCTGTCCTAAAGTCCAGAGGTGTAGTTTTAAGGGTCTTTACCTAATTTGCACATTGTTCCATGGTGTAGTGTACAGACTGACAGACAAGGACTTAGGAGACCTTAGCTGGAATACCCAATTATCTCTGAAAACTCACTTGCTGGGTGGGAAGGAGCAGTGATAAAACCACTCCTTCAATATTTCACTTACCTTACCTTGAAAACCCTGCTAGACTCACATGACAACATAGAACTAGGTATAGATTATTCAGCAAGAACTAACATTGATGCTCTGTGGCAGTTAAGAAATCAGGATCCATTTTGAATGAGTTTCCAAGTGTGATTGATACAAGTATTGTTGCCCTCAGAAACTTTATGAGAGGCTTGGGATTTGTAAGACTTCCAGCTCAATTCTGGTAGCTCAAAGGATTTTATTCTGATTTCACTTAAGCTGGCTGTAACTGAAAAGGTTCAAATAAGATTACGTTTCATTTACCAGCCTGTAGACACTTGTCTAAACCTACAGATCTCTTGAGTTATATTTTAGGTGGAATCTTGACGTGATAATGCCAATTTAACAAATATCTTTTAGTTCCTTATTCCATTCTGTGATTCATACAAAGGCTTGAGGTGCTCATTCAAATATAAACCATTAAGATGTACTTTGGGTTTTGCTCACTGAGATCAAAAGTGCATCCATCCTATTCATGGTGCAAAAAATGCTGCAGAGTTCAGAAAGGCTTGAAGACCTTTTTTAGAAATACTTGGTCTTGACAGAAAATGTCATGTAGAAATGCCTTGAAAGAAGAGGGACCAGTATCCCAGAGACGTCATGTAGCCCATATTGAGGGCCCCTGAACTATCACAAGCAACTAGACATGGGCACGACCAAAAAAAAATGACGTTTAGAGTTTTCATTTGTCGGAACGGGTCCATTTCGGGTCGTTTCCGTTTGTCGCGAAATTTTTCAAAAAATTGTTGTTTCCGTTTGTCGTTTGTTGTTTGTCATTTCCACCGCAATTTAGCGCAATTTGACTTCCCAGAGCATATGGGTGTCCTGCAATCAGGGCCGGCGCTAGGTGTTTTTGCACCCTAGGTGGTGGGGGGCCGGGCGGTGGGGGGGAGGTGCGGGCAGGCGGTGGTGGCGGGGGGCCATGGGTGGGCGGGGGCCGCGGGCGGGTGAGTGGGTGGGTGGCGGTGCGGGCGGATGGGCGAGTGGGCAGTTAGGATATCACTTAGGATAGAGGTTCTGTTCTTGGCTTGCACCCCAAATGTGTGTGTGTGCAAGCAAATTGAAGTTGGGAAAAGAGAAAATAAATGGTAGTATATAATATATTTTTAAAATAAATCCACACCTCCCACTCCCAGTCGAACCTCCCCCTTTATCCAATATCAGAAAAAAATCCTCAAACTGCCAGAGAAGAAATAAAGAATAAACTGCTATTCCCTTCAGCAGACAAAGCTGCAGGGAATCAAAGAAATTATTTTCTAAATTCAATTCCCTCCCTGCCTGCCTAACTTAAATCCTAAAGCCTCCAGCCTCCCTCCTCAATCTCGATTGGATCACACCAGCACCAGCAGCCAGCCCTCCTCCCTCAACCACATCCATACACCCGACTGCAATTTCTGGAAGGTGCCTTGGCTTTTTATGCCCTCCGAGACATCCAGAAGAATCAGTCAAAAACCTGGCGATGCCATTGGTGGAATGGTTCAAAAAAATTGCATGGTCCCATCCCATACCCAGCCCAAATGGGCAGGTTTAAAAAAATAAAAAATAAAATAAAATAAAATAAAATCAATACGATGTTTTATTGCTATAAAAAATCCACTGCTGCGACTATAAAAATTCAGGCATTTAAAATAAATAAATTTCACATGTTTCTGTGGTGATTTGGTGTGTTTTTTGACCACGATTTCAAAAGAAAAATTGTGGTCGCCATTTTGGATCCCCCCCACCACCACATGGCATGCAGCGAGACAGACAACGAGTATGACCCCCCGCAGCCTGGTGCAAGCAGCCCAGGACAGGAGAAGAGGGGGGAAAGGCCGGGGACTCCCCAGAAACCACCCGTCTGGTAGGTGGCAAAGCCTCAGGTAGGCATATTTTCACCTGCTTTTTTGGCCAGGAGTTGAGACGATGCCACAAACGGAAATGAGAAACCCGACCAAATTTTTCTTTTTTTAGTTCGAGTTCGAGTTCTGATGGCTTAATTATCGTTACCGTTTCCGTTACGTAACGGAAACGATAACCGAAAACGGAGACGAGAATTTCGATGAGTCGTGCCCATGTCTACAAGCAACTGTCACCTCACAAAAACCTCTCTCCTTCCAATGGGGAAAGGACACCCTTGCTTTCTTCCATGACTTGCTGGATATAGCCAAAACTTTATTCCTACCCTCAGCATGTGAAGTTGTGGAAAGGAGAAGAGTTTGCCAACTATGGTCAGTATATGCAGGCACAGACAAAGGAGATGGACTTTCTTGTCCTGGGGAGAAGAGTACCATGAGGCACTTTGCAAGCAAACCATATGAAGTCAAGGTACATGGTCCCACCCCTCGACACTAACCCTCCCATGGGACACTAGAAGACAGGAATCCAGCCCTTAATTCCAAATTGGTTTAACACTAGAGATGGGCACAAATCAAAAAAATGGTGTTTCGGTTTTTTGTTTTTCGTTGAGAGGTCCGTTTCGGTTCGTTTCCATTTTTCATGAATTTTTGGAAAAATTTCGTTTTTTTTTTTTTGTGTTTTCATTTTTCGTTTCTACCCACTTTTTGCGCGATTTTTAAAGCATTTCCGTGCATGGGCGTCCCCCAACACCTCAGACCAGAGGGAAAACACTAAAAAAGTTGATGCTGGCAAAGACACAGTATAGACCAGGTATGCAGGGAAGCTGCAAAGGCAACGGCAGGCATTGCCCAGGGTGCAAGGCAGCTGCAGAATGACTGCACTGCAGGGCAGGGGAGGGTACTCCCCGAGAGGTACGCAAGCACGCACACAGGGAGGCTGCAGGACTGAAGCTAGAGTCGCAGAGACAGCAATCCCACCCTAACTCCCACCAGAGACTGCAAGGAGGACGGGGGCTGCCAGAGCTTTTTATGCCCTCTGTGGCTGCCAGACCTGCCCAGTCTGCAACCTGGGCATGCTATTGGTTGAACATGATCCCATCACATGGCTTGCCTCCATTTTGTGGCGGCGACATCCATTTTGTCATCCTTAAAGGGAAAAGAAAAATACATCGCGATGGGAGAAGACAAAAACACATGTTTTAAGGACCCCAACCCCCTGGTAGGTAATAATTTCAAATAATTATTGCAGTATCGCTGCATTTTTATGGATGTCCAGGGCCTTTTAATACCCAAGAAATCAATATTAGGCATCTGGGAGCCATTTTGGGTCGATGTCCCCTAACTCCCCTTAAAGGGAAAAAATACAGTGATCTGAGAAAAGACATAAATGCATGTTTTAAGGACCCACCCACCCCTGGTAGGTATTATCAGACAGCATAAATAATTATTGCTGGGTTTTTATGGATGTCCAGGGCATTTTTTAACGTTTAAAACAGCTCATTTCATTGCGCGTCACCATTAACAAAAACGAGACGTAAGAAACCCAATTTTCATGGTTCTGTTCGTTTTGTTCCATTTTCATCACAATTTTTGTTATTCGTTTCGTTATGTAACGGAACGAATAACGACAGAAATGAAAAAATGTTCGTTTCGGTCCCATCTCTATTTAACACTATGCATGATATAACTGTGTTTTAAAACTTTATAGTGGGGTGTTGCATACAGTTTCTGTTGCATGCCATTAAGTTGCTTCCAATTTATGGTTAACCTGTGAATTAACTGTGTACTATCTGCTTATGGTGATTCCTTTTGGGGTTTTCTGTCTATATAATACCCCCAATGAGTTTACCATTCCCTTCCTCTGGGACACACATGAACTTTGCAACTTGCAAAGGCTACACATGCCAGTACTTCCGCTGGGAGACACAATGGGGAATAGAACTCCTGAGCTCAAACTCCAACTCACTGAGCTATCTAGCAGCTAGCCTATAAATAGTGACCTCCAAAAAGTCCTGCCTGCTCAGGTCTTGCAAAATTGAAGGCTGTGGATCTTTTAACAGGTCAATGCATCTCACATTCAGTTATAGTATTTTTTTTTCCTGAAGCCTTCCCGTTTTCCAAGCATTATTCTTTTCCAGTGAGTCTCACCTCCTCATGACATGTCCAGATTACAATAGGCTCCATTTAATCATTTAAGCTGCTAGCAAGAGTTCCAGACATTTGATCTAGAACAGGGCTGTCCAACTTTGAACAGCCTGCGGTCTACTTACAGCCTCCGCATGTCCCCACAGGCTACTTTGAGAGCCTCCACATGTCCCTGCGGGCTACTTTCACAAGCGTGCACGCTTGTGCCTCGCTGATGCTCCTGAGTAGGAGGGCTGAGGGGACAAAGTCAGTTTTTGTGCCTCTCCCCAACCACATTGCACCTATCCAGCAAGGCCCCCCCAATCCTCTGGGAACAGTGGGGAATGGAGAAACAGCCCAGTGCTTTACCCCTACTTACACGCTCCCTAAGCTCACCCTCCTCCTCCTCCTCCTCCTCCTCTTCCTCTTCTTCCTCCTCCTCCTCCACCACCGCTGTGACCAGCTGCAGGTGGCAGCCCAGCCCTGGGGCAAATGACTAGTGGAGCCAGGGGCTTCCAAGGCAATAGAGCAGTCCCACCGCTGTACGTTAGGATGCCTGGGGAAGGTTCAGGCGGTGTCTCACATTCCATGGCCTAAGAGCAAGGGGAGGAGGAGGAGGAGGAGAAGGAGGGTACCACGGCTACCACACTCCCCATACACCTGCCTACCTGCCTGCTTCACCACTTGCCTGGCACGGCCGCTGCCTCTAGCCACCTGTTTGGCATTTCTCCTCATGCGCACAGCCAGGCAGTGGCTGCTTCCTCCTCATTCCTCCTGCAGGAGGGGAAGGGCTCGCCCTGCAGAGGCCGAGAGGGGCAATGCCTTTTGCAATGGGCTTGCCTTCCCCGTGCCTGAGCAATTGCCCCAGCCGAGAGGCAGAGGCCTCTCCCATCTCCAGAATGAGCCATGTCCAGCCTCACATGCCCTTGCCATCAATGAGAGCGGGAGGTGGGAAGGCACGTGCTCGCCCATTCCTCCATTGCAGCTGCAGCAGTTGCCGAGGCTTGCATCATTCTTCTCACTCCTCCTCCTCCTCCCCCTCTTCTGAAGGAGGCTACCCACTCAACTCCCTTTCATCCTCATTCTTTCCCTCCCCTTCAGGTGCCCTCAGACCTTTGCACCTAGGGGCTTTTGGCATGGTAGCAGTGGCAGGTAACAAAAGGAAAGAAATCCAGACCAAATGTCTGGGTGGTGGGGGGATGTTTTCCCCAAACATACCACCACTGGGCAGGTCAGGAGGCTGGCAGGGACCTGGCGGGTGACTTCTGATGGCTCCGCGGGCTACCAGTTGCCCATGGTCAACGGATTTTGCAGGCCTGATCTACAACATACATTTTTGTCTTCCTGACAGTATCCAGAAAGCTCCCCTGCCAGTTTTCTTTTAATCATCCATGTTTACATCTGTAAATCATAATAAGGAATTCAATAATTTTGAACAATTTTACCTTGGTCATCTAGTATTGCTTTGTTCTAGAGTTTAAGTTTAGAAATATGTAGCTACGCAACTGAAGCTAATGCCCAGAGACCCACCCAATCTGAACCATTTATCAAACAAGCAAACAGTGGTTTTGCTTAAAGAGAAGGGATGGAAACCCTGGAAAATCCCACACTTCTTTGAAACCAGGAAATAGATGAGGAACTTTGGCCTGATCTCGGTGAGCCCTCCAAGAGTGCTGCAATTTGCTAAGATGGAACTGCTCAAGCACTGACAGCTGAAGTGATTTGTGCAAAATCCAGTATGTCTCATATGTACATATAGGTATAGTATAGGCAATAGGCATCCTTCAGTCTGGAAAGACTATGGTATCGTGCTCTGTATAGAAGCTGTGTTGTTTCCACAATGCATAGAAAGCTGAAGTGGCCTCTTCAGAGCACAAGGCCTGGGTAGACTAATATGGAGGTTAAAACTGTTACCCAAGCAGCAAAAAATACCTGCTCCATGACTCTGGAGTAGTCCAATGGAATGGCAGAGCCAATACGATTAGTTCTAGCTGCATCGCAGGAGTTGCCAGAACATGATTGTACACAGTCATGAACTGCCTCTTGGATTCCAGTTCCGTATTTTGCCCCGAGGTTAACTGCTTAAGCCTTTTCCAGAAATGGATATAGCAACAAGGCAGAGGAGGTTTAAAATCAGAGTTCTTAGAAGAAGGTTCTTCAGTTTTATCTGTCGTTGGGGCATAAAGTCCTGTTCCAAGTTCAAAACCTATGACCATCTTCTCCTGTAACCCTGGGAAGGGGCCCTTACAAGATATTCCCGGCCAGGCCAGCTGGACCAAGTTTTTTTAGGAGGTATTACTCCTCCAACACTGACAATGATGAGGCAGTAAGTAAAATTAGCAGCAAGTTAGCAAAATGGTGACATGATGAAACTCAACAGTAGTCAGCTCCCAGTGGCAGTTGCAATGGAATGCTGCAGCAGTCAATGCCAGGTGGCAGTTGTGAACAAAAACACTTGTGGTTTTATGAGCCAACAACAGGCAAACAGTTGATGTTAAACAGATGTAATGCATGAAGATAGAGTTAAATGTCTTCAGATGTTAAATGAACTAAAAAAGAAAGAAAAGAAAAGAAAACATAAAGGAGCAGTTAAACACTTAGTGTTAAGTGTCAGCTATTATTATTATGTGTATATATAATACATATGTAGAAGGCCACAGAACACCCTTCCCTGGTGTTCTGTGGCCTTCTACATACCCCCTCCCTGGTGTTCTGTACAGATGTCCCAGCTGTTGTGACATTGGTGGAATATCCCTGGTTATGGAAAGAGGATCTTTGGTTAGGAAGAGGGAAAACTTTCTTGCTATAGAGGACTGTTGGGAACTAAGCAAAATGCTGTTGCAAGCCAGAACTGCAGATGAATCAGCAGATGGATCCTTTATTTCATTACTGCCTTGACCATGGTATTTGTGCTCCCACCAGAAAGTCTCTCTGTGCCAAGCGTAGGAGGAGGAGGCATGTTTTTAAAGCTGAAACCATAATTAGTGGTGGAACGTTGCAAACATCAGGACACAGAGGCATTTCCTGTTTGTGTCATGCTTTCCAAATGTTCTCATTATAAATGTTTTAAAGCATTTAATCCCCTTTTCTTTCCTCCCAGCCCATTGCAGGAATGATGTTTTGTCTTCCACGTAAAGCCCGTCTTCTAACCAAATGGAGCCAGCAGTGCACTGAGAGACTGGCAGAGGGAGGCTGAGATTTATGAAAGTCCAGGGCCAATCTGGACAAGACATTAAATGTGTCTTTGCCTTGAATGGGTGGGAGGAGCTAACATTTAATAGATATGAATAGAGCAGATGGGAGCCTTTGGTTCTTTCATTCTTGAGAGAATGCTTACTCTTTGCTCTGAGAGGTAGTCCCCCATGATACCCTGAAGAAGAAGGAGGAGGAGGAGGAGAAGGAAATGGATTCTCTTTGCCAGAGGTGAAAGCCTAAAGAGGAATCTTTGGGAATTGCACAGTCAGGGGATAAGAGGGCAGGTCCTCTTATGGATTGAGAACTGGTTGAGATCCAGGAAACAAAGAGTAGATGTCAATGGGAAATTTTCACAATGGAGAGAGGTGAAAAGCGGTGTGCCCCAGGGCTCTGTCCTGGGACCGGTGCTTTTCAATCTGTTCATAAATGACCTGGAGACAGGGATAAGCAGTGAGGTGGCCAAGTTTGCAGATGACACAAAACTTTTCCGTGTGGTAAAAACCAGAGAAGATTGTGAAGAGCTCCAGAAGGATCTCTCCAAACTGGGGGAATGGGCTACGAAATGGCAAATGCGTTTTAATGTAGCCAAATGTAAAGTAATGCATATTGGGGCGATAAATCAAAACTTTATCTATCAACTCATGGGCTCTGAGTTATCCGTGACGGATCAGGAAAGAAAACTTCGTGTGTTGGTGGACAGCTCCATGAAGGTGTCTACCCAATGTGTGGCAGCGGTGAAGAAGGCCAATTCCATGCTAGGGATTATCAAAAAGGGGATTGAAAATAAAACAGCCAACATTATAATGCCATTATACAAAACAATAGTAAGGCCGTATCTGGAGTATTGTGTACAATTCTGGTCACCGCATCTCAAGAAAGACATGGTGGAACTGGAAAGGTGCAGAAGAGAGCGACCAAAATGATTACTGGGCTGGGGCACCTCCCTTATGAGGAAAGGCTAAAACATTTGGGGCTCTTTAGTCTGGAAAAAAGGCGCCTGAGGGGGGATATGATTGAGACGTACAAAATAATGCAGGGCATGACTACAGTGGATAGAGGGAAGCTCTTTTCCCTCTCACAAAATACCAGAACTAGGGGACATGCACTCGAATTGAGGGCTGGGAGAGTAAGAACAGACAAAAGAAAATATTTTTTCACCCAGCGCGTTGTTAGTCTATGGAACTCCCTGCCACAGGATGTGGTGATGGCATCTGGCTTGGATGCCTTCAAAAGGGGATTGGACAGATTCCTGGAGGAAAAGTCCATCACAGGTTACAAACCATGATGGAGATGTGTAATCTCCAGGCTTAAAACCAGGGTACTTCAAGGGCCAGATGCAGGGGATTGGTATCAGGAGACAGATATCTAGTCTCATGCGCTTCCAAAAGCATCTGGTGGGGCCACTGTGAGATACAGGAAGCTGGACTTGATGGGCCTTTGGCCTGATCCAGCATGGCTCTTCTTATGTTCTTATGTTCTTATGGAATGCTCCACTTTCCTTATGCTTTAGAAAAGTGGACAGGATCAGACCTGAGAGCAGAGACAGTGCTACTCCTAAGTCTTTCTGGCTGGCTGTTTTTCTCTCTGTCTCTCACACAAACAAATGCACACGTTTAACCTAGATGGGCATGAACCAAAAAAATGGTGATTCATTTTGGTTCATTTTATTTTAGGGGTTGGTTTGATTCGGTTTGGTTTTAACCATTTTTTTTCAAATATTCATTTCGTTGTTCTTTTTGATTCATTATTTGTTATTTCCCAGTTTGCACGATTTAATCCATTTGACAGCACTCAGGCGGGAAAAAAAACATTCAAAAATAATAATTGAAAAGCAAAGATGTTGACAACTACAGAAACTGGACTGGCAGCATCCTCATCCTCATCATCCACATCATCCTCATCATCTTTAATCATCATTCATCACATTAACCTTATCTGGCAGCGGCAATGGCAGAGCGATCCTGGCCCCTGTGGCATGGGCTTTTTGAGGCTCTGGCTTTTTTCCCCAAGCGCTGATCATGCAGCCCTTGGGGCCGGGTCGGTGATGGTTTTATTTTATTTTTATTTTTATTTTTATTGGGGGGTTTTTCCAGTGCCAACCCCGTGGCCTGCGCTACAGCTGCAGCGCGGGCTGGTTGGCTTCCCCCCCACTTTTGCTGGCCAGTGGCTGGTTCAGTGACCCACAGGCGAGGTCCAGTACTCGTGGGCCAGTACCAGGCTCATGCACCAGATTGTTGTTGTTGTTTTTTTACAAGCCCATGGGCCAGGTCCGTGGCCTGCAGGCTGGGTCCGGTGCTCATGGGCTGGAACCGGGGCCCACGCACCTGATCTTTTATTTTATTTTATTTTATTTTATTTTATTTTATTTTATTTTACTGCCAACTGTGGCTGACTACCAGCTGTAGTGTGGCCGACTGGCTTTTTTTTTCCTGGTCGCCCCCTCCCTGCAGCCAGGAAGACCAGACTGTCCAGGAAAGACCAGCATCAGGTAGGAGAGAGACATCTCCGCTACCATTAACAAAATGAACTGAAATGAACCATTTTTTTCGGTTTGGTTCGGTTCGTTCTAAATCCACTCTGAGGTTTGTTATTTGTTTCATTCTGTAACAAAATGAATAACGAATAACAAAATGAACTAAAAGTTCATTTCGTGCCCATCTCTAGTAACCATACTAATGAAGTACGTACAATACATACACTCATTTACAGTTTTAAGTTTGCAGATAACCTTTCTGAAGAATAAACCCAACAACATATGTTGTTGTTTTTTGCTACATTTAGATGTCACTGAGAGACCAGCTCAGTGAATTGGACACATCATAGTTTAATTCCTAACTGGGTCTTTTGGGAGATCAGGCAACCTACGAACTTTTGGGCACTCTGCACAGTCCCAGTTGTGCAGCTGGGCATAAAAGGAAAACTTTTGTACCACTCCCAGAGTGCCTCAGTTAGAGACAATTAGACTGAGGAAACAGTGGCGCCAAGAAGATAGATCTGAATGTTATAGAAAAGCATATGGAACAGAAATTGTAATCATAAGAAAAAAATAAGCTATGGCTTGATGAGAGAGCTTGGTAGCTGGGCATACATCTCTGGAAGACCAAATTGAAACATCAGTCCAAATTTCCCCATCCTTGTTCTAGAAGAAGACATCTAGATTATAAACACCAGATTCTCCATTTTTCTGCATATCACTGATAGCTTTGAAGAGTGATCATCCAGAAAAGGAATTTTATCAAGGTCTGGATAAAACACTAGTAGAGTACCCAGACATATACTTACATGACTGGAGTTTTGTTTCAGCCTGGGTAGCTGGAGCTTTTCTTTATTAAACATAGATGTGTTTGTGTGAGTCATGTTCTTATGTGGCAAGCTTCATGAGGTATAATAAAATAAGGGGATGAGTTGGCTGGAAACTTGTGGCAAACTACACAGGATTAAGTCACACAATCAAGATGAAAATTTACACTGATTCAATGTCCAGAAAGAAGTCACACCTTGCACAACAAAGCCATAATATGTAAAAACTGTTTCTCCCTATATGATCAACTATGAGCAGCAACTACTGTTTAGAAGAAAGAACTAGCCAAATCATATTTCAGAACTGTTAACGTTTTTCTGAGGGATCAACTGTCTTTCTGCAGAAAACACTGTCTGATTGCCAGCATGAAACTTAATCAGCAAATAGGAATTAAACACAGTATACATTCTTCAACTCTTCACTCATCTCTGTGGTGCAATAATGTTGAAGAAAGATAAATTATTGAATGGATGAAATATTCCATGTCCCTCTAGACTGCAATAAGAACAGTATGTTTAATTAAAATGAGGAAAGTACAGGAAAGGAAACTTAATAAATGTAGGACCTCATGACAAAGCTCCCCTCCCTATGACCATCCAATCATATTTCCTTGTCTTCACCCTCCTCTCTCTTGGGTCACTGCAGAGCACTGAGACATATATGCACCTTCAGCAATCAATGTGAAGAATTGTAGTGACAACAGATAGGAACAATCCTGTATTAAATTTGAGAATTGGCAGTTGCTGAAGAGTTTTAATAACTGCTTCCATCATAACATGGATCATCACGCTGGGGTTGGGGGGTGGGGAATCCTCTGTCAGTATTAAACCAATGTAGGGGAGGGGATGCCCTAGGCAGTACAGTCGGTAATTTACTGTGGTTCTGTGCTAATAAAGTAATATACTTCTCTCTCTTTTTCTAATAAAATAGGCACAGCATGTTATTAAAGGCCTGTACATGAAAAGGTTATTCTCTGGCTGTTTCATACTGAGAAGCACGCTTCACATTATCTGCTTCACCAGCAGCAACTCATAAAGGGCTCTGCTTTCAGTTGTGTTGGCATCTTCAAAGTCTATGAATCCATCTGCTACTTTCAGGAGCTTAAATGGCAATATTCTAAATCAGAGATGGGAAGGGGACAGTTTAGGGGCCCACTGCAACTTTGAATCTCACAGCCAGCAGAGCTGATGGCTGTGTTGCTTGTGCAGTTCTGAGCTCTGGGTACTGATGTCTGAAAATCAACTGACTTGAAGGTGATGTCACATTTAGATAAGATAATTAAACAAGGTGAGAGAGGGATGGGTCTGTCAATTTCAGCTTTGCTCGGTTTCTCCTTTTCCCAAAACTGCCTTTGTTGGGTCCTGCATGGGGATCCCTATGACTTTCCATGTACATTTCTAGTAATGCAGGTATTTTTGTATGTAATTTGCCAAGTATACGCACGCATTTCTAGCAAGTCATTTTTCCTTCTGTAAGTGTGTTTGTATGCTCATTTCTCCTCAATAAATGCATTTTAAATGCATGTTTGATTAAACATTTTGTCACAATATTAGAAAGGCAAAGATGTTAATATTTTAGCTATGTTTTGGTTCACATCATAGCTCAAGAAGTGTGAATTAAATAGTCTTTCATCAATATGTGAACCAAATGCATTTTTCTCCATCACTGAATGGGTAAGGCATATAATCAGAGTTCCAGAGACCAGTGTATGCTAGTTCTGTATACTTTCCTTCTCTCCTTCATTCTCTCCCTCCCAGCTTTTCCTCCTTCATAGATGCACACACTTATAAATGTGCTAAGAACAATTTTATTGTTTTTTTCTTTTAGTTTGGCAAAATACAGCTAATAACAGCAAACATGAATAAAATATCTGCAATGTATTGCCGTAGTAATTCTCTTTCAGGCTATGGTTCTGTCATAGGCATGCACAGACATATGGCATATTTAAATACTGTAATAGCACCTGGGTTGGTCAAGATGACTGCTCGTGAACCCTTCTTTATGGAAGTGTTGAAGTGAGCAGAGTGATCTGAGCCAGTTGCTCTGAAGCATGATTTCTTGACCTCAGAACTTTTATTTTAGACTTTCCCTGCACCTAGGAACTGTCAGTATTGTGCCTTCTAACCCACCAAGGCCACCACCACCACCACCTCCTCCTCCTAGATCACCCTTAGCCATTCCCTTAGCCCTTAATGTCCATGACAGCACCTGCCACTAGCCTTGGAATTCTTCTTCTTCTTCTTCTTCTTCTTCTTCTTCTTCTTCTTCTTCTTCTTCTTCTTCTTCTTCTTCTCCTCCTCCTCCTCCTCCTCCTCCTCCTCCTCCTCCTCCTCCTCCTCCTCCTCCTCCTCCTCCTCCTCCTCCTTCTTTTGGGCTACTACTGCAGAATCTCCCATCCAGATGATCCCTGTGGTCCTAAGAATCAAAGTGCTTCCGGCAGCAGTGGTGCCACCTCTTCCAGCTCCCTCCATTGCTGTCAAAATGCCAGGTGGCACAATTGTGCTGCTCTTGCTGCCTCCTCCAAGACTGTGGGCAGCACCAAAACCTGAAGGAAAGGAAAGACAGGAGGGGAGAGCACCAGCCAGCACCTCAAAGAATTTTTATGCTTGGGGAAATGACCCTTTTGGGGTGGGGAGGGGACCCATGCTATGCCATTGCTGCCAATGAAGATTCAGTGCTCTGACCCTGTGAGCCCTCAATCTGCTATAACATCAAACCAGGATCACTTACATATGTACCTTTCTGTATCCTAAGATCACTATGGGAACCCCAGAAGTACGATGATAGAATCAAAACATTTGTTTGGTGTAACAACCATATTTTTTTCATTGTCTGTCCTTCTGAGGAATGTCTGATAGATGGCCATGCTTTTTGTGATGCCAAGCATAGTCCTTCATCATTTTCACAAGCCTTTAAATGTTGATTGATTTTATTGCATTTTCTGTGTTTGTTGTCTTCATTGGCCACTTTAATACAGTTGTTTTAACTGTGGTGGTGTTTTTGTAAATTGATTGCTATTGAGTTTTATTTGACTATAAACTAGTGCAAGAAATAAGCCCAGTAGGGGTCTGTGTTTGTCTCTGTGTCTACATCTTTTTTTTTTTTTTTTTATAATTTTATTGGGTTTTTGAGGGGGGGAAAAGGGAAAAGGAAAAAAGGGGAGGGATAGAATTTAAAATTTACATTGAATATGTCAAGCAAAGTAAAAGAAAAGTAATATAACATATTGATAAATTGCCAAATATTATCACAGTACTAATAAGTTTGTTACTTCTTGCCATCTTTTCCGAGAGATCTCATCATAGTCTCCCTTTAAATAGCCGAGAGTCTATCGATTTCGATACATTCTCTTATCTTTTCGTGTTATTCTTCTCTGTTGGCACGTTTGGTTGTTTCCAGAATTTCGCATACAATATCCTTGCAGCAACAATTACATGGTGAAGTACATATCTCTGATCATATGAAATATTTATATTTACTATATTTAATAAGAAAAGTTCTGGTCTAAGCTCTATCTTAATTTTCAGACATCTTTCTAAAAATAGTTTTACCATTTTCCAATATGCCTTTGCCTCTTTGCATGTCCACCACATATGGTAAAAAGTACCACAGTCATGTTTACATTTCCAACATTTGTGTGAGCAATTATACATCTTAGATAATCGGTGTGGTGCAAGATGCCATCTATAGAACATCTTATAACAGTTTTCCTTAAAAGAAATAGATTTAAAGATTTTAACTGTATTCCACAGAGAGTCCCATTTGTTTAGATGAATAGGATAACCAAAGTTTTCTGCCCATCTTATCATAGTGTCTTTGACCAGTGTATCAATCATTTTTTCATTTAACAATATGGTGTAAAATTTACTAAGCAGCTTAGCATCGCCAGAAGAAAGTATTTTATCAAGTGGAGTATCAGTAGTCGTGAATCCCCCCTCTTTGGTGAGGTCTTTGAAGTGTGAATATATTTGTTGATACTTCCACCAGTCTGTATTGTAACCTTCTGATACTAATTTCCCTAATGGTTTCAATGAGAGGTCAACATTCAGAAGGTGTCTATAAGTTATAACTTTTGGAGTTTCACTTATATGGGAGCTATAAGTCGCTCCCAGCGGAGATAGCCACAGTGGTGCTTTAGGGTAGAATTGTTTTTTAATCAATAACCATATTCGAACTAGGGCGTTCCTTATCCAGTGTTTTTTGAAGAGAGTAGGTATGTTGCCCTTGTACCACATGTAATAATGCCAGCCCTTGTCTAGGCCATAACTCTCAAGCTGCAAAATTCTTTTGTTTGTCATCAGAATCCAGTCTTTAATCCAGGTCATGGCAGCAGCCTTGTAGTATAATACTAAATTAGGAAGGGCAAAGCCACCAGTTTTGGTTCTATCCTGTAGATAGAGATTTTTAATCCTTGCTTTTTTCTTTTGCCATATGAATATACGTATACTTTTTTCCAGATCTGTAATGATCTTAAAATTAGGTAATATAGGCAAGGATTGAAATAGGAAAAGCAGTTTAGGTAAAACATTCATTTTAACTGCAGCAATTCTGCCCATTAAGGATAATTGGAGTCTTGACCAAGTTTCGAGGTCAGCTTTGATTGTTTTTATAACATTTACATAGTTATCTTTAAGTAAAGAGTTACAACGATTAGATACAGTAATACCCAGATATTTTACCTTACTGACATGTTGAAAACCCGATTGATTTACCAGTTTTTTCAACCATAGGTGAGGTCATATTTTTGGTGAGCAACAATGTTTTTTCTTTGTTTACCTTTAATCCAGAGATTTTAGAGTATGCCTCCAAAGACTTCAAGAGTTCTAAAGAGGAGGTCTGGGGGTTCTCCATAATTACCAACAAATCATCTGCAAAAGCTTGTACCTTATAAACTTCTCCTTTGCTCTGTAAGCCTTGAATACCAGGGGTTTTCCTTATAACATGTAGGAGTACCTCCAGAGTTAATATAAACCAAGAGAGGAGAGAGGGGGCATCCTTGCCTGGTACCTTTATATATATTGACTGTGTCTGTAAGGTGGCCATTGACTATAATCCTGGTGTTTTGGGTGGAATAGATTTGTTCGATTGCTCGCAGCATTCTATGGCCACATTGTAGATAGTCTAACTGAGTTTTAAGTAGAGACCAGGATACATTATCAAAAGCTTTCTCAGCATCGATGAAAGCGAAAGCTACTTGCTTCTCAGAGTGGGATTCGTAATATTCTAACACATTGAGGAAAATTCTGATGTTGGATTGAAGATGCCTTTTCGGAAGAAAGCCAGACTGATCATGCGATATCAAAGGGGGTAGAATCGTCCGCCATCTATTAGCCAAAATGGTTGCAAAGATTTTATAATCCACATTTAGAAGGGCAATTGGCCTGTAGTTCTGTATCGAGTCTTTTGGTTTCCCTTCTTTGGGAATCAGTGTCGTATGTGATGATTTCCAGGAATCTGGTATGTCTTCGCCTTCTAAAATGGATGTAAAAAGATTTTTCATATTTCCAGAGACTATCTCCGAGAATTTTTTGTAAAATTGAGCCGGTATTGAGTCGGGCCCAGGAGCCTTGTTCATTTTTTGGTGATTGATAGCTTCTGTTATTTCCATCATTGTAATAGGAGCGTTCGTCTGGGCTCTCTGTTCTTCAGTAAGTTTTGGGAAATTGGCTTGTTCGAGATAATGAAAGATGGCATCTTGGTCGATCGTCTCTGGCTTAAATAAGTTCTGGTAGTATGCCTCTATAATTTTTTGGATTTGTAACTGCGCTGTCTGATTTTCCCCATTTTTATCTTTGAGCGATGATATGAGTTTTTGAGATTGTACCTTTTTTAACCTGTAGGCTAACCATCTGCCTGGTTTGTTTGCATTTTCCACAAAATTCAGTTTGGCCAACTTGATTTTGTGAGCTATATCAGCAGTCAAAATCAGATTTAGTTCATGCCTACAAGAAGCCAAGTCTTTGTCCAGCTGCTCATTGCGGGGATCGTGGGTTAGGTCCGTTTCAAGCTTTTTCATCGTATTAAGAATTGATTCAAATTGCTTTTTCCTCTCTTTATTCTTTCTTGCCATATATTGAATGACAAAACCTCTAAAATAAGGCTTTGAGGCATCCCACACAGTTCTCAGTGGTGTACCCTTGTTCAGGTTCATTTCAAAATATAGGTTCAAGTCTTTGGCTGCCTCTAAGATAAATTCTTTATCCGTCCACAGGGCTGAGTTGATTTTCCAGTGTCTGGGCTTACCCGAAGATTTCAGTGTCCATAAAATGGCATTGTGATCAGATATTGTTCGGGGCAAAGTTTCTATATCCCTTGTATTTAGCAGAAGATCGGATGTAGCCCAGCACATATCTATACGGGAGAAAGAGGCATATTGTCTTGAATGGAAGGTGAAACCATCTTTTAGTGGATTTTTCCTTCTCCAAATATCTTGAAGTTCTAAAATGTTGGACATGTCCAGAAATGATTTAGGCAGTGTGGAAGATGAAATCCTGGATTTTCCCCTTTTGGATGTTTTCCTATCTACAGATGGGGTATGTACAGCATTGAAATCTCCCAATATTATTAACTGATGGTTTTCGTATTGCAACAGTTTCTTGGCCAATTTTTCGAAAAAGATTTGTCTTCCATGGTTATCATTGGGGGCGTATATACCAACAATAATTGTTTCTTTAGATTGGAGATTAGCCTGGACAAGGATCCATCTGCCTGCTTCGTCTTTTTCCAGAAGGGTTGGGAAGAGCTCTGGTTTAATATATAGTGCCACCCCATTACATCTACATCTGTGTCTACATCTGTGTATGTCTGTATGTGCATTGTAAATGCAAGCATAGAAGAAATGAAGCTGTTTATTATGATTCAGAAGAAGACACTTTCAAGCAAAGTCCTTTAGATAAGAAACCTATAAGGAGGTGTAGCCATGTAGTTCTGTTCGATACACACCAAGTTTTATTAGTCATTCTTGACCATAAGAAATATGTCCTAGGTCGCATATGAACTAGATAATGCTACTATTGGATTTGTAGGTGGTTGACAGGCTTTACTCAAAAAATTCTCACCAATGGTTCTTTATTGACCTGCAGAACTGTAGCAAGTATATTACTACTAGAGATGGATGTTTTATTTCGGAAGGGGACTGATTCTGAAACAAAATCCAACCAGTAATCAGCCTCTGATGCATCACCTTTCCCACTCCCTGGCACTGGCAAATCAGAAGCTGTGCAAGGACATGCATCATCCCACCTCCCTGTCTGATTAGGTGGAAAAACAGTGGTATACAAAGAAAGGAGATTCATGAAAGGACCTTGGTGTCTTCGTAGATCACAAGGTAAACATGAAGCAACATTGATGTGATGTGGCAGCCAATGCTGTACTAAGCTGCATCAATAAGCATATTGATGTCCAAATTAGGGGAGGTAACAGTACTCTCTTTTTGTCAAACTTCACATGGGACACTGTGTCCAGTTATGGACATCATAGTTTAATAATGATATTGAGAACCTCAAGTGTTTTCCAGAGAATGATTAAATGACAAACTCAAATGTGTCCAGGTTGATAAAATATTTGGAAATCAAACTCCATGAAGAATGGTTGAAGTAACTGGACTGGACAGAGAAAAACTGAGAAGTGACATGAGAGTTATCCTTAAATATTTCAGGGGGGTATCATGTGGAAGATGGAGCAAGCTTTTTTGTCCAGCCCAGGAGGGTAAGGCTTGGGGTAATGTAATGTATCCAAATAACAAAAGAGGAGATTCTGGTTAAACATTAGGAAGAACTTCCTGAGAATAAGAGCTGCTCAACAATGGAATTGACTCATTTAAGAAATTTATTTATTTTATTTATTTATTTTGAATATTTTTACCCCACCTTTCTCCTTGGAAAAGGACCCAAGGTGGCTTACAATAATGAGGAACAATATACAGCCCAGAATACTTGACATATTCAAATTTCAAATTAAGAACAGGGAATTAAGAGAGGCATTTTAGAACATTAAAATGTAACATTAAAGCTACAAAGAGCACATACAAAATCCATTATGAGAAGTGGAAACTAACATGGAAATCACTGTAGTTCTTATGAAATCAGTCAATGCAGTCATGTATGGTAATCAATATAAAAGTCACATAGGGCCTTTTCACACGACCCCTAAGATCCGCTGGTCCCTTAAATTCGGACCAAAGATCTTAGGGGTTCGTTGCTCTTCCTTCCTCCCCACCAGAGAAAGAGGGGGGGAAATGCAGCTCACCTGGAGGAGCTTCCCAGAGCTCCGTTTCTCTTCCGTTTCTCTTCTGCTTGCTTTTTTTCCTCCCACCTCTTCTCTTAAAGGGGCAGGAGGCAAAAAAAAAACACAAGCAGAAGCCAGGAGAGCCCCGCACTGACCAGATTAAATCCGGACCTGGGGATTTTCACCCACCTCAAGCAGGTACAAGAAAGTGCAGCTGGGTCGCGCTTAGGTGGGCGGGGTCGCACTTAATTGTCTGCAAAGTCCGGAGCTGGTGGGAAAACACTTGTAAGGTCCGGACCTTGCAGCCATTTCCTGCGGAGCTTAGGGGTCGTGTATAAAGGCCCATAGTAAATAGTCCCTCATTCAGGGAAAGCTTGCCTGAAGAGGAAGATATTTGCCTGCTTCTGGAAAGGCAGCAGAGATGGGGCACTCCTGGCCTGCAGTGGGAGGGAGTTCCAAAGTCTGGGAGCAGCAACAGAGAAGGCCCTTTCTTATGAGACGTTCTTATGAGACGCACATGTGAAAGTGGCAGGATGGAGAGATAGGCCTCTCCTGATGACCTAAGCACCTGAGCCGGTTCCTAATGTGAGATTCGATCTTAGAGGTAGCTTGGACCCAGGCCATTTTATGCTTTGCAGGTTAAGGTCAGCACCTTGAATAGTGCCCGATAGCTGTTTGGCAGCCAGTGGAGCTGCTTTAGTAGGGGTGTAATGTGATCTCTGTAACCTGCCCCAGTCAGAAATCTGGCCACTGCGTTCTGGACCCATTGAAGTTACCTGAGACTTTCCATTGGTAGCCCCAAATAGAGCGCATTACAATAGTTCAGCCAGGATGTCACTAGGGCATGTATCACAGTGGCCAGAGCAGATTTATCAAGAAATGGGTGTACTAATTTTAATTGTGCAAATGCATTTCTGGCCACAGCTGTGACCTGGGCATTTAGGCTCAAGGAAGAGTCCAGAATCACCCCCAAACTATGCACATGTTTTTTCAATGGGGGTTAATCCTATCCAGTACAGGTTGTATCCCTATCCCTTGATCTGCTTTTTGACTGACCAAAAGCACTTGTGTCTTGTCTGGGTTTAGTTTCAGTTTGTTCTTCATCATCCAGTTCATTACAGAAGCTATGCACTGATTTAAAGTTGAAATAGCTTCCTTGTTATCCAGAGGTAATGAGAGGTAGAGTTGAGTGTCATCAGCATACTGGTGGCACTTCACCCCAAAACTCTGAATAATTTCCCCCAGTGGTTTCATATAAATGTTAAATAACATAGGAGACAGAACAGAACCCTGTGGGACTCCGCAAGTCAGCGGCCATGATGTTGAACATGAGTCTCCTATCACCAATTTCTGCATTCTCTTCTGCAGGAAAGACTGAAGTCACCATAAGACAGTGCCCCCAAGTCCCATTTCAGAGAGATGAGTCAGGAGTAGAGATGGGCACGACTTTAAAAAAAAAATTTTCGAGTTGTCGTTAGTCGGGCCGGTTCCGTTTCGGCTCGTTTCCGTTTTTCGCGAAAATTTGCAAAAATTAGTCGGTTTGTTTTTTTCATTTTTTCATTGTCGTTAGTACTGGTTTGGGGAGGGGGTAGCGGGCTCCTGGAGGGAGCTGCAGGAGTCAGCCAGAGCCACAAGTGACGGACTGGCAGAGTCTTTGCACCCACTGTGTCTCACGTACTTGCATGTAGTGCAATGCAAGTAGATCTGGCTTAGGGTTAAGACGGGTTAGCGCAAGGGCTAGGGTTAGGCTAGTTACGGGTGAGGTTAGGGTGAGTATTGGGGTGCACCTCTGGGTGCTTCTCTGACCCACTTAGAAGGACAGTGTACTGGTGTATGGGTTAGGCTTAGGGTTCGGGTTTGGGCTACGATTAGTGGGCTGTTTATGCCCGATTGGCACATCCCAGAAGTCTCTGTGGTCAACCTGGCCAAGTGGCCATGCGATTGGTGGAAAATTTGCATGGTCTACTCCCATGGGCTACTCCCATCATTGCAAATGTGCAGGTGTAAAAAAATAAAATAAAATAAAATCAACGGAGCCTTTTTTTTTTTTTGCAAGAAAAACCCACTGCTGCTACTGTAAAAATTCAAGCATTTAAAATAGCTAATTTTCGCATGTTTCTGTGGTGCTTTGGTGGGGTTTTGGGCAACGATTTCAAAAAAAATATTGCGGTCGCCATTTTGGATCCCCCCCCACCACATGGCAAATGGATGCGCCCTCCCAGCCTGGTACAGTCAGCAAAACCTGGCCATGCGATTGGTGGAATGGCTCCAAAACTTTGCATGGTCCACTCCCATGGGCGAGCCCATCATTGCGAATGCGCAGGTGTAAAAAAATAAAATAAAATAAAATAAAATAAAATCAACGGAGACTTTTTTTGCAAGAAAAACCCACTGCTGCTACTGTAAAAATTCAAGCATTTAAAATAGCTAATTTTCGCATGTTTCTGTGGTGCTTTGGTGGGGTTTTGGGCAACGATTTCAAAAAAAAATATTGCAGTCGCCATTTTGGATCCCCCGCACTGCATGGCAAATGGATGCGCCCTCCCAGCCTGGTACCAGCAGCGCAGAAGTAGCAATAGCCAAGGAGACGGGGGCGGGGAAACCTCCCCCCCCCCAAATAAAACACCCTTCTGGCCTGGTAGGTGCCCTCAGACAGTTTTCGCCTACTTTTAGGGCCGGGAATCGGGTTTTTTTTTTTAACTTTTAAAAACTTTTTTTCTGTGCCGCTTGGCATTGCGCGATGCAAGTAACGAGCACGACAAATCAGACCAAATTGTTCGTTCATCGGTTCGAGCTCGAATTCTGGCGGAGTAATTCCCGTTTCTGTTTCCGTAGAGTAACGGATACGAGTAACGGAAACGGAAATGGGAATACTGCTAATTCGTGCCCATCTCTAGTCAGGAGGATGCTGTGGTCTATAGTGTCAAAAGCAGCTGAGAGGTCTAGTAAAACCAAAATGGACAGAGATCCTCTATCCATTTCCCTGTGTAGGTCATCTACCAATGCAACAGGTGCCATCTCAGTCCCATAACCAGGCCTGAAGCCAGAATGAGCTGCATCCAGATAATTTATCTCATCCAGAAACCTCTGCAGCTGCGAGGCCTCAACCTGCTCTAGGACTTTACCCAAGAATGGGATTTTAGATACCAGTTGGTAGTTGTTCAGTATTCTTGGAGGTAAAGAGGGCTTTTTAAACAGGGGTTTTACTATTGCCTCCTTCAAGCATGCAGGGATCCTACCCTGCTGTAATGAGGCATTCACTACCCGGCCTAACCAGTCTGCCAGACCCTTTCTGGCAGCTTTTATGAACCAGGAAGGGCAAGGGTCCTACAGACATGTGGTGGCCCTCATATCCCCAACAGTTCTGACCACATCCTTAGGGTGTCGGAGCTGAAACTCGTCCATTAATACAAGCCAGCAAGGGGGACAGTTTTATTAATAGACACCAGATCCATAGCAGCATCCAGGTCAGCCCGGATCTGTACAATTTTGGCTGTAAAGTGTTGTGCAAATTCTTTTCAGTGAGTTTCAGAACAGTCTGCATTATCCACCCTTGGATCAGCATGTAACAGACTCTTGACTGTTCGGGAAAGCTCAGCCGGACGATTCAGTGCCAAAGCAGTGGTGGTAGAGAAAACTTGGTTCTTTGCTACTTCCACTGTCTTGGAATAAGCTTACCTTTATCTGCTTCAGGCTGGGTTTTCTGCCAATGCCTTTCAGCTCTATGGCCACCCGTTTCAATTTTGCCAGTTTCCCAGTAAACCAAGCAGTCTGTTTGGCTGTACTTAAGGAAATGGTGGATTCTCCTTCATTGGAGGTTTTTAAGTGGAGGTTGGTGGCTACTGGGTTGCTTGACCAGTGGGTTTCCTGCTTCTGAAGGGAGCTGGGCTCAATAACCCTTGGGGTTCCTCTCAGCTCTGCAGTTCTAGATGCAACAGAGGCTATTATATGTGGGACCTTCTTAAGGTTCTGATTCATCACTGTGAAATTATTTTGCACTCTTCTTTGCCATACTGACCATCAGGGTAAATAGACAAAAGCCAGTGGGTGGCTGGGAGAAGTATTTTCTCCTTTTCTCTTTCTTTGGTCTAAGAACATAACATAAGAACATGAAAACATAAGAAGAGCCATGCTGGATCAGGCCAAAGGCCCATCTAGTCCAGCTTCCTGTATCTCACAGTGGCCCCACTAGATGTGTCTGGGAGCACACAAAACTAGATATCTGTCTCTTGATACCACTCCCCTGCATCTGGTCTTTGAACATGAGTGTTCTAATGCAACAAGGTTTAGAACTCTCTTGGGCCTTCAAACATTGTTGTGTTTAATAGCACATGACATCTGCCTAGGTACAGAAGCTTATGTGTCCAGGGCACTACCCACATTAATAATTTGAGTCTGATACAAGGTTAAATCAGTGTCTGAAGTAGAAGGTCAGTGAAAAGGGACAAGCAGAGACCTGAGGTCGCATTTCCTCCAGAATTCCAGAAAAGTGAGATTTAACTTAATGGCACAGACTGAGCCCTCATTCATCTTCATCTCAATGTACAAAGCCACGAGAACTCATATGAAAAACCATCATTGCTCTCTTGTGCCCATTCTCATTTCCTGTTTAAGCATTAAATGCAGTGCTTAGAAGACATGTCTTTAGACTAAATCTCCCACAGTCTCCCAGTGGCAATACTAGTTGGCATTGAGTTGGGACACTGTAGCAAAAGGGGAAAAAAGAAAAGAAAAGAAAAGAAAAAGCTCTATTCAAAAAAGCCCAAAGAGTAGCACATTCTCCACCACCTGGAGGGCATGTTTTGATCAAATAATGTTGAAATTGAAAACTACAGAATCTTGGCTGACCTGCTTTTGAAACTTCAACAGCAACTACATCTGTAGAAATTAGCAGATTAGACTTCTCTCCCCCCCCACCCCTTGAAAAGAGGTGGACATCATTATCACCACTAGTAATGATTTCCCATTAACTCAATACTGAAGGCATAACCACAGTCACCATTTAAGAAAGTTGGCAGCCCTACCTGTTTGGAAAGCTGAGATACTTTTAAAAAATCTGGTCTTTCTGACAGTAGATTTTAGGAGGGGGAGTGATTTATATGTCTAATTGGGTTTTTATTTGCATTTTAAATCACGCTCTTCTGCTAAACTAATGGACCCCCTATTTATAGATGACTCCAACATAAAGTGACTGCTAATTACTACAATTAATATAGCGTTAAAGGCTTGCCAGCCAACTCTACTGCAACTTGTATCGCCTACTCATTTTCAATTAAGGCACATTGACAAGTAAAATACGCAGTTATTAAGAGCAGAACTCTGTTGTGTAATTACATTTTGCTAAGGTCATTAATCTGTTGCAATACCAAGTTTTCCACCCAATGCAACGAGGGGAACTTTAGGGAGAGAAAACCTGATGAGCAAGAGCTGTAGCAATTCTTATGGTGGAGGTTGTAGTGCTGAGGCTGAGGCACAGACTTTAGCAAGCCTTTTCAAATAGCAGGCCGGAGAATTCACAAATAGCCATTTCCCAGAGACCTTTTTCTTCATGCACACTCTACAACTTGACAGTGGGATGCCATGCTGCATGCTTGAATTTGTTGTGTTCTTCTAGCACAACACCATTGCACAATGGATCTTCGATGACATTGCAGACTTGAAAAAAAGTGAGATAGCCAGAGAGTAGGGCCAGTTGGGTCATTAGGCGGATGGTGGTGAGGCTCTGTGTATTAGAGATACAGCCAAAGCTGTACCTCTAATACATAGTCTTCCCTATATTCTCTAGACTGGGTTGCATTGGGAAGTATGCTGCTTATATACTGCCCCATCATGCTTAAAGCACTCTCTGGGTGGTATACAAGTAATTATGCTGGGTACATATTCCCCCCCCCCCACTGGCAAGCGGGGTACTCATTTTACTGACCTCAGAAAGCTGGAAGGCTGAGTGAACCTTGAATCTGCTATCTGGAATTGGACTCCGGGTCACGAGCCCACTTATTGCTGTGGTCCAGCAGCTTAACCACAAGGCTCAGGGGCAAATGCTACCATGCCTTTCACTTTGGGTAGCAAACATCTTGGGCCAAGGAGGATAGTGGTTCACCCTTCCTCTTCTTACCACTTTTACCCTGAAACTATTCAGTTGCTCAGAACTCCTCTTTCTCCATGTCATATAACTGCACATTCAGAACCCCAGCTTGGGATGTTTCAGGAGACAAGCAGCTATTGAGAAAAGAACTAAGGCATCCCATTGCCTGCTGCTTGGGAAGCAGTTGCATACTTTGTGCTATCAAGCTTCATACATGATTCCCTTTACTCACTGGCTGTGGCTGTTCATGGTTTTCCTTGATGGCCTTTCCCATCTTTACCTCAGGGTGGCCAGAGACTGACTGGAGAGTTTGGGGGCATAAAACATGTGTGCTAACACTGAGCAATGAGCATCACTCTTTCCCTAATTAAGCTATGTCCCTTCCTACAAAACACAATTTTAAAAAAACATTCTTATTAGATTCTTGTTCCCTTCCTAGATTCAAATATACCACCAAGAATAGAGTTTCAAACTCAGAAGGACAACTGACTTTTACTTCAAACTCATGATACTAGGGCATCATCATATGGTGGCAGTGGTTAGTTATGTTTACAGTATTTTTCCTTCACCATTATGAAATGTTGTATGGATGTACTGCTTGGAAAAGAAGCCAAATACCTTGGGTTACTTCATGATTTTCTGTCATTCCCCTCCAAGGGAAATTTTGGACCGGGGCTACAGGAGAATGAAGACCAGTTCTGCCTTTAGGCAAAGCAAACAATCACCTCAGACAACAGATTTCTTGGGTGTGATAAGAGAGCAACAAATAATTAAATATTTAGTGAGTCACTTTTTTTTATAATTGCCAAAGGTGGAGAGAGGTACCTCAAATCACTCTTGAGGAAAGAAGACTTTGCCTTGGCTCAGACATTAGTTCAGGTTCCCAAGCATGAAATTTCACTGAGACTCAAAGCATCAGTATTACAAATATGGATCTTGCAGGCGTAACTGCCATCTGGTTCTTGTAACACACATCCTGCACTGATCAGCTTGGCATTTGCCCCAAATGCAAGGGATCAGGTGCAAGACTCTGAACTAGAGAATAGCAGCCGCCACTTTTGCTCTGCTTCTCTAGAGGAGGAGGAGATATATAAAAAGAAGGTGGTTACAAAGGTAACCTTAAAACAATCAAATAAACCATGAGCAAACAACATCCAAATCAGCAAAGAAACTAGGAATCTCCAGTGCCTTGTGTTCCTGCTGGTGAACTCATGTGCGAAATATCACAACATTAGGGCATGAGCAGTAACAAGATGTAATGCTGTGAGTATAATGAAGAAAGGCAAGGGCCTTTAACACATACGAGCTGACTCTTTGACCGTCTCTGAGTTAGCACAGAGATGGTAACTGGAACCTGGTGACTGCCCAAGTCAGTTCTTATTCAAGGTCAAGCACAAATTAGCACTCTGCCCTCTAACTGTGGGATGTAGAGATGGGCACGACTTGAAAAAAAAATTTTTCGAGTTGTCGTTATTCGGGCCGGTTCCGTTTCGGGTCGTTTCCGTTTTTTGCGAAAATTTGCAAAAATTAGTCGGTTCGTTTTTTTGTTTTTTTTGTTGTCGTTAGTACTGGTTTGGGGAGGGGGTAGCGGGCTCCTGGAGGGAGCTGCAGGAGTCAGCCAGAGCCACAAGTGACGGACTGGCAGACTCTTTGCACCCGCTGTGTCTCACGTACTTGCATGTAGTGCAATGCAAGTAGATCTGGCTTAGGGTTAAGACGGCTTAGCGCAACGGCTAGGGTTAGGCTAGTTACGGGTGAGGTTACGGTGGGTATTGGGGTGCATCTGGGTGCCTCTCTGACCCACTTAGAAGGACAGTGTACTGGCGTATGGGTTAGGCTTAGGGTTCGGGTTTGGGCTACGATTAGTGGGCTGTTTATGCCCGATAGGAAAATTCATGGTCACTCCCATGCCTTGTGTTCCAAGAAAAAACCCACTGCTGCTACTGTAAAAATTCAAGCATTTAAAATAGCTAATGCTGGTGAACTCCCCCCCCCCCACCGCATGTGCGAAATATCACAACATTAGGGCATGAGCAGTAACAAGATGTAATGCTGTGAGTATAATGAAGAAAGGCAAGGGCCTTTAACACATACGAGCTGACTCTTTGACCGTCTCTGAGTTAGCACAGAGATGGTAACTGGAACCTGGTGACTGCCCAAGTCAGTTCTTATTCAAGGTCAAGCACAAATTAGCACTCTGCCCTCTAACTGTGGGATGTCTACCTTTGAAGCAATATAGAAATCACAAATGACTGGTGTCTTTCAGACTCATTGTGCAAAGCACAAAAGCCTAGAAAACAGTCGATATCATTCTTTATTCTTGATCCTGAACACATAATCCTTTGTGGCTTTTACACAGCTGAAAGTTATTTAAGATTACCTTTCTCCTTTATTTATTTATTTATTTACGAGCACTTATGATTTACTTATACTATAAAGTTGATTATCTAGGCAATATCTACATTAGAGAATGTTGTTATTGTGTCATTACAGTCGTGACCGACTCTTTGTGACCCCATGTCCATTGAGTTTTCTTGGCAGGAATACTGGAGTGGCTTTGCCAGTTTCTACTCCAGGCGCCTACAGCACCTGGTATTCCCTGGTGGTCTCCCATCCAAGTACTAACCAGGGCCAACCCTGCTTAGCTTCTGAAATCAGGCGAGATTGGATGTGCTTAGGGCATCTAGGCAGTTTACAATAGAGAATACATCTAAATTAAAGTGAAGTTCGGAAAGTTAACAAGAATGAAATCACCTTCCCAGAAAAGGATGTTGAAACAAGGAAGTTTTCAGTAAATGACAAAAAGGAAGAGGAGCTTTCTAAGTACTATTCCATTATAGGTAAGAATCGTATTCTAGATAAGAATCAGGGGACACATTTCCCTCAAACTGGGAATGAAAAAGAAACATAGAACTGTAGAGTTTGAGGGTACACTATGTCTCATCTAATCTTGATCTCCCCAAATCAAGAAATGTCTAATCCATTATATGCATTTACAGAAAAATGGTGGAAATTCATTTTCTACCCCGACAGCTTGTTGATTTTTGTGTAGGGGGAGTTAAAAACACAGACTTCATTTTTCAGTCTTTGCTTACTTCCAACAATACACTCAAAATGGCCCTGCAATGGGGCCTTCTTTATCTCAGCACCCAGTACAAGAACCCAGTACCCCCACCCAAAAGGCTTGTACCCGTTAGGGAAGAGGGCAGTGGTTCCTGTCCTTGGGTGCCCAGATGTTCCTGGGCCAAAACTTCCAGAACCCTTCACCACTAGCTGTTCTGGGCAGGATTTCTGGCAGTTGTAGTCCAAGAACATCTGGGGACCCAGGGCTGAGAATCACTACTATAAGATACTGGCTTTGGGGGGGTGTTAACAAGGAAGTGGCTCAATGGTCACAGTCACCATTCCATATCCCTCTTGTGAAAGTCTCCTGGCTATAGCCACTTCCCAAGTATTGAAGTCCCCAGGATTATGTTTCGAACTAAACATTTTACATTTTCCTGGTTTCTTGACACCTAACCTAACAGAAAGAATAGTGCTGAGGAATCACTTCTCTGCTCCTTAACTACTAGATTAATAATATCATTTAAATATTTTAACAGATGTTTAAAAATTAAGCATCTTAGTTATTCTGTCTCCTGGGTGTTCAAGTGATATGAAAGGTATTCAGAGACAAATTTTGACACTTCGTATTGACTTTATGCTTACATCATTACTGTGACATTTCACACCAATTAATGGGTATTCCCTCTCCTACCCACCACTTTTAAGGTCTCCATTTCACCTTGATGACTTGCTTCTACTCAATTTAACCCTTTAGCCTACTACACATGTGGCTGATTTGTCTTTGGCTACTGCAGTCTTTTTGACAACAGCACGTATGTGGATTTTTCTGCTATAACACCAACTCTGATATTAGTTAATTATATTAAAAACAATTTATATTATAACAAGGGAAAGGGATCTGTTACTGGTGTTTTTGAACCCCATCTCTGATCAGCCTTAGACTGCCATCCAAAGATAAGGCATAATGGCAAGACTATGCAATCCCATGGTTGAGGAGCAAGATGGCGGCGAGCAGCCCAGATGCCTGCTGAAAGCTCCCAGCAGGGGTTTGGGTACCCTAGCGCTCTAGAAGGAGTTTTTAAGATCCAAGAAGATACTCACCAGAATCAGAAGTTCTTCTGGTTCGGGACATTTTTTTTAAATGGTGATTCATCATGATCCAAAATTCATTGTGGTGGATAAATCAAAGAATCAATGAATTGATGAATATCTAGTGATGAATGGACAAATCAAGTTACCTCCACTTTAAAATGCTATAAAACTACCCCCGGCATCTAGAGGACCCAAATTTACAGGGATGCTTCCTTTGACTCTCCTCTACAAGGAGTTTGTTGATTATTGGGGTTCAGACATCTGAGCTGTGTACCCCCAAAGAGGATTTCCAGGAACTGTCCTCTACAATCCCTCCAAGTTTGGTGAAGTTTGGCTGTGTTTCAGACATCTGAGTTATACACCCACAACTTCCCCCAGGAAACGGCATTTTAGCAACTGGGTTTGAGAAACCCAATCTTCATCAAACTTAAAGTTATTGTAGAGGAGAACCAGAGGAAGCTGTTTATAAGTTTGAAGTCTCTAGGTGCCTGGAAAAAACTTTCCTTGGTGGTTCCTATTTGGGGATGCTTCCAAATTTGGTGTCTGTTAGTTCCTTTAAGGGCATTTTATAGCCCAACTAATCAATGAATCAAACATTGCTAAAAATTAATCCATTCATATTCATTGGGGGACTTGATTTAGGAAGAATATGAATTGACAAATTTTGACAAATCTGCCAAATTTGTCAGAAAAATGCGATTCATTTTTTCAATTTGTCCCCATCTCTATTCCTAATAAAACCATTTGATGCACCTTTTGTTGCTTTACTATGTGGAGTGGGGATAAAAAAATTGTGTTGGTGAGTCTTGACGAAACAGCAGGGAGATGGTTAGCCCCTTAATTGCTACAGTGAGAGATAAGAGAATTCAACCTGCCTACAGGTTATTTCCTATAACCTAGAAACTCGTGTTCGTGTGTGTGTGTGTGTGTGTGTGTGTGTGTGTGTGTGTGTGTGTGTGTGTGTGTGTGTGTGTGTGTGTGCGCCTGTCAACGAGGTTACTCTGTAGTGAGAAAAAGATACCATGTGTGCCCAGGAGAAAACTCTTTGTCTTTTTGACACAGAGGGCAAACTAATTCAAGGCAGATAAGAAAAATGTAACGAATGGCCTCCAGTTCTCAATAGGGACATATGAACACATATGGTCCATTTCCATTCCAAACAGATACTCGTCACTAGCCCCATATAGGTGATCTTCTGCCAGTTGGGCCTACATGGCAAAATATTGATGAGTGGGTGGCAGGCTCTGTGTAAAAAGAGAACAGGCTGCTTTTCCTCCCAATGTGTATCATTCAAAGACGTGTATAATGCCAACTCAAGGCTGCAATGAATTATCAGTCAGATGAGGAATGGAGGTAGGTTGGTCTGGTATTAATCACACTTGGTCAGGCACCTATCTTCTTGTTTCCCTTGGCTTACTTCCTGCTACAATAGTTCCGCTCCCTCCTCTCCTATCTTGTACCTGCACACATTTGCTACCCCAGATGAAAGAAGTAATCCAGAAGCAGGCTGAGTAAACAAGGCATCCTTGTTGAGCAAGTCCAGCTGTTGGTGAAGTGAGATGGGGAGAGGGATGGAAAACAGGAGTCACAAAGGAAAGGCTTTCTTACCACCTGTGAGGGAGGCCAGGTTGGAAGGAAGTATGGGAGCAAGCCACAGCCTTTAAAAAAATCCAGTTTCAGAAATAGACTTTCTGACCTGCCTGGGTGATTGGGAAGGAGTAAAGCCCAGATAAAATTTCAGCTGTTTTCCTGAGTCATTAAGGTACTGTTTAATGGTGCTTAGCCCTGACCTCAAATGGAAGGCTCTTTTCTCTCCAATTCACCTCTGCACCTATCAAGGTAACAGATTTTGCTGAGGACTCCTGTGGAAACCAAGCTGGTCACACACCATATTTTTCAAAGCAAGGAACTAGAGAAAAAGCAAAGCAAAGGGTTCTGCTTATGTACCACCCCATAGTGCTTAAGCACTTTCTGGACAGTTTACAGTTTAATTATGCAGGCTACACATTGGCCACCAGCAAGCTGAGTACTCATTTTACTGATCTCAGAAGGGTGGAAGGCTGAGTCAACCATGCAGGGGCGACTTTCCCATAGGCCTTTGTGGTTCAATGAACCAGGGCGCCTGAACCCCAAGGGCGCCTGAACCCCCAAACCCCAAAACTCAGGAAAGCAGAAACCTGGCGTTCTCGCCGCCGCCAGCCCGTCGGTCCGCCCGCCAAGTCGCCAGCCCCACCCCACCCCACCGCCTCCGCGCTCACCTTCCCCGCGCGGAGGCGGAAGGGGGAGGAGGAAAAGGAGGAGGAGGAGGAGGAGGGTCGGCGTGGCCCGGCCCCGTCGCCCAGCCCGGCCCAGCCCAGCCCAGTGTGGCCACCTCCAAAGGGCCCTGCTGCATGCGCGCAGAGGGCAGCCAGCCGCCGCGGAAGGGCCGGGCAGCTGCGGAGCGCCGGCCGCCTTCTTTGGCAGCTCCCTCGGCTCCTCCGACCAGCGCGTTCACCTCGGCTCACCCCCGGGTGCTGTTTCCGCCAAGCAGGCATCTACCCATGGCCGAGGGTTGCAGCACAGCAGCAGCAGGAGGAGGAGGAGGAGGAAAAGAAGGAGCTGCCGCCGCCGCCGCCACCGCCGCCGGGCTGCCTCCGTGCTTTCCTCGCGGCCAAAGTTGTCCTCCTGCTCAGGCTCGCCAAACCCGCGGCGCTTCCCGGAGCCTGAGCAGGGCCGACTGGCGAGCCGGCTGACTGGCGGAGCCCCGGCCGCAGGTAGACAGCTCTGTGAAACGGGGGGGGGTGTGCCAGAGGGATCTTCGAACCACGGCTCCACATATCCTTAAGACGGTCCTGCAACCATGAGCCAGTTAACTTGGATTGAACCCCAGGTAGTGAGCACAGTTTTAGCTGCAGTACAGGCATTTAACCACTGTGCCATGAGGCTCATTACAAGGAATGAGGCTCCAGTTACATATCTTCAGGCAACAAGGATCATTCCATCTGCTACATAGTGCTATTCCTTTATGAAAAGTTGTGTGCATGGTCCATCTTGTAGTCTGACAAGGTGGTTCACTTTCCAGTCTGAAAATTGATTTAAACATTGCAAATAAGAATGTGAATCTAATAAAGGAGCAAAGGGAAACAAGGAAGACAGTCAGCTAGGCCTAGACAAAATTCCTATTATAAATTTTATCTTATTACAACAGCAGATATGAGGCCATCTGTTTGTCAGGAAGCTGAGCCTAGTCTATTACTATCTTTATCTTGTCCTGTTTCGGACAAGTCAATATAAAACTTTCTGAACTAGGTGCCAAAATGAAGGCCCCAGGGACCTGCGTCAATTATATGGACAAATGGTTCAATTTCATGAATGGTTTCCTTTCCACTTCTAATCAGGCACTATCAGTGATGGCACTGAAGAACAAGGGTGCAATTTTTATGTGGATGGATGTAATTGTTTCCACGGGCTGGAAACGCAGTCTGATACAGCACAGACATTTCTATCTTGTCTGTCCTTCCCACTCAGTTTTGCAAAGGAATGACTCAGGTATAGAAGCAGCACACTTTGCTTTGCTTATGTGGTAAAGAATATTTTATGTTTCCTGCTACAAGTTTTCTGCAGCTTTATAAGTTGTAAATTGACTTGCATCTGTTTGACAATTCATCACTGAGAGATTAACGTGAGAGCCATTACAGGCTGCACAGACATGGAAGCTCTCTCTCTCTCTCTCTCTCTCTCTCTCTCTCTCTCTCTCTCTCTCTCTCTCTCTCTCTCTCTCTCTCTCTCTCTCTCTCTCTCTCTCTGTGTGTGTGTGTGTGTGTGTGTGTGATATATATATATATATGGGTGCCTTTTTTCTGAGATATTTTCTTTTGCCAAGCAAAATAGATCTTTCTTATTCCTTTTCTGTACTCCAATTCATGGTTTTGAGTGATGCTGAAGTTTTGTAAACTTGGAAATGCTGAAGAAGGTGAAGCTGCAATTCCCCAATAAACTAGAATCAAGGACTATTTCTGTCACTTCTCCATTTGTCAGAACCAGCTCAATTGTGATGTTTACCTACTCTTTTTTTGTTGTTGTTAAAGACTTGGTTATGTGAGTCATATCTTATTTCTGGTTTTACTCAGTTCAGTTTGATACTTATGCCAGTTACGGTAAAGTTTAGTTACACCACACCAAAAGTTTGGAATGTGTGTTGGTGTAAATGAAATCAGGTTAAATGGACTTTAGGTCACATGACAATCAAGTGGTATTTGAATCACAGTTTGCATTCCCTTGGAACAAATAATTAATATAGAGTTTTTGAAGTGGTGTGTGTGTGTGTGTGTGTGTGTGTGTGTGTGTGTGTGTGTGTGTGTGTGTGTGTGTGTTGTACTGATGCCAGTGACTACACTTCTGTCTTGACTTCCTTGTATCATTCTATTTTCAAAACCCCACCCAGAGATCACATAGTGTGTGCATATCAGTCATGGATCTTGTGTCATAGCCAAGACGCTTCCCTGAAAAGTTCCCAATGGTACTCAAGGAGGAGAAAATGATTTTTTTTAAAAAATGTTCAACTAAGCAACTTACTGATACAGCACTTAGGTAGACATGATTTTTTAAAAAAAACATATTCAGACTGCTGACAGGATGCAGCAGTCTATTATGTTAATCATATAATAATCATTAGGAATCAGAACAAGAAAACAGAAAATACTGGTTCACCCATCACCCCAATACTGGATCGACTGCATTGGCTACCCATTGCCTCCTAGATAAGGTTCAAGGTACTGGTTTTGGTTTACAAAACCATCCATGGCTTGGGGCCTGAGTATCTGGCAGAGCGGATCTCCCAAAGACCAGTGTCAGCCCGGCCCACCAGGGCATCACTGGCACTCTCGCTCCAGGTGGCTACTCCTTGGTAGGCCCGCAATGTATCTACCCGCTATCGGGCCTCCTCAGTGGCCGGCCCAACTATGTGAAACAAGCTGCTGTGCAAGATTTGCCAAGTTGAGGCCCTAACAGACTTTTAAAAAGCTTTACAAACCTGGCTTTTTAAAGAAGCTAACAGCGATCTGTAATGTATTGTTTGTTGCTCCCCCAGTGTTTGTTGCATTTTTTGCCACCATTAGCTTTTAGCCTCTTGCCGGTGTTTTGTGTGTTTGTTTGATCTGTATATAGAGAGATTTGTTTGTCTGATCCTCTTGGATTATTTGTTGTTGTTGTTGTTTTGGCTTATTTTGATTTTAACTCTTGACTATTTATTTGGCTTTTGCTGTAAACTGCCCAGAGTCCCTTGGGGGACATTGGCGTGGTCTAGAAATACAAAAATATGAAAATAAATAAATAAATAAATAAATAAATAAATAAATAAATAAATAAATAAATAAACCAACAGAGTTCACATTTGATGAATCAATTAAAGTAAATCAATTTACCTTCCATGTTTAAACAAATAACTTACACACAAGGAGATAAAGTAATTTACTTCTGGTAAAAATAACATGATTTTTTTTAAAAAAACTATCAAGTGCATTATGTAGTCAGTCTTTTACAAAATGATTTAAATCATACTCTGCCTAATTCATATATTTTTTCACAATGTAACAACACCTTAAGGTACTTTAATTAGTCCTATCTAACCCAGCTAATTTGAACAGAAGAGTGCAAGCTTAAATTTTGAACATTTCATCTTAAGTCAGTAGTGGTCGGGCATTTTTTCTTGCCTTGCGTCTCCAAGTCTTCTGCTTTCCTCCCTTTATCTTTTCCTTTCCTCCTACTCTTGGAGTGTTTATTTTTTCTGTGATAGGTCTTAAAACGGTGCCAAGTAAAAAGCTGAAGTGACGCTCCTGTTTGTCAAACTCGAGACTCAGCTAAAAGGCTTCAGAACCTCCAAAGAATGAAAAATTTAGAAAGGGAATGTCTTCCTGGATTTTGTGACAATGACAAAATTGGTGAAACAACCTAGGTGCCATATCAATATTCTGCACATCAATTTCAAGAACTTCCATTCAGATGTTTAATCTTGTAAGCAGTTTGGTAACAGCTGAAGCTGTGTTGTGTGTATGTGTGCATATTAGCGCAGTTTGGTGGCTGAGGAGCAGAAGAAAATAAAATCTATTCTATTACTACAAATTGCAAGCAATTTACTTGACTCTCCTATGAAACTGCATGCTTTTATTGAAGATGGGTGTTGGGGGTTCTAACAGTATTACAGTCACCCCCGCCATTTCGCAGTTCAGGTACTGTGGTCTCACAATATCACGGGATCGCAGTACCTGCCCTGGCTCCAGCTGATTGGCGCTGGGGTGGAAGAGAAAAACCTTAATTTCCCCACCCCAGTGCAAATGAGCTGGAGCCCGGGGTTTGGGGAAGGGGGGAAGGCTTAAAAGCCCAGGCTTTTAAAACCTTTCCCCCCTCCCCCAAGCCCCGGATCTGATCCCCCATTGCTTCCAGCCTGTGCGGGGTCATGCAGGCAGGTGGCGAGGGGCGGTAGCATCGCCCCACGCAGCCGGCCCGCACTCCTCCGAGATGCCTCGGGGCCATGCGGGTGGGTGGCGGGGGGCGATCGCTTCACCCCACACAGCTGGCCTGCGCTCCTCTGAGAAGCCTTGGTGCCACGCAGGTGGGGTGGGGGGCGATCAAATTGCCTCCCACCCGGAGGAGTGCGGGCCGGCAGCATTGGGCGCTGCCCCGCAATCTCCATTGAAATGTGTTGGCTCAATGCATTTCAATGGAGATGGCCCCGGATGAGAAGTCTCGGGGCGGTGCAGGTGGGTGGCATTGGGAGGTCAGATCCCTCAACGCCACCGGTGCATGCCGCCCCAAGACTTCTCGAACTGGGCATGAGTAAAGTGGATAGAGGGAAGCTCTTCTCCCTCTCACAAAATACCAGAACTAGGGGACATACACACAAATTGAGGTCTGGGAGAGTAAGAACAGACAAAAGAAAATATTTTTTCACCCAGCCCATTGTTAGTCTGTGGAACTCCCTGCCACAGGATGTGGTGATGACATCTAGCCTGGATGCCTTCAAAAGGGGATTGGACAGATTCCTGGAGGAAAAGTCCATCACAGGTTACATACCATGATGGAGATGTGTCATCTCCAGGCTTAAAACCAGGGTACTTCAAGGTCCAGATGCAGGGGAGTGGTATCAGGAGACAGATATCTAGTCTCATGCGCTCCCAAACACATCTGGTGGGGCCACTGTGAGATACAGGAAGCTGGACTAGATGGGCCTTTGGCCTGATCCAGCATGGCTCTTCTTATGCTCTTATGTTTATGTTCTTATGACCCACATCAGCATATCACGGATTTTCAGTCATTGCGGGTTGGGTGGGTCCCTAATCCCCTATCACAGGGGCTTACTGTATCAAAAAAACATTGTGGAGACATCTGTTATGGAAGAGGAAGTAGTTCCACCTTAATCACAAAGAAGAAGGATCTCTGAAGAAAGAATAATGTCCTTTAGACATGGGCACGGAGCGGCAAAATTGTTGTTTCCGTTTTCGGTTATCGTTTCCGTTACGTAACGGAAACGGTAACGATAATTACGCCGCTCCAGCTCGAACCCGACCCAAAAAAAGAAAAATTGGGTCGGGTTTTTTGTTGTCGTTAATGGCATCGCGGCAATTGCACGATGCCAAGCATTGGCAGCGCAGAAAAAAAGTTTTAAAAAGTAAAAAAAAAAAAAACAACCCGACTCCCGGCCAAAAAAGCAGGCGAAAATATGCCTGCCTGAGGACACCTACCAGAGGGGTGGTTTCTGGGGAGGGGGTCCCCAGCCTTCCCCGCCCTCTCCTGTCCTGGGCTGCTTGCACCCAGCTGGGGGGGGGGGTTATCCTCGTCATCTGTCTCACTGCATGCCATGCGGTGGGGGGGATCCAAAATGGCGACCACAATTTTTCTTTGGAAATTGTGGTCAAAAAACACACCAAATCACCACAGAAACATGTGAAATTTATTTATTTTAAATGCCTGAATTTTAATAGTAGCAGCAGTGGGTTTTTTATAGCAATAAAACATCGTATTTATTTTATTTTATTTTATTTTATTTTATTTTTTATTATTTTAGACCTGCCCATTTGGGCTGGGCATGGGATGGGACCATGCAAATTGTTTGAACCATTCCACCAATGGCATCGCCAGGTTTTTGACTGACACTTCTGGATGTCTCGGAGGGCATAAAAAACCGAGGCACCTTCCAGAAATCGCATGTGGGTGTATGGATGTGGTTGAGGGAGGAGGGCTGGCTGCTGGTGCTGGTGTGATCTGATCGAGATTGAGGAGGGAGGCTGGAGGCTTTAGGATTTAAGTTAGGCAGGCAGGGAGGGAATTGAATTTAGAAAATAATTTCTTTGATTCCCTGCAGCTTTGTCTGCTGAAGGGAATAGCAGTTTATTCTTTATTTCTTCTCTGGCAGTTTGTGAGGATTTTTTTCTGATATTGGATAAAGGGGGAGGTTCAACTGGGAGTGGGAGGTGTGGATTTATTTTAAATATACATTATATACTACCATTTATTTTCTATTTTCCCAACTTCAATTTGCTTGCACAAACACACATTTGGGGTGCAAGCCAAGAACAGAACCTCTATCCTAAGTGATATCCTAACTGCCCACTCGCCCGTCCGCCCGCGCCGCCACCCGCCTGCGGCCCATGCCGCCGCCTGCCCACTCGCCCACCCGCGGCCACTGCCCGCCCGTGCCTCCCCCCTGCCGCTGTCGCTGCCTGCCCATGGCCCCCCACCACCGCCGCCCGCCCGCACCTCCCCCGCCACCCGCCCCTCCAGTCCCGCCCGCCACGTAGGGCGCAAAAACAGCTAGCGCCGGCCCTGATTGCGGGACGCCCCTGGGGAAGTCAAATCGCGCTAAATCGCGGTGGAAACGACAAACGACAAACGAAACAATAAATTTTTGAAAATTTTCGTGACAAATGGAAACAACCCGAAACGGACCCGTTCCAACAAACGAAAACTCGAAACGTCATTTTTTCTGGTCGTGCCCATGTCTAATGTCCTTCTTAGGAAAGAGAAAGAATATAGTAGAACAGGTGCAGGAATAACTGACCTATCATTTTGCAAAGCAGAAATGGAGAAATTTATATTTTATCTCTCTTGATTTGCAAATTCTTTGCCATCTTCATAGTTTTCATTTCACAGGAGCTGCAGAGTAAAGTAAATGATGTTTAAGGTCATTTTACAGATTGGGAGCTGAGATGGAAAATTTGTGACTTGCATAAGGCTAGATAAAATTTGTGCTGTCTGTGATGGTTTCTCCCTCTAAGCAAAAAGAGAATAGAGATTTTGGTCTAGCTGCTTTCCTTCCCCTTCTCTTTGCACATAAGAAACAGAGAGTAGAAGCTTCTTCTCCTGGTTACTAGCAGAACATTCTATTCTATGTCTGTGAATATTCTCAGTCATCCAGGTGAGTTGAGTCATGGCAATTGGACTTCTTTTTCTTGAGAGATAGAAATGTTTTGTTGCTCCTCCAAACAGCTTCTTCAGGGACTGATGGCATATGCAAACCTTCATTTTCTGTATTCCAGAACTATGACTGAATGCATAAGATTTGCAGAGGTAGGAGGCAGAAGTTTCTCAGCTCTCTGCTAGAGAAGGAAAAGAAAGAATATATTCAAGTCTGCAGCTTATCTGGTGCCTCCTAAGCTACAATCAGAGCATCATGTGAATGCAGCTAATCAGTCCATGGCATGAATGAGGGGAGACAGCTGGAGTGCAAGTGGAGAAAATATCGCAGTGAGTCTGATCAAACACGACTTATTGCCCACTATCGGGCCTATTCAGTGGCTATACGGTTGGCGAAAAAGCAGTATTTCGCCAACCGTATCGCTTCCTCAGAGTGCCGTCCAGCAGAGCTGTTTCGGGTGGTCCGGGAACTTCTTCAGCCAGGAGATAGGGTGGAGGCCCAGGACCATTCGGCGGCACGCTGTGAGGAGTTTGCTGTTCACTTTGAGGGAAAAATTGCTCAGATTCGCAGTGAACTGGACTCCACTATTGATACAGTATCAAGGGATGTGTCCAGTGCACCGTGCTTAGGTCCAGTGTTATTGGATGAGTTTCAATTGTTGAGACCCGAGGATGTGGACAGGGTGCTTGGATCTGTCCGTTCCACCACCACATTGCTCGACCCTTGCCCTTCTTGGCTAATTGAAAGATCTGCCAAGGGGGTTCGCACCTGGGTCCAGGAAGTTGTAAATGCCTCTTTAAGAGAGGGAGTGGTCCCTGCTGCCTTGAAAGAGGCAGTAATTAGACCACTCCTAAAAAAACCTAACCTGGACCCAGGACTGGTGGCTAACTACCGACCAGTAGCGAACCTCCCTTATTTGGGCAAGGTGTTGGAGCAGGTGGTGGCCGGACAGCTCCAGGCGCTGCTGGATGAAATGGATTTTCTGGATCCATTTCAATCTGGTTTCAGGCCGAGTTTCGGAACAGAGACTGCCTTGGTCGCCCTGTACGATGACCTTTGCCGGGAGAGAGACAGGGGGAGTGCAACCCTGTTGATACTCCTGGACCTCTCGGCAGCTTTCGACACCATCGACCATGGTGTCCTTCTGGATAGGCTGGCCGGGTTGGGAATTGGAGGCACCGTGTTGTGGTGGTTCCAATCCTTCCTGGCTGACCATGTCCAGAAGGTGGTGCTCGGGGATAGTAGCTCTGCTCCATGGCGTCTACATCATGGGGTTCCACAGGGCTCAATACTATCCCCCATGCTGTTTAACATCTACATGGAACCGCTGGGAGAGGTCATCAGGAGGTTTGGGCTGAGGAGTCAGCAATATGCTGATGATACTCAGCTCTACCTCTCGTTCTCCACCAATCCAGGTGAGGCGGTTTCTGTTCTGAACTTGTGTCTGGACCAGATAATGGACTGGATGAGGGTTAATAAATTGAAACTCAATCCAGACAAGACGGAAGTGCTGTTAGTGGGTGCTACGTCTGACAGGCTAGAGGGCCATTTCCCTGTCCTGGATGGGGTTGCACTCCCCCTAAGGGACAGGGTCCGTAGCTTGGGGGTGCTCTTGGACCCCGGTCTAACTCTGGAAGCCCAGGTGGACTCGGTGGCCAGGGGTGCCTTTCTCCAGCTGCGGAATATATACCAGCTGCGCCCCTACCTAGATGAACGGAGCCTTATGACAGTTACGCATGCACTCGTAACATCCGGTATTGATTACTCTAATGCGCTTTACGTGGGGCTGCCTTTGAAGACGGTTCGGCGATTGCAGCTGGTTCAGAATCGTGCTGCACGGCTGGTGAGTGGTAGGGCCACCAAGGAACACATCACGCCGATTCTGTATAACCTTCACTGGTTACCAGTTGCTGCCCGAGCCCAATTCAAAGTGCTTGTTTTGACATATAAAGCCCTAAACGGCTTAGGACCTAGATACCTGAAGGACCGCCTCCTTCCATATGAACCTACCCGGCAACTAAGATCTAGTCAGAGAGCCCTCCTGAAAGAGCCATCCCTTAAGGAGGTGAAGGGGATGGCTTGCAGGAATAGGGCTTTTTCAGCAACTGCCCCCAGACTTTGGAATGCCCTCCCAAATGAGACTCGCCTGGCACCGACGTTGATATCATTTCGGCGCCAGGTAAAAACCTTCCTATTCCAAAAGTTTTTTAACTAATGATTGTGGGACCTGATGGCAATTTTTAGTGGTGTGCTTTTAATGTACTGTATTTATTGCATTTACTGGTTTTATTGTTCTAATTTTATTGTATTTTGATGTTTTAATTGTTTTGATTGTGAGCCGCCCGGAGACCTTTGGGTAGTGGGCGGCATACAAGCTATATAAATAAAATAAATAAATAAATAAATAAATAAATAAATCCTCTCTCAGAGAATCTCTCAGAGATCAACTGAGGCCCAACCTACCAGAAAGTCGCGGGCGCTCTCACTTCAGGTGGCCATGCCCAGAGAGGCTCAGAAAACGGTGACACACAACCATGCCTTCTCTGTAGCTGGTCCTCTGCTCTGGAACCATCTCCCAAGTGAGTTGTACCTTGCACAGTCCCTGTCAGCCTTTAAAAAAGCCTTAAAGACCTGGCTTTTTTGCGAGGCATTTGGCGACCATTAATTAATTTTTTTCCCCTGTCCCGCCGTCTTTTCAGTGAATTTCATTGTAGCTTCACTGCAGTGATTATATTATGATTTTTTTCTTTTTTCTTACCATTATTGCTTTTTCTTTTTATTCAATTTGTTATTATTGTTATAGTTACTGTTGTAAACCACCTGGAGTTTCCCTGGAAGACGGGCGGTATATAAGTATTAAAACAAACAAACAAACAAACAAACAAACAAACAAACAAACAAAAAACAAATAAACTTCTCTTCTGTTAGGCCTCCTTCTGCCCTTAACCAAATTCATGGTTCAGTCTGGGCATATGATCTCTTTTCAGTAGCTTTCAAAAAAATCTCAAAGGACACAGGAAGAGCGACGGACCCCTAAGATCTCTGGTCCGAATTTAAGTGGCCAGCGGATCTTAGGGGTCGTGTAAAAAGGCCCATATTGGGCAAAGAAGAAGGTAAAGGCAGCCATGCATGATCAGAACCCTTCCTAGACCTTCAGAAAGAGCTTTGCTGTTTATGGTTCACAGAGTGCAGTTGAAGAATATCTGCAATACACATAGCACTGCAATAAGGAGAAGATAATTAGAAATGGCAGCTGAAGTCCAAATTCTGTTTGCAGTAAATTATATAAAGCCAGTTAAAATAAATTGATTAGCAAATATATCCTCTTAACACTCCTTAAACGCCAACATCTGTTCTCAATAAATAATGCACACCATAGATATTAATTAGGAATATGGAGATTTAGGGGAGGGAAAGTTGCTCAGAAATTCAAGCAAGGAGGCTCTATTTGCCAGGAATTCAGAGCAAGGGGACCATGCATAGATAAAGGGAATTAGCATATTCTTCTCCTGTTTCTCTTTACATGCATGGATGATTGTCAACGGGTGATTGTTAAGCAGAAACTCACTTATGGGAAAAGCCATTAATGCCTATAATCTCAAATGTGTGCTCATTTCCAGGTAACTCTGAGATTGACCCCTACCTATGCACAGACCTATCCCCCAATCCATTGCCAGCCACAAGTGATTTATGTGTACACATTCACAATAATGTAGATGGGTGTATGCTTTATTAATGTATGTTTGTACTTACATTTAAAATTATTCATGGGGTTTTCTAAACCAGGTGAGCACAATGGCTCTCCTACTCTTTTCTGCCAGACTATAATTTATGAAACATGAAGCAGCGTTCAAGAGGAAGCACGCTTTGGTGTGCCGTTTCTTTCGTTGTCATGGAATCAAAATATAGAGTACACGACCATGAACGTATCAAACAAGCACAGGATCTCCACATTTCTTCCACTCCAGTTCTTTCCCATATGAATATAATTTTTGCAATACAGATTGCTTAGTCTTGAATTCAGACTATCTATGCCTTTAACAGCTCTTACACATAGTAATGGCACTTAGGTCAAGGTGTGCAGATGGAGGAGACTCTCCTTGTTGACTTTCTGCCTATTACACTGGGAGATCCAGTTATAAGACACCACCGCTACCTCTGGGAAAAGAGAGAAGAGAATTATGGATTCTTCTTGTAGAAGAGAGGCAATCCGTCTCTTCCATCATGTCTGAGCAATTTTTTATTATTATTATTATTATTATTATTATTATTATTATTATTATTATTATTATTATTATTATTATTATTATTATTATTATTATTTATTTTTATTATTTATTTATTTATTTATTTATTTATTTATTTATTACTTATATATAAAGTTATAGTTTACAACATGGATACAAATGAAGGAACACAATGAAACAAAACAGCGATAATAGTAGACAAGCAGCATCGACATAAACTAACAATGTAAGAAAAAAGCCACAGAAACAATAATAATAATAATAATAATAATAATAATAATAATAATAATAATAATAATAATAATAATAATGATGAATGATGATGATGATGATGATGATGATGATGATGATGATGATGATGATGATGATGATGATGATGAAGAAGAAGAAGAAGAAGAAGAAGAAGAAGAAGAAGAAGAAAGAAGAAGAAGAAGAAGAAATTGGAGTTGACAAAGTCAACACCAGTCAGCTGCAGAAGCCACCTTACTGGGATCTGCTCGCATAATTCGCCAACACATCACATAGTCCTAAACACTTGGGAAGTGTTTGACTAGTGATTTGTAATACAAAGTCCAGCGTAGTTATCTTGTTTGCTGTGTGATAATTTAATAATAATAATATGCTGTCAAATCAATTCTGAGTTCTTACCCTTTCCAAGGTTTTCCAGGTAGTGAATATTTAGAAGTGGTTTTCCATTCTCTTCTTTTGGGAGTGCTATGGGACTGTATAGGAAAGCACAATTCCTGGTGCTTTGAGTTTTAAGAAAATTAAAAATCCTTGAGGCATGATGCTAATAATAATATTAATATTGTGTTTCACCCAGTAGTTAGAGGCAGATTGCTCAGGCTCTATCACAGGCCAATGTTTCCCAACTGTTGGCAGAGAGTTTCAAAAAGGTGTCAATGGCCAGGTGAAAAAGGTTGTCATGGGAACTAAATACCTTTATTAGAAACCTCAAAGCACAAATTCATAGAACAGAAGCAGGCTTTTACAGATCATGGGCCACAAGCAGCTTTAAGCTTTACTGAATGCACCTCCTCTCTTCTTCTGGACCAACAAACATCCAATTCAACCTGGGTGAGAGACAGAAGGAGGGTGGCTAGACAGAACCAAAGATCATGGTGGCTAGAATGACCTTTGTATAAGATTATTCACCAAAGATTAATGAACAATAAAAATAAAATAATGCAGGGGGTGGGGAAAGGAAAGGAGCAGGGAAAGAGGAAGATCAAGCATCAGATAGATGGACTCAATAAAGAATGTTATGGTCCTTAGTTTCCAAGACCTGAGCAGAACTGTTTATGTTAAGGATCTCATTGAGAGATCATTAATTCGCAGGGTAGCCTTAAGTTAGCACATAACAGAAAGAAAGCTGGAAGAAGAAGAAGAAAACACAGCACACAGCTAGAATGATCTCTGTCTGTCATTTTTTATTGAACACATACCGTGTTTCCCCGAAAATAAGACCTACCCAAAAAATAAGCCCTAGCAGGATTTCTATACATTTCTTAAATATAAGCCCTACCCCGAAAATAAGACCTAGTGATCAGCATGGCTGTGCCTGCCTGCACGCATGCAGGGTCACGCGCGCGCGCGTGCGCGCACACACACACACACACACATTGCCCCTCCCTTTCCATCCATGGTCCAGCCAGCGAGTTTGGGATTGGAAAGTCGGGTCTTTCAAGTTCAGTGAGCTTGCCCGTCTAGAAAGCCCTGTTCCTCTTCCAAGTAGACATGGGCACGACTCGGCGAAATTGTCATTTCCGTTTTCAGTTATCGTTTCCATTACGTAACAGAAATGGTAACGATAATTAAGCCGTCAGAACTCGAACTTGAACCGAAAAAAGAAAAATTTGGTCGGGTTTTTCGTTTCCGTTTGTGGCATCGCGGCGATCGCGCAATGCGAAGCACAGAAAAAGTTTTTAAAAATTTTTTTTAAAAAACCCCGACTCCTGGCCAAAAAAGCAGACGAAAATATGCCTGCCTGAGTCTTTGCCACCTACCAGAGGGGTGGTTTCTGGGGGGTCCCCGGCCTTCCCCCCCTCTTCTCCTGTCCTGGGCTGCTTCCACCAGGCTGGGGGGGATCATCCTCGTCGTCTCGCCATGCCATGTGGTGGGGGGGATCCAAAATGGCGACCACAATTTTTCTTTTGAAATCGTGGTCAAAAAACACACCAAATCACCACAGAAACATGTGAAATTTATTTATTTTAAATGCCTGAATTTTAATAGTAGCAGCAGTGGGTTTTTTATAGCAATAAAACATCGTATTTATTTTATTTTATTTTATTTTTATTTTATTTTTTATTATTTTAGACCTGCCCATTTGGGCTGGGCATGGGATGGGTCCATGCACATTTTTTGAACCATTCCACCAATGGCATCGCCAGGGTTTTGACTGACACTTCTGGATGTCTCGGAGGGCATAAAAAGCCGAGGCATCTTCTAGAAATCGCAGTCGGGTGTATGGATGTGGTTGAGGGAGGAGGGCTGGCTGCTGATGCTGGTGTGATCTGATCGAGATTGAGGAGGGAGGCTGGAGGCTTTAGGATTTAAGTTAGGCAGGGAGGGAGGGAATTGAATTTAGAAAATAATTTCTTTGATTCCCTGCAGCTTTGTCTGCTGAAGGGAATAGCAGTTTATTCTTTATTTCTTCTCTGGCAGTTTGTGAGGATTTTTTTCTGATATTGGATAAAGGGGGAGGTTTGACTTGGAGTGGGAGGTGTGGATTTATTTTAAATATATATTATATACTACCATTTATTTTATCTTTTCCCAACTTCAATTTGCTTGCACACACACACATTTGGGGTGCAAGCCAAGAACAGAACCTCTATCCTAAGTGATATCCTAACTGCCCACTCGCCCGTCCGCCTGTGCCGCCACCCACCTGCGGCCTGCGCCACCGCCCGCCCACTCGCCCACCCACAGCCGCCGCCCGCCCATGGCCCCCCGCCACCGCCACCCACCCGCACCTTCCCCCCACTACCCGCCACCCGCCTTGCCCACCACCTAGGGCGCAAAAACACCTAGCGCCAGCCCTGATTGCGGGACGCCCCCTGCTCTGGGAAGTGAAATTGCACTAAATCACGGTGGAAATGACAAACGACAAACGACAAACGGAAATGACAATTTTTTGAAAAATTTTGCGACAAACGGAAACGACCCGAAACGGACCCATTCCGACAAGCGGAAAACTCGAAACGTCATTTTTTCTGGTCGTGCCCATGTCTACTTCCGAGTGAAAAGTTGCCAACCCAGCACTACAAAAGTGGTCGGCAACAGGGCTCAGACAAAACAACCAAACAAGTCAGAAAGAAGGCAAGCCAGGCGTGGAAAGCACCGGTTGCTTCCCCTCCCCCAGTTATCCCTCCTAGATCATTCTCTTCCCCCCCCTCACTCTTTAGCCCTTCTGTTTCGCATTACTTTTTTTCTCCCGTGCTTTTCCCCTTTCTGCTGCACTGAGTTCCCACACGGGGATCGGGGAAAGAAAAAAAGAGAGGAAAACACAGGCGTTGAGCCACCCACCCACCCAGGGATTTCACAGAGGCTCCTGCGAGCCCTGTGGGGAAAGAGCCGGTTGATTCCCCACCCCCAATTACCATAGCAAGATGTGACCCACCAGTTCCCATTTCCCCTGCTGCTTCTCTTTGCCCTTGCTTCCTGCCTATTGTACAAAAGTGAGCAAGGAGAAGGAGCCAGGAGGGATACATTGCTTTCTCTTTCCAGTGAGATGAGACTAGGGAGAGAGAAAGAGAGCATTTGGGGAAGGGGCAAATATACATTTAAATACGGTATCCCTCCTTGATCATTCTCCCCCTCTCTTTAACCCTTCTGCTTCACATTACTTTTTCTCTCTCGGGCTTCTCTTCTTTCCGCCGTGCTGAGTTCCCACAGGGGCATCGGGCAAAGAAAAAAAGAGAGAAAAAACAGAGGAATTGACCCCCCCCACACACACACACATATCAAGATGATTGCTTGCATGCCAGAACTTTTCAAAGGCTCTGTGGAGGGACTTACCTGGCAAGTGCAAGCAGGGACCAGCAGCCTGGGCTAAAGGACCACGTTGGACTGTGGGAAGGTTACAGTAATAAAAATACGACATCCCCTGAAAATAAGCCCTAGTGTATCTTCTTGAGAGAAAAATAAATATAAGACAGTGTCTTATTTTTGGGGAAACACGGTAGATCTCTCTGTGAGTGACAGAGGAAGACATGATTTTGAGGAAATTAGCAAGGGTGGGAACTTAACAGTCCAATGGATGCTGCTGTAATTCAGCACTTGACATCTCCCAGCATTAAAGTAACACTACCTCCAGGGTCACACATTCCCCAGCCATCCGAGGGTGTGGGTGTAGATGTGTGTGAAAGAAAGCAAGAAATGGAGAAGCTGGTCAATGTACTGTATGTAAGCAGAAGGAGGATTCAGGCTCCACTCACTGCTAAACTTACTTACATAAGCGTTATTATGAATGTGGATGGGCCCCTAGGGTGAAAGGACCCCAGAATAAAAAGGCTGCCCATGTACAGGGAGATTTGACTGTAGGTTACAGAGACAAGGAACAATCTTTGTAGCTCAGTGGTTTAGGCATTTGGCTGCAAAAGCAGAGTTTGAGAGACGGATTCCCGACTAGCGGTGGGCACAAAATAGAACACTGATGGTTCGGTTTGTTCTGTTTCGGGGGGGGGCTCAGTTTGTTTAGTTTTGTTTTGTAAGAAATTTTTAAACCAAAAATTTGTATGAACCGAACCAAAATGAACTGGTTCAGCTTACCCGGATGGTGGTGGCAGCAGTGATCCCAGTGGTGGTGGCCCATAAGTCCCTGGTAGCAGCCACATTTGAGAGCGTGAGGCCTCGCCAGGCAGCAGTAGGCTTCACTGCTGCCTCCAGAGGCCCAGCAGTGGCTGCACCGGGCAGTGGGAGGCCTCACTGGGCAGCGTTAGGCCTCACTGCCACCTCAGAAGCCTGGGCAGTGGCAGTGCTGGGCGGCGGTGGACCATGCCGCCAATGCCTCTGGAGCCCAAGCAGCTCCTCACCACCACCTTTGGAGCTTCCTGACCCGGGCGTCAGGTAAGAGATGCCAGTGGGGTGGGGAAACAAAAAACATACAGAACAAAATGGAAATTTCCATTTTGTTTTGTTTTGTTTTTTTTAGAGGGGGCTGTTCGTTATTTGTTTCATTACCTAACAAGATGAATAATGAATAACAAAATGAATTTTTTTATTCATTTTGTGCCCATCTCTATTTCCCACTGTGCCTCTTGTAGTAAGTTGAGCCAGTTTGTGCAGCCTTAGGCACGCTACAGAGTCCAAGAAGAATAGAATGGTAAACCACACTAGAAGACTCTAGAAAGGGTTGCCATAAATTGGAATTTACTAAATGACAGATGATGATGATGATGATGATGATGATGATGATGATGATGATTATGATGATGATGATGATGATGATGATGATGATGATGATTGTACACACATAACCATTTGCCCTGCCTGGTTTTAAATGAAAATCAGGCAGCCAGAACCATACAAAGCAGAAATAATTAGAACCAAGAATGCTAAAGCATGTCAATCAATTTTCCAATATTTTTTTCAAAATAGAGATGTTTAGTGGAAAAGGGCACAGGGGCTCCATGTTACAGAGAAATTATTCAACCCGAAAGCCAAATAGCTTTACAGCCAGATTATGCCATGCATCATAATTTCATTTCATAATGCTTCAGAATGCCAGCTGCTTCCGGGCTTTCTTATTATGGAGATGATGGTGGCACAGTGTATTTGGGTTGGCAACTTCAGCCCATGCCATTTACTTTGTGCACATGTTTCTATGTACTCTACATGACTACAAATAAAATGTGCACCTCAGTGTAATAGTTCAGTGCATAGCCACCACAGCAGTTCACACTCACAAATGAAAACAAAAGACAACTAGGCTGATTTTTTGTCCAATACTATGGGTTGAGTATGAGGAAATGTGAGTTAGTGTACAGCAATTTAAAGATGGCAGAAATGCTCTCCCTGATCTATAAGGCATGACAGCATGGCCCATCTTGATCGTTGTCATTCACCTCATGTACTTCACTTCCAAACTATCTGCATTATAGTGTGGTTTTCATAACACCCTTACAACAAGTTGATGATTTATTGTTATTGTAAAATACCCACCAAAGATTACAATGTTAATCAGGCATTTTATGATCCCACATCAAGTTGTACCAAGTGAAAGATTTCCCTTTCTTTTTTTGTCAGGGTTGCTACTGCAGTGCTTTCACAGTGGAGCACAAAGACACCAGATTTTGAAGCAGGTTAATATCAACTTCAATAGGAGCACAAAGGCAGTGAAATTGCCTATTTGACTTCGAAACAAAAAACAAAAAACAAAAAACAAACAAAAACAAAACAAAACAGGTCCTACTATTTCAGACACTCAAGAGAAAGACGACCGAGGTTGAGAGCTTGTTCTGATAGACAAGCATACAGGAAATACAACACATGATGGTCAACTAGAGGTTTTTTAATAAAACATTTCTTTGATTTTTTTTAATCTTTTACAACTCTGCAAAGAATGTCCATTTCAGAGATGATTGTTTAATTATAGCCTAAGTAGCAAAAACAGCTCAGAAAAGCCAGTTTTATTTTAGTTATACCTTTGAGGGGCCCTGTAAACATAGATACTGTAATACAAGACCCCTGTCTGAATTACATTCACAGCAGAGCTTAAAAGGGGGGGGGGGTAGAGGGAAATGAAGACTTGCAGCTACTAGAAGTCCACAGTTCACATGGGTACTGGATACACTAGTTTGGGGATTCTGGGATTTGTTCTCCAAAAAAGCAACTTTTATGAATTCTTTTTCACACAGAGAATATCAGGAGCCATAAAGGAATGTCACAGCTGAATGTGTGTCCCTCAGCAGGGACCACACATTTGCTTTAACAGCAATGTCTGGCAAGGACAGCATGAGTACGATTCTGTGTCTCCTCTCTCATTCTAGTAACAACAGAAGCAGGGAAAAACCTGAGGAAGGCAAGGAGGAGGCAGCTCTTTTGACTGAATTAGTGCAAGCTTTCCTGCCTCCGAGGAAGTAAATCAGTGGATCTTTTTCAATAACCAAACAACAGACCTTAATACTGTACTGAACAGTAGATCTACATTGCCCCAGTAATTTTCCTAAATATTACATGAAGTACTCACTGAGGGCAGAAGTGGAAAGTGCTTGGGCTCTATATATTGAATTCTACTTCCTCCTTAACCAGCATAACGGATGTAAGTGTAATCGGACTTGTATTCTTACAACAACTGGAGAACCACTTCCGCGGCTGCCCTCCCCCAAACACGCTTTGGGAGGTACAGTGTCTCAATAATTTCTATTGTTTTGCACTGTTGATTTGTATCTGATTTATGGTAATCCTATTATCTCCAAAATAACTGTCCTACATACATCTTACCCACTCAAGTCTTACCCACTCAAGACTTATTAGGTCTGCCCAGCTCCTCTTCAGTCCTCCTCTTTTCTGCTGCCTTCTATTTCTCACAGCATTTTTGTCTTTTCCAGTGGCTCTTGTTTTCTCATGTTCTGTCCATTCTTCAGTAGCTTCAGTTTAGTTTTGTTCAGCTTAGCCCAGTTTGGTAGTAGAACTCAAGATTTATGTACTGAAAACCAGAGGTTAGATCACTAGCATCTGTAGTCAAAAGGATCAGACAACAGGTTATGAAGACCTAAAGCCAACTATTGTATTCATGACAGAATCGCCAACAACATGACAGATAGCTAAATGGGCAAATTGTTTTTGGCCAGGAAGCAGGGTTTTTTTATGCCCTCCTTGGTGGTTGTGTTACCTTGTGGATTTACCTTGTATATTTTCTCTGGCAAGAGGTCAGGAAGAGACGCAACCAGCTGAACCAACATCCAATTTTATTTACATGTAATAGGAATCAGCTGAGGTCTTCTCTTAATGGCAGAGAAAGACCCCAAATATACAGTTAAAAGAGTTTCATACAACAACAAAGAGTTCTAAAATGTACAACCTCACTGGATAACATTTGCTTACGATTTGAATCCTACACCTAACTGGCTGAAAATGTGAAGGAGCCAAACTCATTGGCTGTCCTGTAAAGTTGGGGCATCAATAATCCCCTTAATGTTTTCCCCTTCCAGGATGCACCATACTGTATGGAAAACAAATTCCTTATTCTGTTGATGTTACCAGCCTGAGCCATCCTCCCAGAGACTATACCTCCTTGCTGGGCTTCCTAAGAGGGGCATTGGAAGGGTGAAGCATGGGTGCTTGAGTACTCTGGCCAATTCTAAAGGCCAAGCAATAAACAATACAAGAAGGGATATAGCATAAAGGAAGGGTGATTGGGCCTTTTGTTCTATGATCTGATCAGAAAGAGGTTACTTCTGGTCATATCCAGCCAGTTGTTTATTTTATTTTCGATTCTGGTCAAGGCTTTAAAAAAAACATTTAATTTGGCACGTGCAATTGCCAGTGGTAGAATAAACAATGACCACGGGATCTACAGGGTTTGCCAAGCACAACAAGTGTTGGTTTTTCAGGATACCTCTGATACTCTCTCCCCCTCCATTTTTATTTTGGTGCTGGATCTCAGTAGTACTATGCCAGTTCAAAATTCAATGTTTGTTTAAAAAATTAAAAACATGATTTATCAAATAAACCAGAAAACCCAGAAAACAGCTGGAGGCCCCTGGTGCTGGTTGAGTTGTTTCAATTTTCAAAAGGATGAGAGGTTATTTATTTATTTATTTATTTATTTATTTATTTACTGCTCCATCTAGCTACATGGCTACTCTGGGCGGTTTACAAAGTTACATAAATTAAGGATACAATTCAAGTAATACAATAAAACAATCAAATACAGCGGTACTTCTATGTATGAGTTTTAATCCGTTCTGAATGCATGCTCATAAGTCGAACAAAAAATAAAAAATTTTTTTTTTTAAAAATTAAAAAATTGTAAGTAGAACAGACCGCATCTAAAATTTGTAAGGCAACAGTTAAAACTCCAATGGTTTTCCGCTCTTACATTGAATTGCTTGTAGGTAAAGCTGTTCATAAGTAGAGGTACCACTGTATAATTAAACATATAAATTTTACAGAAATAGCATACATCAAACCATCAAAAAAGGAGCAAGACGGGCAGAGCAAGAAAAGTTAGATAACAGTGAATCAATAACAGGATAGATTAATACCCAGGGAAAGCCTTTCTAAAAAGCCACATATTCAGCTGTTTTTTAAAAACCAGGAGTGAAGACACACAGATCTCAGGGGGAAGTTGGTTCCAAAGACTAGGGACCGCCCCTGAGAAGGCCCAATTCCTTATTAAAGATTTATGGGCCTGTTTTAGCAACGGCACCCTCACGTGCCCTGCCTGCAGAAGCAGTTTCTTTTGAGGATGAAACACGGGTCACAGCTTTGAAGTGTAACTTTCTTTAAAATACAATTCCTAGAGCCCATAAAACAGCATCAGCAGCAGTAGTTGGGAGATTCTTGAGGGTGCACTTCCTAAATAGTGATTTTCTCATGCCCAGCAGATGGTGTGCCCATTTTCCAGATCAATCATTTCATTATTGCTTTGCAGGTCCAAGAGCTTAACACTGGCATTAAAGACTAACCAAGGTAAGTCTGTACTTGGTCTTTCTGCAAGACACAATTTCAAGTAGCATTTGGCAAGCTCTGAAGACCAGCCACAAGCCTGGGCTTCAAAAGCATCTGGTTCCTTACCTTTTTCCTGCTGGCAACATCTTGTCGTGTTATGTGCAGTACATTCTGAGGCAGCCAATCCTAGCCTTGCAGCACATCCCAGGGGAACATTCTTTCTGAATGGAAAGCACGATTTGCTTTTTAATTAGACTTCTTGTGCCAAAGAACACTTGCTCAGGTGCTCCAATAACATATAATGCCTGTGTCTTAACTACCTGCAAGTAATCACCAAGCCACTAATAAAAAAGAGAGCAAGAGTGAGAAGAGAACAAGCCCCTTGTTGCATTGTTAGCAATCATTTTCTTGGCGCTTAACTTGCTCCAACATGTTAGTTTTTCATTTGCATCAGAGGTGTCTTCCAGGAAAGTGTTGTGTTGTATATGTATTATTAGATCTATAAAAGTGGGACTTTGTGCAGCCAAATGTTGCACTATATCCATCCAACAAAAATGCACATGTTCCAGCCAGTTGCTCTGTCTATGCACAGAATTCAATACACTCCTCACTTTGATTTCTTTCTTATTTTTATTTATTTATTTATTTATTTATTTATTTATTTATTCATTTATTCATAGACTGCATCACCTTTCCACAGGCACTCTGGGCGGTTAACAAAATCCAAACAAATAAATAGAAAACAATTAAAACAAAAAAGAACATAATGAAAAAGAGTAAAACACCATAACAATGGCAATATTAAAAAACCCAGTAAAATCTGGAAAGAGGCACAAAGGGAGAAAAAAGATCCAAGCAAAGAAACAGAAAAACAGGGGAGCAAGAACAGTAATCAACTGCCAATTGCTGAAGGCATCTTTGAACAGCCAGGTTTTCAAGACTTTTTAAAAAATATTTTCTTTCTTTCTTTCTTTCTTTCTTTCTTTCTTTCTTTCTTTCTTTCTTTCTTTCTTTCTTTCTTTCTTTCTTTCTTTCTTTCTTTCTTTCTTTCTTTCTTTCTTTCTGCTGAATAACAACATTCTGGAGCTGCTAAGCATGAAATGCTCATGTTAGAATCATAGAATAATGGAGTAGGAAGGGAGCTATAAAGATATTTGAGCCCAACCCCCACTCAATTCAAGAATCCAATCCAAAGTATATCTGACAGAAGGTTGTCAAATTTTCCCTTTAATGCCTCCAATGCTGAAGTGCTCATCACTTCCTAGGGTAATTGGTCCCATTGAACCTGCTTGTGTGTCTGCTTCGTTTCTCCTACAATTGTTGTACTACTCTAACAGTTGCCAAGTTTGTCTTGACATTCAACCAAACTTCCTGTAACTTGAACCCATTATAACATATCCTGAACCCTGGTCATGATGGAGAACAGATCCTGCCATTTTCTATATGACAGCCTTTCAAGTATTTGAAAAAATTATCATATCTTTCCCTCAGTCTTCTTTCCTGAAAGCTAAACATGCCTTATTATTTCAGTTTTTCCTTCTAAGGCTTGCTTTCCAGTCCCTGTTCCTCCTTGTTGCCCTCCATTAAGCTTGATCGCCCAGAACTAGACATAGAACTCAGGATGAGGCTTAATCAGTGCCAAGTAGAGGAGAACCAGTACTTGAAAAATATGCTTCTGTTAATATAGTCTAAAATAGCATTTGCCTTTTTTGTGGTCTTGTCTTGTAACTATGTGTTTCCTGCACCCTCTCCTCCAAGTCCCTAAGAAAAATGTTAAAAGGCACCAGGATCAGATTGGCACCTTTTGGTGCCCTATTTGTTACATTCTCCAATTCTGAGAAGGGATCATTGATAATCACTCTCTGGCTAACCAACTCTGTATCCACCTGCCAGTTGTTCTATACAGTCCACACCTACCTAACTTTCTGATCATGGGGCATTGCCCTAAGATTCCAGGGAGGTTACCTGTGTTTTTTTTTTTAATAATAAGAAGGAGGAAGCTCAGTGGGGAATCAAACTCTCAACTTCTAGCTCCGCAGCCAGATATCCAAAACACTGATCTGTAGAGATGGGCACGAAGTGCGAAAATGGTGTTCAGTTTCGTATTTAATTTTATTTTTTCCATTTCATTTTGTTTCATTTGAAATGATTTTTTTTTAAAAAAAAATTTCTTTTTCATTTTGTTTTTGTTTTCATTTTTATGTATTTTTCTTATTTTGAAAACTAGTGGGGCCCCCGACAGCGATCAACACTTTTTATTTTTACAGGCACCGATCAGGTAGTGTGTGGGGCCCTGCCAGTGATCAGCACTTTTTTACAGGCACTGATCAGCTGGCGCGCACACCACACACCAACTGAACAGCGCTTATTTTTATTATTTATTTTGATGAGAGCCGAGATCAGTGATTGTCAAAATAAATAATAAAAATGAAAAATGAAAAATGAAAAATGAAACAGAACGGAGCAGAACGAAAATTTCCATTTTGTTTAATTTTGTTTTTCTAAAGGCACTTTGTTTTTTGTTTCATTAGGAAATGAAACAAAAAATGAAAATTGAAACATTTTTTTTTTGTTTCATGCTCATCTCTATTGATCTGTCCAGCAGTATATCGTTGACAAATCTGAGTTGGCTTCTGGTTATTATTACCTTGTTTTCAAGGCAATTGCAGAATGGCCACTTTATGATCTGCTCCAGAATTTTCCCTGTGACAGCTATCAGGCTGACTGGTTTGTAGTTCCCATACTGTTCCCTTTTGTTCTTTTTTGAAAATAAGGACTATGTGAGCCTTCTTCCAGTCACCTGACACTTCACTCATCCTCCTTGATTTCATGAATAATAGACAGTGTTTCTCGGAGTTCTTTGACCACTTCTTTCAGTACTCTTTGATGCGGTTTATCCACTCCCTGACCATGATTTTAAAGACACTTGATATAATCTATTCTCTCTACAGTGTGGTTTTGCTGAAGCAGAATAATGTGACTCTAACCTAGTGCTTTTCTGTAGTTGTATGGATCCTCACCATCACTACCATTTTCCCCTCCCAGTATTAAATTTTATTTCTCAGCTTCCTTTTCTTTCTTGTGGCCTATTGGGGTGGGGAGTGGGGATTCAAAAGATAACTCTGTTGCTGATGGCCCATTTCCCAATGAGCACCAGCAGCAACTACTGTGTAAAGGCACTTAACTTCTGCTTCCAACTGTGAAACAGCAATGTCTGTTCCTTTCACCTATTTGTTTCTTGCTTTTACAACAGCAGTACAAAATCTTTGGCATTATTGTTAAGCTTATGGACTACCAGATTTATAGAAGTGAGGGAAGAAGAGACACAAAGCCATAACAAACCAGTTTTGAAATGTTATAGTTGATGATTATTACATTGGACAGACCCTGAGTGAAAAAGCCGACTTCTGAAGATGGACCTCATTAATTACGGAGCAAACAATAGCATACATTACATATGAAACATGTTTAGTGATGCCATGAGGGAATCTTTTTTTGGTTCAGAAAAGCATTTTTGAAAAAACGGTGGTTTTGATCAAGGAGACAGAATTTATGTTAATTGTTATGCCTTTATCACTTCAATTACACTTTATGTTTGATCTTGTACACTGTATTTATAAAGCTGCTAAAACCCAGCAACTTACCAAGGTATCTGACAATAGATTATCATACATGCACAGGCACACCATCACTAACTGTGGTGTGTGTGGTTCTCTATATTATCACTTTCTGACTCAGACATATCTTTCCCACCAATAAAGATATTCTAAGGATATCCTGAATGGATCCCACTGGGGTGTAGTAGATAGAGTGACAGGACTCAGGAGACCTGGGTTCAAATTCCCGCTCAGCCATGGAGGTTAACTGGAGACGTGGAACTGGCAAAATAATGACTAAATTACCTCAGTTACCTAGAAAATCATACCATGGTCACTATAAGTCTGTTCTAACTAGAGATGGGCACAACATTAAAAAAAAAATTTTCGAGTTGTCGTTAGTCGGGCCGGTTCTGTTTCGGCTCGTTTCCGTTTTTCGCAAAAATTTGCAAAAATTAGTCGGTTCGTTTTTTCGTTTTTTCGTTTCCGTTAGTACTGGTTTGGGGAGGGGGTAGCGGGCTCCTGGAGGGAGCTGCAGGAGTCAGCCAGAGCCACAAGTGACGGACTGGCAGACTCTTTGCACCCGCTGTGTCTCACGTACTTGCATGTAGTGCAATGCAAGTAGATCTGGCTTAGGGTTAAGACGGCTTAGCGCAACGGCTAGGGTTAGGCTAGTTACGGGTGAGGTTACGGTGGGTATTGGGGTGCATCTGGGTGCCTCTCTGACCCACTTAGAAGGACAGTGTACTGGCGTATGGGTTAGGCTTAGGGTTCGGGTTTGGGCTACGATTAGTGGGCTGTTTATGCCCGATTGGCACATCCCAGAAGTCTCTGTGGTCAACCTGGCCAAGTGGCCATGCGATTGGTGGAAAATTTGCATGGTCTACTCCCATGGGAGAGCCCATCATTGCAAATGTGCAGGTGTAATAAAATAAAATAAAATAAAATAAAATCAACGGAGACTTTTTTTTGCAAGAAAAACCCACTGCTGCTACTGTAAAAATTCAAGCATTTAAAATAGCTAATTTTCGCATGTTTCTGTGGTGCTTTGGTGGGGTTTTGGGCAACGATTTAAAAAAAAAATATTGCGGTCGCCATTTTGGATCCCCCGCACTGCATGGCAAATGGATGCGCCCTCCCAGCCTGGTACCAGCAGCGCAGCAGTAGCAATAGCCAAGGAGAGGGGGGCGGGGAACCCCCCCCCAAATAAAACACCCTTCTGGCCTGGTAGGTGCCCTCAGACAGTTTTCGCCTACTTTTAGGGCCGGGAATCGGTTTTTTTTTTAACTTTTAAAAACTTTTTTTCTGTGCCGCTTGGCATTGCGCGATGCAAGTAACGAGCACGACAAATCAGACCAAATTGTTCGTTCGTCGGTTCGAGCTCGAAGTCTGGGGCAGTGATTCCCGTTACCGTTTCCGTAGAGTAACGGAAACGAGTAACGGAAACGGAAACGGGAATACCGCTAAGTCGTGCCCATCTCTAGTTCTAACTTGATGTCACAAAACAGCAGCAACAGCAGCAGCAGCAGCAGCAGCAGCAACAACAACAACAACAACAACAACAACAACAACAACAGCAACAACAACAACAACAACAACAACAACAACAACAACAACAACAACAACAACAACAACAACAACATTCCTACTACCAGAACTGCTGCATGTTGTGGCTTTCAAGAAGTTCTTAAATATTTTCTTCTTGAGAAAATCATCACCTCTGTTTTCCAAACCATTTACTGGGCCAACTAATGTGCAAAGATGTGATTTAATGAAAGGCTGGTGTCAATCATCTCTGCAGGGACTGATCATCCTTCAGAAAGCTGAAAAAGTAACCTTTTCAGTTCCCTAATTTTTGATCTTATGTAATGGACAAACATTTCTGTTTGCTTGAAAAACAAGACTGTGGAATTAAATCACAAGCAAAATGTGGTTGGTTGAGAAGAGGTCCCAGGAAAAGCAGCTGTGGAGTTGAGCTAGAAAGTTCCTCTACTCACATACTAGGTAGAATGGAGTTGTTCTTGCAAATCAAGCGCCTCTCCTGAGCATGGATCCTCTGTGTTTGTTGATCCTAAGTTTCCTTTCACAAGGTGGGAATATAATAGGCTGCTCAAAGTAGGTTATATACAATGACCGTTAGACTTCTCAAAGAAAGTTTGCAACAGAGTTTCTCCTAGTCCAGAAGTAAATAAAGCATGTGAAAAGGAAATGATATGTTTTATTTTACAGACAATAGTCCTATATCTAGAGGCATCCTCTGCTTAAAGAGTGTCCAATCCTTCCTCTACCATGCATTTCCTCTTTGGGGAGAATGCAGCAGTGGTCACCTTAGGGAGGAGCCCAGCACATGGATCTTAATTATATGCTTGAAGGTTATAATCTATAGATGGGCACAAAGTGTGAAAAGGGTGTTTTGTTTCATTTTGTTTCTTAAGTAGTTTCATTTGATTTCATTACTAATGAATTTTAAGTAGTTTTGCAAAAATAAAAAAAAAGAAATGAAATGAAATGAAATGAAACACTATGCTCCCCTAGGTCCTAGAGGCACCAAAATGGCAGGGAGCTTCCTCAAGCCCTTCCCTGTAATACCCTGAAATTTGGAAAGGTTTAGGGGTGAGGGGGGTGAGTTATTAAACTTCAAATGGGTGCCCTTAGGAAAAAGGCATTTCTAATTGAGCAAGAAGCTGATAATAGCCCACCTTTGCAGGCAAGAAAATTAGTGGCTTCTTGCTCAATTAGAAATTATTTTCTCTAGGGACACCCCCCCTTGGGAACTTAATAACTAGCATCCTGACCCCAAACCTTTCCAAATTTTGCAGGGTTACAGGGAAGAATCCAAACTTGCTCCTCAGCGATTTTGCTGCTGCTGATACATAGCTGCTGCAATACCAATTTTGAGTAAATTTTATGTACCTCAAACTAAGTCTTGCAGGCATGTTTCAGCACCAAAGTTGCTGAGGATCAAGGTTTGACACTTCCCTGTAAACCTCTGAAATTTAGAGAGGTTTGGTGGTCAGGGGGATGAGTTATTGAACTCCAAAGGGGGTGCCCCTAGGAAAAAAAATCTAATTGATTGAATCAGGATTAAGAAGCCAAGCTATTGCGGTTTCCAGATTCTGTTAGAAATTTCCCCCCCCTAGCTTTGGAGCTTAACAATATTTTCCCCTAGCTTTGGAGCTTAACAACTCAGCCCCCTGACCCTCAAACCTTTCCAAATTTGAAGGGCTTACAGGGAAGAGCTTGAGCTCCCCTGCAATTGATCTCTCTAGGATGAATTGTTTCATTTCTAGAGGAGGGAAATGGTATTTCATTTTGTTTTGTGATTAAATCCATCCTATTGTTTCATTATGTAACAAGTAATTTTTTTTGAAGTGATGAAACAGCATTTCGTTTTTCCCTTCATACCCGTTCTCTCTTATTCTCTCTTCAAGCATATAAGCCTCTTCCACTGTTTCCTCTTTACCTTGCCACATGCCGCACAAGTAATGAAAGTGCTGATGATGTGGCTGTTCCTATCAAGGCTTACTGTTTTCTGGATTCCATGTTAGAGATGGGCACGACCAGATATATTTTTTTTTCGAGTTGTCGTTTTTCGGGACGGGTCCGTTTCGGCTAGTTTCCGTTTTTTGTGAAATTTTTTAAAAAATTGTCGTTTCGTCGTGTCGTTTGTCATTACCACCGCAATTTCACGTGATTTGACGTCCCAGCGAGTGGCGTCCCGCCGGCGCTAGGTGTTTTTGCGCCCTAGGCGGGGGGCGGGGGGCGGGGGGGCCATGGGCAGCGGCAGGGAGAGGGGTGGGCACGCGGGCGTGCAAGCGGCGGGCGCGCGGGCGGTGGGCGCGGGTCCCGCAATGACCCAGAGAGCAGGCGGAAAACACTTTAAACTGACTTGCTGCACAAGACTGCATCGAATAAAGCAATTGCAATTTTTATTGCAAACAAAGTGGGCAGTGCACCCACAGCAGAGCTGCAGGCAGGGTATGAAAGGACCTTGGCTTGCCACCAAGCAAATGAAATTTTTAAAATAAATCCACACCTCCCCTCCCACTCAAACCTTCCCCCCTTTGAAGCACTATCAGAAAAGAAATCCTAACAAACTGCAGGAGAATAAAAAAGAATAAACTGTGTTGCTATTCCCCACAGCAGACAGAGAATGAAAGGAATTATTATTATTTCCTAAAAATTCAATTGAATCAATTCCCTCCCTGCCTGCCTAACTGAAATCTAAAGGCTCCGCGAAATCAAAACTAGTCTAGCACAGCAGCCAGCTACACACAGCCCTCTCCCACCCATATCCAAGCCTGGACTGTGACTCTTCTGGGAGTGCCTCGCCTTTTTATGCCCTCTTGCACATCCAGAAGTGTCAGTCAAAACCTGGCCATGCGATTGGTAGAATGGGTCCAAAAATTTGCATGGTCCCATCCCATGGCCAGCCCATCATTGCGCAGGTGTAAAAAAATAAAAATAAAAATAAAATAAAATAAAATCAGTGCGACCTTTTACTGCTATAAAAAACCCACTGCTGCTACTGTAAAAATTCAAGCATTTAAAATAGCTAATTTTTGCATGTTTCTGTGGTGCTTTGGTGGTTTTTTGGACCACGATTTCAAAACAAATATTGCGGACGCCATTTTGGATCCCCCGCACCGCATGGCAAATGGAGACGCCGAGGATGCCCCCTCCCAGCCCGGTACCAGCAGCCCAGGACAGGAGGGGGGGAAGCCTGGGGACCCCCCCCCCAGAAACCACTCCTCTGGTAGGTGCCCTCAGGCAGGGATATTTTCGCCTGCTTTTTTGGCCGGGAATCTGGGTTTTTTTATTTTTAAAACTTTTTTTCTGTGCCGCTTCGCATCGCGTGATCGCCGCGCGATGCCAGGAATGACAACGACAAATCAGAACCAATTTTTCTTTTTTCGGTTCGAGTTCGAGTTCTGACAGCTTAATTGGCGTTACCGTTTCCGTTACGTAACGGAAACGATATCCGAAAACGGAAACGACAATTTCGCCAAGTCGTTCCCATGTCTATTCCATGTATATAGTCAGTGATTATGAGCCAGTGCCTGCCTGTTTTATCCTATGGCTGTTCCTGCAGCTGCACATATGAAGCCTTTTCACTGCTTTTTCTGTACTAGAGATGGGCACGAAACGAACAATTTTTCGTTTCCATTTTGATTTTTTTGTTTCGTTACGTAACGAAATGACAAACAAATTTTGACTCTAAAATGAAACAAAACGAACAGAAACACCGGAGATTTTGTTGTGCGTTTCGTTTCCGTTACTGCAATATGAGTGAATTGCTTAAAATCCTAAGAAAAATCACAAAAAAATGAAATAAATGGTAACGAAATGGTAACAAACGAATGAAAACAAAAACAAATTTTTTTGCAAAAATTCGCAAAAAAAAGAAACGAACCGAAATGGACCCTCCAAACGACAAACGAAATGCCATTTTTTTTAAATTTGTGCCCATCTCTATTCTGTACCATTATTAATGCTAAACTTACAGAACTGATGGAGGAACAGCAGCAGGGTGGTGAAGGACAGGGCAGGAGAGCTACACAGTATGGTTCTTCATTTTGAACGTTACAGTATTGAAACCCCCTCCCTCAACAGAGGTGCCGGCCTCAGGCATAGTCTGTCTGCTAATTATCAGGCTGTGCTTTCCAAAGTACCCAGACAAATCAAAAAGCCTTCACCACCAAGACCATAGCTAATGACCCATTCTTGATAGGTTTCAGCACCTTAGGCCATTGTTCACCTTAAGGCTATGGATACTATTGTCTCCCTAATGAGCCTATTCAGGCCATTGTTCATCTTATGAGCCTAATTCAGATCAGGGTGACAAGAGGTCAAAGCTGACTATAAGATGGAGGACTTGCACTAGCTGTATTCAGACTGATGAAGCTGTTTGGATGAGCAGCGAAACATTTATATCTCTCAAAAACAAATCCAGTAGCCATGGCTCAACTTCCAGATAGACTCACCTGGATAACTGAGAATCTTCACATTACAGTATGATACATTGTGCACCACATATTCGGCCAGGAGATTTTGGAAGTTATAACCCCAAAACAGCACCTTTTAAAAATGTAGTTTTGAATGCCCGGATTGTGCTATTTTCTCAAAGGAATTCTGCACATACATGAAACAGTATAAATTCTGTCAATACATGAGTAGGCCTCACACTCAGGTTCTTTTCTCTCTTACATAATATGATCCTGCTTCTAAAAAGAGCAAGCAATTAAGTTGTGTGCCTTGTCTTAATTTCTCTGTCATTTTGACTCCATCCCCAATTCATTAGACAGGGCAACTTGGCTGTGGTAGGCTGGAAGCTGAGTGCACAATCTCACCTAGTTTCCTACTGTTTTGTCAGTGTCACCGAGCTCGTTTCTGGCCATTAATTTCTCCCATTGCATATATTTTTCTCAGTTTGTCCTTGCTGGCTCATCATGCATTTTTCTGATTGCTCGGTAATAGCTGTGTTTCCCTATTGTTCCTTCCTTGCAGTGTATTTAGTTTTCGGGGCCAAGAAGAAAATGCTGTTTCCAATAGGCTCCAAACAACATCATTATTGTGCTAAATCACTCCCTCTCCATTCTCAAACCTTTGGCTGAGGGAACTGACACAGGTACAATGTCCCAGGTGGGTTTTGATACTTCGTTCTGTCCCAAACCTAATTGGATATGTGGAAATAAATATCATGGCTGTAACAATGTCAAGCAAAGTAAAAAGGTGGTGCAGTGTTTTCAAGAGTCCCTCAGGAATGAGGTAATGGAATAATCCTGTGAAACCAAGCAGAATCTTGGATTATCTTCCTTTATAAAAACAGATACAGAAAGACTGTGGTTCAGCCCTTGCCTTTTGTCTTCTGCTCTTACAGTCTGCACATCTTCCTTACTGACCAAGGAAAGGAGTAGTTGCTATAGTTTCCCAACTTGGGATATTGGAGTCCAGGGGAAAGGTAAGAAGACTGACTAACAATGAACAGGCCTGGCAGTGGGCCAAGCTACTCTACTCATTTACTAGAATCCCCATTTGTATCAACTCCCAGTTAGGGACGGGCACCTTACATAAAACGACACCCTGTTTTGTCATTTTGTAAGCTTACGAAACCTTACAAAATGAAACGAAACTGTAAACAGTGTGTTATCAAGAAATGAAATGCAACACCATTTTTTGTTTTGGAAATGAAATTATTTGCCCTAGCCTCTTGATCCAGCCAGCTTGAGATCAGGAGGCTTATTTTAAACTGATTGATTTGTTTTCCTTTCTTCCCATGCCTTAGCTGTTGAGATAGTTTTTCTCCATTCTTGATCTACCTAAAGCTAGCCAGCCCAGGACAGGAGCTGAGCTGTTCCCTTTGCTGGCTGTGCCTGCAAGTTTTTTTAAACTGATTGTTTTCCTTTCCTTTTTAAGTAGGACTGTGGAGGTTATTTTTTTTAAAAAAAATTCTTTCCTTTCCTCGCTGTGCTGCCAATCACTTGTTGAGTTTATCTCCCTGATCTCTCCATGCAGCAGCTTTTAGGTTTCAAACTGGTTTATAGATGTTTTTTTTTGCTTGAAAGCAAATTGATTGGGAGGTTTGGGGTTCTTGATTTAAAGGCAGTGGGCTCCCTGTTAAATAAAAAAAGGAAAGCTCCCCATTATTTATAACCTTACAAAACATTTTGTTTCATGATGAATATTCTTTTTAAAAATCCATTATTCACGAAATGAAATGAAATGAAGACTGAAACAAAACAAAATGAAACAAAACATTATATTTACATTTTGTGCCCATCTCTACTCCTGGTATTTGCCTGCCACATTCAGTGATACAGATTATGGGATTAATAACACCTCAAATCATTGATAGTTGCTGTGTAGTGGATTAAGTGAGCTTGTGGGCAATATAATAATAGGAACTGAGAACCCTCATTTCCATAGTAGGATTCAGTTTAGCCTCTTAAGTAGAAAAAATGTTGATTAGATACAGATCCACAGTTTACACAGTAATTATAAATTATCTGTGTAAATGTAATGTTCTCTTTAATAAGTAACACAAAAATAAAGAGATAAAAATTACAAAATTTAGAATAGAGGCTTTTTGGTGTTGTTGAAACTGCAGGTTTCATGTGTTCCATTTTTCATTGATTTTTTGTTGTTGTTGTTGACAGAAAATCAACAACCCCACTTGTGTTTTGTTCTGGAAAATATTTTCAGCATCTGCTGCATATCAGATTTTTTTTTTCAAAAAAATTGAAAGCTAAAGGTTTGCATCCAACATAAGCAATATTCCAAAGGCCGGGCGGGGGGGGGGGGAAGCATTCTGTTTGGTTCAAAAGATTTTTTTTTAAAAAAAGAAAATGAAATAATGTTTTCCTCTTTTAAAAAGTATTTGAGATGGTGTTTCAGACATTATTTTAAATTCTATACACAAAGGCAAGAAGAGACTATTCAAGAGGCACAGGAGTTAATAGTCATTGGGACTGAACTCCCAACACATTTTTTTTTTTTAAAGAGCCATTACCAAAGAACTAGGGTGGTGGCTTTTTGAAAGAAAAAAACACCATAGTCCCTGTTTTGCATCCACCTGGTAGCTGAGTAGCTTAATTCATGGTTGTAAGGTGTGTGATATTCTCTAATGAAAGGCACTAATGAAGTGCAAAATATTAATTACTGCTGCTAATAGTGGGCCAGAGTCTAAGCTGTTAATTAGTTCATCTATAAGGAGGGGGGAGTACAGTGACTGGAATAAGTTAAAAATCACTGACATTTTCATGCCTGCAAGCTAGTCTTTTTTACTAGTATTTCCAGGCTGGAAGCAGGAAAGTGGCTACTCTTCAATATCCACAGCATTAATGCTGTTTCGCTTGACCTTTGCCAAAAGACTTCTTCTATTAAGCACTTTGATCTGCCAGGTTCCTCAAGCAGGCAATGCAGGTTGCCATCAATGCAAATGCGTAAGTACAGAACACCTTTTGCTTTCTCTTTTCAGTGGGCATAATGAGACGTGCATTCTGGAAGAAACACTTGGGGATATGCTGCATTTTGACACTTCGGGGTTTCTGTAAATTCAAAACCGATGTCAAGCTTGCCACAGGAGCGCATGTGCGCGCGCACACACACACGCGCACACACACACACACACACACACACACACACACACACACACACACACACACACACACACACAAAGAGCAAGTGTTAGGATGATGGGGGTACATCCATTATCTCGGCGATCACAATGCAATACCTCAGTTCAGAGGTGATAGTTGAGAAAGCTTTCCATTCAGATAGGTACCAATTTCCTCTCTCATCCCATGTGTCCTCAGGAAATAAGGTTCCCGTTAGCTGATCCTTATGACCAAATATTATTTGTGTATCCTTGTGAAAGGGGGCAATCGTTGAACAAGGCGGCCCTTGTGAGCTGCTGCTGAAGAAATCCTTGTTGGATCCTAGAATGTGGAAACGCTTGAGCCAGTTACATATGCTGCCTTCCTGGGCATCTGCTTCAAGTGAGTAGCTCCTCGGCATATTTCTGTGGTTAGAGTTATTAATAATTAGCAGGATATATTTCAGTTCTGGCTTGAGGCCAAGTTTCAACCCTGGCTTCCCTGACAGATGTCCTCTGCTGGAAAAACCCTGTTTTCAACAGCCATTGAGTCCTTTTCAATAAACAATTTATGGCTAGAATTAAGGAGGACTGGTGTTTTATGGATTCTGCTTCTAGCTGGAGGGCCAGTTTCAGTGGCTGACGTGGGGAAGATGCAACTCAGCTCTTTGGCCTTGATGTCAGGAATCCCATAGGGTTCTCTCTTGTTTTTCTTGATGATTAACATCTATATGAAAAGGCTTATCCAGAGCCAGGCACTCTTATAATGCTGATGACAGCCACTTCTCTTTTTTCCACCAGATTCAGGCATTTCAGTGAAAGTGCTGAATCAAAACATGAGTTTAGTCTACCCTAAGGAGATCGGACAAAACTATGTGGGGTGGTCTCAGTCCCCATCTTTATGTATAAGGATGTTTATGAGACAGGGGTTGTATACATTCTGATTACAATTAGTGAAAAACAGTCCTCTGGGTCATTCAGCAAGTTACCATAAATGCAGAGACAAATTAGACAAGTTATAATTAGAGATGGGCACGAAACGAGGGATTTTTCGTTTTTGTTTTCATTTTTTCATTTCGTTACACAACAAAAATGAAACAATTTTTTTAAAAACAAAACAAAAACAAAAACGAAACGACCAGATTTGCCGTGTTTTTCATTTTCGTTGCAGCAGATGCATTGAACTAAAAAGAATGCTAACGAAACCACAATTTTTCGTTTTCGTTTTCGTTTTTTTTTTGTTTTCATTTCGTTACCTAACGAAACGAAAATGATTTTTTTTTCATTTTCAAAAAAATGCGTCACGAAACACAATTTTTCGTTTTCAAAAACGAAACGAAAAAAAAGAAAAATGGACCCCTAAACGACCAAACGACAAACGAAACACCATTTTTTTTAGTCGTGCCCATCTCTAGTTATAATCAATTTTCTTTCGTTTCCAATATAAATTATCTGTATTTGCTGATATTGTTTTCTCTCCCAAGCTTATCAATGAAATAGCCACTTTGATTAAAGGTTCCACACTGATCACTGATGTGACAGCTAAAATATAAATCAACCACGTCTTGAAATTCAGGCAACATAACAGATTTAAAGAGCAATGGTAGTTTTCCCCTGAGCTATTGGGTTTTCTGACCATGTGTAGTGGAACCTATAGCTGAGTCATGAATATTTATTACACGTGATTTGTTTAACCAATGAAATAGTCTGTACGTGGGGCTAAAGCATATATATATATACACAAGTGTGTATAGAACTGACAGTTAGATAGGGCCTGGCTAGGGTCCGGCTAGGGTCTGGTTAGGGACTGGTTAAGGATTGTTTGGGGAACAACTGAAGAAGATTAACGTATAACTGTTTTTGCTTTTAAAGCTAAAGAAAAGTAAAAGCCTCAAGTGAACATTATACATTAATATTTCTTTTATTGTTGTAACTTAAATGAACTAGGGTTGGGCACAAAATGAAAATGTTACTTTTTGTTTAATTTCATTTCCTCCCCCCCCCACACACACACTTTTTTTTTCATTTCATTTCATACGAAGTTTTCAAAACAATTTGTACAAAATGAACCACTAATAAAACCTTTTTCCATCCCCAAGCCCACCTGCCAGGTGATCAGTGCTGGGGTGGTGGGGGGGGAGATTTTTCCTACCCACCCCAGCGCCAATCACCTGGCAGACGAAGCTTGGGGGGAGGGAAATAAAGTTTTTTTTTAAAAAAGCCTGGGCCTTTTTTAAAAAAACTTTTTCCCTCCCCCCCAAGCCCAGCCTGCCAGCTGATCAGCGCTGGGGGAGGTTTTTCCCTACCCCAACACACCAGTCAGCTGGCAGGCAGGGCTTGGCGGGGAGGAAAAAAAGTTTTTTAAAAGCCCAGAGCTTGTTAAAAAAACTTTTTCCTTCCCCAAGCAGCTTACAGAAAGAATGAAATAGGTTTTTTTAACAAAAAACACCATTTCATTTTGTCTGTTACAAAATGCTGCTTCCTCGTGTCATTTCGTTCCGTATCATTTTGTTACCTAATAGCACGACAAAACAGCATTTCGTTTTTCATTTTTTGCCCATCCCTAAAATAAACTCCAATTTTATTTTGAAACATTAAAACAGGTGTCAGCCTCCAGTTATTGATTAGCTGAGACATAAATGTTTTGGTAAATGGTGGCAGTGGAACGGAACCAAGTTGCATCAGAGTGTTCAAGTGTGGCAGGGGTGTGGGAAAAAAAACAGGTTCACCACAGTGTGTAAAAAGGCAGAATGCAAAAATAGATAAATCTTGTTGCTCTACTTCTCGAGTCTGGACACTATAAAGGCAGGTTTCACTTTAGATGCTAGATGCAGGAGCTATAGAGATTTATGTGGTGAAGTTATATACAAGTCTCCAAAGTTCTTCTGTATATGAATCTTTTTTCTGTCCTGCATACCCCCTCACAAACACACATTAAATATTTTCCTACCATACTTCTAGCTGGTTGGATAGTTCTGTAGGTTGAGGTGATTAGAGCAGGCATGTCCAAACTTTGGTCCCCCAGATGTTTTGGACTGCAACTCCCACAGTCCTTTGCCATTGGCAATCTAAGCTTAGATTTCTGGGAATTGTGGTCCAAAACATCAGGAGGGCCGTAGTTTGGGCACCCCTGGATTAGAGGTTTGGTATTTCCTGGGGTGGGTGGGGAGCAGAGTGTCACCGTGTGAAGGGACTGGTAAATGATTTTTCAACAATTTATACAAGAAGAAGAAGAAGAAGAAGAAGAAGAAGAAGAAGAAGAAGAAGAAGAAGAAGAAGAAGAAGAAGAACAACAACAACAACAACAACAACAACAACAACAACAACAACAACAACAACAACAACAACATGGAATCCTTTGCTAATATTTCAGAATCAGCTTGATGGCACCTTAGTATCATTCTTGTATCTCTGCTTTGATCACCCATTTGACTCAAGACATTTTAACACAAGATAATAAACCCACATTTCTAATGCTTCTTTTCTAAATAGCTGCCTGTGTTGTAATCCAATATTCCATGTCATGCTGTAGAACTGAGAATACACAACACTATAAAATACAATTCCCAAAGCTAAATCTACAATTTGGTTTCTTTATATTAAAGAAGATGCTCCAGGCCACCTCTATTCTGCCTTTTATTGCTCAGCTATAATCCAAACTAATGTGTCATAACAATCAGATATCATGGTCAAGTCATTGCCTTGGCTTTGAAGCCTTTGGAGACACAGCATACATGGGATATGTGGTCATGAAGAAGCATCTTCATGAGAAAGGTCAAAGGAGAACACTATCTTTATACAGTCAATTAAGAGATGATCCTAAAGCACTAGGGGAGAGTAAAACCATATATCACCTGAATCAGCCAGGGACAGGCAATAAAACAAAATTTAAAGTGACATATAATTTATGAGGCCTAGTAGAAATATCCTGGGAAGTAAGTTGAGGATGAAAATTCCTTCAAGAACACCTTTTAAAAATGATGAAGTATTTTAACAGCTTCTTTATCATCACAAAAAGGAGCAGAAGGAATCCATTTTCTTCTCTCCCTAAGCACTGCCTTAGTCCTAGAGCTCTATCACCAAGTTAGTATTGCGTGTCTTCTCAGTGGAATCATAAACATCTAGCTGGAGAGAATAATAGTGGATAACATGCCAACATTCCACATTCTTTTGTTTCATCTATGCATAACTTAATAATAATTGATCAGTCACTGGATTTATTGACATGTACGTTCCACAGACAAAAAGCCTTACTTAAATTTTCATTTAAGTTTCTGTTTATTACTTACAGCCAGATGTTGTCATGGCAGTCCCTACCTTGGAACACAGACCATGAGTAATTGCCCGTTTCATGTCAGTGGTTTTCTGTTATAGTTTTCCTTCCCTTGACATATCAGGACCCTAGCCCTATCCGCAAGGTAGCAGGGGCAACACTTATTTGTGGTTGGTGCTTCATCACTATATCACACTACCATCACTGGGCCTCTTTAGTTTTTAATGAGTACATTCCTAATATGGACTATATTCTCATACTCTGCTAGTACTGCTACTTCAGTTCAGGAGAGCTCAAGAATCTTGAGGCTTGCCCTAGACTGATGTTGAAGACCATGTTGGTGCCTAAGTGGATTTGCTTATTAACTTAGAATCCAGTGTCTCACAAGAACCTTGTTTCTTGGATATACTGAACCTTTGTAAGAAACAGCTTATTTGTGCAGTTCATCAGACTGATTTAATTTCTTTTAAGTCCGTGGATCTTAACATTCTTCTAATTGAAAAGAAAAACACAACTGTTATACCCTTATACCTTTGGCACCCTGGAAACATCAGAGCCGAGGCAGACATTAACTTCCGCCAGGAAATTAAAATCAGATAGGAGGCCAGGTTCCTCCTTGCCGCCCTGTGGAGTTTGATCTTTCACCACAAATTCATATTAAAGTGCAGATGATGAAATCTCATCTTATTGATGCCAACAAAGCTCTGCAAAGGTCATGAGTGGCTTTATACAGAGAAGTTGATCTGTATGTGCCTCTGGGACGTTTCTGGATTGACTTAACTGCAGTGCCTTGTTTGTCAAGAAGATACCTAGTAATGTAACAGTATTTGCCAGCCCCTTCGGAATATAAAAGACTTAACTGATTTGCCAGCCTCTTAAAAGACTCCATCGTTCTTTCACTGGGCTTAGAGGCATTCCTGCACCTCAGGCAGGAATGTGGCACAAGGCAATACTTCCTCCACCTTGGGGGGGGGGGGGGACAGGAAAGGAGAAAGAAGGGCAATTCTAATTCAGCACAAGTAATATAGCCCAGTCCAGCTGTTCTGATTGTGTGTTTGTTAATTGCATGAGATCATATTACCCCTACCCCACTTTACCCCATTTCTGCTGTCCTCTGTACATGGGGTAAAATAGGCTATTTGCTGGGCTCATTCAGGCTCAGCACAAAACTAAACAAAAATCATGTTTGTTTTTTGTTTCATTTCCCAACAAAATAAAAAACAAAGTGCTTTTAAAAAAACTGAAATGAAGTGAAATGGAAATTTTCATTTTGTTCCATTTTGTTTTCAAATTTTCAAATTGTTATTATTTATTTTGACAAGCACCATTCCCAGTGCTTGTCAAGATAAAAAATAATAAAAAGAGCCGATTGGCTGGCAGGGCCCTGCATGCCAGATGATCAATGCTTGTAAAAAAAGGTGCTGATTGCCAGTAGGGCCCTGCAAACCAGCTGATCAGCACTTATTTTTAAAAAGTGTTGATCAGCCGGCAGGGCCCCAACTAGTTGTCAGAAAAATAAAAATAAATAAATAATGAAAAACAAAGCAAAATGAAAAACAAATCAATTTTTTTTTAAAAAAAAATCATTTCAAACACAATGAAATGAAACGGAAAAAACTAAATGAAAAACTAAACTAAACACCATTTTCTCATTTCATGCCCATCTCTACTCAGCACTTTTACCATCTAGTTTGTTTCCCTTGCCTTGCATAGTACAAGAGAGTGCAGACTATTTAAAGCAGAACACATGGGAGGCAAATATAAGACAATGCTACTGGTATAGGCAATATGTAATGGCAATACAAATGTTATCTCACTCTTCTCATTCAGCTACCTAGTAACAGGCTTTTAATTATCTGCCATTTCTGGTTCTGCAATGGGCAGGCTGCAGCTGTCAACTCTGTCTCCCGCAATATGATGGGTGCCAACATGTCATGGTGCCTGATTACACCTCTCTCGACAGTTGCTGCAGGCAGAAGGATCAAACCTGCAGTTCAAGTGATGGTACAGAATCACAGCTGCGAATGTCGGAAGGGCTACTGAAGTGAGATGAGCCTTTGGCAACCCTGATGGTCTCTGAGCTTTTGATTTCTTTGGAAAGTAAGAGGACAAAAAATTACTTCAGCATGCCAAGAATAAGTCCAGATGACAGAGATGGAGGAAGAGATGTTCCCACACAGGGAACATTGTCTTTAGGAAGAATATACCACTCACTAGATTGATATTGTTGTTATGGTGTCACAAGCAACTTGTGGCAACCCTATGCATGAATGACCTAGAAGAGGGCCTCTCTTAAATGTCCTTGCCCAGTTCTTGTAAGCTCAAGGCTGTGGCTTATTTCATGGAGCTGCTGCTCCTCTTTTCCTGCTGTGTTTTCCCAGCATTATTGCCTTTACTAGCAAAAATCATCTTGTGATGTCCCCAAAGTGTGACAACCCCAGCTTTGTCATTTCTGCCTCTAGAGAGAATTCCAGCTTGATTTCTTCAGGTAGATCAAGGATGAGGAAACTCTTTCAACACAACAGCTGGATTTCATTAACCTCCAAAGCGGCTTGCTAGCGTAGCATCACAGTTGTGAGTATTCCCTAACCCAAAAGGTAGAATTGAAAAATGTGAACTTACTTTAGGTTACCACTTACTTTCAAGAACTAAGGAATTTCAGCCATTTAGAAGATGGGATGGGGTAATCCCCATATAATACATACTGAGATGGGGGATGTGGTCATATGAGGAACCCCAAACAGCCAGACTGGAGCCCCAGGAGGGCTAGATTTGATCCCATGATTTTTGCCAATTTCTCTAACTTATACCCTTGTGTAGTATTACCATGCTTTGCCCATGGCCTTTTCACAGGCTATTGACAAGCACTGCTTCTAATTTTTCTCTTCCACTGCCACCAACTAGTTTCTCTAGTAAATTAATGCTTTCAGACTAGTTTTAAACTGAATAAAGATAAAAGAAGTGTATTTATTAAAAAGTAGAACTAAAAGCACAGAGGGTAACATTTTAGGTACAAACTAAAAGAAGAATATAGCTCAAACACACTAAAGTTTGGTTACTGACAAAGTTGTTCACATGCACATGTTCATAAGTTTACAGACACTAAACTCAGCACTTAGTTTTCCTCACAGAAGTACTGAAATACTATCTCTTCTCTCTCTAGTAAGTATAATTCTCACAGCCAAACCCTATATGTCCCTATTTGACTAAATCAGTCCTGGGCAGAGCCTTAAATCCCCCCAGGCTCTTCCCCCCAACTCACTAATTGGTTAACAACCAACCGATAAATACAGATACTTCTCATGAATTATTCATCACCAAGGTGTAAACATCACACCTTCCACAGAGAGAAGCTTCTGAAGTGTAATTCCATAACAACATTGAGCATTTTCTATACACATACTTATTATAAAGAATGGCAAATTGGTCCATCATTTAACTAATACACAGCAATATGTAGAATAAAGATTCATATGGCTGCTAGCATGATAGCAAAGGATCATTCTCGAAATCACTTAACACTCTTGCTGCTCTGACACAGTCAGAACTGCAGAACAATTTTTTTACCACCCTTCTGATTCTTGTTTATGAGTTAAGTATGGCTTCCAATATGCTTCCGTGATTTTTAACAGTAATTATTCCCATTGAACTCAGAGAGCAAGTGTATGGTTCACTGGAACTGATACAGGAATTGTAGTCTTCCCATATGACTCTTGGTTTTTTTAAAAACCTTGATCTTGTCAATGTCAACTTATTTATTTATTTATTTATTTATTTGATTGATTGATTGATTGATTCGATCGATCGATCGATTGATTGATTGATTGATTGATTGATTGATTGATTGATTGATTGATTGATTGACTGACTGACTGACTGACTGACTGACTGGCTGACTTATACACCACATAACCATCTGGCCAGTAGGCCACTCTGAGTGGTCTACAAAGTTATAAAATACAAAGCAATACAGTGTAAATAAATAAAATTACAAACCAGAAATCAAATCAAATTAAGTTACATCAAATTAATATTAGCCTGAAATCATTATGCCTCTTTAGAGTAAAATAGCCCTGCCCAATCTAATATTCTCCAATTATTTTGAGGTAAAACTTCCTCAGCCAGCATTAGCCCTGAAGCCAGGCCATCCAACATACCTGGAGGGCACCAACTTCAGAAAAGCTGGGTTAGAATATTTCAAAGTAATTGACTTCAAAGCTATGTGTAAACCAATGTTGAATTATAACTATAACTGAGACATGTACTTGTCAATAAAAAGTGCAACTCGTCCTGCATTATGAACTGCTGTCCTTGCTTTCTATGACTACATCAGAGACTCTTCTGCCAGGAGAAAGTATTTTTGCCTCTAGCTTCTCACTCTCCTCTTATGTTCTACAGGACCAAGCACCTGACTGTTTTAATTTTGTTTCATTTTCTTAAGTTTATTTGGGGCAAGATTTTAGCAACACATAACACTGAGTTGTAATAAATTCCTATCTGAGAAGCTTATAAATAATTTTGTGCCCATTTTCTTTAAAATCTTCATTCCTTTGAAAAAAGTTACAGAGGGGTGATTTTGGTGAAACTTTCAAGGGGACGTTGTTTCTTGGCACCTGGCTTACTTTTACTTGCTGATTTTAGTTGCATCATTTGCTTTAAAAAGGAGAAAGGGAGGAAGTGCCCTGGATTTCAACAAAGTTTAAACAGAAAGTTCAGTATTTTTGCTCAAGTGTTCTTGAACTAATGCCTAAAATTATGTACTGACACCAATGAGAGCTAACTAGCTGAAGATTAATGTAGTCATGAATACAGATAGAAGATTAATAGGGACATTATTGTCCTTTGCCTTATGCCATGGAGTAGTTAGTTTCCCTGATCCTGGATAGAGTTATGCTCTCCCTAACAAATAAAATGGTGGTGAGGGATCCCTTTTCCAGCTCGTTTCATCTGCTGAACAAAATGTAGCTGCTGTTCTGTGGCAAGGATTTGACCTCTGCTGTCCAGTTCAATTACATTTAATATATTAATCCTGGCAATGAAATTTGTGAGAGAAATATCAGAAACATCAATTCCCTCTTGATAAGGAATGCCTATCAGAAGTATAATACCCTAGGACTGCTTATCTACATTATATATTAATTCTAAAACACATTTACATGACTTTTCATTTTTAAACATTTGCAACAAAAAATAGACAGCCTATATAAAACAAGTTGCTAAAAATATGAATATTGTGCCAAGATGGGAACTTCCATATAATGTATATTAGAGATGGGTACGACTTGAAAAAAAAATTTTTTCGAGTTGTCGTTAGTCGGGCCGGTTCCGTTTTGGCTCGTTTCCGTTTTTCGCGAAAATTCGCAAAAATTAGTCGGTTCGTTTTTTTCGTTTTTTCGTTGTCGTTAGTACTGGTTTGGGGAGGGGGTAGCGGGCTCCTGGAGGGAGCTGCAGGAGTCAGCCAGAGCCACAAGTGACGGACTGGCAGACTCTTTGCACCCGCTGTGTCTCACGTACTTGCATGTAGTGCAATGCAAGTAGATCTGGCTTAGGGTTAAGACGGGTTAGCGCAAGGGCTAGGGTTAGGCTAGTTACGGGTGAGGTTAGGGTGAGTATTGGGGTGCACCTCTGGGTGCCTCTCTGACCCACTTAGAAGGACAGTGTACTGGCGTATGGGTTAGGCTTAGGGTTTGGGTTTGGGCTACGATTAGTGGGCTGTTTATGCCCGATTGGCACATCCCAGAAGTCTCTGTGGTCAACCTCGCCAAGTGGCCGTGTGATTGGTGGAAAATTTGCATGGTCTACTCCCATGGGCGAGCCCATCATTGCAAATGTGCAGGTGTAAAAAAATAAAATAAAATAAAATAAAATAAAATAAAATAAAATAAAATCAACTGAGACTTTTTTTTTTGCAAGAAAAACCCACTGCTGCTACTGTAAAAATTCAAGCATTTAAAATAGCTAATTTTCGCATGTTTCTGTGGTGCTTTGGTGGGGTTTTGGGCAACAATTTCAAAAAAAATATTGCGGTCGCCATTTTGGATCCCCCCCCACCGCATGGCAAATGGATGCGCCCTCCCAGCCTGGTACAGTCAGCAAAACCTGGCCATGCGATTGGTGGAATGGCTCCAAAACTTTGCATGGTCCACTCCCATGGGCGAGCCCATCATTGCGAATGCGCAGGTGTAAAAAAATAAAATAAAATAAAATAAAATCAACTGAGACTTTTTTTGCAAGAAAAACCCACTGCTGCTACTGTAAAAATTCAAGCATTTAAAATAGCTAATTTTCGCATGTTTCTGTGGTGCTTTGGTGGGGTTTTGGGCAACGATTTCAAAAAAAATATTGTGGTCGCCATTTTGGATCCCCCGCACCGCATGGCAAATGGATGCGCCCTCCCAGCCTGGTACCAGCAGCGCAGAAGTAGCAATAGCCAAGGAGAGGGGGGCGGGGAAACCCCCCCCCAAATAAAACACCCTTCTGGCCTGGTAGGTGCCCTCAGACAGTTTTCGCCTACTTTTAGGGCCGGGAATCGGGTTTTTTTTTTAACTTTTAAAAACTTTTTTTCTGTGCCGCTTGGCATTGCGCGATCGCCACGATGCAAGTAACGAGCACGACAAATCAGACCAAATTGTTCGTTGATCGGTTCGAGCTCGAATTCTGGTGGAGTAATTCCCGTTTCCGTTTCCGTAGAGTAACGGATACGAGTAACGGAAACGGAAACGGGAATATCGCTAAGTCGTGCCCATCTCTAATGTATATATCTAATAAGAAATTGTATGCAACTGGCAAAGTCTGAATGAACTGCCTTTTTTCTTTCTTTCTAAGCTAAACTCTTAATAACTGCTGGTTTAGCTTTTGTCTTTCACTGTTAACTTCATTTTGTTTCCTTGCATAATTCCAAATTAGATTTGTAATGAATTCATAAAAGTAAATATAAATCCCTGTTACGAAAGATTAAGCAGTTGGAATATGGTTTTAGGGTTTTTATCATTCTCAGTGAGAGGGTCTTGATATTTATATCAATAGAATATGCACTTTTAGTAAATTTCATGGGTTGAGTGTTTTTCCTTAATCTGTTCTTTCTAGCTTAACTGAACACCATGGTTCCCGTTATAAATGTTAAATACACCATGTTTTCTGTTTCGTATGTATCAAAGGATTCAGTAATTCTATCACTACTTCATGAGTTAATTAATACTGGATATATTAAATAATGTTGTATCAACATTTGTGCAGTAATCCATAACTCAGAAATTGTTCTCCAAGCTAATGGCTTTATAATGAAGTTTTATGCCAACTAACAAACAGAAGTCAAACTGTCAGAATGATGGTGTGATTTAAATATGAGATAATAAAAACTTAAGGTACTGATCATAAGATTGCATCCCTTCCTTTATTTATTCTATAATTTAAAGCACTACCTTTCTGAGCTGATATCAGAACATTGCCCGGGCTTCAATGCACTCCAATATCTAAACCTGCTTACATTTTTATATATGACATTCCCCCTCCCCCAGCCTCTCTTTGTACTTGGCCTTTTCATCTTCAGAGCAATATGCACTGCCGTTTTACCACAATAATGTTTAATTCATGATAAAGTGGCAAATATAAACTGTTGAGAGCAGGGCCGGCGCTAGGGTTTTTTGCGCCCTAGGAAGGGCGGGGGTGGGGAGCCAGGGGGCGGCGGATGCTGGGGGACGGCCGTGGCTTGGTGCTTGGTGCCTCCAACAACCCTTTTCCTTCCACGGCCCCCCTCCTCCTCCTCCCTTGCCCCCCCCCCCCGCTTATCATGGTGCGGACTCCTTGGAGCGCAAACGGACCCAGCATTGGGGAAACAAAGGGAAGTGAAGCCTAGCAGTGACAGAGATCAGCTCCGCGCAAGAGCTTTGCATGTGCTGTGCTCCAACAGCTGGCAGGGGCAGGAAACGCTGGCCTGGGAGCGTGTGGGGGCAGGGAAAAGGAGAGAAGCAGCCAATCAGGAGGCGAGAAGCCCTTCAGGGGAGCCGCAAAGCTACAAGATGGTAGAGAGGGACCCAGAGCCACCCTCTTTGGACAGCTACTCTGTCCTGGTTCCTTTTTTTTTCTCTTACCCCCATTTTATTTTTTAAGGGAAGGATTAAGGCGGCAGGGGGTGGGGCGGGGGATGGCGAGGGATGGCGACGGGTGCAGCGGGTGGACGGCGATGGGCACGGGGTGTGGTGACGGGCAGCTGGCGGGCGGTGGGGGGGCGGACGGCGGCAGCTAGTGGGGGGACAGCAGGCTGGCCAGTGCCCTCTTATTTTGCTCTCTACCTCAAGTTTCTTCAGGCTTTTGCGTCATGAGAACTGGCAGCACTCAAATTAATCATCATGAGAAAAATATAAAAAATACTCTGCATTATTTTGCTTTGGTATTTGTAAAATTTGTAAAAGATCTAATCATAGAAATATGGTTATTACCAGACTTACCAGTCCTCCCAAACAACACATTTGCCTTTTAAGCAAAACTCACTCTTTGTCCCCTTAGAAACCACTTAAACACCGAGTAGCTTTCGTGCTCCAAAAATGAGCCACCGCATGCATCTTGCAAACAGGTGCTCTTTCAAGAAGGTCTCCTAAGCTTTGGAAACAAGGAGAGCAGTGGCAGTGATTGCTTTTAATCCCACACAAAAAGTAAATTCATTTTCACAGCGGAATGGCAGAGCGTCTGGTCACATTTCTGTCATGGTCAAGTGAAAAGCAAACATTATCTTTTCTCCTGGTTGCAATTTCTTAATCTAGTTTAGAATATTTTATTACCCCTGATTATCATCCCTTTCCTTCTCTCTTTCTTCCCCCCTTTTTGCTTCTCAATGACATGCACCCAAATCCATTGCTTTTGCCAATGGGAAAACCAACTTCTGGTATGCACAGCCAGGTATCTGTGTAATTCCCTTGGTGTTTCTAAATAATGACCTGTGATATGACATACTTGTATTGAGCTTGGAGGAGCAGTGACTAGAGGAAAATGGGTTCTTTTTGAGTTTCTGCTGCACGAGAAAAGGTCTTACTTGGGTTCTTGTTTGGGTGACTGGATACAAAGAAGCCAAATGTATAGAAATACAATGCATATCTCTCCTTTGTGCTGTCCTTCTTCTGGTATATTATGTATGTGCCTTTACAATTACTTTGTGTGGTGTATGCAGTCATGCCCCGAGATCTCCAAAAACACCTCAGAAGAATACTTTGCTTGAATCTCACTGTAAGAAGTTTTTTGGCTCTTCTCAAGGAGAAAACGAGATGGAAAGGTTGGAATTATGGCTTCCTGTTTCAGAATACAGACCTAAAACCTATAAACCTGGGCTCATTTGGGGAACATCTGCAGTACAATAATTACAAAAAGGGAATATGTAAGAAAATAATAGTATCATTTGATGACCTTGTAGGAGAAATGGACAAAGTCCTGCTTACATTGTCTTGGATTATCGTGACCTCTCCCACTTGAAAGCATTATTATCATCCGTAGATTGCTTGAGGACTCAAAGACAAAAGAAGGCCTGGGATAGTGTCAACAGCCCAGCCAGAAAGAGACTTCATCTCATATGCTATCACACTCAGAGGATGAAAATATTGCCATTGCATACATATGAAGAATACTGCAGAATCAATGCAGGATGCTGCATTCTACTTTTAATTTTTGATAGACTGGCTCCATCAAAGCTATCCCAGTCTGCCTGCCTGCAGTCATTCTGTTTTACCGTACTCCACTGCTTTTATAAACAGATTTCTGGGGATCATACACTGTCCACATTTTAATAAAACTATGGACTTCCATACACCACTGGTTTTTTTCCAATTTGTTCTGTTTTTGGCTCCTGAGGGTATTCCAGATTTGCAATGCTACTTAAACATGTAATAGTTCTTCCACATGTCTATTTTGCCTGAGGTCACTGCACCACAGCAGCTATGATCATAAAACTGTGGAAACCTGTCATTCAGGTAAATTGGATAATAAATGTTCATATTTGAAATGGGTCTTGGAACATAATAGTAGTATTATTCCAACATTTTGAAGGTTTAACTCTATGATCTGTTGATGATTTAACACAATGAACTCTATGATTTACCTCATTTGTTTATCAAGGCCTTTCCTAGCCCTGATAACTGATACTGCTTAAGTAGAAATGCCAGGCTTATGGCATGGGATATGGCAGCAAAGGCTGAGCTGTACTACAGCCTTGTGGCACAGTAGTTAAACGCCTGTACTACAGCTAAAACTGTGCTCACAACCTAGGGCAGTGATGGTGAACCTTTTAGAGACCGAGTGCCCAAATTGGGATTCAAAACCCACTAATTTTTTGCAAAGTGCCAATATAGCAATTTAACCTACATACAGGTGGCTGTGAAGGGGTGATGTCAGCTGCCCACAGAAAGGGCTCCAGTGCCACCCTTGGAACCCATGCCATAGGTTTGCCAACACTGACCTAGGGGATCAATCCCAGGTAGCCAGATCATGGTTGACTCAGCCTTCTATCCTTCTGAGGTCAGTAAAATGAGTACCCAGCCTGCTGGGGTTGCAATGTGTAGCCTGTATAACTGAATTGTAAACTGCCCAGAGAGTGCTTGAAGCACTATGGGGCGGTATATTAGCAGAATACTTTGCTTTGCTTTGCTTTCCTGAGCCAGGACCAATAGAATCCATTAAACATAAGGACCGTTAGCATCACTGGCTCAGATAGCATTGAACTATAGCACCATTAGCTCTGCTGCAATCCAGAGGATGTTGATTTGGGATGCCCCTCCACTAGGACATTTTCTCTATCAATCATTTCTAAAAGTCATTCATTTCAATCAACAAAAGTAGAGCTGAGAAGTAAATGATTTCTCAGTCATTCATTGTCAATTAAGGATTTACAAATCTTTGCCATGTTTATGCCCAAATTAAGCTATGATTAGAAGCAGAAATTGAATACCAATATGTCATAATGACTGTGGACTAATGTGCTAACAGATATCTGATCAGATCATTTTCTTAGAAGAAACAAGAATATCATATAAAATTTCACCTTTGGAATGTATCCTTTTTTGACAATTTATTGAGATTCTTTCACATTTCTGCATAAAAATATATATTTGTATTAACTACTTATCACCATGAAAGGGTGTAGCAAAGCTACATGGCATGGTGGCAATCATGGAAATGTAAATGAGATTTGCATATTACTGTAAGTCAAAATAAGCATATTTCTGAAAATATCTTAAGTGCAAGATATCTTACAATTTACAAACATTAATCTCTTCTTCAAAGGAAAACCAGTCTTTAATAGTTTTCCTATCAATTAAAAAATCTAGCATCAGAACATAATTTAGCCTTTTCTTAGAATATGCCAAAACTCTGAAACAAAAAATTTCAATCACCAACAAAATTTGTGGAAGATCTAGCAGACCATGAACACAAAGAATGCCAGTTGCGGCATTCTGAATAAAACCTCTGTGATTTTTATCTACAGTTGTTGTTGCAGGACATAAAATGTCATTTTTGCACTTGGAATCTACTCCCAGTGTCTGCCTCTACAACTTCACATTTTATTGGCCTGACTATAGCCAGAACATTATTTGATGCCCCTGTGTTAACCTGGCACTATACAACTATGCCAATTTCACTCTTGTTAACCACCAGCTCCTGCTGTTAACAAAACTGCCCAGTAAATCTAGGGTCACTCTGAGACTTCATCTACACTGGGGGATTTATGAAGTTAAAGGCATTAGTTCAGCTGTTCCAGGACATAGTCTTCTGCTGTTTATTATCCTATTAGAAATGCTGTTTCACTTGTAGCATGGATAATAGGGGTGGTACCAGAATCTCCCCGGCTCATTGTGCTGGGGGACTTTAATATCCATGCCAAGGCAGCTCTGTCAGAGGTTTCCGAAGATTTCATTACCTCTATGACAACCATGGGCCTATTTCTAATGGTGTCTGCCCCTACTCACTCTGCAGGCCACACCGTAGACCTGGTCTTCTGCCCTAGTATGGATAGTGGGAACTAGAGATGGGCACGGAACGAACATTTTTTCGTTTCCGTTATTCGTTAGTCGTTCTGTTACGTAACGAAATGACAAATGAAAATTGTGATGAAAATGCAACGAAACGAACAGAACCACGAAAATTGTGGTTGTTACGTTTTGTTTCCGTTAATGGTGACGTGCAATGAAATGAGCTGTTTTAAATGTTAAAAAAACGCCCTGGACATCCGTAAAAACACAGCAATAATGTGATAATTATTTGAAATTATTACCTACCAGGGGATTGGGGTCCTTAAAACGTTTGTTTTTGTCTTCTCCCATCGCGATGTATTTTTCTTTTCCCTTTAAAATGGATGTCGCCACCAGACACAAAATGGAGGCAAGCCATGTGATGGGATCATGTTCAACCAATAGCATGCCCAGGTTGCAGACTGGGCGGGCAGGTCTGGCAGCCACAGAGGGCATAAAAAGCGCTGGCAGCCCCCGTCCTCCTTGTAGTCTCTGGTGGGAGTTAAGGTGGGATTGCTGTCTCTGCGACTCTAGCTTCAGTCCTGCAGCCTCCCTGTGTGCGTGCATGCTGCGTACCTCTCGGTGAGTAGTACCCTCCCTTGCCCCACAGTGCAGTCACTCTGCGGCTGCCTTGCACCCTGGGCAACGCCCACCACTGCCTTTGCAGCCTCCCTGCGTACCTAGTCTATACTGTGTCTCTGCCAGCATCCATTTTTTAGTGTTTTCCCTCTGGTCTGGGGCGTTGGGGGATGCCTGCTCACGGAAATGCTTTAAAAATCATGCAAAAAGCGGGTAGAAACGACAAACGAAAAAATGAAAAACAGTAATGAAATTTTTCCAAAAATTCACGACAAACGGAAACGAACCAAAACAGACCTCTCAACGACAAACGAAAAACCGAAACGCCATTTTTTTGTTTCGTGCCCATCTCTAGTGGGAACATCAGTCCTAAAGAACTCACAGTCCCATTGTCTTGGACAGACCATTATCTGTTGCGCTTTAGGCTCACTGGATCTCAGAGCCTGGGCAGGGGTAGAAGTCAGACAAAGGCAATTTGTCCAAAAAGGTTGATTGATCCAGATGGTTTTGTAGGTGCCCTAGGGGAGTTTCCCACCTCTTTGACAGGTGATTCCATTGAATCTTTGGTTTATCTCTGGAATGGGGAAATGGGCAAAGCCATTGGCCTGATTGCTCCTAAATGTCTTCTTCCTCGAAGTACAGCCAAACAGGCTGATTGGTTTACTGGGGAACTGGCAAAATTGGTTTACTGGGGAGCTGGCCTGTAGAGCTGAAAGGCACGAGCAGAAAACCCAGACTGAAGCAGATAAAGAAACAATAAAAGGCTGTTGGAAGACTTATTCCAAGGCAGTGGAAGTAGCAAAGAAAGCATTTTTCTCTACCACCATTGCTTCTCCACAGAATCGTGGTCGAGCTTTTCTGAAGAGTTTGTTACATGCTAACTAACCCATAGGTGGATAACCCAGATTGCTCTGAAAGTCACTGCAAAGAATTTGCACAATACTTTACAGCCAAAGTTGTACAGATCCAGGCTGATCTAGATGCTGCTATTGATCTGAAGCCTATTAATAAAGCTGAGATAAATTATCTGGATCCAGCTCAATCTCATTTCAGGCCTGGTTATGGGACTGAGATGGCACTGGTTGCATTGGCAGATAGGGGATCTGCATCCCTTTTGATTTAATAGACCTCTCAGCTGCTTTTGACACTATTGACCACAGCAGCATCCTGAATCGTCTCTCTGAAATGGGACTTGGGGGCACTGTCTTACGGTGACTTCAGTCTTTCCTGCAGGAGAGAATGCAGAACGTGGTGATAAGGGATTCATGTTCAACACCACAGCCACTGACCTGCAGAATGCCCCAGGGTTCTGTTCTCTCTCCCATGATATTTAACATTTATATGAAACCACTGGGAAAACTGTTCGGAGTTATGGGGTGAAGTGTCACCAGTAGAATTTGGTAGCCTAAGGACAACCCTACTGACATATTCAGTGTTCAAAGCGATCTTGGGTCCTTTTCCAAGCAGAAAGGTGGAGTAAAATTACTCTAAAATGAATAAATAAATAAATAATATTTGTAAATCACAGAAAATAGACTAATCTCCAATGATCTTGCTTCTCAGGAAACCTGATCTTGTTTACAAATCTATGTATTACAAAGACATGGATGTTGGGGGTGTGGGGTGTGTGTGGAAGCATCCAGCAGTTTGATAGCCAAGCTTCCCACTCTACTGCTGCTCAGGATCAGCACACTACCATTTTCATGGGAAGTGCCATCTTTACCTGAGCATAGCACCCATTCATGAAATTCACTTTTGGTGGGGCATATTATGATTATGCAATCCTCACATTATGACAAGTCATCATAAGAGGAAAGTTTGTAGATGTGTTGAGCACATGCTTTGCAGGAAGAAGTTTGAGCTGAACCTACTTTCGCTGAACAGGGGTTGGGAAACCTTTTGGGAAGAGAATTAGATGGACCAATGGTTGCACTCAGTGTGATGCAGCCATTCATATTCTGAAATGTTTCCATGCCAGTTGAGGATCTGAATGGAAATGATCCAAGAATGTGTGCACTGTGGATGTCTCCATGTTTACCTTGGACTATTACAAAGTCTGGCAGAGTTTCCTGGTCTTCTTTCCAGGGTGGCCTTGCTGCCAGATGGGCCCTATAAATGTATAATAAATAAATAAGTAAAATAAATCTCACTTTCTCTGTTTCAACATCCTCACACAATGGTCAAGCTCGTTTGCTTAGCATAGTGAATTGCACTAAAAAAGGCCCATTGAACCAACTGGAATTTAGTGAGTCAACTCATCCATAAGCTCTATTCTTTCAAAAAAGCCTCTCCTAACTGCAACTTACTACTAAAGCAAGTTGCAATTAAAGTAGATCCATTTGAATCAGTAATAGTTACAGTGGAGTTGACTAACCAAATCCCACTGATACAAAGAGCCTATGCTAGGCAAGAGGATTTTGGACCAATATGTCCTTGGAAATGAACATATGCAAATTAGAATATGTGGTCCTCATAGATACCCCAATAAATATTTGGAAACAGTGTAGTTCTTCAGCCCAGGAGGACCCAGTCAATGGGAGCAGCCTATTCAAATCATTCATGGCTACACACTTTATTGGCAATGGCAATTCAACTAAGCACAGTACTTAACATGTATGTCAAGTAATCAAGCATTCTACAGAATCTCCCCAAGGGTGAGGTCTCGCTGATCCCCGTGCCCAAGGCCCCTGCTGACATTAGCCAACCCAACTGTTTAGATGTGTTTTCTGCCTCGCTAATTTCTCTTTCCCCTTCTGTCTCTGCTCTCTGTCTCTTTCTTGTGCATGCCTTTGTTTATTTGTGTGTTGATGTATCTATTGATTTATTGACTGCCGCCAGCTGCGTTTCGTTCCTAGTTCTGCTCGCTCTGCTTGCCTTTGACTGCAAAGAGCAAAGCAAATTCAACCAGTCGTGACCTTGCCTGGTGTCTAAAGAGGCCTGTTCAATAGCATGCTATTCTTTGGCTGCTCTTCATTGGAGGGACTGCAGAAACCCTATTCTGATCCAGCAGCTATTTGCAGAAAGGACAGTTTGGAATGCCAAGGAAACTCCTCATATGATTTTTCCCCCATTAACACTTTGTGTTTCAATCAGAATATAGGGTTCTATGATTCAAGGAAGCCTTACCCTGTGTTAGACCCTTGATCAGTTTAGACCAGTGCTGCCTCTACTACACACACACAAATCACAAGAACCTTTATTGGCATACATTAATATAAAACAGATGCAACAAAATGTAAGATAAGAGGTAGGAAATAAATAAATAGGTTAAAAATGATTAAAAGATTGGGTTAATAGCAGGCCTTGGCCCCAGACTATTTACTAATATGTAAAACAGTGGCCAAGTATTCAGCCACTGAGGCTGTTAATTCCGGAAGTTTGTCCTCAAGAAGACGCTTTGTTATACTCTTCGGGGAACCAGAGAAATTAGAAATATAAGGGGTCAGAAGGCAAAGGCGAAGCTTGTGGTGGGAGGGGCAGGAGAGAAGGATATGAGAGGTTGAGTCAGGTTCCAGTAAACATAGTTTACAGAGTCTCTTCTCAAATGGAACGTTGTAGTATCTTCCTGAAAGAACTGCTGAGGGAAGGATGTTCAATCTAGCGAGCATAAAAGCACGACGCAGGCAAGGATTAATGAGATGTTTCATATAATTTGCTCCTAGTCCTGGGGTTGGCATCAAACCATAAAAGTGAGGAGAACACATTGGATTGAGCCCTGATGAAATGGTTTGACACTCTATATTCCAGATTCTTTGATGGATGATTTTGAGGATTTGGGATTCTTTGCAGTTGAATAGTGAGTCTAGGTCGATACCAATGCGATGAATTTTGGACTGGATAAATTGATACCATTTTGAGACATAAGGGTCTCTTAATAGTTCATATACAAGGGAGTTGGAGTCAGGGTGAAAATGAATACGTAGCCAAAACTTAATAGTGACTATTAACACAGAGAAATCTAAAATCTTGATATTCTCTAAATCATGGAAACTTCTTTCCTGGAAAGTCGACGGGAAACCTGTTGAGCAAGTGAGATCCTTCAGATACTTGGGCCTCCTGTTCCACCATCAACTCTCCTGGTCTCATCATCGGCGGGCTGCTATATCAGCTATAAATAACTATCTATCTGCTATATCTCGGTTCCATTTCCACACCAGAAACCAATATGTTCCTGCTGCCCTCCAGAGTTTTCAGGCAAAAATTATAAACCAGCTTTTATATGGGATCCCGATCTGGATTTCAGCTGTCGACTCCGAAATCGACCGGACTGCTGCCACCTTCTTTCGTCGCATCTTAGTTGTTCCAAATATGATCAATCTTTATACCATTGCTAACGAACTGGGACTCCATTTGCCATCAACTTTTGCTCTACTACAAACTGACACTGGCTCTCCAGAGCTGAAGGCACAAGCAGATAAGATACCTGGTTCACAATATCCCTCTAGAGATTGATTATAAACACACACACACACACACAGAGAGAGAGAGAGAGAGAGAGAGAGAGAGAGAGAGAGAGAGAGAGAGAGAGAGCTTCCATGTCTGTGCAGCCTGTAATGGCTCTCACGTTAATCTCTCAGTGATGAATTGTCAAACAGATGCAAGTCAATTTACAACTTATAAAGCTGAAGAAAACTTGTAGCAGGAAACATAAAATATTCTTTACCACATAAGCAAAGCAAAGTATGCTGCTTCTATACCTCCTCATAGTGATTAGGGCATTAGGGCACTCTATGGGCAGCTTAAAAACTCCTTGGACATGGAGTCACAAAGAGTCACAGAGAGAGAGAGAGAGAGAGAGAGAGAGAGAGAGAGAGAGAGAGAGAGAGAGAGAGAGAGAGAGAGAGAGAGAGAGAGAGAGCTTACACACAGGGCCGGCGCTTCCATTAAGGTGAACTAGGCAGTTGCCTAGGGTGCCAAAATTGAGACAGGGCGCTGGACAGCCTGCCGCCCCCCACTGCCCCGCCACTGGCCACTGCCGCCCACCCACCACCACCCGCCAGCCCCCCGTGCCCCTCGCCGCCCCCGTGCCCCTCGCCATCATCCGCCATCCCCCACCATCAGCCGCCCCCTGCCACCCGCCTGCCACCACTCTGCCCGCCCCCCGCCCCCTGCCCCACCACCCTGCCCCACCCTGCCCCACCCTGCCCACCCCCGCCCACTGCTTCGCCCCCTGCCCCGCCCACCCTCCGCCCACCCACCCCATACCCCTCGCCTAGGGTGCAAAAAAACCTAGCACCGGCCCTGCTTACACATAGTGTCCTCCCCAAATGGATTGGGTACTCATTTTACCAAACTCAGAAAGATAAAAGGCTGAGTCATCCTTAAACCGGTTTCCTGAATCCATTGGGATTAAACCAGAGTCTGAGCAGTTTTCACTGCAGTACAGCAGTTTAACAACCATGCCATGATGCTCTTCTCTTAAGGAAGCCCTGCTTCTCAATATGAAGATCTACTACACCATCTCTTTCTGACTAGCATATGGTCTATCAGTTCTGACTATGATGTACAGTAGAGTTCCATTGCTCTTCTGAACAAGGCGTAACAAACAAGGTTTCTGCAGGTGAATCCTTTTCTGTCATTGGATCCTGACTGGATTCCTGCTTCACATACTGTGAAGACCCACCAGAATATGTTGTTGGCAATCTGTCTCAAAATGTAGCTTGGTACAGAGGCAGCCCTTTAATCCAGCTGTGTCCCAGCCTTCCTTTTCTCCCCTGTCTCGCATTTATAAGGATATGTTTACCAGCAACAGGCTTTCCATAGCCTTTGGCATGGGTGATTTAATAGAGATGTGCCCCCATTTGCATAAATGTTATTAAGGAGTTGCCAGAGCCCATTCGTCTTTGCAGACCTCAGCCGTCCGCATCGTGTTTGTCAATTGACAATCTCATAATTCTTACAGTCTATTTCTAATACCGCAAATGGCTTTCAGGTATAATGCTCTGAGAGCCGCCAAAGTCTGCCTTGTGATATTTAAAAGATTTGGAACTATTATGGAAACCCACGATATCGGAGCAGGAGCCTATTGCCATTGATGATTGAAAATGTTTCCAGATCTGGCTCAGGAAATGCAGAGAGCAGCTGGCATTTCCAAGGGATGAGCAGTCTCTCTGTGCAGCATCCTTTCTGTCAGGATAAAGGTAAGACGGCAGGGCTGTGAGTCAAAACTCAGGGAATGGGCCCTTCTGGTGCGGGTTGGGTAGGCAAGGGAAAGACCTGCCTTTGGGCTAGTTGATTGCAAGAAGCCTCATAAAAAACAACCAGGAAAGAGGCCACAAATCTAAATAGAACCTGGCTAGCCAGCCAATACGGCAACTAAGAGCCATGGTGGAGGAAAATCTGTTTTGAGGCAGCAGGCTAGACGACAAAATATGTTTAGCTGATGTGGGACTCACAGCCACTCCTGTGAAGGGTTACATCCCACACAGCCTTACCCACAGCACACTGAACTCATAGGAATTTTTTTCCAGGCTCTAATCTGTTGCTGGGATGTCAGGGAGGCCCACTGCCACCCCACAGGGCATTTTCCCCAGGCTTTGCCCCATTGCTGCCAGGAGCGGTGCAACAAAACTCAGGAATCATGATGGTGGCATTCCACAACTTGTTCCAGATGGCATGATGTGCTTCGTTCCATCCCTCCATCAGCTCCTTTTCCCTGATCCCTTTTCACTGTTTTTGCTGCACCAGCATTTCACAGATGCCACACCTATACAGCCACATTGCTCTCCCCCCCCCCCCAGGTTGGAATAACAGGCGAGACAGTGAGTTGGGTTGTCGTCACGGGCCATGCTTTATTGAACTTGACATTGTTCATGAATTTCACGAGGGGGCTGCTGATGTGTGGGGAAACCATTGGCCCGGGTGTCACTCATTGGACCCTGCCCAAGGGCATTGTCAGGTGTGGGCGAGCCCATCCATGGCCCCCAAGGGGTTCTGTTCAAGGACGGCTCCCCTTGGGCCGACCATGCTAAACCATTTCCCCTTCCATGGCAGGCAGCACGACCAACGGGCCAGTCCCTGCCCCGTTTGGGTTTCAAAGGCCACTTTGCCCCAGGTTCTGTGATCTCAGGACTGGCAGTACCTGGGGGTCAGCAGCATCTTAGTTCAGCATTTGGGGTTCACCTAATGCCCATTCCCCACACTACCTGCCAGCATGGCCAAAGCTACGCCACCAGAGCTAGTGTGAGATAGGCAAAAAATCTTTTCCCCCTTCCGTGCCAATTTTGGGGACAAGGCAAAAATTCCTATCCGGCCCACAAAGGCGACCACATTATGCCACACTAGCATGCAAAACAGCAGCAGGTGGGCAGGAACGCTTCTGTCCCGGGCAAAAGAGGGGGCGAGGGCACAGTCCCCAGGTATAAGAAGGGGGACCCGGGACCCGCCCCTGGTCAAAGCCTCGCGAGGACCCTGCCTTGAACCGCCCATCCTCCCAGGGCAGGCAATGCAGTTCCAGCTCGGGACAAGCCCTCGCCGGGACAGCCCTTGGTACTGAACCACTGAGGACGTAGGTTTTAAAACCCCATTGAACTTTCTCCTCCTCCAATCCCACTCACTCAATCTCACCAATTTAAGTCTTAAAGGAGCATAGCAACTTTCTGAAATGTCAGCTGGTATACTAAGTACTGGCAGACATAGTCAACAGATATTTCCCAAACATGAGTTTGCTAGAAAGCTATACTGGTACAAATTGCTTCCTTTTGGAGCTTTTCGGGGAGTGCTTCGTAACAGAAGCAGATGATGGTGAAAACACTAAATTTATAAAATTCCAGCAAACTTCAGTAGGCTCACCCCAATACTGAAGATCAATTGTTCTAACAACTCAATTTCATGGCAACCCCTCATTAGTTGGTGTGAGGGTGTGGGTTGCCAGGTCTCAGTACACTAGCTAAACCATCAGGGAAGTGTTCTCCTTTCACAGGTTTCCAGATGGGGAGACAAACCTCAAAGCAAGCGGTGCTAGAGGAGTAGAAGATTTGAGTATGGTGACCTGAGGGCTGGGCCTTCGTATCCGCCCATTCCCAAAATATACCAACCCTCACATTGGCCCAATAAAGAGCCAGGGATGAGGAGAATGGGCTGGTTAGAAAGAAAGGGGGATGTATGCAGTTGTGCCCAATGTGTCAACAGGAGAAAGGATGTGAGCATGGTGCCAGTGTCAACACACTTGTGAGTTCCCTTGTATAAGCTCTGTAGGCAACAGTTTGCGCTCATCCTGTTGGATGACCATGAGCCTTCTATAGTCGACACAAGCCATTTATAACACTGATGATCCATGTTGATGACATCAGAATAGTCAAACTCTGTGGCATCATAAGTAGAGATGGGCATGAAACAGAAATATAGTGTTTTGTTTTCTTTTCTTTTCTTTCGTTTCGTTTCAGTCTTCATTTCATTTCATTTTGTTAGTAGCGGATTTTTAAAAAGATTTTTTTCTCACAAAATGAAATGAAACTAAATGCTTCATAAGGCTATAAAATGGGGAGCTTTCCATTTCATTGATTCAACAGGGAGCCCACTGCCCTAAATCAAGACCCTCAAACCTTCCAATCAATTTTCTTTCAAACAAATAACCCTCTGTAAACAAGCTAGAAACCTAATAGCTAGCTGCTGCAGAGAGAGATCAGAGATAAGCTCAATAGCTGATTAGTGGTGCAGTGAGGAAAGGAAAGGAAAGGAAATATTTTTTTTAAAATAACCCCCACAGTCCTACTTAAAAAGGAAAGGAAAACAATCAGTTTAAATCAACTTGCAGACACAGCCAGCGAAGGGAACAACTCAGCTCATCACTAGCTTCAGATCAAGATCAGAGATATGTTTATCTCAACAGCTGAGGTACAGGAAGAAAGGAAAACAAATCCATCAGTCTAAAAATAAACCTCCTGTTCTCAAGACTGCTGAATCAAGAGGCTAGGATAAATTGTTTCATATCCGGAAAAAATGGTGTTTCGTTTCATTTCTTGACACTTTTTGCTGTTTCATTTCATTTCGCAAGGTTTTGTAAGCTTACAAAACAATGAAACAGTGTGTCATTTTTGTAAGGTGCCCATCCCTAATCATAAGGGCTCGAACCACTTGTCTCCTATTCTGACTTGGAAAGTCTCTGAGAATGGAATGCCAGTGGCCTAACAAACCTTTTTATTTCTAAAAGACTCAAATGTGCAGATTAGCCATGAGGGTCTTTTATATACATATTTAGCATGAATTCATACTCTTGGAAGTACAAGTGAGAAATAAATGTGGACTTCCCATCGGAATGTCTTTCTTGTGTCTCCCAAGATGGGTAGGGGGATCAAGGACATTTTGCCTTCGACGTCCATACATTTCTAAGGTTTGTAGTGCATTGCAGCAAAGGAAGATGTGGCTCAAACCACATTTATTTCTTGAAAATGAGCATGACTGAAAGTGCATGCATTTGAAAAGTGTATGGAAATATGCTTAAATCAGCAGGGAAGTGCAGAGGAAATCCATGCATTAGTAAAGATGCATTAAATGATCTATGCAATTTGAAAAGACATGCATAACATATGCAGATATTCCTGTGCAGAAACTAAAAAACAACAACTATCAAAAAGCCCCATATGGAGCTCAAGCAGAGCATGCATGCAGAGAAGGTACTGAAAAATACAACACAAATGAGGCTGGTGGCACTTAACCTCCCTGCTTCAGATTATGCGGCGATCAAAATATTTAGCAGTCATAAGAAGGGATCATTTTCATGAGTATTGCACTTTGTGTTTTGTATACACAGAGGGCTCTATTTTGAGTTTGTTCTCAATTGCACATATGCTCACAGAAAACAAGCATGTTGTGAGAAGAACTGAGTTGGACTCTTTGCTATATATGCAAATGACTTCGACTCAGTACCAGTCCCCTTTTGGATACACAAACAATCTTGCATGGTAATGCTTCCCTGATGCAAAAGAAGTGTGGTATATTTACTATACCTGTGCATTACATTTGCTGCACATTAGGAAAGTTGTCAGTGGGCCTTTTCACATGACCCCTAAGATCCGCTGGCCACCTAAATTCGGACCAGAGATCTTAGGGGTTTGTCGCTGTTCCTTCATTCCCACCCCCTCCGCACTCCTGGCTGCTGGCTGTGTGAGGGGAGGGAGAAAAAAAGGAAGACAAGAATGCCACTCACCTCCGTTCAGTCATCTCGCTTTGCTCCCGGCACTGCATTCAGATCTCTTAAAGGGGCGGGGGGCAAAAAAAAAAGAACAAACAGAAGCAAGGAGAGCCCGGCACTCACTACTGTTATATCCACATCAGGAATTTTCACCCTCCGAGAACAGGTATATGAAAAGTGTGCTAGGACGTGCTTAGGTGGGCGTGGTCGCACTTAATTATCTGTAAACTCCGGAGCTGGTGGGGAAATAATTTTAAGTTCCGGAGCTGGGAGCCATTTGCCACGGAGTTTAGGGGTCGTGTGAAAAGGCCCAGTATTATGAAATTGGACTATTGAACAACAGAGAAGACATGCAAACAAGATTTCCCCACACTCATGTGACTGGGAGTGGGGGAAGAGACTGTCACATTTGATATTTTGTATTAATAAAGTATTAAATGATTAAGGCTTGTAACCCTGAAAGTGTGAAATGTATTTATATTATGGAAGTTTGAACAGTAATTAACTGTCTGGGAGATGTTACTTCAAGACAAAGAGATGTAACCCTGAAAATGAAAAAGAGACGAGAGAAAAATGTAGCAATATCCTAAATGCCTATTAGAGGCCATTTCAGAGCAAACAAAACGAAAACAAATACAAAAGATGTTTGCTAAGTGAAGCCAGATAGAAAATACAGTGATTCTACTAGTTTAGAACAGAAGAAGACAAGGGAGAATGCTCCCCCCCCCGCTCCTCCAATCAATAAATTCTCCACTACCAAAACAGAGTCTATGAGATCTTGCTTTAGCCTTCTACCTGTGGAATCTTCAAGTTTGGCAGGAAAATGTAAACAATAGATAAATAATTGATAAGCCTCCATGCCTATAAAAAGGCCAGTATGGTGTAAGCAGGATGCTAGTCAGGACAGAGACAATTAAAGCTAGGCTGTGCCACAACAGAGCCAAGCCAAGCTGAAAACCTGGGGGGAACTGCGGAGAAATAAGATAACAGCTACAGAAATATAGCAGCCCTGGCACAATACACTAAAATCATGAAATTTCCTCCATAGATTTTAAGTGACAGATGGCCGGGTAAACACATGAATTTTAAGATGTTGTCTGTAACGTTTTAATCTGAAAGTTTGTGATTGAAAGATTCTTGTCTGATATAAGTATTCACCTACAACTTAAGTTTAGTCCTCATGTATTCTGAGCACATGTACAGTGGTACCTTGTATAAAGGAATTAATTCATTCCAAATGAAATTCTGTTAAGCAAATTTTCCTTTGTACAAAATTTCCCATAGGAGTGGATTGAAAATTGA